>CM065731.1:24995576-25000576 GCA_033310375.1 Conus canariensis | reverse complement strand
GCCACTATTTCAGTAACACTGTTAGCTTGTTACTCATTGATCGTTGCTGCTCCTTTCTACCTGTTATTGTTATTATTATTCTTATTGTTGTGACTTGTATTATATCATTATTAGTAGTAGTAGCAGTATTACTGAAATTATTATTACTATTGCCACATTGTTAGTAATTCTGTCATAATCATTATTACTTGTAGCAGTACGATTAAAAAATATTATTACTATTATTATCATTATTATTATTATTATCATTATCATTATTAAAAATTATATTATTATCAGTTGTTGTTGTTTTATCATATTATTATTACTATTATTATAAACATTGATATTTTCATCATTCCACTAGGTGATGAACTTATATCTATGCATTTGAATATTTCTTAGATCCCAAGTTACGCGCTCTCCCGTTTTCTATATCATTGTCATCATTACTTTCATCACTATCATTATATCCATCAATGCATTTCTTCGATTCTGTCTTTCTGTCTTTCTCAATATCTGTTTCCTCCTCCTTTTTCATCGCTTTATTCTTCTTCCTCTCCTCCTCCTCCTGCTTCTCCTCCTCCTCCTCCTCCTCTCTTCTTCTTCTTCTTTTCTTTCTTTTTTTTTCTCATCATTACTATAGCTGCTACAACCATATCAACGTAAACTGTCAACTTACCCCTTTTCTCCCTTTTGTATAAACATTGTTATCATCATCATCTCATCATCCATCATCACTCAACATAATCATCATCAACATCGTCATCATCATCATCATCATCATCATCATTATCATACGATAAAACTACCATTACTATTATTACTTTTTTCTTTTTTAACTTTATCATCATCATTATTATCATTTTAACCCGTATTGTCTCCCCTTTAGTCTCAGTTCCATTCTGTAAGCTTTTTGCCCAGTTCGAAGAGGTAAGTGACCGTCTGCTCGTCCTTCGTTTTCTCTTCATTGTCTTTAAGGTTATTTGTCTTGCCTGAAAAAGATCAAACAGGTCGAAACGCGTTGTCTTTTTTTTTTTTTTGAATTTGTGTATAATTTCGTTTGGCGGTACGTTGACTGGATTTGCTCGTCATACGTTTCCTGAAGGTGTGAATATTCGATCATTTCCAGTGACGCTTTTTTTTTTTTTTTTTTTTTCACTGTTGAACTTGAATATCTGGATGTTTGGGTTTATTAACTTCTCACCTATACATAAAATATCTGGTATACGAATAATACAAACTATCTTTGAGGAAGCATAGACGATTTACAATAGCAAAAAAAAAAAAAAAAAAAAAAAAAAAGCGCAAACAAACAAACAAATCATCAACGTTTTGGTCACAGTCAACTCTCTACCACTCTCTCCTTTTTTTTTTTTTTTATCTCTATTTCTATTTGCTTATCCCTCTATCTGCCACTCTTTTTCCTTTTACCCGTCCACACCACACACACACACACACACACACACACACACACACACACACACACACACACACATGCATGCACCGCACGCGCGCGCGCGCGCGCACACACACAACACACACCACACACACACACACACACACACACACACACACACACACACACACACACACACACACCTTTAAGCACGTATTCGTCCGTTTACGAATATGTTCTTATATGTCATTATCTATACTCATTTATTAGTCTTTCATTTAACGTCATCAGTCCTGAAGACAGTCTATGACCGAAATGTTGATGATTTCTGTCCCTTTTTGTTTTTTTTATTGTACATCTTGTAAGCAAATCCAAAGATAGTTTGTATTGGTGAAACAGAAGGTCAGCGATCAGTAATCTTTTTGTTTTTGCATACGAATAACTTCATAAAAAAACAAACAATCAAACCAAAAACAAACAAACAAGAGAGAGAGAGAGAGAGAGAGAGAGAGAGAGAGAGAGAGAGAGAGAGAGAGAGAGAGAGAGAGAGTTGCTGCTTCTGTTGGTATTGTTATTGTTCGCGTGAACTCGAGATGTTCTTTTCTGATTCCGTTGGATTCTTTGTTTCGGTCTTTCTTTTTCTGTCACTTAATCTCTGCCCTCCTGTCAAAACTTGTCTCTGGTTTTGTTGTTGTTGTTGTTGTTGTTGTTTTCTTGTTGCCTGTGCCTGGATTTCATTTTGTGCTTCTTTTTTTCTTTTTTCCTTCAGTTTTCTTCTCATACTCCATTTCATTTTAGTGTGTGTGTGTGTGTGTGTGTGTGTGTGTGTGTGTGTGTGTGTGTGTGTGTGTGTGTGTGTGTGTGTGTGGAGTGTGTGTGTGTGCGCGTGTGTCCCACCCCACTCCATTTATTCTCTTTCGCTTCATGCTCATGTTCTCTCTCCTCTTCCTGCCTCTCTTTCTTTCTCTCTCACTGCCTGCTCCCCCCCCCCCCCCCCCCCCCCGCCATCTCCCACCCTCATTCTCCTCCTCCCTCGTCCTCCCTTTCTTCTTCCTTCCGAAGTTCTTCTGCATCTTCTCTTCCTTGTCCATCTCCTCCTCTCCTACCCCCCTCCCCCTCCCCCCCTCCCCCCCTTTTTCTTCTTCTTCTTCTGCATCCTTATCTTCCTCATTTTTTCTTTTTCTTTTTCTTTTTTTTCTCTCCTGTTCAGTTTGCTGCTCCAGCAGCTGTGATTATTGCTGCTGTTGTTGTTGTTGTTGTTGTGCTTGTTTTCTTGTTACTGTATTGCGCACTGTATTGTTCTTGGCGTCGACGTAATTGTTGGTGTTATTTTTTTGTGTTCTTCTTCTCTTCTTCTTTTTTTCTTCTTTTTCCTTGTCTCTAACCCCCCCCCCCCCCCCCACCCCCCGTCCCCTCTACCCCCACCCCCTTAGTCCCAATCACCTCCCTCTCTACCTCCCTTTCCCACGCTGCCCCTTCTCGTCTTTATAATTCCTCCTCTATCGTCTTCGTTTTCCTCTTAAAATCTTTCTTTTCTTATTCATCTTTTATTCTTCACTTGCTTTTTTTTGTTTTTGTTTTACCCCCTCTCCCTTTCATTCTCCTGTTTCTCCTTTCCGCTGCCCTCCCCCTTTCTTTTCTTCTTCTTTTCCATTTCATGTTTTGCTTTGTTTCAATTATTCCTCTTCCTCTGCATTCTGTTTCAATTATTCCTCTTCCTCTGCATTCTGTTTCAATTATTCCCCTTCCTTTTGCATTCTGTTTCAATTATTCCCCTTCCTCTGCATTCTGTTTCAATTATTCCTCTTCCTCTGCATTCTGTTTCAATTATTCCTCTTCCTCTGCATTCTGTTTCAATTATTCCCCTTCCTCTGCATTCTGTTTCAATTATTCCCCTTCCTCTGCATTCTGTTTCAATTATTCCTCTTCCTCTGCATTCTGTTTCAATTATTCCCTTCCTCTGCATTCTGTTTCAATTATTCCCCTTCCTCTGCATTCTGTTTCAATTATTCCCTTCCTCTGCATTCTGTTTCAATTATTCCTCTTCCTCTGCATTCTGTTTCAATTATTCCTCTTCCTCTGCATTCTGTTTCAATTATTCCCCTTCCTCTGCATTCTGTTTCAATTATTCCCTCTTCCTCTGCATTCTGTTTCAATTATTCCTCTTCCTCTGCATTCTGTTTCAATTATTCCTCTTCCTCTGCATTCTGTTTCAATTATTCCCCTTCCTCTGCATTCTGTTTCAATTATTCCTCTTCCTCTGCATTCTGTTTCAATTATTCCTCTTCCTCTGCATTCTGTTTCAATTATTCCTCTTCCTCTGCATTCTGTTTCATTTTCTCCCATTTCTCTCCATTTCCTCCTGCTTCCCTTTCTCCAGCTTTTCATTCTGGCGTTTTCCATTTTAGTGAAAAAAAAATTCACAAAATGATATGAGACGTGACCTATTTTGTTTTTTGTTTTTTTTTAGTTGTCGCTCCGTGTTTTATATGTATCTGAAAAAAAAAGCCGGGCGGAAAATGGAACCACACACACACACACACACACACACACACACAGCACACGCACACACACACACACACACACACACAACACACACACACACACACAACACACACACACACACAACACACACACACACACACACACACACACACACACACACACACACACACACACACACACACACACACACAACACAACACACACACACACACACACACACACACACACACACACACACACACACACACACACACAAAACACACACACACACACACACACACACAACACACACACACACACACACTTACACAGACAAACACAACACACACACACACACACACACACACACACACACACACACACACACACACACACACACACACAGAGGACCATCATCAACGCCCTTCGTTGCACGTGCACAGCACTTACGTCAGCACCGACCCTGCCGGCCGGTGGACTCAAAGACACAGGTGCGCGCGGACGATGCCAGACATCCTGGCTGCAAGGTCCCTAGGGGCTGGGCCTGCGGTGTCCATCAAAGCTATCACGGCATGGTCAGGCCCGCTTGACCGGCTCTAGTGTGCGGGGCCTAATGGTGCTTATCTCCCTTGGCCGTGTGTGTGTGTGTGTGTGTGTGTGTGTGTGTGTTGTGTGTGTCCAGACGCTATCAGCCCATGTCTTGCTCCATACCTATATACGGGACGAAAGGATTCTCTAAGGTTAGTAGTTCCAGAAGGGGATACCCTGGAAGCAGAAGAGGAAAGAAGCCAGTTAGTATCGGGGCGCGGCTTGCGATTCCGTCTGAAGTCCGGAAGACCGAAGATGGGGCATTTTCTTACTCTAATACTTTAAAATGATCTTTAAAACAAAACAAAACAAAACAAAAACAAAACAACAAACAAACAAAAAAGAAAAGAACAAAGAAAAAAAAAAAAACGACAGAAGGAAAGAAAGAAAGAAAAACAGCGAACGACCGTTACCTCTCGTCCCCCTCACCCTCAGCCCTTTCCGTTCTACTCCCCCTCTCCCCCCCCCCCCCCTAATAAGCCCCTTCCCCCCCCCCTTTCCCCCCTTTTCCTCCGTCCCGCACACTTAGATACACAGAAGGTTAAACAGG
>CM065731.1:24973076-24985576 GCA_033310375.1 Conus canariensis | reverse complement strand
TTTTGTTTTCTTCCAAGGTCCCAGTTAGTATTAGACAGGGATGCATTTTGAGCCCTGTATTATTTTCAATGTTCTTTGATCAGTGATCTAATAATATGAATAACAGAAATACACATGGTGTACAGATTTTGTCTGACAATATAAATCTTTTAATTCCCCTTTTCGCAGACGATGCTTTTCTACTTTCAAGCCCACCTGTTGCTCTACAACAGCAGATAAACATTTTAAAACATTTTTGTGTTAATCTGCGGTTGAGAGTTAATACAGAAAAAAAAATCTTGCGGTGATGATCTTTAGGAAGGGTGGGTTTCTTAGTAAAAATGAGCGGTGGTTTACAATGGTTCCAAGTTCGAAGTGGTAAACAGCTATTGTTATTCAGTTTTCACTTTTACAACAAAGATTAATGCAAAGAACGGAACAGATCATTTGGTTTCAAAAGCAAAGAAAGCAGTGATTCAATTGAATAAGACCTTTGATAAAGGAGATGAACCTCAAAACCTTTTTCAAAACTTTTATGATGAAAATTCAGCTAATTTTGTTATATTCATAAGAAATATAGGTGTTCAACAGGCTTGAACGTATAGAAAAGGTTCATATATTGGCGTATAAAAGATTCTCAGGGGTTCAGGCAGAACTGCAAAATAAGATGGTATATGGTGACTTGGGTCGGCATCCGCTTTATGTTAACTCATGCACAGATTCCGTTAGATACTGGTGAAAGCCGTTTCTCGTGGATCCTAATCGGTTGCCTTAGAATGCAGATCAAATATTAGTGGAATTCCATCGAAATGGGAGGGAATGCTGGTGTCAAACGCAAGAGAAATTCTGTGTAAATTGATTTCTGTTATGCTTTGGTTGCAACAAGGTGTGGGGGTTCTTTCTTTCTTTCTGCGTATGCAGGCTGATACTCCTGCGGACACTGCCTGTATCGACAGGCAGTGGAGTTTTGTGTGTATGACCGTTTTTTATCCCGCCATTATGGCAGCCATACTCCATCTTCGGGGAAGGTGCATGCTATGTGTAACGTGTCATCCATACCAACGGCCAATCTGGCCTTCTCTTCCGAAAGTTGGTGATGGGATTCAAACCCGCAACCCCAGGATCACGAATCCGGCGCTCTACCAACTGAGCTATTCTGGCCCCCTTGGTGTGGGGATAGAAAAGCTTTTTTTTTTTTTTTGTCATTGTTTAAACAGAGGCTAGTAGATATGCTCACTCAAGAATGGCAGGACACTATCAGAGACAGAGATAAGTATGAGAGTTATCGATCTTTTAAAGTTCTTTTTGAAACAGAAAAGTACATATGTTGTATGAATGTGTATTGTTTTCGAGTTGCTATTTCACAATTAAGATTTCATGTTCAACCATTCAACAACAATGTTGATAGATATACTGATCAAATTCAAGGTAAAATACATCAAAACTCGAAAATGAGGCCCATCTTTTATGGGGTGCATTATGTATACTGACCTTAGTAATTTGTATCTGCTTGTGATAAAACTCTTCTTTTTTGTCTTCTGCGTACGCGAGCTGATACTCCTGCGGACACCCCCTGTTATATGTATAGGGAGTGGAGTTTTGTGTGTATGACCGTTTTTTTTTTTGTTTTTTTTATCCTGCCATTAAGGCAGCCATATTCCAAGTTCGGAGAAGATGCATGCTATGTGTAACGTGTCATCCATACCAACGGCCAAACTGTCCTTCTCTTCCGAAAGTTGGTGATGGGATTTTACGTGTGTACAAGATGTTATGCGTGCGTTCACACACGGAACCTCGGTTTATAGTCTCATTCGAAGGACTGTATGGGAAATGGAGTCAGAACCAATGTTAACTCCGAGGGAAAAATCCCCCAGTACCGAAACGGCCCGGCAGAGATTCGAACCCGCAACCCCAAAATTACGAGTCCGGCGCTCTACCACTGAGCTATTCCGGCCCCCGATAAAACTAAAAATATGCTACGAGAATCGAACAGCAGTGATATCAGACATAATCTTTCTAGGTATGTCTTCCAAGCAATCAATAGAAAGAAGAAGAAATGGAAATATAATCGAATAATAACCTTTGATTTCATTTTTCTCATGTTAACAGGATTGATTACAGTGTTTATAATCAGTCACAAGCTAGTTCTTTTTTATGTTCTAACGGTGGTACAATCCCCTTTCATACATAAAACGTTCACACATGAATGTTTTGCATATCCTGCGCTTATGCCTTTGTGTCCATGCACTGTTTTGAAATCCGACCGTCCTCGCTCCCCGTCCCCTGTATTGCGGCTTAAGACTGGTGTACAGTACACAGTTCAGTGTTCTCTGTCTGTCTGTCTCTGTCTGTGTCTTGTAAATCGGAGAGAGAGCAGGGCAATGGGGCAGGAAAACAACAAACAAACATTTATGTTAATAAATACGTTAACTACCTACAAAATCTACAGCTTTTAGCAAGAGCAGTTAGATAAAACATTCTGTTGTCTCAGTAACAGTTCAGTGGTGAAGGGTCTTATTTCAGTGTACGTTTAATTCACATGCCTGTAACAGTTTAGTGGCGAAAGGTCTCATGTCAATGTACATTTAATTTACACGTGACGGGACAAACAAACAAACAAACAAAGAATTCTGCCGGCAGTCTTGACAGCGTACTCTTCTACACTGACGACGATGTTCGGCTGCGCAGCTGACGGTCTTGAGTTCGAACACACGTGGAGTCGGATTTTGACTGCTTGGGGAAAAAAAAAACAAAAAACCCAACTCTTGCAGGACAGGGTTAAGCTCCGCCTTCCATAAGGTCGTGACCCCAGTGCACTGAACGTCTTAGAACAGTAGTCTGCCCAATGGCTATCTCGCTCCGGGACTTTGACCTTTTAAAACAGATGACAATTCTTAGCTGATTTGAGTACCGGCAGACATGATCGCCTAGGAAAACAAACACATGACTGCAAAGTTAGGCCCCTTTGATAGACATTTCCAAACAGGAAAGTAGATATTCTGACAAATTTGATTTCATACGGCACAACTGACAAACATCAAACAAATGCACAAAAGACTACTGCCCCAGGTCGCGCAGCCAGAAAGAGAATAAAGTCTGGAATATTGTTTTATACTTTTTTTTTTCTTTTTTTTTCTCTTTTTTTTTTTTTTTTTTTAAAATACTACTGTTGTTATTATGTCTGTTGTTTGCGAGTCTAAAGAAGACACGTTCGTAGAAAAATTCACTTTGTCTGTTGTGTATTGTGTATTAAATAAGCGTCACTTAGCACTCTGTAGTGTATGTTTGTTTGTACTTTGGCTTGTTTGCAACAGACAGTCGAGAGAACGGCACAACCTCATTCTTGGTGCAGCATGGGGGTGCAAGCACCCGGTTGCCCGATTTAAAAGCACATCTATTCACACAGAGCCGCGGTCTGCGTCGAGTCGAGTCGGGGAGAGAGAGAGAGAGAGAGAGAGAGAGAGAGAGAGAGAGAGAGAGAGAGAGAGAGAGAGAGAGAGAGAGAAGAGAGAGACAGACAGACACAGAAAGACAGAGAGAGGCAGAAAGAGACAGACAGACAGACACACACACACAGAGGCTTCCCCCCCCCCTTCCTCACCCCCCCCCCCCCCCCCCCTCCGCCACATTTTGCGCGACGATGACGAACGTACGTACGCACTGGCGCTTAGTATTATAGCTAGCTAGCAGCAGTGTACACAGGTTTTTTTCTCGTCAGCGCAGAGGCGCATGACCGGGCACGGAGCGGGAGTTGATTTGAATTAGCACGGTTGACTGGGCGGGTAAACATCACACGACACTCAGCGGTGGCCTGCTGCAGAAAACACAAGACAAGAGGCAGCAGCAGCGGGAACGCCTGCTGCAGAGGTGCAGTGCTTTTTTTTTTTTTTTTTTTTTTTACCACCCCTCACTGGCTCAACGGCGTGAGGGCACCGAACGTCTTTCTGTTACTTACAGTCGCTGTGTGTATATTCTACGGGCGTTTCTGTCTCTGTGTCTCTTCCTCTCTCTCTCTCTCTCTCTCTCTCTCTCTCTCTCTCTCTCTCTCTCTCTCTGATTTGACACAGTCTGAGTGTGTTTTATTTTTATTTGATTTCATGTCATTTTATTTCATTTCATTTTATCTCATCTTAATTTATTCAATTCAAGTTTGGGACAGACATATGCCTTTCAAACAGACACATCTCATGACTGGATCTGGATCTGGATTTGGATCTGTACGTTGAAGGACCTTGCGGCATAAATTCAACGGGAGAGATCGAGAGAGCGCGGGTACACTAGTCCCGCTGATGAACGGCCGCACGGAAGCAGCCTACTGTCTTTGCGTGCACGGTACTCTCTTTCACATGGTTCCAGTCGATTACAGTTTTTGGGAAAAAAATGAGTTTTTAAAAGATATCACTATTACGCTGAAACGGTTCGAAACACTGTGTATTATTAGTAGTAAAAGCTTCTAAAATATTGTCACTGCGAAAGTCACTTTTTGACGGGCGACTCTGCGCCTAGAACCGAACGATGACTGCGCCTTTACGATGTCCATTCTTTTCCTCGATGTTCTTCTTCGGTCTCAAGCACTTCCCTCGCCCTTCTTTCCTGCTTGCCACCTTCTTGTCTACGTTTTCTCATGTTCGTTTCTCCGCGCTACACTTCTGCATCCATTTCCGCCTGTTTTCATTTATATTATTGTTGTCTCCTGCTTCTTCCCAGTTTAGCCAGGGTACTGACTGATTTCTTGACTCACTTTACTTGCCCCCTGTCCGGCGTTATTATTCCTTCTCAGTTCTGTCCACTCCATTCGTTGACTTTACTGCAGCAGGCCTTTTTTTGTGTAAACACACACACAGACACACACACATGTGTACACACAGACACACACACATACACACTCACGCGCGCGCTCACACACACACGCACACACAACACACACACAACACACACACACACACACACACACACACACACCGCGCGCACGCACGCACGCATATATTACTCTCTCTCTCTCTCTTCTTCCCTCCTCCTGTCGCCCTCCCCCCTCTCGCCCTCCCCCCTATGCAGACATCAACAATTATATCAGTTCACTAATTGCGTGGTTAATTTCATTGTAATCATGACAAAATGTAAATTGACGTAACCTTGTCCAGCGCTCCTTGACGAAGGATATATACTACTAACAACACCAGTTTCGAAATGTAACAGTCGGAACGAAATAAAACATTAACGCAGACAGAAGCACTCATCCGAATTCTTGTGCGCGTTCACATGTGTCCGGGGCATGATTTATTATTACTATGACCTTTTTTCATTTAACTTCTTTATTTATTTGTTCATTGATCTATTCATTTAGTTTCATTTTCTTTTTGATCTGAAAAGATAAGATCTTACATGTTTTGTGAGCAGCCGTACTATCGCTTCAAACTTACTCTTAGGATGATCATCACGACTTGCACGTTGCAAAGGTGATGTGTGCCTTGTCACACGATGTGACGTTCTCTTGCCTTCCTGTTGTGGACTGACCTTAATTACCTCCCGTCTTGGAGGCCATGCTTTCAGCCGAAATTTTGTTGGTTTGCTTGTACGTCAGCAGCATTACGTCATAACTGGAGCACCGAATTGAGCCAGACTTGGTGAAAATACGGAACACACAGCTCAGGACGAACTCGGTACAGTTGGGCGCAGATCTTAGGATTCGTTCGACCGTCACGGGGAGGTCTGCGCTCTCTCTACTGACCTTCTGACCTTAAAGTTTTATTTGAGGTTGGTTCTCCTGTGAACACGTGTGTCTGTGGGGAAGTTGCCTGTTGGTGAAGGCATCTATTAGAGGTCGTCGTCCTGCCAGTGGGCAGCCACTTGAACTGAAGGAAGCCCGAGAGAGGCTGACGCACTCAATGATTCCACCTCAATGATTCTGACATCGTCAACCCATTATGGGAGCATCGTTTCGTGTCCGGCTTGGAGTATACGGGGCGTCCCTCCTCCCCCCCACCCCCCCCCTCCCACCCCCCGACTCCTCTCCCGCCCGTTCTCACCTCCCCGTCCCCTGCCCTCCATCCACACCCTCCTCCTCTCTCACGTCCCTGTTTTTATTCAGCTCCGCCTCTCCACGGTCCCACCACTACTGATACCACACGTCCTCCTCCTTTACCCGCTCTACGTGGTGGATGCCGTGGGATTTGTTCAGCCTAGATTGTCGCCGGAATGGTATCCTCTCTCTCTCTCTCTCTCTCTCTCTCTCTCTCTCTCTCTCTCTCTCTGTGTGTGTGTGTGTGTGTGTGTGTGTGTGTGTGTGTGTGTGTGTGTGTGTGTGTGTGTGTGTCTCAATGTTCTTTACCCATTGAGCGCTTTGGGGTTTTTTTTTTCCCTTCATGGACTTTTCACCTCTCTTTGTTCTATAAAGCTTTTACTGCCTCTCTTCGTTTTATAAAGCTTTTTGCTGTTTGCCTTTTTCTTTATTACAAATGAAACATTCCAGACCAGGAGGTGATGAAACTGTCTACACTGTGCAAAGCAGGCACTAACAAACAATCCTCTTCCGGTCCGCTGAGCTGCAAGCAATTTCAAACAAGACAAGATCGAAGATTGTCGCATGTGGAGTGGAACCACAATGCCCTTTACTGCGGCGTCCACTGTTACGGTACGTTGTAAATTTGAAATTCTGTGATATGATTTTAACTTGGATGAAAATAACTGCCAGAACCCAGTATCTTCCTTATATATTTATATGTGAGATACTGGGTTCAGGCAGTCAATCCCTCGAAATGTAGTTTTCACATGACGAAAATGTTTTGGCATCATTTCAATCCGTTTTGAGAACACATGATCACAGTAAAATTCAGCTGGAGGATTTATAAAGAAAAATGACATTAAACATCGTTTTCAATCTCGGCATAGGCCATGACCCGTCCTACTCGCGCCAGGTCTGTCTAGATCGTCAGACTGTGTTCCCAGACAAGGAGGTTCCGTGTGTGCTGAATTCACGTAATTTTCTAACGGTCATTAATGGGGTTTGCGTAGAAAAACAAAACAAAACAAAAAAATCTGGGAAAATCCCTCCTACCTCCACTATTTCCGTCCACCTACTTCGCCCTCCTTCCCCTCCCCCCTCGCATTCACCCTCTCCCTTACTCTCCACCCTCACCCTTCCTCCCTTTCCCCACCCTCCTTCCCTTCTCCGCCCTCTTGAAGAGGTGTTGTTACCCAACACCTCTCTGCAGGAAGGTCGTCAAAGTACGGCAAAAGGCACCCAACGACTGGTACTCCTGCTACCAGCTGGTGGTAGGCAGGCCTACCCTCTCTCGAACTAACTGGGTAACCAGGAGAAAAAGCCTGAAAGCGCCGCCCTCTTTCCGCCTGGCTGGTTTTGGCATACTTACATTATTAACGGACTGCGAGAAGCGTCACCCCCTGTTACACAACAAACACTGGCCCCCCTCCACCACCTCCACCACCACCACCACCACCACCACCCTGCTTCCATCGCTGTGGCCAGCCTCTTCGCATTCGGCTTTGTCTCCCCTCAAGAGATTCGACGAATCCGGATAACGGGCGGTGTTCTCACATGGCTCGGATTCTCTCCCCTGCTCGGTTCAAACGTTGATATCTTTGGCAGCGGACCATTCTGGGTAATTAGCCTTTTGAGGATTGTTCCGTTTGCGGTGGGTGGCCGGGGGGAGGGGGGGGGGGGGGGGGGGGGAGCGGGGATTATTTGTTTTGCGGCTTGCCAGAGATGACTTGCGTGATAGGATAGTGCTGTCCCTAACGTGAAAAAGGTTTTTGGGGAACGTCCTTTTTTCTCTTCTTCTCTTCTCTTCTTCTTCTTCTTCTCCATGGTGGTGTTGGTAGTCTGAAAGAAAGAAAGAAAGAAAGTATGAAAGAACAGAACAGCGAAAGCACGGACGTTGCGTGAACACAAGGTTGCAGAGGAAAAGTTTGCTTGTTTGTTTTTGTGTTCCTCACGCCAGAACTCCAAAGTGTTGGCCTCCCAGGAAGACGCGTAACCTTGCGCAAATGGAAATCATCATATCCCCATCTCTCAGTTGTTGTTTTGCTTGGGTTGTTTTCTTGGTGTACGTTGGTGTCTCTCTCTCTCTCTCTTTTCTTTTATCCCCGTCTTCTGACTTTCTTTCTTGTGAATGTTTTGTTTTGGTTTTGGTTTTTCTCCTTTTTTTTTTTTTTGGTTTACCTCTCTCTTACTTTGGTCCCGTGGTTTAGAGCAGAGGCGGGGCAGGGGGGGGGGGGGGGGGGGGGGCGAGCGGCGGTCTAATCCACACGCGGTGAGGCCTGTCTTTCAGGAAACTGAAACTAAAAGGTTGCAACCCAGTTCACTGATGCGGGAGATTCAGGATAGTCATGATCACATTTCCAATCTGGTACCTGAGCTTCAGCTGCCACAAAACGTCCCATTAAAAAAAAAAATGTTTTAGTTTGAAACGTTTAAACAAAGAGGAACGCCGGTTTAAGACCAAAAAAAAAAAAAAAAGCCAGCACAATACACGCACCCCCCCCCCCCTTCTTCTTTCCGTCCGTCCCCTTCCTCCCCCCTGTCTCCCACCCCAGCCCCGACCCCCAGCCCTGCGTCTCTTACTTTTTCCCGCTCTCCTGTTTCCCTTTTCCCCCCCCTCCCCCCCCCCCCCCGCCCCCCCCCCCCAAAAAAAAAAAAAAAAAAAAAAAAAAGAAAAAAAAAGAAAAGGAAAAATCAGACTACTACTTTTTACGTCAACTGCCTTATTAATGGGATAGGGGATAAGGCTTTGCGGGAATGGGAGTAACGTAGAAGAGAGCGAGGGGGGGGGGGGGGGGGGGGGGGGGGGGCATACTGATGTATCTATGTACATAATACTCACACGTATGTTTTGTAAACCAAAACAACGTACTGGGTCAGTCAAATCCTGAAGTCGATGTACGATTTAATAATCTCTCTCTTCTCTGTCTCTCTGTCTGTCTGTCTGTCTCTCTCTCTGTCTCTGTACCTCTCCCTCCCTCCCCTCACTTCTTCCCTCCTCTCCCCCCCCCCCCAGCCTCTGCCTCCCTCCTTTTATGCTTTTCTCTCTCTCCCTCCTCTATGTCCCTCTCTCTGTTCCCCTCTCTCTGTTCCCCTCTCTCTGTTCCCCTCTCTCTGTTCCCCTCTCTCTGTTCCCCTCTCCATTACTCTCTCCCTCCCTCTCTCTCTACCCTCCCTCCCTCCGTTCCTCTCTCTCTCTCTCTCTCTCTCTCTCTCTCTCTCTCTCTCTCTCTCTCTCTCTCTCTCGGTCTCTCCGCGCCGACAGGCAGGCTGCCTGCAGTGGGTATTGTTTGTTGAAGTTTGCCCCGCTACAGACCCGAGGAGAAGTTTAGGAAACAGTGGGGCCAGGGCAAGGGGTGGGCGCGGACCCCGACAAACTGATCTCGCTCTTCCGGAGGGCGAAACGTTCGGGGTTGCTGGCCTACACTACTGTATACTAAACGGAAGGGAAGGAAGCGAAGGCTCGTTGGCTGCTGGTTCACCAAACAACACGGTCATTAGCCAAACAAACGCGTGCTGCGGACTGCACCAGATACACATCCCATGGGCAGGGGAGAGGAGAGGGGGGTGGGCGGTGGCGGGGGGGGGGGGGGGGGGGGCGGTTGGCAAGCAGGTGGTTGGTTAGATGGAGACTGAGTGGAGAGGTGAACATTCTGGAATCCGCTAGATCAAAGAGCCTCCCCCCAAAAAAAAAAAAACAACAACAAAAAAAACAAAACAAAAACAAAACAACAACAACAACAACATCACTTTGGTCTGTGATTCAGCCAGTACATTTTTTCCCCTTTATTTGGCCATCTGAATCAAAGACGTTAGCTGTAAAGGGAGAGTATTTATTAATCGGGAGAACAGAGTACTTGATTAAACGAGGAGGTTCACACACACACACACACACACACACACACACACACACACACACACACACACACACACACACACACACAGGCGCGTGCGCGCGCACACACACACACACACACCTCTGTCTATCTCTATATCTGTCTGTCTATCTATCTATCTATCCATCCATCCATCTATCTATCTATCTATGCACCTGTCTGTCTGTCTGTTTGCCTGTCTGTTTATCTATCTATCTATATGTTTGCACACACACACACACACACACACACACACACACACACACACACACACACACACACACACACACACACACACTCACTCACACACACTAACCAACCAACCAACCAATCAATTAACTAACCGACTAACCGACCAACTCTGTGTGTGTTGTGTGTGTGTGTGTGTGTGTGTGTGTGTGTGTGTGTGTGTGTGTGTGTGTGAGAGAGAGTGAGTGAGTGAGTGAGCGTGATCCCTTAATTAACCACTTGTGCCACACACGTTCACTTTATATATCACCTGCATCCTCTTATCTTTTCGTACTTGTCCTTCCCCAAATCTCCCCCCTCCCTCCCCCTCCTCCCGCTTCCCCACCGTCACCCTCATCTCCCTCCCCCCCCCCCCCCCCCATTCTGTTGTCTCCCACCTGTAAACTGTCGCTGGCTTTCCCATTGCGGAAAAATAATTGCTTTAGGAAACAGCGCTTTCCGAACAAGACCCAGCAACGAGCAGGCAAACAGATCGTCGGTTCGTCCCGTCAAGGTGAATTTCACGCCAGTTCGTCATCGAAAACAAATACGTATCACTTGTTGTCCCTCAGCCGAGCCGTGTTTACCCAAACAGCCTGCGATTGTTGGTTATGATGTTTATAAGCGATCAGCGGCGGAATGCCACACAAGCTCGGCTGGTGGTGTGGTGGTGGTGGTGGTGTCTTCGCTCGCTCTGCCGTCAGTCACTGCACGTCGGTGAGGGAGAGAGAGAGAGAGAGAGAGAGAGAGAGAGAGAGAGAGAGAGAGAGAGAGAGGGGGGAGGGAAGGAGGGAGGGAGGGAGACAGGAAGGGAGGGGGAGAGGGAGGGGGAGATAGAGAGGGAGAGATGGGAACAAAAGAGAGAGAAGAGGGGGGGGGGGAGGGGAGAGAGATAAGGGGGCGAAGGGAGGGAGGAAGAGAGAGGGAGAGAGAGAGGGGGGGGGTGAAGGTGGAGGGAGGGAGGGAGGGAGAGAGGAAAGAGAGGGGGAAAGTGAGAGAGATAGAGACGGAGAGGAAGGGAGGGGAGGGAGGGAGAGAGGGAAGGAGAGAGGGAGAGAGAGAGAAGAACAGACAGACAGACAGAGTCAAAGAGAAAGACAGAAAGAGACATTAAGGAAGAAGGGAGAGGGAAGAAGGGAGGAAGGGAGAGGGAGGAAGAGAGGGGGGGGAGCTGAAAGAGAGAGAGAGAGAGGTGGAGGGAGGAGAGGGGAGGGGGGGGGACGTGAGAAAGAGACAGATGGAGAAAGAAAGGGTGGGGAAGGGATGGAGGGAAGGGGGAGAGGGAGGGAGTGAGTGAGGAGAGAGAGAGAGAGAGAGAGAGAGACAAGAGAGAGAGAGACAGACAGACAGACAGACAGATAGACAGGTATAATGAGACAAAGAGAAAGAGAATAAGAGACAAATAGAGAGAGAGAGAGAGAGAGAGAGAGAGAGAGAGAGAGGGGGGGGGGAGTGATAAAATACACTTCCATGGGATATAGGTCCCCTTGTACGTTTTAAACATCAAATAATTTTTTTAATTTTTGATTTATATTGTCAGTATGGGAAATATCTTCATCTGAAATCTCTTAATCAATCTCTATTTTTTGTGCGTGCTCGAACTTTAAATATTCTTCCAAAACAGATTATGTCTGTAAAGTATTTTATGATGTTTACTTTTGGATGAAGTGTTTTTATAATTGTCACAAATATGTATCCTGATTTAATTTGCGAATGCAGACAATTTTCATGTCACAGTAATGACATGAATATAGGATGATTCTGTTTTTTTACGTTTGCATAGTTTTCACTTCATCAAACTGGTCATTCCATACATATTCAAAAGACAAGGTCTGGGCTATCAACATTTTACCACTTCTATGTATTGGTCACACTCACAATTCTATAGAATTTCATGACCATGTGCTTTAACTATTTGCAAGGTACGTTGTGGCCAGACATAAGCAGACATGGTTACAAATAATATCCTGCCCCTCAATGATATGCCACCGCTCATATGATGATACCAAACCTAACATGAGGATCATGAAAATTTGTGGAGAACCCTGTTCCAATGATGATTATGAATTCCACAAAAAAGGGCTCTGTCTTCACCTGGTACGTGATTACATTTTCCCCCCAGAGAAAATTCTTTGCTAATACCTCCTATGATAATCATAAGATTCAACAGACATCGCTTTGTCAACACATATGATGAAAATAAAATTCCATGGGGAAAGTCTTTGCAGGTACCTATGACGATAATAAACTTCCACAGAAAGTTCTGTGGAATTATTTTTGATGATAAGGTTCCACTGGAAATTGTTCACTGGTACATAATCCTGATGATCATGAAGTTCTACGGGAAACCTTTCGCTGGTATCTGCATGAATACAATGCTTGCATGGAAAACTCTTTGCCGGCATAAAGATGATGACAAT
>CM065731.1:24960576-24965576 GCA_033310375.1 Conus canariensis | reverse complement strand
GCAACACTCTCATTAAACGGATGAAACTCAACTGTGTGGTTCTAGTCTTCCCAGTCGAGCCCATAGCAAACTCAACTCCTATGGGCCTTTTGGGGGCGGAAAAATCCCACCAATAAATGGCTCTGATGGGAATCGAACCGACGACCTCCCAGCCGGGAGTTCGTTTTTGTAGGACTTCTGTTCGCTTGCGGAGATAACGAACCATTCCTGGCGAGAGAGCTGTTCAGTTTACTGGTGTGCCCTCTCATGTAGCCGCGTGTACCTGCTTCTTGTCCGGTGTTCCGTGAGATCGGCCTATCACTTGCACGTGATTCACCGTGTGTGTGTGTGTGTGTGTGTGTGCGTGTGTGGTTGCGTGCGTGCGTGCGTGCGTGCGTGCGTGCGTGCGTGTGTGTGTGTGGTGGTGTGTGTGTGTGTGTGTGTGTGTGTGTGTGTGTATCAAACTGCACAATTCAACACTATCAGTTGCGAAGTGTGGTGGTGGACAGACAACCCGTGAACAGAAGCTGGCAGACAGGCCACACACCGCAATCAGGATTTGGCACCAAATCACTATATAATCCATGAGAGCGTTTTGAAGCGTAGCACAAATTTGAGCGAGAAATTGATATTGAACTGATAACAATTGAACAAACAGCCTCCTACCCATCCTCTCACTTTTTTTTTTTTTTTTAAATTTATTTCTGCCGATGACATCATTCAAAATCTTAAAATACATGGCTGCCTCTTACCTGACGTCAACATTCAGGCCTTCGGATTCACCCGTGACCCTTTCTTGGCGCCAGGTGGTTTTCGCAAAATAGTCCCATTCCTTTCAATTGAATCTGTCTGCTTGGACCACCCGCCGGGTACATTGATGGGCATATGAAAGAAAAGAAGACAAGTCCACTTTCAGATACAATAATAAAAAAAATCCTCAAAACAACATAAATGTGCCTATCTATGAATACTCGACTCCTTTATTAAGCAAAATCCTGGTGCGTTCAGTTTTGGTGTGCAGCCCACACAGAGCCGATCAGACCAACAGGACATGGTAAATGCCATCAGCGGGCCCGACGCCAACCAACAAAAAGACGAATATATCAATCCTGCTCCTCCACACCTTTGGGTTTAGCATTGCCTGCGAACAACTCTCGGCACAGGGCACTCGCCACAATTAGGATGCTGCAAGAAAACGCTAGATAACTCATGTAAGCGTTTTGAGGTCCACCATAAATTTGAGCCAGCATTTAACGTTTAACTGATAATTGCTCAGAAGAACAACTGCAACCAATTATTTCCCTTGTTTGGGGGCATTTTCACCGTTGAAATCACAATCTGCAGATACATGACCTTCCCCTTAGTTGACGCCACAGCCTTTGCACTCATCCATGATCTTCTCTATGCGCCAGCTTGAAGCGCCCAAAGTAGTCCCATTCCTTTGATTTTCATCTGTTTGCTTGGCACCATCTGCCACGTACCTTGATGGTCATATGAAAAAAAAAAGAAGGTAAGTCCACTTTCAAATATAATTAAAAAAACTTCAAAGCAACCTAAATGGGCCTATCTATAAATACTTGGCTTCTTAAGCAAGGTCCTGGAGCGTTCATTTTCTGGTGTGCAGCCCACACAGAGCCGATCAGACCCACAGGAAACGGTCAATGCCTTCAGCGGGCTCAATCAACTCCAACCTGCAAAACGCGAAGATATCCAAGGAAACCTTAAATGAAGCAAGGAACGGTAAACAGCAAACAAGTAGGGTAACTCTTGCTCCAGTGATGAAATAAATACACGCCCGTAACTCCAAACGTTTGACGTTATGGGTGTGTATTTATTTCATCATGGGGGCAAGAGTTACGCTACTTTGTTGTTTGCTGGAGTTGTGGGCATGTATTTATATCATCATGGGAGCAAGAGTCACCCTACTTGTTTGTTGTTTGCTGTTTACTGTTCCCTGCCTCATTTAAGAGTTTTTTTTTTCCATTTCAGTTAAATCGAGGTTACCTGTACTTGTTACTGTTCGTCCATGTACTTGTCCGACTATATTCAAGATCGAAAAGACTGTGCCAGATTTGAATAAATGTTAATTTGTATTTGTCCATTTCTCCAGATGTTGTAGCTGCGTGTACAGGTATAGAGGCATGCTTGGAACATCCTTATTCTTTGGGATGTTTCTCTGCTAGGCGATTCGGTGTCGTAAGCAGCATCCATTTGGAGTTTTGGGCGTGTATTTATTTCATCATGGGAGCAAGAGTTACCCTTCTTGCGAAGATTTCAATCCTGTGCCTCTCTGCACCTCTAAGGGTTTACCAATGGCTGCGAACAACTCTCGCCACAGGCACACACAGAGCAGACAAGAATCTGAAACGGAAGACGGGGCTAAAAGGGCCTGACGCCGCCCCGAATTCCTCCAGGAAAGGAAATCCCCCGGGCCTGCCGTGCAAATCGCCATACGGCGCGAAATCGAACCCGTGACGTCTGCTCGCGTAGCCAGCTGAGATGCGTATACGCATGCGCCGCTCGTTGTGGGGTCCATGGCATACGTGGGAGTGGAGTGTTGCCGAAATGTGGTCACGTGGTTGACGTCAAAACGCTGCGGATGACAAAGCGTGTGTGTGTGTGTGTGTGTGTGTGTGTGTGTGTGGTAACTTCATATAACATATGCCCCCCCCCCTCCCCCGCCCCAGTTTTACAATTACGGAGTGTGCAAATTCTGAATGAGTCACAAAGAATAAAGGCCCATGTTTGTTGGAGGACCAAGCATTAAACATTCCAAAGCCCACAGACCTGGTTCTTTTCTGCGCGCGCGCGCGGGTGTGTGTGTGTGTGTGTGTGTGTGTGTGTGTGTGTGTGTGTGTGTGTGTGTGTGTGTGTGTTTATGTTGTGTGTGTGTGTGTGTGTGTGTGTGTGTGTGTGTGTGTGTGTGTGTGTGTTTCTTGATCGCCATTATTGTAAAGTCAAGGACATAATAACTAACAGCGGGACTGGTCGCCAGCACTTGTTTATTCCTCCATTATATTATTGCGCGATTTCTTTCAATAGGTTCATTGTGGCCATGACCACCCAGTACTGAAACCATGGTTTGACAGAGAGAGAGAGAGAGAGAGAGAGAGAGAGAGAGAGAGAGAGAGAGAGAGAGAGAGAAGAGCAAGCACCACAATGTTATATGACCTTTGCACAGCTCTCCTTTTCATTCTGTTCGAGTTTCTGTCTTACTTTCTATCTGTCTGTCTGTCTGTCTGTCCGTCTATCTTCATAGCCCCCTCCCTTATCTCCCCTCCCCATCTTCCTTTCTTTGAATGTTTATTCACATTAGCAAACAATGATCCAGAGACACACCGGCAGAGAGAGAGAGAGAGAAGAGAGAGAGAAGAGAGAGAGAGAGAGAGAGAGAGAGAGAGGGGAGAGAGAGAGAAAGAAAGACAGAGACAGAGACAGAGACAGAGACAGGGAGACAGAGTAATAGAGAGACAGACAGACAGACACAGAGAGAGAGGAGAGAGAGAGAGAGAGAGAGAGAGAGAGAGGCAGAGAGAGAGAGAGAGAAAAAAAAAGAGAGAGACAGAGACAGAGAGAGACAAGAGAGAGAGAGAGAGAGAGCGAGACAAACATACAGACAGACAGACCAACATCAAACACACCATTAAGGCGCTCCACACGCGCGTGGTTTAGTTCAACACGAAGCTAAAAGACTCGGTGCCAGAAACTGACTTTCAGAACTGCAGACCTGTCAGCCAGCCCCAGTGCGTGCACTGTGGCGCACAGAGAGCGGTGGATAGGCACGGCAAGGGATTGGAACCCTGGGTCTTAAGGAAACAAGCCGACGCGGCACCCAGCCCAGCAGGTAGCGAAAGCCGGCACCACTGGCTACAAATCCCCGGGCCATAGTTGATCGCCCGATAAGCTATCGCGGCGCCACGACTTCGCGCGCTGCACTCTGGGAGCGGAAATGTAACTACGCCATGAATAATGAACTTCCGGGCGCCTCGATCTCTTCTTTTCAGAACTTCTCCTGGCTTTTGTTTTCTTTATCTCTTCATCTCATTTGATCGTTAATTAATTTTAAACGTTTTTTTTTTCCATTATGTTGTATTTTGCCAATAAGGCTGACGTTGAGTAAATCTCTTTGAACGAATGAATGAATGAATTTCAGTGGTTATGGTCATCTGAATATTATTATACACATTTCAGCTACTTCATCATCTTATTTTGCTTGTTCACCTTCCCTGTCCTTTCTGTGGCGATCACTAACTTCCTCAGCGGTGATTCAGGCTCCCATGTATGCACAACCACACTCAGGAGCAGGAAGAAGGAAGGGAAAGTTGGGTAGAGAAGGGACCGGAGGGTGGAGGAAGAGATGGGAGAGAAAGGAGGAGGTGTGGGTGGAGGGTGATGGCGGGGCTTGAGGTTGGCTGTGCACGTGGCATCCGGTCGCAGCCTCAGCACCGGCGGTCAGCAGGAAATTGTCAGCATCAGGTCGTGATGAGGCAACCTTCCGAAGGAGGCCCTGCACTGCTGCTGAATCACTTCCATGATGTTTAGTGGCTCTGAAGGAAACACAGGAACCTCAAGTGTGGGTAAAGGAATTTGACGAACTCTCTCAGAGTAAACGAAAAATCGGTTTGAGCCCAGAGCGGTAAACCCTGAGCGTGGTATTTCAAAATAAGTGGACCAACTGTTAGAGAAATAAATTGTTCTAAATAATTAAACCACTTACCACGATTACTAATTCTAGAAAGAAAGGTGGAACAGGAAAGATAGAAACGAAAAATGAACCAATCAAATAATGAAAAGAAGACGAGAGAGACCAAGATGAAGAAGAAGAAGAAGAAGACGAAGACACAAAGAATCCTTTTCAATGTACCTTTTCTCCCCTTTGTATTGAATATACTCAAGGCTGTTCTACCATTAGTAGATAGTAGACAAGAAAAACAAATCCATGGAACTGGATTTGTCACGGCATCGCCAACACTTCTGCGTTCACTGTCGCATTATCAACGGGTGAATTGTGGCCTCATCGG
>CM065731.1:24893076-24943076 GCA_033310375.1 Conus canariensis | reverse complement strand
GAGAAACGCCACCTCCCACAGTGTCCTGCGCCAGACATGGTGAATCTTCAACAGTTCACTGCCCCTCCAGCCATGACATGATGGGACTTGATCCTATATCCATCGTGCTTTATGCTCAGTGGATAACAAAGATAGATCGTGCGGCCACCACCCCATACATATGACGAGTTCGGTTCCCCAAAGGAGGGCTAGTTATCGCCTGCACGGGCGGACCAGAATTCCACGACAAGCTTACATGCCACAGCGCATCTGCTTAGTGAAGAGCTTGGAGGACACCAAGCAACGGTTAATGCTGATAATTCTGATACGAGCAGTTATATAGAGCAAGTACAGTGATAGCTTTACGCGCTTTATAATAATATCGTGTCGTTCCTTTTTCACTCTCCCATCGTCTCCCTGCCCTACACACACACAGCACAACACACAGACAGAGAGAGAGAGAGAGAGAGAGAGAGAGAGAGAGAGAGAGAGAGAGAGAGAGAGAGAGAGAGAGAGAGAGCACCCATCCACCCACAATCGGACTCGCCTCCCAGACACACACACACACACAAAACCCATCCATGCACAATCGTACTCCCCTCCTACACACACACACACACACACACACACGCACACAACACCCATCCACCCACAATCGTACTCCCCTCCTACACTCACACACAGACACAGACACAGACACAGACACACACCACGCACACACGCGTGCACGCGCGCGCACTTCACCTTCGTCCCCATCAAACGCGGGAATTCTAATTCAGAAAGAGTAAAAAGATAAGTTTTGATTGTTGATTTTAAAAGCTGGGTAAGAACATGAGAGCATGAGAGCATCCGATTTCTTACTTTCGAGGTAAATTCTTTCTTTGTTCTTTGGGAGTGTTTTATTTCCTAAATTTCTAATAATTATGTTCCTCCTACTTTTTTTCCACTCTCAGCGACTCCCTTTTTCCATTGCAGCATACAGTATTGTTTTTACTCTTAACTTCATAAGCATGGTATCCGAAAGAAGCTGGTCACTGATAAGGGATTGTATTTCTCCTTTAGATATCTAATCTCAATGTTCTCGCGAGAATGTCATCAGCGCATATTCATCTACAACAGATTTGATTTAATAATTATTCACATCAGCATAGTGTTTATTTCCTAATAGGAAACAATAAGATTTTACATAAGACTTACCCTTTCTCCCGTACTTTCGTTCCAGAAGTCAAATGTAATTGTTGAATGGTCGCTTCTGTATTCGGGTAAGATGTCTGCATCTTCTGATTGATTATACATGATGTCTGAAATCGGACAGAAGTCCAATCAATTCTGCTGCAGCGATTCTCTCTTCATGTCTGTCTGCTTAGAATCGGATTCAGCTCACGCAAAAAATCTACTGGTTCTAAATTCATCAACATTGCTTCAGTTTGTTCTTGTGCTTTATTACTATTATTAGGCTTATCAATTGTCACACACGCACACACACGCGCGCGGGCACACACACACACACATACGCATGCACAACACACATACCATATCTCCATCTCTCTCTCTCTCTCTACACACACACACACACACAAACACATGCATATATATATATATATATATATATATATATATATATATCTAGAGAGAGAGAGAGAGAGAGAGAGAGAGAGAGAGGGAGAGAGAGGAGAGAGAGAGAGAGAGAGAGAGAGAGAGAGAGAGACATAAACATACATATATCTATAAACATGCACGATGCAGGAGAGAGAGAGAGAGAGAGAGAGAGAGAGAGAGAGAGAGAGAGAGAGAGAGAGAGAGAGAGAGAGAGAGATCAGAAAAAAAAAGACTGCCAGTTTAAAACTTGACATATATCACTCAAGTGTCAAAAATCACTCCCAGTCTCCTTGTTGAAGGATTAAACGATGTTATCCACACTGTTGTTACGCGCATGGCTGGAAAAAGGTTTAATCACTTAAACGTTCCCACACATCACCAGCCGCACATACACTAGTATATTCGTGTTCATAAGCGCAAAGGAAGAATGTGAACTCCAATCATAAAAGAACGAGTGTACCAGCGATATATTTTGATTCAACTCTTCCAGAGAATCCATCCAAAATCATACTCATGAAGAGAACACACACACACACTCTCTCTCTCTCTTTCTCTCTCACACACGCACACTCTCTTTCTCTCTCTCCCAGCGCAGGGGCATGCAAATCACATGCAAACAGAAATACACACACACACAAAGGGGGGGGGGGGGGGGGGGGGGGGTGGGGACGCGGAAGCGGAACGGAAATCATTCCGATATGGATACTATCTAATGCAGTATCTTTGCCTACATAAATCTCTCTCTCTCTCTCTCTCTCACACACACATACAAGAGAGAGAGAGAGGAGAGAGAGAGAGAGAGAGAGAGAGAGAGAGAGAGCGAGCGAGAGACGAGGAGAGAGAGAGAGAGAGTCAATGATTTTAAAGCTAGAATTAAGCCAGTGAATTTATTCTGCACTCACCTGTTTCACGTGCTCGTTGTCTCCAGAGTAGGAAAAGTCGTCTGCTACATGCTTAGGCCTACACATTTTCAAGTTGGTTCACACATAGGAAAACCACTTCGGCTCAAAACAAAAAAGTAATCCAGTCATTTGCACAAAACCCATCAGGAGGAAGTTCCAAAAGCAGACATGTCTTAGCCACCCGTAACGAAAAGATGGCGAGGAAAACAGGTGGACTGGTGAATAACGTGGGGACGGAGGGGTGGGTAGGAGGTAGGTGGCTAGATGTGCAAGTAGGGTTTCATGCGAATGGCCATACACACAGAAGTTCACTTCAGTGTCGCCTGCATCTGCATTCAACGCAAGCATTTCCGTAACTCAGAGGCTAACAGATTTTTTTTTTTCTGATTTTTAAATTTGACATATGTGTCTGATTTTTTTTTTTCCTTCCTCGGGGGGCACACAGACTTACGGATGAGGAAGGGGGGCGGGCGTAAGAAGGATGTGGAGGGAATAACTTTAATCAAAGTCAAATCAGGTGACGGGAATGGGAGAGGAGGAGGGGGGAAGAGGGAGGGGAGAGTGTGGGGGTGGAGGATGGGGTGGCGTGGGAGATCAAGTAAAGGAATAAGGGTGAGAAGAGTTAGTTCCATCTAAGTAATAGAGTCACTTAAGAGACCTGTCATTTTTCCAAGTTAGAAACGAGGTACAAAACGTAAGTTTTCCATTACACACACACACACCACACACCACTACCACCACCAAAGATATCAATAAGCAAAACAACAACAGCAAAGTGCGGTTCATTACAGTTGCATGGTGTCAGGTATATGTGTCTGGTGTATGAGCAGCTTCATCGTTTCGTAAACAACCAGAGATGTCTTGCCCGGTCATTGCCCGTCTCAATGTCCACCTTTGGAACTTTTGATGTTTTATTTTATATTTATTTATTTTAAATTAAAGTTTACACAGCTCTTTTCCATCTGTTGATCACATATTTAAGCAAGCAGAACGTTGTGCGGGCTCATTAAAAACCGAGCTCTGTGGAGTAAGGTCCCCACCAACGGTAATACCGGTATCATTTTTTATTTTTTTTTTCAGATTTCTGCGACTCAACAGACTTTGGTCTCGCTGTTTTCTGACGAAGGAGTGAACCAGAATTGGCCTTGCCCTCTGGTCTACCTGTGCGATGGGCCACATCTATGCTGCTTTGCTCAGTGCTGATCGTGACTTTCTGGGTGAAAATGTCACAACATGCAGTCACTGGCTGGTCCACCCTCTCTTTTGTCTGGAACTCCATCTACCCTTAAATTCCACCTTCTGGAATATTGCTGGAAGTCAGTTTGATCTCTTCAGTTTGTCTTATCTTTGAGTCATGATTTTTCAATGGAATTACTTCTTTTGTCCCGCTGTAAGATTTTGATCTGTACCTCCAGCCTCTCAGATCGGACTGTCTTCGAAAACTCAGCTTTCAAGTTTTTCAGCTTTTTTACGTGAAGGTTTCTGTTAAAGTTTTCATTTGTGTTTTTATCTAATTATTATTATTTTTTTTTATCGCTGTTGGTTGTCAGAATGCCCAGAGACACCAGCTTTTGATTATTGCGTGAAAGCCTTTTAAGTACAGGGATGCCTGCTTCTTGGAGCGTCACAATCACTCCCCGATGATGTGGATGACCGATTACGTTTAGGTTTGTCAGAGAACAGTTTGGCAGTAGGCATGCCTCAAAGTTGTGTCGCCATCCACACACAGAAATGACTGAAGAAAAGACACTGAAAGTGAAGTACACCTGTTTGTTACAGAGGCACGGCAGGTAAATCAACATCAACATGGCGGGTAGACGTTGGCACGGTGATCTGTGTACATGCACAGAAAAAAAGAGAGAAAAACTGCGTCAATGTCCTCTAAAAATAAGAAACAAAGAATGAACTGCATACTCTTTCACATGACAGTGACTAAACATACATACGTGTGTGTTGTGTCTGTGTGTGTGTGTGTGTGTGTGTGTGTTGTGTGTGTGTGTATAAACACGAACAATAAATATGTCCTTTAATCCTAAAAAACGACGTTAGGGACACTGTAAATATTTTAATGAATTGAATACATCAAAGACAAGATATATATATATTCATGTAACCAATTATCATATATATATCTGATTGAAGCGCCGACATTTCTTTTCCACAGAGGCACGAAAACGTCTTCCTTGCCCATGACCGCACGCCACAAACTCCGAGAGTCTTAAGTCTGGAAAGTGGAATGATGACGTCTTGAAAGACGCAAAGAGGGGAAAAGAAACCTAAACTTAATGGCAGAAGAAAGCCTACAAATAATATACTTGTTAGTTCGTACGGCAAATACGAAATCTGATCTCCTGCAGTCAATGCTGATCCCGAAACTTCTCTGGCTTCTACTGATTTATAATATCTGCACCGGCACAGTGGAATTATGGAGGCCGAAATCAACAAACTTACAAATAAATGGCCTGGTGTCCCAGCTACTGTATTTAGCACTGAACTGTACTGTCGCAGATGAAACTGAAACTACCAAAATATCCACCCACAAAAAGTACAAGTGGGAAAAGCAAGGCTGCTTGAGGACTCGGCAGGCAAATTTTGATATCAATCCAGCAGAAGCTGGAGACTGGCAGAAAATGGAAAGTTCTGGAGGCAATGGGGATGGCACAACAAAAGGAAAAAAAAAAAAAGAAAAAAAAAAGTTACAAGGCACACAGAGACCAAAAGGCTGAGACAGGCCACAGAAGACAAAACAGAATGTCAAAGGAACCCAAACGGCAGTCCAGCAAAGTCAACGAGGGCAATGGACTACGTGGGAAAGCACACACTAAAGACGTTCAGCTGGAAAGAAATTATGGCCATGTCCTTTCACAGGATTAGTTTCATCCTGAGATCCGTAGAGGACTTTGCGCCCTCCAGTTCAAACCTGATGAAATGGGAGGAAATCGGATGAACCAACGTGAGCAATCTGCCGGGAAAACCAATGGAAAGGAACATGTCCAGTTCATACGGAAACAGCACCAACCCATGAACACCCCAACAACACGGCTTTCGGAGACAGAGGTCTTGCGAGACACACCTCCTTGAGTTTGCAGAAGAACTGTCTTGGAATATGGAAGGCGGAGCGCAGACCGACATTGTCATAATGAACTTTGCAAAGGCGTTCGATGAAGTTAACCAGTCTCCTGATCCACAAATTACACCATTATGGAGTCCATGGCAACATCAGTCGGTGGATTGAGAGCTTTCCTCAGCGATAGGAGACAAGCAGTAGTCGTAGACGGAGCAGCCTCAGAGTGGCAGATGTCAGATCCTGGGTGCCATAAGGATCGGTGCTTGGACCGTGCCTTTTTCTGGCCTATATTAATGATTTGCCGATCAGCTCACCTCACTGACTCGCCTGTTTGCAGACGACACTGCAGTCTATAGACTCGTCACGTCAAACCAGGACCAGTCCCAACTACAAAAGACCTCCAGATACTTCAACAGTGGGAGAAGGGCTGGGACACGGAGTTCCATCCTGGGGAGTGTACAACTCTGCCAGTGACAAAAAAAAGGCAACCACTATCCAGCGAATACCATCTACATGGACATACTCTTGATGTGGTTACTTCTGCAAAGTACCTTGGAGTCAACATCACGGACGACCTTAGCTGGGACAAACATATAAATAGTATCTGCACAAAGGCCAACAAGACCCTTGGCTTCCTCAGGCGTGACCTCAAGATAAGCGCCCCCCCAGCTAAAGGCCACAGCCTACAAAGCCATGGTACGACCCACGCTGGAATATGCCTGCACCGTGTGGGACCCCTACACGACGACTAACGAGAACAAGCTGGAATCAGTCCAAAGGAGGGCTGCACGCTTTGTCAGAGGGACGTTACCACAACTCCTCCAACGTCAGCAGCCTCATCAAGCAACTGGACTGGCACCCCCTAAAGCAGCAGCGAAGGAAGATCAGATTGACCATGGCCAGCGTAGAGGACATGATCATCAGTTCAAACAACCACAGCGCCGAACTTTGTATTGATAGGGGTCCTTTTACCCACGCACCATAAAGGACTGGAACGCCCTGCCCGACACAGTTGTTGAGGCAGAGACTCTTGACACGTTTGTGTCAAGAGCAAGAAAACTACAGTAACTTTTTTTTTCTTTTTTTTTGTTGCTGCGCCAGCCCACCGTTAAAACGTCAGAATAGTCAACATGATAACTGAGGACGTTTAATGGATGAAAATGAAGATGAAGGAAGGCACACATGGAGACATAACTGACTGCTTCAGGAGATCGAGAATTAAGTTGGCAATGCCAGAGGAAACGCGCACTCAAGGAGCCAGCAACAACAGCAGTAGGCCAGAAATCAAGGCCTGAAAAGAGCTGTGGCATCGACAGCATGGAAATAGGATTTACTACATAGAGCGGATGGCTACTGAGCACAAACACACATTCCAGAATGGAAAACCATTCAGAGATCATCAGGAAGAGTGGCATGAGACTGGCTATACAATTCCACACAAGTTCATCAAAACAAAAAGCTTTTCATAGAACTCGCTGTGCCGTATGTAAGCAAACAGAGCAAGCTCACATCCACAAAGTCAAGTCAGTTTAGCCCAGCAGGAAATGGTCTTCCAAATTGAAGTTCTCGTCATAATGGTTGGGGCAATGGGGTGAGACTGCGGTTGAGCACTCATTTGTGGACAGTCTTAATAAGAAATAATATTATGAAACAGTCCACAATTCCTGGCAAGAGGTGGACCTGGCAATGTCACAAGCTGCTGAAAAGAGTTCCCGGGAGTTGGACCCGGCCCACTGGGAACGAAATAAATTCATTCATTAAGTTTAAATTTCCCAGCCTAGAACAGGTTTTTTTGCAGCTACGTGGGCGAGATTTCTGTGCCAAAGCGCCTGACCATCCACGAGTGTGTGTGTGTGCGTGGTGTGTGTGGTGTGTGTGTGTGTGTGTGTGTTGTGTGTGTGTGTGTGTGTGTGTTCGTTCGTTCGTACTTCTGTTTAACCGTCTGTTCACTTTGAGTGATATTAGATATTTTGTGTGTGTGTGTGTGTGTGTGTGTGTGTGTGTGTGTGTGTGCGCGTGCGTGCAGGTTCGGATCGAGATACCGCCAAAAATCTTTTGACATCAGACGGGTACCTCAGTCATGACCTGGATGCTGCTCGGGTCCCTTAAGAGTCAAGGTCAGACAGAAACATTCGTAAATTGGAGCTTTTTCTCTAAAGGCCTTCTGCTGTTAGTGTTACACTCTCCTTCCTACTCAATGAATATGTCTGTACTCTCATGATTAATGCTTTATGTGTGTGTGTGTGAGTGTACTCAGTGTGAACGAATATGGGTGCACGCTTAAGATCAGAGAAAAAGAACCCCTAAAGCCAAACAAACCCTGCAGCATTGTAAGACTATCGAATTATGCAGAAAAAACCCCCCAGACAAAGCAAACTACTACATCCATTCCAGATAAAGCTGGTCTGAGAGGGGCAAATTATGCGAGTATGTGTGCGTGCATACAACAGCATGTTTGTGCATGTGTTAACTTCAGAACATTTGTAAGTACAAGTTTGATGCAGACAATCAAGAATGAGAGAGAGAGAGAGAGAGAGAGAGAGAGAGAGAGAGAGAGAGAGAGACGAGGAGAGAGGAGAGAGAAGGGAACAGAATGTCGTGTGCGTGAAACAATGTGAAAGTAAGATAGAGAGGCGCACAGCGTGAAGAGACAGCAGAGTCAGATAGAGTGAGAGAGGGGAGTGAAGCGGGAAGAAAGAGGGAGGGGGGAAGGTTGACAGAGAGAGAGAGAGAGAGCGAGAGAGGAGAGAGAGAGAGAGAGAGAGAGAGACACACACACACAGAGCGAGAGAGAGAGAGAGAGAGAGAAGAGAGAGAGAGAGAGAGAGAGAGAGGAGAGAGAGAGAGAGAGCGAGCCACAGTCTGTCTTAGGAGGGTAGGGGACAGACAGAGACAGACACAACAGATATTGAAAAAAATGTGCGCTAGCATGCGCACACTCAAACACACACACACTCAGAGGAGATTAATGCATGCAATAACATTCCTTGTACAACGACAACCAGATCTGACCAAAGACCATTTTTCTTTTCAATCTCTCTTCACAATGAATCATATCGATATTTCCATCACAGTAACCACCTCTAAAAGGAACCACAAGTTTGTTTTTCAAATGCATACAAAACGTACAGTGAAGTTAAAACAAGCAGTAAATTCTACACATTCATCGAACAATACTTACAAACAATGAACAATGCATGTCAACAAGTAAATGTATGAAAACGTCAAGGAACATAATGTGCAAGGAAAATAAATATATTACATACTGGACCACAGATACCTCCCCCCCGCCTCCACTGTCCATCAAAACTCATGGTTTTTCCTTTCCCTGAACCTGTTTCAAAGCTCCTGATTTATTCTCTCCAATTGAGAAAAGGTTTCTGACAAAGTGCCACAGAATCCCCAATAAACACAGAGAAAAGACGTGTGGAGACAAGAGAGAAAAGGGTTAGGATAGAGATACAAAGTGGGTGAAGAGGGGGCGAGGGATTGAGAGAGAGAGAGAGAGAGAGAGAGAGAGAGAGAGAGGGAGAGAGAGGGGAAAGAGAGATAAGAGAGAGAGAGAGAGAGAGAGGGAACAGAGAGAGAGAGAGAGAGAGAGAGAGAGAGAGAGAGAATGAGAGTGTACAGTGGCAGGTACCATGTCATTCAAACTGACAATTGTTTTGAACACTTAAGCGACAGTCCGTCCGCCCCATCCGAGACGCCAGAAATAACTTGTGTCACCATCATCATCAAAAAAGCCTGCACATTCCACGTGCCAAGTTCAACACTTTGTCAGGGATGGTACAGAGCACCACACACACACACACACACACACACACACACACACACACACACACACACACACACACATGTGAACACAAGAGCTGGCAAGAGAGATACAAAGTGAAATATATAATGCTACACTTTGTTTCTCAGCCTCTCTTGACCTCATAAAAACGACAGAAACGTGTGTGTGTGTGTGTGTGTGTGCGTGTGGTGTGTGTGTGTGTGTGCGCGCGCGTGTGTGTGTGAGTGCGCGCACATGTGTGTGTGTGTGCACATGCATGCATGCAAAGTATGTGTGCCAGTGTGTATGTATGTGTGTGTGTGTGTGTGTGTGTGTGTATGTGGTGTGTGTGTGTTTGCAAATGCATGCATGCACGAGTATGTTTGAGTGTGTCTGTGTGGTTGCATGCATGCATGACAGTGTGCATGCATGTGTGTGAGTGTGTGTGTGTGTGTGTGTGTGTGTGTGTGTGTTTTGGGTGTGTGTGTGTGTGAGTGTGTGTGTTTTGTGTGTGTGTGTGTGTGTGTGTGTGTGTGTGTGTGTTGTATGTGTGTGTGTGTGTAGAGTGGTGTTTGCAGTATGTGTGATAGTGCGCAAATTCTATGTGATTTCCAGAGTAGAAATGTAACAGGCCAACAACCTAATGATCCAATGTAGACTTAAAGACTACAGAAAGAAGTAAATGTAAACGGGAGTCATATAAAGCAATTTGGTCAACTGACATGGAAAACATATTCCTATATCCTTTACAAAGAGAATCAACTAGAATATACCTGATGGGGATTAAAAAAAAAAAAGTGGAACAAAGCACTCTTTCCAAGACTTAACTGTATAGTCCTGGACACTATGCTGCCCAGAAAGCCTAAAGACGATGATGATAACATCATCTGACACACACACACACACACACATGAATTATGTCAATGAAGCACAACACTTCTCTTCCATGCTGAACAAAAAAAAACTGGACCGATTCCCTTTCAAAGTCGATGAAGCGTACTGATCCTTTTGCCCACACCTGTGTACCTCCTCTTCTCTTGATCCTTCTCTCGCCTATATTCCACATTCACCACACACATCCTGCACACACTCCCCCCAAACAAACATCCCAACACTACTATGGGTTTCCACTACGGCTGGTCCCCCCATGGATGAACGATGACGCAACTTGACCACGTGAACAAGGCTTTGTAGATAACAGTTCTGCGGACGACAGTGACAATGGTGATGATGAAGATGGCAATGCTTTGTTGCTCAGTCCTCCAGCAGTTCATCGTCTAGGTTCACATCCTGACAGACAGACACAAAGCATAATTTTGACCTGTAAAGTTGCCCACACACAAGCCAATGACCAGAGAGTGTTTAGCTGTTCATACCCCTTACAACTGCTCATCAATCTTGGGCCACAAGATAGAAAAAAAAACCAACAAAAACAAAACAAAACATCAACACATCACTGAATCATACTCCGAGTTACTCAAACTATGGTCAACCTGAAAAAACAAAGAACCTGGAATAGTAACCAACTACATACAAGTATCTAAACAATCAAACTTCTCATACGAATAAAACTAGGAAATGAGGGAAGCGCCATTTCACTTACTTTTACATCTCCAGATTGAAAAGCAAGTTACAAAAAGCAATGATAAATTGATCTAGAATTAAAAAAAATGTTCATGTATAAAAACAAACATTGGCCTTGGCGTTGATACAACAAACCCTTTTACAGACTGACAACATCTGCAAGTCAAACTAATATGCCACACAGCCAGCAGGCGAAAGAGGGGGAAAGAGTGGGAGAGGTGAAGAACCTTTCAGCGTAATGTATACCCTCTTTGGTCACTGTATACCCTCTTTGGTCACTGTATACCCTCTTTGGTCACAAGGTCTGGACTGCCTGCGAGCCAAACATATGTTCACTGCACTGCAGGAACAGCGATACACAAAACAGAGGCACAATGTAGCCCCTGTAAGTGGACATACATTCCAGAGCATCTGGTGCTGTGATGTAATGGGAAACGGTAGAAAAAAGGTCATGCACACAAATCTCTTTACAAAGGAAAAGCTTTAATCATAATTTTATCTGCCCCCTCATAGTTCGCTAAAGATGCAGTTAAGCAAAGAGCAAACTTGGGAACTCTTGGGAGGGAGGGGGAGGGGGAGGGGGAAAATAACAGCCAAGCACATGCTTTACAGGATGCGCCAGTTCAAAGCTACTTATACAGTTACAGGCATGAGCATAATGACTTGTCCAGTTTTCCTTAATAGATTTATGTTTTCCACATGTATTTCTTCTTTTTTTTTTTTTATCTATAAAGCTGCAATAAATATCTTGAGCTCATTTTGAGGGATACACCGAGGATATTCAACCCCTCCCCTAGCTATAATCCTTGCCAAAGCACACATTACAATGTGCATATTCAAGTTTATTCAGAGAGAGAGAGAGGGGGGAGCAGGGAGGGGGAGGAATGAAAAGAGAGAGAGAGAGAGAGAGAGAGAGAGAGAGAGAGAGAGAGAGAGAGAGAGAAAAGAAAGAGAGACAGAGGGAAGCAGAGAGAGAAAAGTAAGGGTCCTGTTAATGCTAAAAAGGTTCATGTATCAAAATAATAGCTCATTGGTCTTTTTTTCAAATCAATATTTTTTTCTTCTAAGTGTACTTTTCAATGCTTAAAAAAACATTACGCTCACTGTATTCATTAATCTGGTGACAAGAGAGAGAGAGAGAGAGGAGAGAGAGAGAGAGAGAGAGAGAGAGAGAGAGAGAGGGAAAGATGGCAAATGGAAGTACAGTGAATTAAAATATGTGCACAGTTTCGTATGTACCAGTAACAAAAAAGATACACAAAAGCAATCCAATGAAAAAGAAAAGATAAAAAAAAAAAAAGTGAGGGGTGTAAATTCAGCTTTTGACAAGTGAAGGGCACTCCAGACCTTTCCCATTCACCCCTTCTCTATCTCCCACCCCTTGCCAAAGCACACATGATGAGTAATTCCCAAACATAATATTAATAACCAATCGCTGTCTGAACTGAGAAATGTCAGTCAGCAATGCTTGCATCCACTAAACCACAAAGTCATACTGTTGTTCTCTTTTTCCTAGCAACTGCGGGTGCAGGCACCGTCACCGAATCTCTCCGTGTTGCAAATGGTACACTCTTAGAACACTGGGCTCTCCGTCCCAGAATGACTGATATTAGTGGCGTCAATGGACAATAAGGCCATGTGCTACCTATTTTGAGGCCACTCTGACTGCTAACCACCCAGACAACTGCACAACAATCAGCTCTGTGAAGTCATCATCTACAACCCAGGTGCTCAGGAAACAAACAAAAAAGTTTAACAGCAATTTTCTGGCTTGATTCCTTCCAAATCAAACTCTCTTCCGAGACAAAATCAGACAAAACCAAATCCGACTTTTCAAATCTAATTTATCAGTGTCTTAATCATCCTACAAGCCATGTCAGAAATACTGCAAACATGAATAGCCCCCCGCCCCCTTGTTCCCCTTCTATACCCATACACCACACATACAATCCTTCCTTCCAGTTACTGGAACTAAATATAAATCCAGAGAAAACTACATTAAAAACCGGTTCACAGAAGTTTAATACACTGGAAGCCTGTTGTGCAACAATGTGATGAAATAACAGTTATTTTGTCTGGTCTACATGTCCTTCGTTTCACAAGCTTCAGTTGTATACAACACCCCTTATGTTGTTCAGATCTGATCACTCTCACAGACTTCACGTTCAGTGCACTGACAGAGAAAGTGCCAACATCTTCCCCCCCTCCCCTCCCCTCCCCCCCATCCACCTCTCCCTAAATTCTCCTGTAAAACATCACTGATGTATAACAGTGCGCAAAAAACCCCCCAAATTTGTCAAAATTTTTCAGTCATCTTTTTTTTTTTTTTTTTTTTAAATTTGATTTCCAAACCGTATATGCCAGGAGAGAATTTTTTTTTTTTCAGACAGCAATAGGTTCATATTTTAACCAGGATTTTTACTTTGCTTGCGCAGTCTTGTTTTCCCATTCTGGATCTGCAGCCCTGACATGGCTATGTGGTCAGTCAGCTAGGCTATAAATAATACAACTCATACAGTGTAGCACACAGTGACAAACCGTATAAAGCCCTGTCACCTGCCAGACTGAGTTCTGACTTCAGCTTGTTTAGGCAGGGGCACGGGTGGGGGTGGGGGATGGGGTGGGTGGGTGGGATGTAGAGAGAGGACGGCAGTGCAAAGGGCAGGCTCAGAGTCACCTCAGTCCATCATGGCTGCATTGTTGCTACATCAGTTGTCACCCTTCTGACCCCTCCCTCAGCAGGGGGCGCGCTTTCTCAGGCTCTTTCCTCGCACACAACTGACTGAACGTACAGCGGAACATACGGATGGACCAGCTCATCGAGGAAGGTAAAGGAGGAGCAGGGGGAGGCTATGGGAGAGGAGCTTATGGAAGGGGAAATGGGTGGGAGGTGAGGGGAATAAAGAGGGGTAAAGACAGGATGGGTCCCACAGGTTTTTTTTTTTTAATTTTCCAACAGAGTTCAAACCCATGACCAACTGGCAAAATTAATCAAAAGCTCATTTCAACAATAGCGGGGGGGGGGGGGGGGGGGGGGGGGGGGGGGGGATAATGAGCTGAAAGCCAAGGCATCATTTTGTGGACTATAGGAAACACACTAATTTTCAGAGTTGTGGGGGGTAGAGTTTTAAACACCGTGGTTCTATTTTCCCGACACCAGTGTACCACATCCGAGTTTCTATCTGCATCTGGCAAAACCATGGTTATTATCCAGCATCAATCAATCATCAACCAATCCTCTTCGGCTGAAATGGTCATGTTCATGCTTTGGAGCAAATCACACACTCTATCTTCCTTATGGGAGACCCAAGTTTCAGCCAAGTATTCTTGGAGATCATGTCATGCAAATTCTGCTGTCCTCTGTTTTCTATTGAGCTGTTACTTCAATTTATATTTCCTTCCACTCCTTGTTATGAGGGGCCTAAACAGAGATGGAGATGGCAGATACCCCACACACTACAAACTAATCTTCAGAACAAAACTCTTCTTCTTATTTGATTGCTCTCCCTCCATCTCTTAAAAGTTTGAGTTTTTGTTTTGACACAGAAACTCCTCTGCACACGATGACGTCCAGTCTTTATCTTTCCTTACAGTTACAGTCAGACAAACCACTGGTGACAGAACCTGCTTCATTTGCTTTGGAGAGACTGAAAGTGCTACACAAAGCCCACCCCAAACACAATTTTGTAAATTTACTACAGCTTCAAAACCATTACTTTCATCAACATCTAGTGCATAGTCTCAGGCATGATGATTGCATTTTAAAAAAAAAAAGGAAAAAAAAATCAAGATAATAGTGGGGACGAGTGGACAGTGTAATAGAACCTGGGAAAAACCAATGAGTAGTGTTCTACAGCTCCTGTTTCGCATTGCAAAATAACAGATTTGCTGCTTTCAAATACATTTCCACAAGTTTTCATCCAGATTTCATATCATCGGTGGAAAACAAGGGGACTCTGGGTGGCATTTCCAGCAACAATGGGTAAAAAAAAAAAAAAGAAAGAAAGAAAGAAAATAAGATGAAAAAAAAGGGAGAGGAAATCAGCTGAACAGAGAACAACCGTTGGGCTCGCTGTCTGTTTAATGAAATGCAGACCTACATTATCATTAAAGGGCATACGTCTTATCAGTACTTTCTCTTTTCCTCGAAGACCTGTCAATAGCAGAAGTACTTCACACTCTCCAGGACGCATCCCAGGGACGCATCCCATCCACGCTAAGGCAGAGTCCCCCCCCCCCCCCCCCACTTTCCCCCCTCAACACTAATCATTCAAGGCCAAGATGACAGCTTAAACTACAGAATCTGACATGTGCTCAAGATGGTATTGACATCATCTGCCAGTTGTGTTCCTTCAAACTCAAAGGGAAGGTGTGGTGCTATTCCTTCTGAGACACAATCCTGGTTTACAAATTAACAAGTCAGGAAGGGGTGGGGGGGGGGGGGGGGCAGCTTCCATCTACCCTCTCTGACCCTTTCTTTCACCCACTTCCACCTCTTTTTCACACCCTCAAGGAAAATTATGTCTACTGCTCAGATATTTCAGATGACTGTACAGTGTGTGCGTGTGTGTGTGTGTGTGTGTGTGTGTGTGTGTGTGTGTGTGTGTGTGTGTGTGTGTGCGTGTGTGTGTGTGTGCGTGCGCATGAGTGTGTGCATGTGGGTGGATTTATGTTCGCACAGGTATGCATGTGTACATATGTGTGTATTATAGTGTGTGTGTGTGTGTGTGTGCGTGTGTGTATGCATGCATCAGCATGCACACTAATAGTGTGTTGTACTCTGCATGCACACTAATAGTGTGTTGTACTCTGGTGAGTGTGGTGTGTGTGTGTGGGGGGGGGGGGGAGGGGGGGTATGTGTGTGTACAGGTATGCATGCATATGTGTACATATATTATATTTTGAGTGAGTGTGTGTGTGTGTGTGTGTGTGTGTGTGTGTGTGTGTGTGTGTGTGTGTGTGTGTGTGTGTGTGTGCACTCGTGGGCGTTCGCGTGTTGGTGTGTGCGTGTGTGTGTTAAGTTGAATTGTGTGGTCTTGTCGTTATTTTGCATTGTGTTTGTATGCATGTTTGCTTTGTATATGTGTGCACATGAAACCACATGCATTCTCAGCCACTTGCACGAGTCTATGCTTATGCATGCAAAGCATAAAAACAAAAAATCCAACACTCCCCCATACATACATGTATATATGAAGCATTATGTTAATATAACACATAGTCAAGTAAGTTTCTGACCTTTCCCTAAAAGTTAATGCATGATTCAACCGTAACGGAGATAGTTGGAAGTTAGAGCTTCCCATACATGAACTTTTTTTTTTCCTGCTTACATACACACACATTCTCACTCTATCTCACACATTCTGGCAAGGTCCTCCACAAGCTACATCAAGAACAATAATCAAAACTGAGAGTGTTTGATTACAATGTTCACTACAAGCAAAAAATGAAAGGCTTAGGATGTTAGTCAAAACGGAATATCCCTAATACAACCAAAAATCATGTTGGTACTGCAGTGAGCAACAAACAAACAAAAAGTATAAGAAAAAACACACACACACGCACGCACAGTCATAAACAAAAAGTATAAGAAAACACACACACACACGCACGCACAGTCATCTTTTGCATTCCACTTTCGTAACACACATCTTAACTCCATATGTCAGACTTCTATTAAAAAGAAGAAAGAGAACGGAAGGGGAGGGGATGGGGGAGCGGTAGCAGTGATGGTTGGTGGTGGTGTGGTGAGCGATTTGGAACAATGAGAGACTTTGTGTTCAGAGAGCGAGAGAGAGAGAGAGAGCGAGAGAGAGAGAGAGAGCAGAGAGAGAGAGAGAGAGAGAGACAGAGAGAGAGAGAGAGAGAGAGAGAGACAGAGACAGGCAGAGAGAGGAGTGGCAAGGGCAAGGAGGCTAGCAAACCAGAGGCTGGCAAGCAAAAGGTAACTCACCGGTCAACAGAAAGAAAATGTGATTATTCACCAATCCAGTCTGGATGGTGGACCTCATCTAACAGGTCAGCATAAGGACCAAAGTAACAGATGCTGCCCATGACCAACCAACATGACTAAATCTTGCATCAGAAGTGACTGACCAGTCAAGGTTAACCTTGAAAGTCTGAACTGAATACGGTCAGAGGCTGACCATGACCATTCCCCCCCCCCCCCCCCCACCCCTTTTCAATCCCCCTCACTCCCATCTGATTTCCTTTCTCCTCTCTTGCCTCTACTGCTATGCTCTATAAAGAAAACTTCATTTTCCACACCATCCTACCCAAGTTTTCCACACCCCTGTGCAGTCAATTCCGCAAACAGATGGACAGTTGGCAAAGGAGGACAGGCCACTCAAGGAAAATGGTGGGGACTCTAAAGAACAAAGACTAGTGTCTCATGAGAGTAACAATGATTAAAAAGAACAAATATGATAAAGAAAGATTGCAGAATCTCTCTCTCAAATACACAGTCATATACTGCATTCAATATGCTTAACTTAGGAGCCTGATTAAAACACGAGTCTGCAGGTGCATGTTATGAATTTGAATCCTGCTGGCAATGACCTTAAAGAGCAAACAAACAAAACACTGGCTTTTTTCCCAGCCTATTTTCATGTGTCATTGTTCTGATGGCTTCAGTGTAGTGTAAGACTGGTCCCCTCCCTTCGTTTGCCCTTTGCACTGGAGACAGGTGTGGTCATAACGCTAACTCACTCACTCACAGCTCATAAAGCCAAACATGTAACAAACAAAAAAAAAAAGAAAAAAAAAAAGGTGGGGCAGAGTGGGGGGGGGGGGGGGAGGAGGCAGGAGAGGATGACAAGAGGAGGGGGGAGAGACAGAGAGAGCAGAGAGAGAGAGAGAGAAAGAGAAAGAGAGTGTGTGTGAGAGAGAGAGTGCGAAAGAGAGACAGAGGAAGAGAGAGAGAAAGATTGAGGACTGATAGAGAACTGTTGTGCGACAACAACAAAAACTGACTGATTACCAGAAAAACACACACAATAGGGCTGTCCACAGAAAGCAGGACATCAATACAGCTCCGGAAATAACTAACTGGTCAAACCTCACCTTACTACATGCACCAAAAATGTTCAGGTTACCAGCTCCCCATCTCAGCTTTTACCCATCACCTCCCTTCGAATAATAAAAAAAAAAATCAACCTGGTTCCTTACAAAATTTTGGTTTTCGTGCCAGAAAATAATTTCAGTTTCCCACGTGTTCTGAAGGCCTTGAAAATAACAGCTCAGTTTGTACGTTTTCATTTGTTATACCTACATACTTGCACATACTGATGTTTTTGTCAAACTATGATGTTCAGGCTGTACATTTGGGTTCACTGCTTGAATGTGGTCTTGTTTATATACTGCGGGTTAGCATTGCTTGTGATACATGCGCAAGTTGCTTTGGATTAATTCTGCTGATGTACTTGTTTAAAGAACTACCAGGCTTGAAAAAGAAATCAATCTTGGTATTGATGAGTGCTGAAAAAAAGCAGGTTTGGAGGTCATTGCAAATAAAAATGTCAATCAATGGAGCCTGATGGATGAGGAGAAAAAGAAAAAAAAAAAAAAACACAAAAAAAAACACCAAGCTGAGGGAAGGGAAGCAAATCTTTCACTGTCACACCATCAACCTGGCTTCTTCTCCCGAGTTACGTCCCTTATAGTTTCATTTCTGAGGGTGAACATATTGCACACACAATGCATGGAAATCTGCACCGAGAGTGAACATCTCATATCTCCTCTTTTATATACACAAAGAACCTCCTTTCACTCTAGGAAGGGCAGGCGGGTCAGGGTGAGGAGAGGGATACTGAGCAGTCACAAATGGTGCTGCAGACCAGGTTGTTACAGCATGTATACTGCCTTGCCACAACATGCAATTCATAACACAGGACTTCTACTGTAGTCTGCAGCACGCGCCAGAGACTTCTCATACCAACGGTATTGGTTTAAAAGGAAAACTTTATAAGCAAGATCAAAAAGAAGTAAGCATAGTATAGACAAATACAACAACTTGTGTTCCCATTTGTTGAAGGACTAAGGGCACGTAAATCCAACTAATGCCACTTGCGGCCTCCATTCACCTAGCACACATGCTTATGAAACAAAGAAGCACACTCAAAAAAAAAAAAAAAAAAAAAAGGTTTCTTGCTAGCTGTGCGTCATTTTTGTCTCTCTGTGTGCCAGCTGACTGGGTCTAGAAGCAGCACAGGCATGGAGTTACATGTCTTTAATCGGTTCAGTTTGGGAGCAAAAATTGGAGCACTTGTTCATTACTTGGTATTAACAATCTAAATAACACACCAGAACCTGGGTACTACCTTAATCATGTCCTGATGAGATGACATCTTCACAGGGAATGGAAATGGGGTGACAGGTTACGTGATCAGTCAAAATACGACTGCTCTATATGAAGAAGGGATTGGACAGACGGAGTTTGTTATGGGCAACTGGTAAAATCTGTCTATGTGCACACACTCTGGGATTTAGTTTTCATTACAAATCTCAGGCATTTACAGTGCTGTTTTACCCACATCAGCACGGACGCTACTTCAATGATTAATGATCTGATAAATATTGAAGATATTTCAATTCCACTCGTATCTAACCAATAACATTAACAAAGGCTGAATTATAGAGTTTTCTTTTGTCAGGCATTCCCCCTCACCCCCCCCCCCCCCCCCTTTTTTTTTTTCCCCAATGTTTTCAATGAGGATGAAGATGATTCAACAGAGATTCATAAGCCACTAAGGGAGTAGATGTCTCCATATTTCTTTGAAAGCATCCACAGATCCTGTATTTTCAGCCCGTGTCACAAAAACACTAATAGTATAGAGAACTCTCTTTCCCAGCATGCAACTAGTGAAGCCACTCTTTCCCTGTGTATGTGCTCTGTCCCAGGTTGCATGAACACTGCTTCTGTAACATGTTAATGAATTTGCTTTAAAAAAAAAAAAAATTTAATCATTTATTTTTTCTTTTCATTTCTGTGTTATACCTTAGACTTAAGTTTGATCATCACCATTTTTTCCCCTAACACATAAACTTAATTTAAATAACTTAAGATAACACCTAATATTAGTTTTAGATTACACAGAAATGGTGCTGTAAGTTGCTATTCATTCAGACTGGGCAGGGCAGTTTGTTGTTAATGGAGCATACTGCTGGTTCCCATATGTGGGCGGTAGTCTCAGGTCATGCATCTGCAAAGATGGTAGGGCTGTAACTCTGATAAAATCTACAGCCTAAGAAACAAGCCCGAGAGATGAGTGACCCAAAACAAACGTTACAACGCCCACAACAGTTTTGCCAAACAGCACCAGCCCATGTATACGCCATTTCTTTGATTTTCCCATTTTTTTCTTTTTCTTTTTTCCCATCTTTGAGTGAACCTCTTTCTTTAAAAAAAAAAAAAAAAAAAAGGGAAAACTGTTACAACAAAAAAAAAATCCTGAGAAATTTACTGAAATCAATTTATTCATTATCTTACATGGCTTGAGTCGACATGCGCAATCAGCATTTTCTCATTACATTTGAAGGAAAGTAAGTTTAAAAAAAAAAAAGAAAGAAAAAGAAAAATTCAAATGAATGGCACATACTGGTGTTAGATACTATGTCTACGCCCACAACATGCTAGGAAAAATTCTCACCTCTTCAGCCTCCACTTCCTACAACATCAAAACTAAGGTCACTCGTCATCACCACCACCAAAAACTAATTTCAAACCAACTCAGCAAAAAAAAAAAAAAAAAAGTGCATGCATTCATACGCATAATCACACACTCACTGATCTCTTTCGCAATTGTTTGTCTGCAACTCATCAATAAAACATAGAATAGAGGGCAACGCAAAAGGACCATGCAAACTGTCAGTGAATATCTTCTGTTACTGTACTGTAAAAAACTGTTATCAGGATGTTTCTGGCGTTCATTTCAGTAGAGCTCACAAGAAAATGAATGAAATTTGTATGAACAAGGACTTACTTTTTACAGTTGACGCAACTGAAACCGAACTACATGTAACTCTCACAATCCACACCAAATTACAAAGGTCTCAAGTAGTATCCCCTGACTGCTCCCATGGCTTCCTATGACGCACAGAAACACACCATTCACACAGTAAAATGTTATGTTACTCCCTAAGATTGTTCTGTGCATTGACTTCACCTTCTAACATTACAGCCTGAACATGAGCCCTTGCACCAAGATTCTGAAGAGCTCCTCTGCTTCCGTGTCACAGAACCAGCCATACTACAGTGGATTTCCGGGTCATGATTTAAAAATGGTCCAAAATGGATTCTATACCTCTGAAAGCCATCTTCTTTCTTCTTCTGCATTCTCGAACACTTCTGAAAACATCTTTGAGGCGAGCAAGAGCAGAAGTTAAATGAAAAATGACAGTGAATTAAATTTAGATAATCATGTTCAAGACCAGTATATGTAGCTGAATTTTTTCAGTCAGTTGTTGTTTTTTTCTTTCAACAGTTCAAAAATTGATAACTGATTGAACATGGATTATAAATCTAGGAAGCTTCTTTTCATCAAACTTTGGACGTCATTCTCACTTTCTTATTTGTTTTGCTTTGTTTTTTGTCAAATATCTTCAATTCAGAATGATCATCTGTTAGTAAATGTTGAACAAAACCCTAGTCTTTCATGGTTTCACTGAAGTAAAGAGGCCTCTCCACCAGTGGCTTGCCTTTAGAGTGTTCATTTCCATAGAATATCTTGGTTTCATTTCATTGCACATTGACCATCATGGGTACTACTGGACTTGAAAAGAGCTCTGTGTTTTCTGTGACTTTTCCCCGACTTCTAGCCAAACCTTCTTACCTCCCTGACTTTTCCTGGAAAAAAAAAAGGCTCTTGTGTTTTCATTGACTTTTTCGACTTCTAGCCAATCCCCGCCCCCCCCCTCCCCCCAACTTTTTCTGAAAAAAATAAAAGCTCTTGTGTTTTCAATGACTTTTTCCTAACTTATAGCCAAACCTCTTTTTCCCCAACTTTGCTGAAAAAAAAGTTACTGTATTTTCCATGACTTTCCCTGACCCATTTCACCACTTAACAAAATACTGATGGAACGCTCATATCTATCTTTTCTTTTTCTTTCTCACACATCCCATTATAAAAACCACAACCACAAATTAACACAGCTGGCTTCGAAAAGACAACAGCAAGATGAGGAAAACCAACCATGCCAACACTTTTCCAAAAACACTGGTAGAAGAAGTTACTGACAACCCTATCCACTCACTGATGGATCGATGTCACCTATACACAAACCCACTCACTGATGGATCCATGTCATCTATCAACAAATCCACTCACCGATGGGTCAATGTCATCTATTTTGACATTCTCCAGATCTAGCTCCAGCTCTTTCTCAATGTCATCCATGACCGACTTCATTTCGGCAGCAGATGCCGCAGCGGCAGACTGTTGGGGTTCTGGTGGTGGTGCTGCCTTTGCTTGTTGTGCTGGTGCGGTTGGGGAGGATGGGACTGCTGGTTTGGCTGGAGAGGACTGCAAAAATACATGGCAAAGGTCACTCAGAGATATCAACCCGTTTGAGCCTAATGTCAGACAAACACTGATGACTGGCATGCTCTAGGTGCAAGGCACCTCAAGCTAAATGTTTGTAACTCTTGTTAGAGGTAATTAAGACGGATTTGTAATCAACTTTTTTGTGTCAAGAGTTGATCTGCTCAGCACAAACTTAAAAACATTCCCTATTACTGGTTTCAAGATATTTGAATGTAAGAAAGGAAAGCAACTTCAATCAACTCAATAATGGTCTGCCCAAACTAGATCTCTGACATCACTACCTCTTTGTTGCTGTATACCTGTTTATTAACAATTGTATCTTTTCGATCTTCCAGAGCAATAATCCATGCATGAGTGCAACAATGTAACAAACCCAACTGAAACATGATAAATAACACTAAAAACCATTCAAGACTGGCTGCTCTAATTACCCAAATTCTTCATGCTCTGCAGCCTAAGAACACCATGTGAATATTCCATCGATAAACACTGTTCTACTTTTTGAAGAAAAATGCTGACAATGATCATGGCATGTGAATTAGCATTGAATAGCTGTATCAAACACTGCTAATATGAATGTGTACACGCAATTTTTTTTTTTTAGGTTCTCAAACTAAACGCACAAAAAAGCCCAGTATTGATGACTTGATCATCAGAACAAGTATTTGAATTAACAAACACACTCTGGCCTATTTACCTCATCCCAAAAATATAAAATTAAAAAAAAAAGGTGGGGGTGGAAAGTAGGGTGCCAGGGTGGGGGTGGGTTTGTACTGGGCTTTCTTTAATACTGATACTGTACAAAAATGAACAGGTAAACAAACAAACAAATCCTGACATTGAGTCATTGTATGTTCCAGTCAATTCCTTGGCAGACATTTGTCCCAATCTCACAAATTTCATCAAAACTGACACCCACTAAATCCCTGTCTAAACATGTCTGTAGGTTGAAACGTTCAAGTGTCACATACTATGCTTTCTAGCCAGCCGGGACACAAATTTCTCACCTCAGGGGCGGCTGAAGCATCCTCAAAATCATCGGCATCCTCCTCGCCTCCATCTCCTGAGGGAGGAACATAAATGAAGTCACCCATTTCCTCTGCTTGCTGCATCTCTTCCACCAGGTTGCGCTCCCAGTTGGGCTGCAACAGATAGGACCCCAACAATATAGGTGCAGAAAATCCTTTCACACAGAAATGCTTCTGAGAGCTACTAATGAAATTTTGGAAGAATTCCTTCACTGCCATGCCAATATTACAATGGACAGACTTGTTCTCAATGTGAGATAGACTTTTTCTCAATGTAAGATTGGTTTTTTTGAGTCTGACAATCTCCATCACTTAAAAGTTGTTTCAGATTAACCAGTATAAATCACATTCACTACAGATCAAACTGAATATCACCTCATGAAATTGGTATATTTTGAGTCTGTCAATCTCCATTACTTAAAAAGTTGTTTCTAGACCAACCGGTATGATCACAGCCACTAAAGATCAAACTGAATATCACCTTATCATACAAAACAACTTCAAAAGAAAACATGTTTCACTAGTGATTCCTGAACCTGGAATGAACGCTGTTGCCATTCTGAAATGTTAAGTACATCAACATGAAACGTAATTTTTTTTTGTTTGCCTCTGGCCAGAATGTTCACTACAGACTTCAGTAACAAACAAAAAAACACAACTCCCAAAACTCCAGCATTAAATGCACAAACTGCAGGGGTACTCCCTTCTCTCTTAACTTCTGCGCTAAAAGCAGTTACACAAACAAAAACAGACCACAACCCTAAAAACTCCAGCATTAAATGCACAAACTGCAGGGGTACTCCCTTCTCTCTTAACTTCTGCGCTAAAAGCAGTTACACAAACAAAAACAAACCACAACCCTAAAAACTCCAGCATTAAATGCACAAACTGCAGGGGTACTCCCTTCTCTCTTAACTTCTGTGCTAAAAGCAGTTACACAAACAAAAACAAACAACTCTAAAAACTCCAGCATTAAATGCACAAACACCAGGGGTACTCTCTTCTCTCTTAACTTCGGTGTTAAATGCAGTAACACAAACAAAAACAAACCACAACTCTAAAAACTCCAGCATTAAATGCACAAACACCAGGGGTACTCTCTTCTCTCTTAACTTCGGTGTTAAATGCAGTAACACAAACAAAAACAAACCACAACTCTAAAAACTCCAGCATTAAATGCACAAACACCAGGGGTACTCTCTTCTCTCTTAACTTCGGTGTTAAATGCAGTAACACAAACAAAAACAAACCACAACTCTAAAAACTCCAGCCTCTAAAACCTCCAGCATTAAATGCACAAACTGCAGGGGTACTCTCTTCTCTCTTAACTTCGGTGTTAAATGCAGTAACACAAACAAAAACAAACCACAACTCTAAAACCTCCAGCATTAAATGCACAAACACCAGGGGTACTCCCTTCTCTCTTAACTTCTGTGTTAAATGCAGTAACACAAACAAAAACAAACCACAACTCTAAAAACTCCAGCATTAAATGCACAAACACCAGGGGTACTCTCTTCTCTCTTAACTTCGGTGTTAAATGCAGTAACACAAACAAAAACAAACCACAACTCTAAAAACTCCAGCATTAAATGCACAAACACCAGGGGTACTCCCTTCTCTCTTTATTCCCATGCACACACACACACACACACTCACACACACACTCACACACACACACACACACACACACACACACACACACACTCACGGGAACAGTGGGGAAGGCAGAGGCTGGCTGAGGTCCTGTCTGTTTGCTGGCTATATACTGCTCGGCCTTGAAGGTGTCCCGCAGGCCGGGGAACAGGTTCTCATACTCTGTGGGGTCTGCCAAGGAATCCGCTGCCTTCTTGTTGACCGAGGCCAGGTTCTGCTTCCACAGGGACACCACCCTGTGGGCGACATTCACGAAGCCATTACAATGACACTTTAGGGAGCGGAAGGGGGGGGGGGGGGGGGGAGGGATGGGACGGCGAGGGAGGGATTCTTTGCATGAGGTGATAGAATGACTAAGTCACAGTGAAACTTGAATGAGCTGTTCTCTGACAATACATAAAAATTAGGGTGTGACATATTATTTTAGTCTAAATGTACTTCCTTCCACGTAAAAAAAAAAAAAAAAAAATGTGCACAATATCTAATGCCCATTTCTGAAAAAACAACAACCAAACTTTGTGAATGCAGTCGTTCAGAGCCACAAGACTCACCTAGACACCTGGCTTGGAAGGTATGTGCGGGCAAAGAAAGCAGCCTCAGGTAGACGATTGGTGCTGATCAGGATTTCAAGGCATTCATCACACCTGTGGACAGGTGTCAACAAGTCAACAATGAATCATCAGCACACTTTTTCATTTAAATAGAGAAACATCCACAGCTACATTCTTCTCTCAGACTTTACACCCATGTACTGAGTCACACTGATTAGTAAGTGTGAAACAGAAAAGATTTTATACATGTGTGAAAAACAAAACAAAACAGAAACAACGAAAGAAATAATCAGTTAAAGTTTTGACAGATAACTGCATTTTTTCTTAATGTGGCACTTGGGCTGAAGTCCAGGTGTGTAACTCGCACACTTTGATTCAGAGCACAATGTAATCATGTATTAAGTAATTCTGAACAGGACTTTCAGGATTTTTTTTCAGAGCACAATGCTGTCAACACGTAAAAAGTAATTTGAATAGGCCTTTCAAATTTGGTTTTTTTTTACCTTCTAAGTATTAATGTGAATACAGTAAAACCTTTTAAAAAAAAACCAACATCCTCCCAATTCATATCCCCCCCCCCTCCCCCCCCCCCCCCCTTTCAAAATTCACTGTAACAGAATTTGTTTTTTTCTATGACCTATTTGATTTTACTACATTTCCTTCCCAATCCTTACCAAGAGGTAACACTGTATCCACAGCAGCACCACCACTTACTTTCCCAGAACAAAGTTAGAGAGGAATGCCACATTGTTCTGTCCCGTGCCCTGAGCGGTGGTGCCGAGGCGGCCAACCATCTCGGCGTTGCCGGCGGCGCTGGCCAGCAGCAGGAGTCCGCCAAAGTCCTGGGCCTGGTGCAGACATTCCTGGGCCAGGCCAAACTCGCACTTCTTGATGGCCAGCTCCGCTAGTTGCTTCCACTTCTGCTCCGACTGCCGACACAGTGCAGCACGGCCAAGTCAGCTTTGACACTTATTACAGTCCAGGTCTTCTACCTTATTGAAAAGCACAATCAAACCAGTCGGACCTAAAGACATCAAGACTAACAAAGTACCATTATTTCATTTTCATGGTCTGCTAAATTCTTAGCTACCGCATAAGTCATAAAATTTGGACAACACCAACAAACTGGCAATAGCCTGAGTTCACTTTGACAAAGTATGCAAAACTGTGGATCATACTAACATGGAGCGATAACGAGAGATCGTACTGAGTATAACACTGAAAAAAAAAAAAAAAAGGGTGAAATCTGAATACAAATATAATAATCAACACAATCATGATATCATTTTGCTCAAGTTAAAAAAAACAACAAAACATTAAAACAGGCAGACTGAATGCTGTCATTTGGCAAGTGACTTGACATCAAAACATTAAGCTGAATAAAATGCTCTATAATCAATTCTAGAAACAGATTAAATGTAGATAGGGATTTCTAGAAGATTTATACGACTGGATTGAAAAAGAAGAAAATGAGAGGGACTAAAACTAAAGACAGACTTAGAAATACAGGTATCACTAAAGGTGAAACAAACAAAAAATCTGTCATAAGCTGTCCATGTTTTCAGCAGTCAATATTACACTATATGTTCTTGGCAGATTAAAGATACTCTGTGTGTGTGTGTGTGTGTGTGTGTGTGTGTGTGTGTGTGTATGTGTGTGCGTGAGTGTGCGTGTGTGTGTGTATGTGTGCGTGTGCATGCATGTGTGAGCATGTGTGTATGTGAGTGCGCGTTGAAGTGTGTGTGTGTGTGCGCGCGTGCGTGTGTATGTGTGCGCGTGCATGTATGCATGAGCATATGTGTATGTGAGTGTGCGCGTGCGTGCTTACGTGCGTGTGTGTGTATGTGTGTGTGTGAGTGTGTGCATGCGTACGTGTTTGGTGCGTGCAATTGCATGCGCACATGCACAGGCATAGTTGTTAGTGTGTCAAGTCAAAATCATCTTTATTAGGAGTTAAAAAATAAACTTTACAGTTTTTTTCCCTTCCTTCCCTCACTCTGCTGTGTGTGTGTGTGTGTGTGTGTGTGTGTGTGTGTGTGTGTGTGTGTATGTGAGAGTGTGTGTGGGTGTAAGCACGTGCGCACATGTGCATAGTTGTTACTTAGAATGCCTACTTAATGGGCAAACATCAGTCTATATGTGTGGGGAGAGGAAGGGGGTGTGGTGGTGTAAGTGTATGTGTGTGTGTGTGTGTGTATTCATGCATAGTTATCTAAAAATCCTATCTCATCAGCCAATATTGATCTGTGTGTATGTATGAGTGTGCATGCATCGGCTACTATCAATCTGTGTGTGTGTGTGTGTGTGTGTGTGTGTGGAGTGTATTCATGCATAGTTATCTAAAAATCCTATCTCATCAGCCAATATTGATCTGTGTGTATGTATGAGTGTGCATGCATTGGCTACTATCAATCTGTGTGTGTGTGTGTGTGTGTGTGTGTGTGTGTGTGTGTGTGTGTGTGTATGTGCATATGTGTCTGTGTGTGCAAGTATCCTTACCCAAATGAGCATGTGCCTCCTCCATGTATTCACACACACACACACACACACACACACACACACACACACACACACACACACACACACACACACACACACATGAAACACAGCTTGCATGCAAAACCAACATAAGCCACAACAGACCTTTAGCAGTGCAGACTAACCTGCATGTCCTTGGCCAGGTTGTAGGCTGTGCGGTAATCTCCCAGCTGTATGCACAGCTCAAACTTGTGCTCTGTGTCACACGTCACTGCCATGGCCTGGGATTTGAACCCCTGAAAGCAAATTGTCATGCACATGAAATGTGCACATCATGTTCATTCCTCAACGATGTTTTGGGTGAAAAGTTTACGGAATCTCTTAATGCAGATTTTACAAACAGTGAAAAGACCAAACTCATTACAGGAATAGACTGTTTCTTTCTTTTTTCTTTAAAAAAAAATGGTATGACACTGTATAATATATACAAGTAAAAAGTTAACCAACACAGACAACCCTCCCCCTCCACACACACACACACACACACACATACACAGAGTCTTCTATGATACTGTATAAAACATACAAAAAAAGTAATCAACACACACACACACAGAGTCTTCTCCTCCCCTACCTGTTTTACAAAAAAACTGAACATACACAGACACACAGCCGTCTCCCTCCTCCCTCTACCTGTTTTACAAAAAAACTGAACATACACAGCCTTCTCCTCCCCCCTCTACCTGTTTTACAAAAAAACTGAACATGCACAGCCTTCTCCTCCCCCCTCTACCTGTTTTACAAAAAAACTGAACATACACAGCCTTCTCCTCCCCCCTCTACCTGTTTTACAAAAAAACTGAACATACACAGACACACAGCCTTCTCCTCCTCCCTCTACCTGTTTTACAAAAAAACTGAACATACACAGCCTTCTCCTCCTCCCTCTACCTGTTTTACAAAAAAAACTGAACATACACAGCCTTCTCCTCCTCCCTCTGTTTTACAAAAAAACTGAACATACACAGACACACAGCCGTCTCCTCCTCTTCCTACCTGTTTTACAAAAAAACTGAACATACACAGACACACAGCCTTCTCCTCCTCCCTCTACCTGTTTTACAAAAAACTGAACATACACAGACACACAGCCTTCTCCTCCTCCCTCTACCTGTTTAACAAAAAAACTGAACATACACAGACACACAGCCTTCTCCTCCTCCCTCTACCTGTTTTACAAAAAAACTGAACATACACAGACACACAGCCTTCTCCTCCTCCCTCTACCTGTTTTACAAAAAAACTGAACATACACAGACACACAGCCTTCTCCTCCTCTTCCTACCTGTTTTACGAAAAAACTGAACATACATAGACACACAACCTTCTCCTCCCCCCTCTACCTGTTTAACAAAAAAAACTGAACATACACAGACACACAACCTTCTCCTCCTCCCTCTACCTGTTTTACAAAAAATCTGAACATACACAGACACACAGTCTTCTCCTCCTCCCTCTACCTGTTTTACAAAAAAACTGAACATACAGTCTTCTCCTCCTCTCTCTAACTCTTTATTGAAAAACTGAACATACAGTCTTCTCCTCCTCTCTCTCTTTATTGAAAAACTGAACATACACAGACACATAGTCTTTTCCTCCTCTCCCTACTGAACGTACACAGACACACAAGTCTTCTCCTCCTCTCTCTCTTTATTGAAAAACTGAACATACACAGACACATAGTCTTCTCCTCCTCTCTCTCTCTTATTGAAAAACTGAACATACACAGACACACAGCCTTCTCCTCCTCCCCCTACCTGTTTTACAAAAAAAACAACTGAACATACACAGACAAAACCTTCTCCCTCTTCCCCTACCTGTTTTACAAAAAAAACCTGAACATACACAGACACACTTCTCCTCCTCCCGCTACCTATTTTACAAAAAACTGAACATACACAGACACACAGTCTTCTCCTCCTCTACCTATTTTACAAAAAAAACTGAACATACACAGACATACTTCTCCTCCCGCTACCTGTTTTACACAAAAATGAACATACACAGACACAAAGTCTTCTCCTCCTCTACCTATTTTACAAAAAACTTGACATACACAGATACAGAGCCTTCTCCTCTTCTCACTAACTGTTTTACGAAAAACTTGACATACACAGACACATATTCTTCTCCTCCTCCCCTTACCTGTTTTACGAAAAGCTTGACATACACAGACACATAGTCTTTTCCTCCTCCTTTTACCTGTTTTATGAAAAACTGAACATACACAGACACACAGCCTTCTCCTCCCCCCTCTACCTGTTAACTGAAAAACTTAATATAGACAGACACACAGCCTTCTCCTCCTCCCTCTACTTGCGTTATGAAAAACTTAACATAAGCAGACACACAGTCTCCTCCTCCTCCCCGTACCTGTTTCTCCAGGAAATGAGCCACCCTGGTACGCTGTTCCCGGGGCACAGTGGGCAGGACCTTGTCGGCCGTTTCAAAGTCGCGCCGCATGACGGCTGTCTGGTACTCCAGGACTGACACCAGCAGGGAGAAGCTGACAATGTTCAGCTCCTTGTCGCCCAGGTACAGCCGGTTATCCTTGGGGATGTAGCCCAGCAGGTACATCACTCTGCAGGAAGGAGGGGGGAAGAAAGTCAGGGCTTCATTGAACAAATGGGGATATAAACCATAAACCAGCGAGATAGGAAAGTATCTTCAGCATCTGCTCGAAAGGGCGTGAACAGGTATGTTACAATGAAAACCACCTCTTACTCTTTGCAGTCATGTCATTTCGCATAGAACAGAGACTGAAGATGACAAAAGCTGATTCTGACTGTGCTGAATCATACACAGAGGGAGGAACAGTCAGCTCAGGTGATAAGTTTCAAGTCTTTACTCTCTTCAGAAGACTCACATTCAATCTTCAGAGACCATATAAAAGCGTGTCCTAATTGATTCATGGCTTTCAATGCAACTCAATTCATTTGATCACTCTCTTGTTATTACCAAAATCTTGATTACTTATTGTTCATGAAATTGAAAACTCGAGAACCATGATACAGTTTAACCAAAAGTTCAAAAACACTTCAAAAACTAAATTATAAACAGCAAAAATGAACACCTAAAGGTTTTCATTTGTGAGATGCTGATACAATTTACACGCCAGTGTATTTGACCTAGGACTGAAGGAACTGAAATTTTCTTTTTGAGTAAGCCAACTTGGGGCTTAATCCGATTTCAGGTTAACTAAATACATATTACTGGGATTAATCAGTCTATTTGTATTAACCTTTTGACCACCTTGCTTTTGTGTGTCAGTTTTCAGGGAACCTGATACTCCATACAATGGGCTTGAACCACATTCACCAAATACGATTTTCTGGAAAGCCTGATGAACTTATGGAACCGGGGTAATGTTTTGTATAAACTAATCCCTCCCCCTCCCCCAAGCAAGTGCAAAACACACCAAAGTTTCCATAGCAATGTTGCAGTAAATGTAGTATAGTATGCTTGTGTCTGCATGTTGTTGACATTTAAGACTGACCACTGTGGTCACTCTTCTTCGCTGGCAAGCTCTGGACATTGATGTGAATACTATCATCTACTCACCATGTCATAGTAACTTCAAGTCACTGCAATTTAAGGCTGAGAATATTTCAATCACATCCATAAAGTATGCACTGATGCCCCCCACTGTTCTGGCTTGTTTTGAAGCATGATGCTAAAGAAACCTACAGAACTAAAGCTATAGGCTCAAAACGCTGCATCTAAACACTCAACCCATCTCAGATACAGAAATGGTGTCGCGTCACCCTCGACAGGTTGAACTGGAGGATCAACAGTTAAGTAAAATGGCAGAAAGGTGCACTGGTAGTTAAAAGATTACGACAACATGCTCATGGTCAAATTGTTAGGAATGTTTGCTGCGGAGCTAACAGTCATTAGTCTGAACCACACTTGGGGTCAGATTTTTTTTTATGGCTTTAAATCTTTTGTCCACCCAGGAGTAACTTGGTATCTGATTTGCATCAGAGAAGGTTTAAGATTATGGATGGAGATAAATCGGATTCGAATTCCATCATGCTGTGCCCCAAACACTGTGGATCTCAAATAGTTCACGTCCCTGAAGGACCGTATGTTATAGGTCTTTAACCTTAACCGAAGATGCATCTTCTTACCTATCCAGATGTGCAATGGTAACAATCTCTCCACCAACATAGTAGTTCAGACGATTGACACTGTTGGTGTAAATGAAGCAGTCCCCTACCCACAGTCCAGTGCGCACACTCTCCTCCACTTCAGTTAGAACCTGAAACAAGCCAACACATGTGAGTATGAGAGTGAGAGAGAGAGAGAGAAAAAGAGAGAGAGCGAGAGAGAGAGAGAGAGCATGTGTGTGTGCATATGAGAGGGACAGTGAGAGAGAGGAAGACAGGGAAAGAAAGAGAGAGAGAAAGAGACACAGAGGCAGAGAGAGAGAGAGAGAGAAAGAGAGAGAGAGAGAGAGAGAGAGAGAGAGTCAAACTTACACAAGGACACACAGACAGACACGCAGAGGAAGAGAGGAGAAAGTGTGTGTGTGTGTGTGTGTGTGTGTGTGTGAGAGAGAGAGAGAGAGAGAGAGAGAGAGAGAGAGAGAGAGAGAGAGAGAGAGAGAGAGAGTCAAAACTTGCACATGGACACACAGCACAACAAGCCAACACAAAGGTACAGAATTCACACATATACACACACTTGAAACAAAAATCCACACATCTGCAAGAGCTGCATCTATGCCAGGTCAGAAACCCACCTCAAAAGCATCCTCAATGCCATCTTCAGTGACTTTCTCCTTGTCGTCCTTGGCCTGCTCCACAGCTTCGGCACTGTACTTCAGGACGAACAGTGACTCCTCCGTGGCAATGCAGACCAGCTCTCCATTCTCACTCCAGAATATCTGACCACGACATAAAGACTTTGATTAGCCTGCCAAAGCACAGCGTATACTATACATCAATAAAGAAAGCCCCCAGATACGTCTGAAAAAAAAAGGCAGAAAACCTTGGTGACCACAAGACGGAGAAAAAGAGAGACAGACAGAGAGAGAGAGAGAGGGGGGGGGGAAGGGAGAGTCAGAGAGAGAGAAAGAGAGAGAGAGAGGGGGAAAGATAAAGAGAGGATGGGAAGAGTTAAGAGCGAGGAGGAGGGAAGAGAGGGATTTAGACAAATAAGTGACAACCCTCCCCCCCACCCACAGTACAGAAAGTGATGATGATGTCAGCAAAAGCTATCAAATGACGCCAAAAACATAGACTGAAAACTGGGCAACGATGGCATTGTGTTTTGCATCACAGGCCATCAGGTTACAGGTTCAAACCTCATCCGAGGCACATATTTGTTGGATTTTTTCCCCTGCCTCAACTGGCTCCTATTTACAGCTATTCAGTATGCTATGGACTCCCATGGGAACCATACATTAACGTCTCATCCATCAACTGGACGCTTCTCTTGACAATGTTACTGAAATTTCAAGAGTAACTCTACAGACGATGGCAGAAGGATATACTGTGAGAGGAAGTACAGCACACTGCTCTGTCACATACTTTCAAGACTTGAGACAGACCACACACACTCAGGATCATTTTCATACAGGGGAAGGGATGAGAGAGAGGGAGGGAGGGACAGGGAGAGGAGAGAGAGAGAGAGAGAGAGGGGCAAGCATGGAGTGAGAGAGAGAGAGACAGAGAGAGAGAGAGAGTGAGAGAAAGAAAGAGACAGAGAGAGAGGCACGCATGGAGTGACAGAGAGAGAGAGAGAGAGATACATACACACAGACAGACAGAAAGAAAATCAGGTAATCTTTCTAATGTGGGCAACCAAAGTCATGCAGACCCATTTAACGAACAACAGTTTGGATAAAAACAACAACAAAAAAAAGATCATTGAGCTGCTCAACAAAGAAAGAGCGAGAGAAAGAGGAAGAGAGCGAGACAATGTCCACAATTCAAGGTTTTTGACTGGCCGATTTATAAAAGGTCAAAGATGGCCCTCGACAAGACATTTCAACACCTGAATATAATCCAAAACTATGGCAACTACACTGTATTAACCCTCGCACATTTTCAAACTGATAAGCAAGCACGGTAAATATCCAAAGAATTTTTAAGTACAAAATGAAACATACACTAAACTCACATTCTTTGGGGTGATTTCAATGCGTCGGATCAGGTCTGTACTTTCCCAGTCATAGAAAGCCAGACCGCTCACCGATCGAACTCCCAGCATATTGCCACCATAGATACCTGAAAACACCATCAACTGATACTGTCAACAACCAAAAAACCAAACCAATAAACAAATAAAAATAAAAATGAAAAAAGAGAGAGAGAAAGAGAGGTTGCTTGTGTGTGTGTGTGTGTGTATGTGTGTGGAAGAAAGAGAGACAGAAGGAGCAAGAGAGAGAGAGAAAGAGAGAGATAGAGAGAGAGAGAGAGAGGGAGGGACAGAAAGGTTATGTAAGAGACTCACAAAGAGAAAAAGAGCCAAAGAGAAACAGCAAGAGAGAGAGAGAAGATGACATTAAAACTGAACAGAGGTTGAGCTGAATTAATACTGCTGTCAAATATTTAAGTAATTTCACTCAGAATCAAACGCATATTTTAAACAAAAAACTATCTTTTGGCTGAATTCATGTTATTTACAGCCAAGCTATAACAAACACCACCTCAGAGCTGAATCTTATGCTCTAAAGTGCACCGAAGTTAGCGATTGAATTGCTAATAACTAATCTGAGAAGTTATTGATAAACCACCGCAAGGAACATAGACAAACCAATCACAAGACAAAACAAAACGCGTTTCAACCTCTAAGGTCTTCTTCAGGCAAGATACCCAACACTCAGGACAACGAAAATGAACGAGCAATCACTGATCTTCATCCAATTCGGCGTAAGATAGGCGTTGATTCAACTACTACTACTAACTCATAAAGCAATGTAGCTATGCACAATCAGACTGCCATCATTCCCCACCTTCAGCACCAAAGTCTGGCTTGAAGGATTTTTGTTCCTTGAAGTTCTTGAAGATTTTGACGGTGCTCGACCCTTCCCTGATGGCATAGACGGAGGCGTCGTTGCTCCAGACAAACTCCTGGGCAGAGCCAAAGCTCTTGTTCCTCAGAGCCATGGCGGTGTAGATGATGTACTCACCATCACCACACACCACGACAAACCTGCAACACACGGTAGGATGATCAGTGTGACATGGGATAAGATCACAGACGAGGAAGGTGAGTACCGAGTTTTACCAAGGTTTTCAGCATTGTGCGAGGCACGTTAGAGTGCTCCTGATCGAAAAAAAAATGTCTAGGAGAATAGTCCCTTATATCATTTTCAAATGAAAGTCATATCTTGTGAGACAGGTGCAGACCTGTTTACCCTAAAACTGCTGTCAGTGTACTTTTCAATTAAAACGAGCATATTTTCTACAAAATGTGTGAGCACATCTTCCAATTCTTGTAAAAGCGGGGGTGGGGTGGTAGGGAGGTTCAGTTTTATCTACGGACATCACATGGCAGCAGGTAGACAGTAGAGAGATACCTGATCTTATAGCAGCTGCTGTATGCAAAAAAGGTTTCTCCCAAAACAAATTACCTTCAAAACTGATTCATCAGCACATTCTGTCAAGTTGTCTCCACATTTTTTTTCTCATATTGCAGAGCCTGTAGTTCCCACTACTGTTATAATGTCATCCAGATACAAGCTTGTGTGCACGAGTTTGCAAGAATTGTGGTTCTTTGGTCATAGTGCACAAACAGAATGGTTACACACCAAGAAAACAACTATCGCTCAAGAACGTCATCTGAGATTCCCCCCTCCCCTTCCCCCCAGACACATTATTTTTCATTCTTTCATATTCAACGTATTTCACCAAACCTGTGTACAAAATACAGTGAAATCCTAATGCACTGGGATGATAGCATTACTTCCATTCAGATCAAACCAGTATTTATGAGGGCTATTTACTATTGACAAGGCCCACTAGCTCACCTGCCATTGGGGTTGTGCTGGATACTCTGGGGGTACACCTCGCAGCTGCCCATGTCCTTGACAGCCAGGGGCAGTCGCTCCCCATCCTTGATCTCCTGGTCCCCCATGGCCTTGATGTTGGCCTGCTGGATCTCCGAGTGCTTGGCCCAGATGATCTTGCCACTGGAGTCCATCGACATGGCTGGCTCCTCGCGGCCCAGCTGTTGGCACAATGACAAGGATTGTAAGGATAGAAAAAAAAGTGTTTATACACAGGCATTATGTTATACAGATGAGATTTTTGATGAAGCATAATGTTGTCTTTTCTATTTCTGTTGCTTTTTTTTTTCATATATATTTTCACATCATGCAAACAGTCTGAGATCTTACAGCAGAAAGATTCTTAACAAAATTTCCGGTGTGTTTTTAGAAGGTGTCTTATAAAGTGTTGTATGAATGAATGACTTGTGAGCCGACTTCAATGTAGTGACAGCGCTGATATGGCCCTTTGCGGTCGGCTGGGCTAAAAGCAATATTACTTACTTACATGAATACCTAATCTAACTGGTGTATAAGCTTATCCTGGTATCTGTGTATTATGCACTGCAGTTAAGACAGAAGAGGTCAAGCATGCCAGCTGTCTTTACTTTTGAATGAAGATGTGTGAGAATGTACTTCATGACTGTAAAATGATTCAGTGGTGTCAGAAGACACTAGGTCAAGATCCTATCACAACACTGTAGCCAAGTAGTGACCAGCGTTGATGATGATTACCTTGATGATGATGCTGCCTTCGTCATAACCCAGGGCCACGTTGTTGGAGCCCTTCTGGCAAGCGATGGTCCACACACGCTCCAGACCGTAGTTCAAAGTGCTCTCCAGGCGGTATGTGTTGGCATGCCAGATTCGCACAGTGCCTGTAAAAACATTCAATTGTGAACAGCCAGTTTGGTGTGTGTGTGTGTGTGTGTGAATGAGACCGTGTGTGTGAATGTGACTCTGTGTGTGTGTGTGTGTGTGTGTGTGAATGTGACCATGTGTGTGTGTGTGTGTGTGTGAATGTGACCGTGTGTGTGTGTGTGTGTGTGTATGTGTGTGTGAGTGTGCATGTGTGCGTGTGCGCACGCGAACATGTGCGTGTGTGTGTGTGTGCGTGTGCTCATGCGTACATGTGTGTGGGCACGTCTTGAGCCATCAGTTTAAATACAAACTAAATTTTTCATGCACTTGGTGGAGCTTTTTCATTACTATCATATTCTTTGTTACTGCTTCTCACCATCTCTCTCTGTCTCTCTATTGCTCCTCTCAACAATCTTCGAGTTTTTCCTTATTTTTGAGCAATAACTGAGCAACAATATGAAACTTTCTCAAACATCTTTTTCTTGGTAAATGCATTAGCTTTGTTTGTTTCAGTAAACTATTCAATGCTTTTAGACATGAAAATTTCCCCCCCAAAAAACCTTTTCTGATCAATGGTGATCAAAAGTCAAGGGAAAGAACTGCAGGGAGTTGGACAGCATTCACACAGCGGACAGCATGGTGCTCACCATCTTCAGAGCCAGTCAGGATGATGGGCAGCTCAGGATGAAAGGCCACAGCAGCAATGTTCTGGGCATGACCCTCCAAGGTTTGCACACACGTCTTGTTCTGTCAACACACACAGCAGCGTCAGCCAACACACATATACACAGCATCAACCAACACACACACAGCATCAGTCAACAACACATTAAAACATGGCATTGTTTATACTTGGTCTACAGGAAGGAAATTCTGACCAGAAGAACCCCTTTATCATAACTTCCCAAAAAACATATAAAATTTTGTCTGAAGTGGGAGGGAACCAAATGTAAACAAGACGAATAAAGTAATGTAGTGTGAAAAAAAACAAAAACAAGACAAAAGTGAAAACAAAAGGAAGAACAAAACAAACCAACACAAATCTGAATGGAGAGAGTCTTGATTTACTGTGAGTTTTCACAAAGCTAAATGAACATGAAAACAGAACAAAAGGAATGAAAACACAATTTACCATTACATACGGAGAGGGAAAAATGTACCAACCAATTCCGTACCCTAGACCAGTCCCAAAGTTCCCTACAGAGAACTTTCAACTTGCAGAGCACAAAGAGCACTAGTAGAATGACAGATATTAGAATTCTGTGCATGTATTTATGCACATACAAACTATCCGTGTGGACATGTGCAAACTAAAATCTCTCTGTACAAAATCATGAAAAGATTCATATCACAAGTGACATCCAGTAACCTCACCTGGTAATCCCAGATTTTGACCAGCCTATCATCGGCTCCCGAGATGAGGTATGGTTTATCTCCCCTGTGTAGTAATCGACACAGTTTGCTCCCTTCTCGTGACCATCGAGGGTAAAGTTGGGGGTGGGTGATCCCAGCTGCCACACCTGTGCACAAGGAATTCGTTTTGTGACAGACGCACTTATGTATGCATGCAGGTTAGCTTAGATGGCGCCTACCTCACAAACAGCAAACCATTAGATCAAAGTCACTGTGGGATCAAAACAAAATAAACAACTGAATATTACAAATAGTCTCAGTTAGCAAGGGCGCTCTTCACAGGCATCACTCTAGTTGTGTTAACGTATGAAAAACCAACAAACAGAATAAACAACTTCAGAATTCTTTCATAGATTCCAGACATTTAATAATAAGGTCTCAAAAATGATCTGCACAGAGATACAGAGAATGATAAACTTGCAAAGATAGACAGGATGAAAGGCCCATTTTGGCTTATCTTTTTATGTTCCATACTTATGTGCTTTTTTTTTTCCCCCAAACAAATCTTTGCGCAGTCATTTTCAAAACAATTGGAGGATTATTTCCCACCACAGCTTGTTTGTTCCATATAACAGTTTTGGTCAACTGGTGGGGCACTGCATTTGATGAAGATGCAATCCAGAGTTATTTTACACAAAAATCAACTGCTGTCAGCTTTAGTTTGAATGACTTTGCTTGGATTATTCAAGCAATAAAAAGCAGAACTGACCATCCTGGCGGTAATGTGTCATGGCAAAGACCTTTCTTTTTGAGCCACTGATTCTTTCCTTCTTGTGGAACCATAATTTCACTTCACCAATACAGGGGATAAATCTTTTCATTCTTTTTGTTTTACTTTAAAAAAAAAAAACCCAACAAAAATAACAACAGCAGCAAAATAAACCCTTACTCTGCTGGTTCAATCATATTCAATCAAGGATGTGTGTCTACATTTGCTGGCATCTGCACCAGTTTGTCACTCCCACTAAACAGACCCACAGACAAACAGAGAGTGAAAGTGTGAACAACTGAGAGAGAGAGAGAGAGAGAGAGAGAGAGAGAGAGAGAGAGAGAGAGAGAGAGAGAGAGTGACAGAGACAGAGACAGAGAGAAAGAAAGAGAAAAAGAAGAGAGAAAGGAAGTGCGAGACTGGAGATAAGTAAGAAAGAGACAAGAATGCAACCAAGACAAACTCAGACAGGTACCTTGATGGACCTGTCGAGGGAGGCGGAAGCAAACTGGTTGTTGTCTTTGGGGTTGATGACGATCTGCATGACGTAGTGAGAGTGACCCTCGAACACCTGGGTACACGTCCACTTCTTGTCCCAGTCCCACAGCTTGATCAGCATGTCATCTGAACACAGCAGCGTTAAGAACAAAAGTTGACAATGCAGGGAGATCCACGCGTGTCATGCACACTTTCAGGTCCATTAAGACCCAACCAACCATACAACAGCCAACGCCTGTTACCAAGCTGAGAGAAAAGACATCACACCTATTAAAAAACAGCATTAACAACCATACACACACACACACACACACACACACACACACACACCACACATACACACACTTCATACCATTTTCTAACATGAACACTGAAATCCTTAAGGTTGATAAAAAACAAGACTGTGCCGTGTAAGCCAGCCATTCTGCTAAATTTCTTTTGTGTGTAATCTAATGTGCAAGAAGCCAAGAAAGGTCACTCATAATAAACACTTCAGTTTTAAAACCATGAAAAGAAACCTAAATAGCAGTGCACAAAGAACATTTAGTGCCCATTCCAGAGGTAAAAGTCTTACCACCTTGTCAACATCAGGTTACAACATACAAGTGGCATGTCGTAGAATTGTGCCAAAAGTTCAGAAATTAGGGGTGGGGGGAATGGGATGGGGGAGGGGAATCAAGAACAAAAGGAAATAAATGGGGCACAAAGATAGGAAAACAGAGGACGATAGGAGAAAGAGAGGGAGGGAGGGAAAAAGGAGGGGGAGAGAGACAGATTGAGAAAGAGAGGAAGAGAGGTAGGGAGAGAAGAGAGAGAGAGAGAGAGAGAGAGAGAGAGAGAGAGAGAGAGAGAGACAGAGACAGAGACAGAGACAGACAGTGAGAGAAACACAAACTTGTTACATCAGCTGATCTAAAAGACACATTTTTCCTGGACAACAACAACAAAGATTTTATCACAGAAATACAGCCACAGCCGGACACACATACCGCTGCTAGTGAGGACGTAGGGCTGGGTAGGATGAACGGCAATGGAACGCAGGTAGTCCGAGTGAGCCTCAAACTGATGCACTCGCTCCAGGGTGTTGTAGTTGAACACCCGCACATGCATGTCATCCTGTGTACAAGGCAAAAACAAAAACAAAAGCACAGTTAAGTCGATGACAAACTAAACAAGCAGAGCTTTCATGACAGAGCTGATCTTGTCGATAAAATAACAAAGGATAGGGAAAAATAAAAAAACACCATGAGTAAATGCCAACACCGATGTTTATATTTTTGCACACATCTGTCTCTTTCTCTCACATTGAAAGATACAGATTAAGAACATGCAGTCTCATACAGTGTCACTAAAATTTGTCATAAGCATGCACACAGGTGTGCACTTCCACATGTGACAAACAGCATATACAAACAAAAGAACAAAATTGAAGAGAAGCACACAACACACATACATGAAAGATTTAAAAACAGAAAAAGGGATGGAGGCCCCACTAAAAAAAATAACATATTGAAGCATGTGGCAGCCTCCTACATGCTGCTGTTGTCTTATAATCTCCTGAAAGCTATAATTAAAGACTTAACCTTTAAAGTTATTTTTCTCCCTATCATCACCCCCTATCCCCCAACCTCCATGGAATTCTTATACGGCATTTTCCAAATGGCCGATTGTCACCCCCAAGGGGGAACTTTCACCCATACACACCAGTAACTAACCCACACCTGTAACATTAATACATATGAACACATATCCCTAAGACACATTGTATTAATAGTATTGTAACGGCCTAAATAACATCCGAGGCCATGACGCGCACCGTGCTCACAACACGTTCATCAGAACACACGAGACCCCCCTCTCTGTCTTTTTCTCCTTCTTCCTCACAGACATCCCGTGCTCTTTCTCTCACAGACGCACAGTGACAAAACCATCCATATGCACTCAGACACGCGGATCCCATCCCCTTCCTACCCCTTCCCAACAGACACACATCCACAACTGAAAGCACTTGCCGATCCAGTGATGACCCAGTTTTTCCTGGTCACAAAACGGGCAGCACGCACTGGCAGCTCACATACTTCGAAGGACTTGATGAGTTGCTGTTGCAGGAAAAAAACGCATCTTATTAGTAGGTTATGAAGTGTATCTTGATTTAAAATACTACCTAATAAAACACTGGGAAAATACACACATATCCTCCAATCAGCACAATTCTTGACACTTCTGCAGCTAACAGTACCAACTTACTTCTGCAGCTAACAGAACCAACTTACTAATCAGCTAGCACTTGTTACAATTAACCATAGTTCAACTTTTTCCAGCTTTTCCTTTTAGTCATGTTTTTCTTTTAAATGCAACTATTAATTCTTTCTACATAGCTATACAGATAATGTTAATCAAAGATTTATCATAACGTTTATACACAATGAATATATGGTAACATTAGAATAATGGCAAAAAATAAAGCAGTCTTGTCTGGACTTACAAAAACAAGCATTTACAAACGCACATGCATTCACCAGCAAGCTTATAAGGAAAAAGGACATACAAGATTTGAAATGTAAATAAAAACATATACAATACAGGCAAAAGTACTATTTCTTTTGCAGTTTTGGCCGTTGTCAAATGTCCTGATATCCAATATCACATGGGACTATAGGTTGAAAAACTGAAATGCTAAACACTTTTCTTTTTTGAATATTGGATACTGAAATAACCAAACAAGAATAAATATCATAGTACAACAGACCTTTTTTCAAAGTCAACGAAACAAACTTTTAACCGCCTTTTTTTGATTACTTACTATGGCAAAATTACAACCAATGACTGGTCATTTATATATATAACAAAACTTTGTCAATTTCTAACATATCATCAATCTGTTCATCTTTTTACGAAGCAATCAGTAAACATGACATTGTAAAATGATCTGTTGGTTAGTAAAAAGAGTCATATTGTAGATACACAGTCCCTGTTAGATGTGCACAGAATTAGAATAAGAAACAGTAAGAAGAGATGATTGTAAACAAAATAAAGAGAAAAACAATTTCAGAAGTTCCCGTCTGAGGAATTCTACACTGATATCAATATAAATGTATAGTTGGGAAGAAACACTACCAGGAGACACTGCCAACACTTCTTACCACAGGTGAATGGCATTTTTACTGTCCTGAGATTAAAACATACTCACACATGCACAGAGAGAGAGAGAGAGAGAGAGAGAGAGAGAGAGAGAGAGAGAGAAAGAAAGGGAACAGACACAGGGCAGTTGAGAACCACAACGACAACACCAAATATACCTGTGACTCGTAATTCCAGATGTGAACGTTTCCATTGTAGAGACTGGCCAACATCCAGGGTTCAGATGGGTGCAGATCGACACATTTCACTCGGTCGGACCGTGCCGACAGCTTACGCTTGATGTCTAATCTCAGTGGCTACCCAGTCAAATAACAGCATGTCAGTCGACATGTGAAAAATAAATCTAAACGAACATCTAAACTACTATTGAAAATAATAATAGTTTATTACTAGTTACCTCACTTTTGATTGAAGTCCACTGATCTTGCATTATAATGGAAACAAGCAACGGCTGTGACTGAGTACACTAACAGGACTGGAACACACCTTCAGTTTTTTTTTAATATTGCTCTGTCACTGTAGTCACTGAACAATAATGCAAAGGCAAACAGACCTACACATACAAACAGACAGCAAATTCCACATGAAAACACTCAATTTGCTACAATCATCCCTGACTATGTTTAAAAAATTGGCGTAAAAAAGACTATACTGAACAGAAGAAAAAATAAAACTGCTGAAATTATCTTTTTTAACCCCAAGCTTCCATGTTAACCTTTTTCACATCTAGATCTTTTCCGTGTGGACTTCTAAGCTTGTAGTTTGACTTTGAGTATTAATATCACAACAGATTCCAAACTCCCTAACCCTTACCTTGTGCTTTAAATTTCCTTCGATTCACCTTAGAAGCGTGGATATTTGAACTGTGTGCTCAGTGTACAAACAAGCACAGATGCATGTGTTCATCTGTGATATATTGTGTGAATATGCATGGCATATGCTACATCATCACACCCTATCTCCCATGACTTTCCAAATGAAGATACAAGGGAACCCAGTGGTCCTAACACTTGTTTTCAAGGAGCAGCTTACCTCCTAAAAGTTTTCTTCACAAGGTATTCGTGCCTTTACATCTCAGTTTTTAGAAGGTATGAGGTTACCACATACTTGCTATTGCCAAATGTTGTAAGCTCAATGACCAGGAGACCAAAGCATTTTGTCTCTTGGACAAAGCAGCTGACTTTGTACTGGCTACTATGTACAAAGTTTCAACAACCAACTATCTGTCTTCTTTACAATTTCAGCCAAGATGGTTCGGACGATTCCTCAAAAAGTACTTTCCTTTTTTTTTTTAAAACTTGATGCCACAGCAGATCATGATTCGGTGACAGAGACACTGCGTGATGAAGCAGCTTGTTGTTTCATGGAACTGAAAACACTCTCTGATTTTGCCATCTTCTTCTTCTAATTTCTTTTCTTTTTTCTTTAGTGTGTGAATGAAATCCCTTCAAACAACTTTGTTCACTACCATAATGAATGCAAAAGAAAACTTATGACAAAATGCAGTCCACGGTAATCTGAGAAGGCCACATTTTAAAACGCAACCTTGCCAATTGTGGTCAAATTCTAAGATTTGACATCAGCTTGTCAAAATGCACGCATCAACATTGATTTAAGTGCATGCGTACAAACAACCGAACATTTCACTGCATGTCCTGCCCTCAGTCTGAAATTGGCAATTTCACTGCATGCGTGACGGACAAACACACTGAAAAGGGAGCCCTGAAACTGATTCAAGACTGCCTCACTTGTATGATGGAAAACTCCTCATAAAAGACATTTTATGTAGAATTTTGAAGGCATGCTACTGGCTAGCTTCAGATCTTGACATGGAACATTCACCTAGCAATGAGAATGTAGGTTATCTGCTGTGATGAACATCTATCCACATGACAGTTCAACAGGCTTACAGCCCAAGTCACATGTGAAAAACTATGCAAAAATTTTGCCAGTTACTGTTGACAAAGACCGAAAAGGTCAAGAGCATGCACACTGTGAACCTTAAACAAATTGCGGAGACATGTTTTTTTCCCCCCCTTTCCATTTCATTTATAACTTTATACCAAGTTGTTTTATTTCTCCATCCAAAATAAGTCTCACACACACCACACACTTACTTCTGTATAAACTGGTACTGAACAGTAACTAATTTAAAGTCCTGTTCAGTTTTGAGCATACAAAAGTCATATCCAAATTAACACAAAAATGTATGCATTAAAAATTCTTTTTCTCTCATATGTAATATATACAAGTTTAAGTTATATCTGTGCAAACTGGTATTGAAGAGCAAACTAACTCAAAGTTCTGTTTAGTTTTGAGCATACAAAAATAATTACTGAATTCACACACAGAAATGCCTTAGAACAGTTAAAAAAAAATTTTTTTTTAAAGCAAACAAAACCCTTCAAACAAACAAACAAACAAAAGAAATCCCCCACCCTCTGAACCATACACAGATCATTTCAAAGATCAAAAGCTGTGTCCTATCATAGGAATCCCTGCAGGAATCCTTGGTTGTCAGCGCATGAAGCCACTGTGCATGGCCAGTCTGCAGGGGAGACGTTCACATCTGATGATGGGGACAACATGGCATTGGAGCAAAACTTTTCACATTCAGTACATTCATGGAGCTCACTTACGTTGGAACTAGCCAAGTTACTGATTTTCCAGAAGCTTACTGCACATTGGCACACAGACATGCACACATGCATGCACACTCACAATCAGGTACACAGAGTAGTCTGTCTCCTCATGCACCATAAAGGACACACACACACACACACACACACACACACACACACACACACACACACATGCAGCCCATGCCTTGCTCAGTAAATCAAAATGAGCAAAACATGGGATATGGAGAAGTAATGTTTCATAGTCATGGGTCGTAGTTTGTATGGCCCTAGCATACATACCAAAATCACAGAACAAGCAAATGACCAGATGCAAACCAAATGCAATAAACTCGGTGAAAACCATGCTATTTGTTGGCAACTTTTCATTACGGCTCTTCAAAATGTGCACATGTGACAGACTTCTGTCTGTGTGTGCACGTCTGTAAATGCATTTATGTTTTGTATTGCTTTGGCAGTGTGTCCAGCAATGGTAAATTTTCATGCACAAAGATGTGTGCTAAGTCGAGTGTTAGAACAAAACTGGGGGTAGTTGTGTGTTGTGCTAGCATACAGCAGTCACGCCTGTGTGTTTCCATGAAAACGAATCTTGAATTGCCTTTTGCAAACTCATGTTCTGATTCCATCTTGACAAATCTAAAATGCTGCCTCGCAGTTTAATCACAGCAAGATTTCATGTCTGTTTCAAGCCAATCTTGTTATAACACACACATGCACACATTCCCTATTACCTTTGTCTAATATCACTTTAAGTGAACAGACGTTAAATTGAAGAACTAACTAACTCCCTACTACCTGCATGCTCTTATTGACAAGGAAAACAACACACTAATGATGACAAGCGTTAAAATGATAAACTTCCTATCTACCACAACCACCTTTTCTCAAATTGTTCACTCACAACTAATCCAACTTCTTTTCTCAGGAGACTCCCTACACACCATGGTGAGTCACTGGGACACCACACTGAAGAGCAGTTCACCAAGTTCCTCCAGTTCTGTTGGTTGTGTGCCAAGGATTGAGTCACTACAAATGTTTTCCTATCCATTCTGCAGTGTTACCAGTCCGTCGCTTTTTTTTCTGTCTTCCCCTCCATCTCCTCTCTCAAATGTTCCCTTAAGGACTGTTTTAGCAAGGCTACCGGATCTCGTTACATGGTCATACTGACACACATCTCTTTTCTTCACTAATGTTTGCAGACCTTTATCAGTCTGGCACACTTGTTTTTCGTGGCAACATCTGATTTCCTCGGCTCAGATTCTTTTTTCCTGATCCTCCGTGAGGGTCCATCTCTCACATGCATACATGAAGAACTGACAATACCAGTGAACTCAGGATCCAGATTCTGTGTTTCACTGAGATGTAATAATGTTGCTGTCCTTCCAAACAGGTTTTAGTTTGGACATGCTGATGATGATGTCCTTGCCGCCCTTGAGAAGACTTCTGGTTTGGTTCCTTCATTGCTAATGATGGATCCAAGATTCTATGTGAAATGTTGATCAGTTCCTACATCCTATCCATGGACAGTTATGTAAAGTTGATGGCGGTTTTGTGGCTGGCAATCGATTTGGTCTTCTCAGCGCTTGTTTCCATTTCATATCTTGGTCACATTTTATCCAGTTTTTCAATGAACTTAACACAAGGTCTTGTTTGTTGCCTGCTAGGCCATAGATGCCATCTGCTAAGTAAGGACCTGCAATTCTTCTTTCCCCAATGTGACCGAGCTGACGTGATCATCAAGAACACCACTGTTATGATATCTTCCAGGACAGGGTTCATACAGATTTCCATACAAAAAAATTAAAGACTTTTTAAGGACTTTTGAAGCACCTTTTTTTTTTTTTATTTAAGGACTTATTTCACGGATAATTTTATGAAAAATAATAATGAAATTCAGACACAAATTAAATCATTTGTTGTTACTCTTCAATATTCATATCATGGATCCCCTGTGAGCATAGATTTTAGGAATCTCAGCTGTTATTGTTAATATCAGCATAGATACAAATGTTTGTTTGTTACACTACAGCAGAGCAAAGTAGGATTCTCACTTCTTGTGATCAACTGACAAAAATGTTTGAAAATGTTCGCTGTACACAACAGGTTCTCCAATCTTGCAGTTGACAAAAATGTTTGTTTGCCTGACTTCCATAAGAATTTCAGTTCTTGTCAAACATGCTTGTTTGAAGTCACTGAGGGTAAAATGCCTCTATAACTAAAACGCTACACGTCACAACACTGGGGGCATAAACATCAAAACACTGAGAGGATGCAAGTTTTTCTTTCTCCACACTGAAACTGTTTGGTACTGCACAGTCCGGAACATTCGCTGGAACAGATTTGAACTGCTTTCACACGAACGAAAGCTGTAATGACTTGTCACTACTTTTAAAATCCTCAGTATTTCAGATTTCATTGCCTCTGTTTTAATAGGGCTCAGGCTGTTCACTGACATCTGAGTTGGAGCAGTTCTGTTGGTTGGTGAACTGCTAGAAGTGATGGGCTGGTCGCTCGTTGAAGAATTAAAAAACAAACAAACTCGAAACACGAACTGCAGGATATGAAGCCTTCATCAGGTCGCTGTGATTTTTTTCCTTTTCCATGGCTATTTACAGCCGATTCTCCCATTGTACTAATGTCTATGATCTTCTTGCAAATGCTGCAAAAGCCTTGCTTCTGTCTCCACCTGTGTCGGGCCTGCAGCCATTCTTTGTACTCGTCTTTTTCCAGCCAATCCATTATAAACAAACACTTCGCCGGCATGCTGACTTCTCAATTTCAAAATGAGGAACATTCATTCACATCCTATGAAGGCCGGTAACTCTGGTGTTTTGACCTATAGCAGACGACGCATCAGTAAAGATCGTCGATCTTAACTCCGACTTCTTTTTTCTCTTTTTAAAAATTCAATTTCAAAGCCTTTTTTTTCTTTTCTTTTTTTTTTTTTTAACAAACTCGAGATTTTACACAGACTTTATTCAAAATCATAGGCAGTGACAAAATTTAAGGACTTTTTTAAAGACCTTTCAGCAAAAGCCTGATTTTTAAGGACTTTTAAGCCTTAAAAAGTATGCCCTCAAAATGAAGGACTTTTAAGGACTTTTAAGGACTGTACGAACCCTGCAGGAATACGCTGAAAAGTGTGGGTAATAGGAGAACCCCTTACAAACTCCAACTGAAATACAGAAACATTCTCCAATAGCATCCAGTATAAGCGCTGCATTAGTCTCTTTGCATCTTTTGCCAGATGTCAGCTTCCTTTATCGTGGCCCATAGCACCTCCTAACACTCTCTTGTCTAATGCCTTCTTGAAGTCTATGGAGATGTGGTTGAACTCTCTCTGATGTTGGAGATGTATTTTGCAAAGGGCATGCAGATTAAAAATCTGATTGTTTTTCTGCTTTTACAGAATCCAGCCTCTTTTCCACTAACAATGGTATCATTTGTGCATTACTTTGCTGGCATGGCTGATCAAAGTAATGAGAGGATGGAGATTTCTCTAAATGGTAAAAGTGATTCCCAGGAAATGAGTTCACGGCATGGGCCACTCATCAGTGTATCAGGTTTTTCTTGCTGTAAAGATGTCGGTTATTGCACCTCTGTCTTGATTTAAGAGTTCTTAAAGGGATGTGGTCGATGTCTGCAGCCTTCCCACATTTCATCAATTTCATTTCTGCTCGAATTCTTCTGTGTATTGGAAAGTCATCCTCACCTAATGATTCCTGTACTGGTAGCACACTTGGATCTCCTTTGCTCCATTACTGTTAGTTATTGAGTTCAGAGCAATATTCAGGGCAACGTTTTGTAATGTTTTGTTCCTGTAAGAGACAGTTTGCTCACTTTATTTTGCATCTGTTTAGCCAAGACTTCAACAGTTTTTAAAGTTTTCTTCGTATTACTATCATCAAGGCTTTTCTGTATGTCTTCACACGGTTGTTCAGTCCAACTTCCCTTTGCATTCTTCATTTCTTGACAGATTCTCTCGCTTGTAGATTTGTATTTCTCCCCCCACCCCCCCCACCCCCTCCCCCCAACCAAGTCCTAAGCAGTTTTTAAGTTCCATCTGATCTCACACATCTCCAAGATATTCTCAACGACCCATGAATTCCATTTCCATCAGCTTATCCCTAGGACCACTGTTCATGCTCAGTAATTTTCAGTAATCATTTGGTTGGAATTGTGAGAGCTTCAAGATCATCTTCATGCTGGAGTAAATAACTACAAAAGGAATTTGAAAGATTTAGAGAAAGAGGCATACATTATTAAAGAATTATAATTAAATATTAGGCTATATGAAAATCACAAACCAACAAAGAAATATGAGATGTGTAATAGATCTATGTATGTAAGATGAGATAATGTTGCTTATAGCCCAGCCGACTGCAAAGGGCGACATCAGGGCTGATCTATGTATGTAAATCTTCATACATGACACATGCAATAAGTAAATGCAAAAAGTACCTTTATGTCTTTTTAACGCTATGCATGCGTGCATAACAAAAAATGGTTCCCTCCAGGTCCTTCTCA
>CM065731.1:24873076-24890576 GCA_033310375.1 Conus canariensis | reverse complement strand
TTAACCATCAATTGATTAAATGAGCAATTATTTTCATCAACTGTACTCTAATAAATGGAAAGACAAAATTTGATCTTACGTTCAAGAAAATTACGTACCATTTCTGCGTTTATAGAGTGTGGTGTTCACCAACAAACGGCTGAAATCGATGCACTTGATCGTCTGTCGTGTCTTTCTATGAAGCGCTGGACCACCATACGTGGCCTGTGTAACACGCATGCGCTACCGGATCTTCCTCGAAACCCAAGTAATGTCCCTTGAAATAACTAAGCGACAGCGATATAAGGGAGAGAACTCAAGCACAAATACATTCACGGCTACAGCTTACTTCTTAATTCCCTTGTTTAGAGCATCGACATTGCTTTCACTCAGGCTGCACTCCAAGTAATGCGCAAAGGACTTTTTATTTATTTATTTATTTATTTTTTTTAAAGGATAATTGCAAAATGAGGCGACTGAAGGTGGAAATCTAAACAAATCTTAAGAAGTATTTCTTCTTCTTCTTCTTACGTTCACTCAGACAGGAACCCCACAGGCTCTGAGCGAAGGCTGCTGTACGGCGGTGGCCCTCCAGTGATCCATAAAGCTTTTCACTCGTCGGTGTGTTGGCAGGCCAGGTCTCTGCTCTTAGCTTTTAAGGTGTGGAACAGTCCAGCAGGAGGTGTTCCACTGTCATTGGGCTGTACCGCATGGGCAACTTGAAGACTCGCCAATTTTGTGAACATGTGATGTCTCAGTCTGGAATGTGATGTCCTTACTCTCACAATGCTCACTTGAAAAAGTGTTTGAAATAACTCCGCCCATTACGTGCGGAATTTGACAAGATAAAGGATAGCTCGTTCTTCATTTTGTTCTGAGTGTTATTTATCTTGCCTGAAGAAGACCTAAGAGGTCGAAACGCGTCGTGGTTTTTTTCCCCCCTCTTATGATTCGTTTTGTTCATGTTGTCAGGCGGAGTTGTTTCAAACACTTTTAAAGACTTTCTCAAGGAGTCGAGTATTTATAGACGGAACCAGTTAGATTGTTTTGAGAGTTTTCATTATGTCTGAAAGCTGATTCTCCTTATTTTCTTTCATTTACCTATCAAGGTAGGCCTACATGCTAGCTTGTTCCAAGCAGACAGATTAAAATGAAGGAAGTGAGACGCAAAGGGTAAAGCAGAAGTACTGACGACAAGCCTGTTCCAGTCTGCGCTCAGCAGAAGTTCCCCATGAAACCAGGAAAGTCCAGAACCTTAATTAACGCCCCAACTCGGTCAGTGTCTTGGAATCAAGAATCAGGTGATGACTGAAAAGGTTAGTGTCAAGCGCCCCGGGGAAGAAAAAAAAAAAGGGGGTTAATTTTTTTTCTTCTGCACTTTGAACACGCATTCAAAACTCACCTTTACAGGGCGCTTGCTCCTCACTGCTTGGTTTCTTTTTCTTTTTCTTTTTTTTTTCCTAGTGAGTAGTGATTTGTGGTCTTGGAAAAAAAAAGATTGTCTGTCACTTTGGCGGAAGCAGCGAACTTGAGAGCACAGATTTGTTAGAGAAAGGGAAAGACTAGCTAGAAGAGGAAGAAGAAGTGACAAAACAAGAGAGAGAGAGAGAAAGAGAGAGAGAGAGAGAGAGAGAGAGAGAGAGAGAGAGAGAGAGAGTTGAACTGTCAACCATTTCTATGTTTGAAAATTGTTGCTTCTAGGGCGTGTATGGGATTTGTGCACATACTTGATCATTTTTTTTAAAAATACAAGCTTTTATTGCAATTTTGAATTTCAAATCGCATATTTGGATCGTGATCGGAATTATTTGCAAATTCTACCCTGTTCACACACTCGATAGGTGTGATGCGGATCCTGTGATCGATCATCAAGTTCACCTACAGAGTGCCTTGTCTTTCAAGGGCAAGCACCCTGTACTGGAACCCTGGCAGCCCCTTCTCGGCCCCTGGGATGATGATGTCCGCTAAGAAGATCTGGATCTTTTGTTTAAAATTGAAGGGAAGAATGAAGTATTTTGAATGATAAGAATTGGGGTCTGTGGATCCAGAGTATTTTGAATGATAAGAATTGGGGTCTGTGAACCCAGAGTATTTTGAATGATAAGAATTGGGTCTTTGAACTCAGAGTATTTTGAATGATAAGAATTGGGGTCTGTGAACCCAGAGTATTTTGAATGGTAAGAATTGGGGTCTGTAAACCCAAAGTATTTTGAATAATAAAAATTGGGGACTGTGAACCCAAAGTATTTTGAATGATAAGAATTGGGGTCTGTGAACCCAAAGTATTTTGAATGATAAGAATTGGGGTCTGTGAACCCAGAGTATTTTGAATGATAAGAATTGGGGTCTGTGAACCCAGAGCATTTTGAATGATAAGAATTGGGGTCTGTGAACCCAGAGTATTTTGAATGATAAGAATTGGGGTCTGTGAACCCAGAGCATTTTGAATGATAAGAATTGGGGTCTGTGAACCCGGAGTGATTTGTTTGTGTGGGGCAGGTTCAGCATCTGTGTGACCCAAAAGAAAGAAAACAAAAAGTGAAAGGTGCTTAATGAGTGTGTGGATTGAGATCGGTGTTTGATATGAATATTTGCGAAATGTATGATATATTGGCCGAAGAACAAAAAAAAAAAAGGAGACGAAATTCAAAATCCACGCGCGCCAAAAGAAGTGAGGCACACACACACACACACACACAACACACACACACACACACACACACACACACACACACACACACACACACACATATACATATGTGCATGTGAGTGTCTAAGTGAAGACCGTCGTGTGACAGTTGGATCCCAGGAAAGTGATGGGCCCTGAAAGAATGCGTCGCAGGATCCTGAAAGATCCAACTAGTCACCGGTCATCACTGGCATAGTACTGGAGGACGGCTAATTCCATGCCAGACTTCAAGAAAAGACGAGCGCCACCGGCTCTTGAACTCCATCTCCCTCATCAGATTCAGAAGGGGTTGATCCTGTGAAAACCAACTGCTTAGACCGATGGATGAGTTCTCAGGCAAGATAGACACAGCAGACATGCTGACGTCCGTGCGCTGGATTTCTCCGAGGCTTTTCGACAAACTAGGCCGTACCTCCTAATCCATAGAATATACCTCTGGGGCATCGGTGGCCTAGTCAACACACGGATCCAGAACTTTCATCGACAGGAAGCGTCAATACTGGATGCTGACCGAGAGCAAAAGGTTGTGGCGATTAAAGCCACATCTGAGGCCGTCTCTGTGGAGTCTGGAGTCCCTGGGCCATGCTTTCTCGTTTTTTTTTTTTCCCTACATAAACGACCTCATCAAACATCTATCCTCGACAGCCAGCCTTTAACGTTGATGCACTCTCTAGTCACAGGACTGTATAGTAGTAAACTCTCCCAGAGATTATGAAGACCAACAGCAAGATCGTCACATGGCCAGATAGGAGAGATGAATGATGTCGTTCAGTTCACCCTGATAAGTGCCAGGTCTACTTCATGACACGAGAGGCCCACTAACTGCACAGTTTCAAGTCTATGACCAAAACGTGAATGCAGTGAGAAAAACAACTTATTTGGGTGTCACTGTCTCCCAGGATCTCAGCCGGGATACCCATATTATCAATATTTCCAACAAAGTCAGTAAGACTCCGTGTTTTATATTCGGCGTAACCTGTAAGGTGGGCTTTGATATGTTCAAAGAGAAAGTGTACAAAGCCCTCGTACGATCCATCCTCGGATACGCCAGTCTTTGTTTGTGATCCATACTCTGCCAAAGAAACCAAAAGCGTGAAGGTGCAGCATTATGCTGCCCACGGGATGGCGAACTGGCATCACCAAACATCCAGTGTGAACATGCACACGCGGCTGCGATGGACCCCACTCAGACAGGAGGTGCACAGCGAGGTTGTCTGCTGTCTTCATTTTCCATCATGGAAAAGTCACCATCAACACCCACCTGCATGCCAACTCCCAACCCACCAACAAGAACTCAACAATCCCATCAGCCGACATACTTCAGTCCCGCATTCATGCGAGACCTTCCACAGAAATGATTATATTTTTCCAAGAACCGTGGATGAGTAGAACTGCTCTCCACCTGAGACTGTTCTATCTTCCATGGTGAAAGGCTTTAAAATCCTGATTCAAAATGCGTCTGTATACCCGTCCCAACCCCGCTACCATGACTCTTCCCCCTGACCCTCTGATGATGGTCGTTCGAGGCAGGGTGAAGAGAAAAGCGTGTGCACGTGTGACAGAACCTTAAGGCTGTCTGATAGTGAGGCATATGCGTAAAAAGGCCATGACAGAAAATGAGCGTCATCATCACAGGTATCTATGTCAGAATTAAAGCATCCTTAACCTGCTGCTGACCTTTCGTTGCTGCCAGAGCTTCATTTTTCTTTCTTTCCTTTCTTTCTTTTTTTCTTTTCTTTTTTTTTGAAGTTCAGTGACCCCCTACTAACTACATTGACGGTCTTCATTCAAAAAGGCCATCTACGGTATCAAAATCCCTGAAATTCGTACTGCGTACAGAGAGTGTGCGCATGTAAAGCTAAGGTGAATGGACAGGAACTAAATGAAAATGAGTTTATAGTCTTTCGTGTTGACTAGCATCATTCGCAATGTTGCCATAATTGTATTGATTTGTTGCCATATGTTGTAATAGTATTGAGTCGCAGCCACAGGTTGCCATAATAGTATTGATTCGTTGCCAAATGTTGGCATAACAGTGTTGATTCGTTGCCATAGACTGCCATAATAGCATTGATTCGTTGCCATATATTGTTGTAACAGTATTGATTCGTCGCCATATGTTGTCGTAACAGTATTGATTCGTTGTACGTCTGTGGGCCGTTTTAGATCACGTCCGAGTTGACTACATGGGATTCACCCAAACATCACGGTCACGTCAGAAACGATAACTCTGCCACGTGAAGAATAAGTCTGGATGTCAGAGATTTATCGCCCATGGCTCATTTGGAGCTCATTCGGGATTCGTCCATCTCTCCAGATTAGGATGGTGCGTCCCCCCCCCCCCCCCCCCCCCCCCCCCCCCGCCCGCCGACGCTCTCCCGACACCCCCACCCCAGTTCTTTTTCTGGATGAATAAACAAGTCAGGAACTACATTTATTCTTTTGACCAGTCAGAGAACTTATCACTTATGACATAGAGACAGAGAGAGAAAGGGGAAAGATGGCGGTATACATGAGTTCACTCCTAACTCTAAGCTTGTCGTCTGACAACTGTAATTTCATCGCTGAGTGTGTTTTTTTTATGTTGACATACATAAACATGTGTCGGGCGATAGGATTCGCGGAGTGATTCCCAACTTCTACGCGACTGGTACTGGGGAAAACCGCTTTACACCTGTTGAAACAGCCTGAAATCGCAGACGCGTACTTTTACAACGACACTAAAAGCCCCCACCCGATAAACATCCCACCCCCTCTCCAGAAAAGAGAGAGAGAGAGAGAGAGAGAGAGAGAGAGAGAGAGAGAGAGAGAGAGAGAGAGAGAGAGAGAGAGAGAGACACGGTGCAAAAACAAACAAAACCGAACCAAATCCCTTATCTCGTCGCCCATCGATTCCCAATCAATACAGACGGACAGGCACATACATCTGTCTCTGTCTCTCCCTCCGTGTGTGTGTGTGTGTGTGGGGTGTGTGTGTGTGTGTGTGTGTGTGTGTGTGTGTGTGTGTGTGTGTGGACGACAGAGGCGATAAGGGAGACAATGACAAAATACCTCTAAAGCTGACAAGATGGATGTGACCCCCAACGAACCCGGAAATCAACCACGGGAGATAAACACATCATACGGTGTAGTCCAGCGTCATTCGCCACGCAGCAGTTATCGTTTCTGACCATCTCTCCCACAGACGCGTAGGCGTGGACTTTGGGGGGGGGGGGGGGGGGGGGGGGGGGGGGGGGGGGGGGGGGGGGGGGGGGGGGGAGTGGTGGTCAATAAATATCCATAGCGGATCATTGTGTTATAGCCCGACGGTCGTGACAATCTGGTACTTTGCCACGTAGAGCGGAATTTTCGAGAATAGTGACCATGGTTGATTGATGGCATGATTCCTACAGCCCCGACCGATATTGCGTATCCCTCCTCCTTTGCTTTTCCACGGTGGTACAGACATGTTACTTAATTTTGTTGTTGCTGAACGTGATGTTGTTTACATTTTCAATGGAAACGTATTCAAGAGGAGTAATCACAGAGACATCTACATACTCGTTCCTCTGTTTCTTTTTTTTTTTTTTTTTCCCTTTATCTCTTTCTTGACTCTCTCCTTGTTAATTTCCATTATCTTTCGTTTACTTTCTTCTCTCTCACGTTATTTCTCTTTTCCCTCTCCTGCCCCGTACGTGTGTGTGTGTGTGTGTGTGTGTGTGTGTGTGTGTGTGTGTGTGGTGTGTGTGTGTGTGTGTGGAGAGAGAGAGAGAGAGAGAGAGAGAGAGAGGTGTGTGTGTGTGTGTGTGTGTGTGTGTGTGTGTGTGGTGCGAATGCGCGCGCGCACGCGTGCTCGTGTACCCGCGTGTGTATGTGGAAAGCAACAGAGAAACAGCAAGCTCTACCCCCCCCCCCCCCCCCCCCTTCTCCACGCCCATGAAATCGAGCGGCACAACCAACATGATTTGTATCCAAACACATTGACAAGATCCCATCAGCTGCCAAATGCAGAGAACATGTTCAACGTTCGGCGAAACAGGCAGCCCAACATCTCTCTCTCTCTCTCTCTCTCTCTCTCTCTCTCTCTCTCTCTCTCTCTCTAACAAAAAGTAGTGTGGGGGAAAACAAGTGCAGGCTTACAATTCTTCCTTTCCCACAACGATGACTTGGCAATATTCGAAAGAAAGAAGCATGAAGAAGTGAGTCGTAAGAGAAAGAAAACGATCATGAAAAAAAAAATGGACGTTAGAACTATCGGCATATGGAGATTATCATAGTCCGTCCTGAAAGCAAATCATCCATATCGCCTGCCCAGAGGCCTTTCGTCCATCGACTCAGACTCATCAGTAAGACCTGGCTGATCATATCGGTCCTCCATTGACATCAAATGAAGATGTATTTATCTAAAATTCTGTGGAATTGTTAACAACCAAGGGTTAAACAAAACAAAACAAACAAACAAACGAAAAACAAAAAGCATAATTCAACGGCGCCCCAAAGCAGCCAGTGAAGTGTAAAAAATTGAAATGAGAAGAAAGCACTGTAGGGAAATAGGTTGTTTAAACTAAAATTGTTTCGTAAGGAGTTGTGAGCTTGCGCTCATGGGGACAGGCCGCGTTTGTATAGCCTTCTGTGAAACAAAATGTAAAGTTTTCGGCGGTTTAATCAACGATCAAGTTATACAAATAGTCACTGTCTTTTAAAATATTATGAAGTCCACTTCTCTCCTTTGTCTCTTCGTTTTCGGGGACAGTGCTGCGTTTTTTCTTTTTTCTTTTCATTCTGTGCATGTGTTCAGATCACTGTGCCAACGTCGAGCCGCCATGTTCATGGTGATTTTCCAGCAGCGCATCTCTAACAAACGCTCTAATGCTTTGTCACTTTCAGTGTGTTTTCTTCGGTCATTACTGTGTGTGGATAGAAACAGAGTCGTGAGGTATGTCAACCGCTAGCCATTTTCCAACAGGAACATTTTATACGTGATCGGACATTCCCATTATCAGATAGTGATTGTGACACTCCAAAGAAGCAAGCAAAAGAAATCAAAATGTGTAAGCTGGATGAAGAGGATGCTGCAATCTCACTACAAGAAATGCTTTTAATTCTCAACAGTTTTTGAGATTTTTGCATTTTGCATGACGGATATTCTTTTTTTTTTTCCGTAACATTCTGCGCATTATTTTTAAGACAATAATATTTTTGTGATGAATGTGTCTATTTCGGGTTTCTTTTAGGCGATATATTGTTTTAGATAACAAAAATGTTGTTTTAAATACCATAATTCCGGGAACAAAACCGTCGATCACCGATGATCGAAATTCAAAGGAAAGAAGTGAAGAGAATTTTAAACAACAACAGTGATGATAATAATAATAATTATAATAATAACAACAACAGCAACAACAACAACAATAATAATGATGATAATGATAATAATGAGGTTGTTCTGCATACTCTAGCAACAGAAAGTGACTTAGAACAAATGAAAAAAAATGCAAACTTTGATAAAAAAAAACAACACTCATGGAAAAAGTTGAGAGACTTGAAGGCAGAGTCGTTGAAGTAGAATCTAGATCGGAGAGGCCGGAGGCACAAATCAAAATCTTTCAGCAGGAAAAAAGAAGTACTTACAAACACATTGGAAACTCATGAATCAAAGATAAGACAAAAACTGAACAAGAAAAAAAAAAAACAAACAAACAAAAAACCCAAAACTCGATCTCCAGCAAAATGCCATAAGGTGGAATTTAAGGGAATAAGGAGTTTCAGAAAAAGGGGAAAACAGACAGCAACTATATAAAAAAATGTTGTGCCATTGTTACCCAACAAGTGAAGATCAGTACTGACCAAAGCAGCACAGGGGTGGTCCATCGGGCAGGAAAACCAGGAGGCCCATTCTGGTTCGTTTCTTTGACAGTAAACAACGAGACAGAAGTTCTGCTGAGTCGCAGAAACCTAAAACAATGCGTTATACCATTGGGGGGTACCTTACTCTACAGAAGTATCAGGTTTATAATGAGGCCTCAAAACGTTGTGCTCGCTTGAATGTGTGAGCAATAAATGATAAAAGTGCCGTGTAAACTGAAAAATGGAAAAAAAAAATTCTTAAGATGGTCATTTTTGCGGATGTTAATCGGACATTCAAACGTGCGATGGCTGAGGAGGGCAACGCTGGTTGTTTATGAAACAATGACATTGTTCACACACTTGATACATCTATCTGACGCATTACAAACATCAATGCAGAGCAGATTTTTTTGTTGCATGATATCTTTCTTAGTGTTACTCTCTCTCTCTCTCTCTCTCTCTCTCTCTCTCTCTCTCCTCTCTCTCTCTCTCTCTCTCTCTCTCTCTCTCTCTCCCTCTCTCTCTCTCTCTCTCTGTAACGGAAAGCTTACTGTTCAATTCTTCATTTCTCTCGTAAATAATTATATGTCTCTCAATGACTTACGTGTCTGAAATGGAACTAACGTTTCTCCCCCCGCCCCCCGCCCCCCACCCTTTTTTTTTCTTTTTTTTCTCGATTCCCCACTCCACATAATCCCCCAACCCCACCCCCCCCCTCTTCCCCCTCCTTCTGTCTAACCCCTCCCCAAGCCCCAGTTTGACTGTAATTAAAATGTTCTCCGTTACATTCTCAAGAATCCTCAAGGAGAATTACTGTCTGTTACATATTATTTTATATTCGTGCATATATTGTGAATTAAAAGTTGTTCAAAATCGTTATTTAAAGAGAAAAAAAGTTACGGGGAATTAAAAAAAAAAAAAGCCTATATATCTAGTATATATCAATCTCCACATACATTACACACAGACAGACACACATAGAAACATAGATCTATCTATCTATCTATCTATCTATCTATCTATCTATCTATCTATCTATGTCTTTTTACACTTTAGAGAGGCAAATAAAAAAAAAGGCAACAAGAAGAAGAAGCAGATGAAGTTTAGGTACCTTGTTTTTGATTGTTTCTTTCCGTCTACAATGAGCTACACCTTCTATACAAACACGACAAATGTCGTCTTTACAGCCACAGTGGAAGCCAGCAGCAATAGCATTTTTTTTTTTTTTCTAATTGAAGACGTGGGTGTTTGTCACTCCTTCCTTTGCTGGTGTGGGAACATGTTCTGATTATAAGAAACCCGAGTCACTGAATGGGATGTTGTGGATTTAAGGGGTAGAGGTGAAAAGGCAAATCCTTTCACATTACGTTTATTTTATCCCCCCCCCTCCCCCCACGTACTATAAGATGTAATGTCCTGTAATCGATAAATGAAGAGCAGTCTGAACTTCACTCTTGGATACAAGTTGCATGAACTTGGAACGAACCACGGGCGATCAACGCATCATACGTTGTGTCCGGAGTCGTTCGTCACACAACAGAGTTATCGTTCATGACCGTCGCGCCCGGAGATGTTTGCATAGGTGCGGAAGAGTGGTGGTCGATCGACATCCACGGCGAGATCAGTGTGCAATGGTCTGACAGACGTGATGGTCCGGTACTTCGTAATGGAAACAGGAATTTGCTTGAAACGTGACCATGCATGACCGTGAGTGCTATTCCTTTAGGTCTGGCTGATTTCATCACCATCGCTACTCGTCCCTTCTTTCTCCTCTTTCACAGTGATATAGACATGCTACGTTTTTCTTCAGATATTTGTCTGACACGATAAACGAGGTGGAATAAACCGTATAAGAAAATGTGTGCTAGAAAAGTTCTTTGGAGCAAACTATTGATTCAGCTTTCTCTGTATTTCTTATACTCATTCCGTTCTCTCTCTCCCTCTCTGTCTGTGTGTGTGTGTGTGTGTGTGTGTGTGTGTGTGTGTGTGTGTGTATGCGTGCGTGCGTGCGTGCGTGCGTGCGTGCGTGTGTGTGTGTGTGTGTGTGTGTGTGTGTGTGTGTGTGTGTGTGTGTGTGTGTGTGTTCCTGCTCTCAATAACTATTTGTCTATCTTGGCATCTGCCTGTCTGCCTATCTACCTGTCTGTTTATTTGTCTGTCTGTCCGTCCGTCCATCCGTCCGTCCGTCTGTCCACCTAACTGCCTGCCCGCCCTTTTTTTAGGGTATGTTTTCGCCCCCCCCCCCCTCCCCAGTAATTGTCTATGAACATCAATGAAAAAAAGGCTCGTTGGATGCACTGATACATTGATATACACAAACTTTCAAGATGTGGTGCAGACCAAGACCTGGGGAGCAAAATTACATTCATACAGAGAAAGGGGAGAGGTATATATATTCGGTCATTGTACAGCAACAAATTCAGCTACAAACGTAAACTACCTCCACATGGTGGCTGATGGAAGTGGAAGAAGGGACATGGGTGGGGAGATGGGAGGTGGAGTTTGGGGATGATGAGCGGGGGGGGGGGGGGGGGGGGAGTCTGTACACAGAAAACGAAACGATCCAATCTCGTTTGATGTGAACCCAAACAACTTCTGGCTCTTCAAAGTCATTGACGTAGGAGTAAATCTAAAACCAGACTGGAACGTGTTGATAGTTTTTTTGGGGGAAACTCAATAAGAAAAAAGAAAAAAAAAAAAAAAAGAAAAAAGAGTAAGCAACCACACTGACCAACCAGCTAAGCAAAAACTTTGATCGATGCGTTGACAGTCTGAAGGAAACACCGAAGCCTGGTAATGGAGGCTGCTCAAAGGCGGTGCAGTCAACGCCCGACCATCATGCGGACGGCGACGGATCGAGCGTTTTCCCCTTGCTGCGGCCTGAAGAAGAAAGGGAGAGGGAAGCCATCTCTTCAGTCGGGGTCTTCAGTGCTATGGCTTGAGTCATGAACATCAAGAGATTGTGCTGAGTTTGAGAAACGGGTTGAAGGATCCATCGTCTGTTCCCGTCGCTCCACCACGTTTCCTCTCTCTTCTCTCTCTCTCTCTCTCTCTCTCTCTCTCTCTCTCTCTCTCTCTCTCTCTCTCTCTCTTATCTGTCCTCCACCCTTTCCTTTCTTTTTCTTTATTTCTGTTTGGCGTCCTTCGTTGCCTGATCACTTACTTTCTTTCTTTCTTTTCTATTCTTCTCTCTTTTTTTTTTTTTTTTTTTTTTTTTTACATTTCCTCAGCACTTAATTGAACAGTTCGCTTTTACGCCTTTTGCGTTGTAAAAGCGGAGTGTGTTATTTGAGAACGGATGAACATAAAGACAAAGAGAAGGTTGTGATTTATCTCTCACAGAGCGTGTTGGTAATAAGTTGTTGTAGATCGATCTTTCATTTCAGACATAGTTGCTGGAGTTCACTTCGCATTTGATCAGTTCTGCCTGATTTGGTTCTGCCCCTCTCCATCATTTGATCAGGGGAGTTCACTCTCGCATTTGATCAGTTCTGCTCTGATTGGGTTCTGCCCTCTCCGTCATGTTGATCAGGAGTTCACTCTCGGCATTGATCATTCCTGCTCTGATTTGGGTTCTGCCTCTCCGTCATGTTGATCAGGGATTCACTCTCGCATTTGATCATTCCTGCTCTGATTGGTCTGCCCTCTCCGTCAGTTGATCAGGGAGTTCACTCTCGGCATTTGATCAGTTCCTGCTCTGATTTGGGTTCTGCCCCTCTCCGTCATGTTGATCAGGGGAGTTCACTCTCGGCATTTGATCAGTTCCTGCTCTGATTTGGGTTCTGCCCCTCTCCATCATGTTGATCAGGGGAGAAGGCATGTCTTTTGGCTCCCCACACCCTTTGCTCCCCTCCTCCCTGAATTTACTGACCTTAAAAGATATTAAAAAAAGAAGAAAAGGAGGAGAAGAAGAAGGAAGAAGTGCATGAGGAGAAACAAAAGCAAACCAAACAGCACTCCCGCTTAAACAAAGCATGCCAGGGCAGACCAGGCAGTCTTTGTTGAATCTCCTGCTTCGAAGATTCGTTTCTAAAGCAGTGGGAGTCCATGTTGATTTGAGCTAAGGGGCAAATTGTGTTGGTATTAATATTTATTGAGTTCATTTTTGCATGAAAAGAAATTTCTCATATCTGCCAAATCCGCCACCCACCTTCATCTCCATCCTTTTCCTTTAATTTTGGTATCTTCCTTAGCCAGTGGTGACGTGGATTTCAATAAAAACAAAAACAAAAAACAAAACCAAAAAAAACTTTCATCGATCTGAGATTTGATTCTCGATAAATGGTGTTTCACGTAAGTCGTTCAGTTTTGGAAACTAAACTTTTTTTTTTTTTTTTAATTTTTTTTACTTATGGATGGTTAAACGCGAGGTTTTGACTCTGTACTGGCTCACGGTTTCCTGACGTGGCCCTCGCGCTCGGCTGGGCGATAAACAGTAAAACTTGACGCCGCTGTACTGTTAGCGATGAGGTAAATGTTCTTCGCCTCGCACATGCACGTCAAAGAGGAGAAAGGTAAAAGAATCCAATGAGAGAAAAAAAAAAAAAAAAAAAAAAAAAAAAAAAAAAAAGAAAAGAAAAAGAGAGAAAGAGCAGAATCGTGTCACGAGGCAGATTCAGTTTCTTTGTTCTGTTTAATGTGGGCGCGTGCTTTCTTTCTCTGTCCATGCAGACTTAATGCTTTTAATTGCCTGCGGATACTCCTGAGAATGTAAAGTAATATCGGAAACAACATTAATATTCATTGCCTGTGGAGGTGACCTAAAAGTCGCATCCTCCTCACCCCCCCCCCCCCGCCCCCCCCCTTCTCATCCACCGCCCATTTAATACAATAACAGAAAAGGCAGTTCCATGTTGACCTTGATTTTTCCTCCTCCGTCCCCCCCCCCCTCTCCTCTCTCATGTTGACACTTTCTCCTCCCCCACCCCCCCTCCTCTCTCTCTCTCCCATGTTGACCTTATTTTCTTTTTTTTTTCCATCCTCTCTTCTTCGCTGTTTCTCTCCCCCCCCCCCCTCTCTCTCTCTCTTCTGTCTGTCTCGTTTATGTCTGTCTGTCTGTCTGCTCTCATCCTCCTCTCCCTTCTTCACACCCCTCTCTCCTGTCTCCCTCCTCCCTCTCTCACCCCTTCTTCCTCACCCCTCTCTCCTCCTTCTCTCTCCCCCTCCTCCTCTCTCTACTCTCTCTCCCATCATCATTCTCTCGTCTCCACCTCCCTCCTCCCTCCTCATCCCTCCTCTCATTTTCTCTCGCCCTCCCTCATTCCCTCTCTCTTATCTCCTCCTCTCTTCTGCGTCGTCTGACTTTTTGTCTATTTTCTCTCTCTCTCCTTCTCCCTCCTCTCTCTCTCTCTTACACTCTCTCTCCATTCATCCTCTCTCCTCCCTCCCTCCCTCCCTCTATTCATCCCCTCCTCTCATTTTCTCTCTGTCCCTCCCTCATTCCCCTCTCTCTTTGTCTCCCCTTTTCTCTGTTTCTGTCTGTCGGTCTGACTGTCTATTTGTCTCTCTGTCTCTTGTCTCTCTCTCTCTCTCTCTCTCTCTCTCTCTCTCCTCTCCCTCTCTCTCTCTCTCTCTCTCTCGCCATCGGCTCTGCAGCAGTGTTCCATGTTTGCCTTGACAGGTAAATGACCGATCCCAGCACGTATACACACCGTACTAGATGTCAAACAACACTTAATGTTTACTGATGGTATGTGTCCATCACAGGCGATGATGACCATCGACATTCCTAGGAAGACGTGCTGCAGGGTTTGTGGACACAGAGCTGACCGAAGAGGCCACTGCCGGAAGCGGAAGTGTGGTTGCTAACCCCATAAACTCGGAATCTTGCTGACCAGTCTCTCTCTCTCTCTCTCTCTCTCTCTCTCTCTCTCTCTCTCTCTCGTCTCCGTCTGTCTGTCTTTGTCTGTGTCTCCCTCTGTATCTGCCTCTGTCTGTCTGTCTGCCTGTCTGTCTTTCCTTGTGCGTGTGCCTCTGTCCTGTCTTTATGTCTGTTTTATCTCTCTGCCTTTCTCTCTCTCGTGTCTCTTTCCCTCTCTCTCATTCATCTCTCTCTGTATGTGTCGCCGTCTGTCTGTCCTTTGTCTCTGTCCTCTGTTTTTGTCTCCCTCTGTATCTGCCCTCTGTCTGTCTGTCCTTCATGGTGCGTGTGCCTCTGTCTCTGTCCCTATGTCTGTTTCTGTCTCTCCGCCTTTCTCTCTGTCTGTCTCTGTCTGACTCTGTCTCTGTCTCTTTCTCTTCTCTCTGTCTTCTGTCTCTCTCTCTTCTTCTCTCATCTCTCTCTCTCTCTCTCTCTCTCTCTCTCTCTCTCTCTCTCCTCTCCTCTCTCTCTCTCTCTCTCTCCAGCCGTTTCCCTTCCAGTGCGCACTGGTTTGCCGCCGTGACAGGTCTTAATGTGATTTTGACTGTGCCAGAAACAGCGTCCCAGTGCGGTCGGTTCCCAGAGCGGTGGTCTGCTCTGAAGGTTTCCAGGCAGACCCTGAGGCTGTCTTTGAACTGTTTGCTAGGATCGCCACGAGAGCGCTTTCCCTGACGAGTACAGATCTCCGTAGCGCTGTTACTTTGGGATCCATTCGTCTGGCTTTCTATACGGGATGGCAGGCAACTCTACACGTTTTTATTGTTTACTCCTGGAGTCTCCGCGAGGGAGTAAACGTACGCGTACTTGTCTGTCATACGACTGAAGTTGCGAGTTCGGCTGGGCTGTACAGTACATGACCCGAATGTCCAGTGAGAACAAAAACTGACTAGGTTGCTTGGCGATTTTTATGCGTTTAGTCTGAAGTAAGGCTGCATCTATCTATCTGTCTGTCTGTCTGTCTGTCTGTCTGTCTGTCTATCTATCTATCTATCTTTTATTCTATCTATCTATCTATCTATCTATCTATATGTGTGTCTACCTGGCTACCTATCTATCTATCTATCTATCTATCTATCTATCTATCTATCTATCTATCTATCTATCTAAAAGTCTGAAGTGAGCATGCATGTCAGTGTGGATTGCAAAGCACTTACAGCTTGATCGCTAACCGAGGATAGACGCTACATGAATACTCTAATAATAATAACAATAATAATACCAATACTACCCAGACGTTCTATTAAAATGTCTTTATCCTATCCTGCACATTAGGCGGTTAGAGAAGATCTTCATCGCTGACTTATTGGGGGGCGGGGGGGGGGGGGGGGGGGGGGGGAGGGGAGCCATCCAGAATCCTATATTAGTCACACTCTATACAAATCAGCCACCAACGTCACATAGTACCCCCCAAAAGTCCTTGGTGCTGTTTTAGGGGGGAAAGAGGCGAAGAGTACCGAGGGCTGCAGTCGGCTGACCCACACCACAGAGTGGACACCGGTTCACACGGAACCAGAACCAAGTGCTGGACAACCGTTTAGCGGGAAGAAAGAAGAGGCCTCCGACTCCTTCCAGTCTCGGACGAAAATCACAACAAAATAGGACAGCCCGCGTCCGGAACCAAGCCCAAGACTCCTGCCAACGACCAGGCATCCTGCCACCGAAACCGCAGACTTTGGTCTGGGACACCCTGTCATTAAGGACTTCAGGCCGATGGGACGCTCATCTCACCTCAACAGTCAGAAAGCAGGCTATGGATCGGAAGAGAGGAGCTGGAAGGTCGTAGCAGACCCGGAGAAGAGAGAGGCAAAGGCTTCCGGACTGACGTGAGTGCAGCGGAAGAGAACTGTCCAGAACCGAGTCCGTTGGCGAGGTATGGTTGCAGCCCTTTGATCCTCGTGGAGTCTAAAGAAATAAATCAGTTAAATCAGTGTCTGGACCACATTCCGTCTTTCCAATAGAGGCAGGGTAGTTTTTGCGTCATCGCACTGAAGGGATCATGTATCCTCCATTTGATTAGGATTTGCTCCAGGGATCCGCACCTGACTTCAATGGATCCGTCCTTGGGCTGCCTTTCGTGTCAGTTAAATCGGTTCAGTAGTTTTTGTGGTTCATGTTGCTAACAGAAAGACATGTAAAACATTGCAAGTGCGTGAAAACGTCGCCTCCTCAGGTGTAGGTAGACTCACACTTCGCTCACCGCCACAACAGAATGAACACGCAAGGTAGAGAGTTAAGCTGCGGATTTCGCTGGCCAATCATATAAGGTACTTTTTGTTGGTTGGTGCATGTGGACAATGGTTGAACATAATTCGAAAAGAGATCCTATGTGACCTTTCACCCCCTTAAGGCATCGTTTATCCTGTCTGAATTGAAGAGGAGGCGGATCTTAAAGGGAAAGCAGCTGATTCAAAAACTAGATTATTTTGCTCTGTTTTGTTGTGTTGAACTACGTAATTGGTCCGATGTCAACTTCCTTCCGATTCAGACACAGAGCCTGTGGCATACACGTCATCAGGGTCTACGCTGGCTTGCTCTAAGATCAGAGTTTTAAAGGGTCCTCGGACTCAAATTTCCTGTTTTTGAAAGGATTTTGGCACTAGAGTCGGCTCTCTGGTCCCTCTCTGTTTTGTAAATCTTATCATGAACAAAATAAGAAAAAAACAACTAATTATTTAGATTTTGAATTAAAACGAATTGTGCATGACTTGACGTCGCAGCAGGCTAATTGACGTACTGTAGTTCGTGAAAGGTTTTAACACAGTATAGTTCCTTTGATGGATTTTACTTCAATGCATATAGCCTGTTTATCGATTTTATTGGGTTAGTTTCAAAGTGGGCAACCTCAGGCACAAATTTAAACATTTTTAATAGGAATTTAAACTAAACCCGCCAATTAGTTAGTTAGTTAGGCCGATCTCCCCATTGAGCCTCTGTGACGTACTCCTTCCACTTGCTCCTGTCCAACATAGCTGCCTTGATCTCATCGATGTTTTCGAGGCCAGTGTCCCTTTTGAGAAGATCAATGAAGTCTGTTGTCTTTCTTCCCCTGTTCGCTTTCCCTCCAGTTGGCTGCCACAGTACAAGTTGTGAAGCATCTTCCGCTGGATGTCGCATACAGTGATCGGCTAGGCGAAGCCTATGTGTTC
>CM065731.1:24853076-24863076 GCA_033310375.1 Conus canariensis | reverse complement strand
CTCTCTCTCTCTCTCTCTCTCTCTCTCTCTGTCACTGTCTCTGTCTATTTCCCCTCTCCCCTTTCCCTCACTGTCTTGGTGTCTGTCTGTATTGTGTTGTATTGTAGTGTGTGTGTGTGTGTGTGTGTGTGTGTGTGTGTGTGTGTGTGTGTGTGGTGCGTGCGATGCGTGCGTGCGTGCGTGCGTGGTGCGTGCGTGCTGTGTGTGTGTGTGTGTGTGTGTGTGTGTGTGTGTGTGTGTGTGTGTAGGCGTGCATGTGCGTGAAGTCAAGTCAAGTCAAAATGATCTTTATTGAGGATTAAAGAATAAACTTAACAACTTTTGTTCATCTTGCCTGTCTGTGCGTAAGTATGTGTGTTTGTGCCTTTGTGTGTCTGTCTTTCTGTTTCCTCTCACTTTCATCTCAACCCCACCCCCATTTGGAACAGAAGGACGCACAGGTGGCCAAATTAAAGAGCCAAGTCGTTTTTATCCCCGTTGGCATAAGGGCTAGATAGAACATGGAACCAGAATTGAATGTACATTATGACAGCATAAATCTTACGCAAGCAAATTAGTGCATGGAACTTTAACAAAGTTGATCTATTGATTAAATTATTAATACTATGATTTGAAAATATTGTTCTTATTGTTGTTGTATCGTTGTTACTATTGTCATGTATAGTTATTGTTGTTATTACTCCTTTTTTCATCTTCTTGTCGGTGTCATCATCATCATCATCATCATCATCATCATCATCATCATCATCATCATCATCTCTTCATCTCTCATCATCATCATCATCATCATCATCGTTGTCCTCCTCATCATTTTCTGTGTTCTTTTCTCTATACGGTACGCTGAAGATAAAACAAAACCATAGATATAGGCGAATGTAACTGATTCACTAATTAAGGAAATGAATGGGGACATATTGCTTTCCCTCTGCCTTGGACCTTGAGCCGAGAACCGGTCTGTCATTGACTGGAATGTCAGCGGGGTGTGGGGGGGGGGGGGGGGGGGCACATCGATTTAGACTGCTTTGAAGTCGCCAGATCAGAGTTCCCTTTGGTCTGTCGACGTAGGAATAAAAAAAAAAAGGGGGAGCTGGGGGAGGGGTGTGTGTGTGTGTGTGTGTGTGTGTGTGGGTGGGTGGGTGGTTGGGGGGAGAAGAAGAGTGGGTGTGGAAGGGAGGATGGGGAGAGTGGAGGGGAGTCAGACATCGGTCAGACATACTCTGGTCGTTGATTTTCTAACAGACCGATCTTTTGAAGAAAGGAGGCTGGGTTCGTCACACACCAACCCCTCTTCCCACCCCCCCCCCCCCTTTTTTTTTTTTTTTTTTTTTAGCTTGAACCCTCTCATGCCCACTCATTGCATTGCGCGCCTCTCCTTCTCAACCTGCTTTCTCACTGCTGCTTGTCTCTGCTCTTTCCCATCTCCTCTTATTTTTGTTCACTCTGAGAGTGTTTAGTCAAACGTATTGCCTGTAAAGAAGAGAGAGAGAGAGAGAGAGAGAGAGAGAGAGAGAGAGAGAGAGAGAGAGAGAGAGAGAAAGACAAGACAAGACAAGACAAGACAAGACAAGACAAACAGACAAAATTCTTTATTTACGAGGATAATAGATAAGCACTGACGTGCTTTTTCTTACATCCAGTCCTCGCCTTGAGTAGGGACTACAACATGCAGTGAAATCAGAGAGAGAGAGAGAGAGAGGAGAGAGAGAGAGGAGAGGAGAGAGAGGAGAGAGAGGAGAGAGAGAGAGAGAGAATTAGTGGCGTTGAAAAAAGCAACATGCCTGTCAAAACAGACGTGGCATTTTTGTGGATGCCATCTTGGGACGATCAGCCGGGTGGCTGACCTCAGCGAATTGAGTGGCTCTCCTGTCTCCCTGTGTGTTTTCTCCAGGACGCTGTCTGTCTCTCTCTCTCTCTCTCTCTCTCTCTCTCTCTCTCTCTCTGCTGTCTTTGTATCTCTCTTTCTCTGTTTCTTTCCCTCTCTCCCTTTTGTGTTTCTGTTTTTGTTTGTCTCCCTGTCTGTCTGTCTGTCTGTCTGTGTCTGTCTGTCTATCTTCCTGCCATCCCTCTCTCTGGGTCTGTGGTAGTGCGCGCGCATGTGTGTGTGTGTGTGTGTGTGTGTGTGTGTGTGTGTGTGTGTGTGGTGTGTGTGTGTGTGTGTGCGTGGTGGTGGTGGTGTGGTGGTGTGTGTGTGTGTGTGGTGCGTGCGTGCGTGCGTGCGTGCGTGCGTGCGTGCGTGCTGTGGTGTGGTGTGTGTGTGTGTGGTGTGTGTGTGCGTGGCGTTGTGATGTGTGAGTGTGTGTGTGTGTGTGTGTGTGTGTGTGTGTTGTGTGGCGTGCGCGTGTGTGTGTGTGTAGGCAGGCAAGCATGTGTGTGTGTGTGTGTGTGTGTGTGTGTGTGTGTGTGTGTGTGCATGCGTTTTTCCCCTCTACCTTTCTGTTTTGTCACTTTCATCCCCACCCCTTTTGGAAGAAAAGAAGGTGCCCATGGCCAGTTCAAACAATCCAGCATTTAGTCATGTCCTCTTCATCCTGGCTGATCACATAATTATTTACATCAGGGCTAAAGAGTACAGGAAATAACGATGAATGTACAGATATCAACATAAATATTACACAAACCAATAACTGCTTGGATAAACAAAATTCATCATTGAATTGTTGTTATTATTATTGCCATCAATAATTATGATGATAATAAAATAAATCCCGCTATTATTATCATATCTTTTATCATTACTGCTGCTGCTGCTGCAAATATTACTACTACTTCTACGATGACGATGATGATGAGATGATGATGATGATGATGATGATGATGATGATGATGATGATGATGATGACATCATGGTCATCATAATCATTGTTATCATTGTCATCATCATCATCATCATCATCATCATCATCATCATCATCATCATTGCCATATACAGTATTGTTATCATTATTACTCTTTCTTCTTCTTCTTCTTCTTCTTCTTCTTCTTCTTCTTCTTCTTCTTCTTCTTCTTCTTCTCCTCTTCCTCCTGCTGCTACTGCTCCTCCTCCTCCTCCTCGTCGATGGCGTCATCATCATCGTTCTGTATATACTATAAACGGCACCCTGAAGATCATAAACATAACCATGAACTAAAAGAAAATACATTTAATTTACTGAATAAGGAAATGAATGGGAATTGTTGCTTTTGTCTCCCTCAGACCTCCAGCCAGGGAATTGTCTGTCATTGACTGGAACGTCAAGGGGCACATTGATTTTGCCTTCTTTGAACGTCGCTATTTCAGAGTTCCCTTTGGTCTGTCGACGTACCAATCCGAAGAGAGGAGGCCTGTGGGAAGGGGTACGTGTGGGTGGATGGTGGGTAGGGGAGAAGAGGAGTAGTGTGGAAGGGAGGAGGGGGGTGAGGGGAGACAAGCCGACATCGTGCAGACTTACTATGTTGGTGTCTTTATACCAGCCAGTTGTTCTGAAGAAAGGATGGTTAGATCATCACACACACTCTCTTCTCCCCTATCCCCCCCCCTTTTTTTTTTACCCTGTGCCCTTTCTGTACATTCCCTTCCCCCCCTCCCACCATCCCGACTGTATGGTCCACTTCCCCTTTCCAACCTGCTTTCTCAGTGCTGCTTGTCTGTTCTCTTTCCTTTCTCTTGGGATGAAGTTGTCCTCTTAGTTTTGTCCACTCAGAAAAGTGTGTAGTCAGACATACTGCCTATGCGAATGAAGAGGAGAGAGAGAGAGAGAGAGAGAGAGAGAGAGAGAGAGAGAGAGAGAGAGAGAGAGAGACAGAGAGACAGAGAGAGAGACAGGAGAGAGGAGAAGACAGACAGAGACAGAGACGACAGAGAGAGAGAGAGAGAGAGAGAGAGAGAGAGAGAGAGAGAGAGAGAGAGAGAGATTCATCTGCACACAACAGAAAGGTTTGTCTGTCCTTATTTCCTTCTTTCTCTTATATCTATATTTCTATGTCTGTCTGCATTTTCAAATTAAAAAAAAATCAGCTTAGTGTTTGCACATTCACTATGATGATGCTATGGCAAACATGGCTTGACGTCTTGTTTTTGATCTATTGACCTTTTCTTGTTGCAACGCATCAGTATTGTTTCGACACGATACTCTGGTCCATAGCTGCGAAATGTCATTTGATTTCTGACATGCTCTGGAGATGCGAAGAAAAAAACCAAACACAAATATAGTGATAAGAAAGAAACTGAAAAAGAAAACCCTCCTGCAGAGTGACAGTTACAAAACGCTAAATGAGAACTAATTTGCAGCACAAATCAAGGCCATATGCACAGAATCTTCTAAGCTGATTCCATGACTTTGGTACTCGGTAGTGCCAGACAAAACAGGAAGTGGATTCTATTGTATGTTTATATCATAGTTTTCAGCTCAGCTGAGAAAAAAAAAACGAGAGAGAAAAAGAATGAACGGAAAGAAAAATGAGAAACACAAGCAAAGAAAGAAAGGAGGGAAATAGAGTGAAAGAAAGAAAAGAGTGAAAGAAAGAAAATGAAATCAGCCAAGATGGGTAGACAGAAAGAAGGAAAAAAAATCAGTGATGCTTTTGGTTAATTGTCAGTGCGACCAAGTTCTCAACGTTTCAAATATTTAATACTTTGATAATCCTTGATTTGTGATGACACGGTTAATCCTCATAACCGTCTACTAGGAACTGTGCTGAACAACGAAATAAAAGGTGGAAAGAGGGAAGATGAAAAAAACGAAGTACCAAAGAAATACGACAGGGGCAGAAGAAAAATGGAAAGATGGAAAGAACGTAACCCTCCCCCCCCCCCCCACTGATGATGTACTGTCATTACTGTCCATTTAACACTTTTAAATTAATCATCACCCATTCTTTTTTCTTCAGAGAGTATTTGGTTCATTACCATAGTTACACAGAGGAGATCCATGACTGTCTCTCATCCGAGCACCAAGACAATCTTTTCTAAAAGTCAGTCAAGTATTGAGGTGTTTGCTGTCTATGTTGTATTTGGGACAGGGTATTATTGCTTCGTTTTGCGTGGAGAGCGAGCGAGCGAGAGAGAGAGAGAGAGAGAGAGAGAGAGAGAGAGAGAGAGAGAGAGAGAGAAGAGAGAGAGAGGGAGAGAGGAGAGGAGAGAGAGAGAGAGAGAGAGAGAGAGAGAGAGAGAGAGAGAGAGAGAGAGAGAGAGAGAGGAGAGAGATTGAGAGTCAGGTTGAATATGGGTCTCTGTAAATCCTCAGTTTGTTCAAAGTCTGCCAACTCAAGAGCAAGATGCCCCTCCCTCTATCAAAAAGTATTCTGTTCAAGGGCTCTTCTTCGCTTCTTCGACTTCTTTCGTCAACCGATTCTGTTCAGAAAGGTATGTGGTATGAGGATGGACTATTTCGTGATTTCCTTTCATTGGGACTTTGACCATCAGCAGTCGTACGTCAGTCTTTAATGAGTGAGAATGACCATCAGCAGTCGTGCATTAATCTTTAATAAATGAGAGCATCGCAGTCCATTCCCAAGCAGCCTGGGAACACCAGCCCTTCCTCCCTAACCTGCCCCCCCCACCCCCGCACATTCTCCAGTCTTGCATGTAAAGAAATACTCGAGATAATGAATGAACGCTTGTGGCCTACCACACAGAAATGGCTGTAATGTCCCCAGCCGGCCATTTTCAGTGTCTACACTTCTTCAATGTCTCTTTCGTTCCTTTTCAACATTTCCAACTGGTTCCCAGTAAGACACGCCCTACAGGTAGTACAGTGTATTAGAGGAAGACATCGCTTCCATAAAGTATTTGAGAAACTTGTGTGCCTGATCTTTAGAGATCCCAAAAAGAGAGATTCCATGAAAAACAATGCTGAAAAGACAAAGGGCGAAGAAGATCGCGACAAGAGTGACCAGTTCATGAAATCACTGAAGAAGACAGTGGTGTTGAAAATTCACTTGTATCTATCGTATTGTGTATTGCATAAGCTTTACTTTACAGGCTGCGGGAAGAGAGGGGGGAGGAGGTAGACAGTGGAAGGGGGGACTCCATGTCCTAGACCTGTAGGGTACAACGGAGGATGGGTGTTCCTGAGCAAGATCAAAGTCCCGGATGGACAAGATAGGGGACTGGAATTGCAACAATACTTCTGCCCTCTCGCACAGGACTCGGGGCAGTGGGCTGCGGGAATGCCTGGTCGTCCAAGTGTCAATCATGGGGCCCGTGCCATCCATTGTCGTGGCAGGAAACTAAATAAATTATACATGTATCATGTATAATATATTCGCCACGTTTTTCTCTAGGACCAACAGACATTCTTGCATTAGAAGCATCACTAGAATTGTTCTCCTTCCTACCAACAAAGACACGAGTCTGAGTCTGCCTGGGATCTAGTCTGCAATTGCAAATAGACGAAATCGCCTCCCCCATCCTCCTTTCTCCAATACGTTTTGGCACACTTCAGCCAGCGCTCTCTTACCCACAAAGACATCTTTGTAAATATCTAGTTTTGCCCATCTGTGCGTGTTTGTCTCTCTGTCTTTACCTCCTGTCCCTTTCTCCGTCTTCCTATCTTAAAAACTGGGACTAATCCCATAATACCGGTGCTCCTCGTTTTCCTCTGTGAAATGCAGACGCATGAAAGCTTATTTCTCCAAGATTGTTCCTCTTTGCTCTGTCTGAAAGAGAGGAAATTAGCCTATGAATGATGTTTGCCTAATCCTCCCCAGATCATAGTGTCATGTTAAGGAATAATGCTTCCTGGTTCTGCTACTGACACCCCAAGGGAAAACATACATAAATTAGATGAGAGAGAGAGAGAGAGAGAGAGAGAGAGAGAGAGAGAGAGAGAGAGAGAGAGAGAGAGAGAGGATGGGGAGGAGGAGGAAGGCACGAGAGAAAGGAATTAGTTTTATTGATAGACAGACTCTGATATGTTCATAGGCAACGAATTGTTATTGTCTCTCCATATTACGCTGTGCTTTTATCTCTACGGAATTATAACATCCATTTGTGACACAAAATCCCCATACCCCAAAATGACAGAACAGAGTACAAACTAAGGCAAATAAATATATTGTTTATCTGGTTTTGCTCAATGTTTAGTTGTTTGTTTTTTTCTACCACTTTTATTAATTCATATTTACCAAACAATTAAATGCCAAAAGCCAAGATACTATTCACCTTACTGGAGACAGTTACAATAAGCACAAACATTAGAATGAATGTCTAACATACTGACTGTAGAACAAGTACCCTCTTATTGAGATTTCTTTCCTGCAACGTTTTTTTTTTTCTCGTTCTTTGTGACTTTTGACATTCGGATAAACCATTTTTTTTTTCCAAGATCGTCTGTGAAGCTTGGACACTGCTCAACGGTTTTACTTTTTCGTTGAGGTCTCATCCTCCATGTCCCTTATAGCATTACTTTCACGCCACTCAATCCCAGCTACAATCACACCAAGATTCGTCTTGTTGGAATCTGGACACGTCAGTCGTTCAAGAGCAATTGCTATCAATTTGCCACGAGACAACCCGCCGGAGGAGATACCACCCTAATGTTGCGCGCAGTCTGGTCGGTGGTGCTCAGTAGTGCTTGTCCTGATCTAGTACATACTGGACACGACTTATGGAGCTCCCTAATGACACAAAGAACTGCATAGTTGGGGAGCCAGCAAATGCCAGCATTCCCCTGAGGAGATTGCCACCACACCCATCCAACGACAGTCTCCTGAGCACTTTGACACAAATTCACTGTGGGCGTGGTGGAATTCGAGAGGAAATCGAATCTAAAGTCACCACGAAAGTGGGAAAAGAAAATGATAGAATTGGGGAGGACAAGGATGACTGGTCTACCTATTTTGTTAACAAAAAATTCAAATGAGCCAAGTGCCTGCAGTTTGGATTAACACATCTGCAAGTGGAAGATTCAGCAAGTTGTGGTTTATTCGACTGTAGTTTCATACGACGTTTAAGATGGTAGGGGCAGCTTAAATCGAGATTATGTGACGGAGAAAGTGCGGGCCAAAGGAGCAGTCTATGCTAGTACAAGCATCAAGTAGCAGGATAAAGAATCTTACAGGCAAGGTAAAGAAACCGGATTCAATTTCAAGTGCGAGGAATGGTTATGGAGTCGAGGTGAGTGGCTTGGCTGTGAGAGAGAGAGAGAGAGAGAGAGAGAGAGAGAGAGAGAGAGAGAGAGAGAGAGAGAGAGAGAGAGAGAGAGAGAGAGAGAGAGAGAAGCATGGGTGTGTGTGCAGGGATTGGTACATGCCTAGGGGTGGTGTGGGGTTGTGAAGGTCACCCATGTCAGCATTAAAGATTTGGGGATACTGCATAATCATATGACAGACAAGCACTTTTCAAAAGTTATGGTAATATTTATGGGCTATAATCATGAATAAAGACACAGGTCATTAATTCACTAAGTAAGAAAATGAATGGGGCGTGTTGCTTTTCGCTGTCCAGAACCTCGTGCCAGGAAATGGGATAACCAGTCTGTTATTGACCGGACTGTCGGGGGAGGCAGTGGGGAGGGAGGGGGGTGGGGTGGGGTGGGCGGAGGGTACATTGATTTTGCCTTCTTTGAACGTCGCCAGTTCGAAGTTCCTTTAGGTCTGTCGACGTACCAATCCATAGAAAGGGGGCTTGGGGAGGGGTATATGTGGGTGGACGGTAAGTGGCGGATAAGAAGAGTAGGTGTGGAATGGAGGAGGTGGGGAAGGGAGGGGAGGGGGGGGGGGGGGCGAGGCGAGAGGTGAGTGGCAAGCCGACATCGGGCAGACTTACTCCATCGATGTCTCTTTGTCAGCCAGTTGTTCTGAAGAAAGGAGGCTGGTTCATCTCTCCCTCTCTCATCCATTTTCTCGTACTCTGCGCCCTTTTCAGTGTTCCCTTGCTGCCTCATCCACCTCTCCTTTCCGACCTGCTTTCTCACTGCTGCTCGTCTGTCCCCTTTCTCCTAACTTGGGGACGAAGTCGTCCTCTTAGGCTTGTCCACTAAGGAATGTGTTTGGTCAGACTTATTGCCTCGAAGGATGAGGAGACGAGAGAGGAGAGAGAGAGAGAGAGAGAGAGAGAGGAGAGAGAGAGAGAGAGAGAGAGAGAGAGAGAGAGAGATTGACAATGATAAGTATTTGATAGTTCGTTGAGCAATTAAGCCCTTTAGACAAGGGAGGATGTTTGAACATAACTCAGTAAATTCAAGCACTCACCTCACCCCTCCCTTCTCCCTCCCGCCGCCCCTCGCCCACAACTCATTCCGACAGAGAGAGAGAGAGAGAGAGAGAGAGAGAGAGAGAGAGAGAGAGAGAGAGAGAGAGAGAGAGAGAGAGAGAAGAGCATCACCTGCATACAAGAGAAGAGTTTACCTGTCTTATATTTCCTTCTTTCTCTGCATATCAATTTTTCTATGTCTGTCTGCATTTTCTTCTTGAAAAAGCCAATATAGTTTATACACATTCACCACGACTATACCATAGCAAATATGGCTTGATTTCTTGATTTTGGATCATTAAATTTTTTTTGTTGCTTCTTCATCGGGATTGCCTGAACCCGGAAGTCTGCTCCATAGCTACGGAACGTAATTTGGTTTCTGACATATCCTGAAAGGCAAAGAATAACCACACAGAAACATCGTAATAAGAAACAAAAAATCTTATACAGAATGGCAATTGCAAAACGCTGAATGAGAACTAATTTGCAATGGAGATCAAGCGCATATGCGCAGTCTTTTTTTTTTTTTTTAGACTGATTCCTTGGCTTTCGCATTTAGCGGGGCTATACAAAACAGGAAATGTCGTATTGTCGTTAACAGCTTAGCTGAGTTACATCTAGTTGCAAGTGAGGCGACTGCAGGCGGAAATCTCAACAAATTTTAAATGTAATCAATAGCAAACCGCCAAGAAAAAGCAGACAAACGAATCACAAGACAAAACAAAAAGATTCAACGCCCATCTCGCGCTGAAGTGAATGTAGATAAGTGCTCGTTCATTTTCGTTGTCCTGAGTGTTTTGTATCTTGTCTGAAGAAGACCTAAGAGGT
>CM065731.1:24843076-24848076 GCA_033310375.1 Conus canariensis | reverse complement strand
TGGAAATACCTAGTCGTCGATCATATGGCCTATGCCATACATTGTAGTGGGAGAAAACGAAATGAATGATATTTAGTATATTCGTCACGTTTCCTATAGGACAAAGGGACATTCTTCTGAGAAAAAAAAGCATCATTAGAATTGTTCTCCTTTCCGCCAGCAAACACACGAATCTGAGCCTGAGATCAAGTTTGTATTGCAAATAGATGAAACCACCACCCCTGTCCTCCTTTCTGCAATATCCTTAGCACCCTCCCATCCGCGCTCTCTTCCCTGCAAATACATCTGTGTAAACATCTGTCTTTGTCCATCTGTACATGTTAATCTCTCGTTTTCTATCCTCTGTCACTTTCTCCGTCTTTCTGTCCATCTAAAGTGGGAGGAATCCCATAAGCCCAACACTTCTTTTTTTTCCTTTATCAAATGCAGACACACGAAAGCTTATTTCATAAAGCTTGCTCCTCTCTGCTCTGTCTGAAAGAGAGAAATCGTTGTCCGTCAGCCCTGAGAGCATTGCTCACATATGAATGATGTTTGCCTAATCTCCCCAAATCATAGTGTCATGTTCAGGAATAATGCTTCCTGGTTGTGCGGTTGACACTCGGGGGAAAACACGCAGAAGTCTGGAGAGAGAGAGAGAGAGAGAGAGAGAGAGAGAGAGAGAGAGAGAGAGAGAGAGAGAGAGAGAGAGAGAGATGGAGAGGGGAAGGGTGGAGGGAGAGAAAAGGGATTCTTTTTTCTCATAGACAAGTTCTTTTTTTTGGAGACTCTGAAATATTCATACGCGACGAATTGTTATTGTCTGTTTGCATTAGGGCGCCCTATAATCAACGGAATCACGGCATTTCCATTTGTAAACACCAAATTCCCACCCCAAACGGACATAACAGCGTAAAATTAGGCAAAGAAAGTGTTGAACTGGATTTGCTAAATCTGCATTCTTTCCACGCCACGTTCATCATTTTGTCTCAAACAAACAATTAAATGCCAAAAAAAAGATACTTTTCACTGTTGACATTTACGATAAACGTACACATTAGAATAAACATCTAATTTATTGATCAAAGAACAAGCATCCTGTTGTTCAAAATTCTTTTCTGTGACATTTTTCTCGTTCGGAGAAACACCATTTTGTAAAATCACTGTGAAGCTTGGACATTGGTCGATGTTTTTTTTTTTTTTTTTTTTTTAATTGAAGACTCATCTTCCGTGTCCCTTATTGCATTACCTCCACGTCCGCTCATTGTCCCAGCCACAGTCACACCAAGGAGCGTCCTGTGGAACCCTGAAAACAGTAGTCAACAAGGAACAGCCTATACCAATTCGCCATGAGAAAACCCACGTAGTCAACAAGGAACAGCCTATACCAATTCGCCACGAGAAAACCCACGTAGTCAACAAGGAACAGCCTATACCAATTCGCCATGAGAGAACCCACGTAGTCAACAAGGAACAGCCTATACCAATTCGCCATGAGAAAACCCACGTAGTCAACAAGGAACAGCCTATACCAATTCGCCATGAGAAAACCCACGTAGTCAACAAGGAACAGCCTATACCAATTCGCCATGAGAGAACCCACAAGAGGAGACGCTGCGCTGATGTTGCACACTCTGGTCGGCAATGATCAGTACTGTTTGTTCTGATCTAGTATGTACAGGACACGACATGTGTGCTCCCTAATGAACCTTTACTGCGTAGTTTCAGAGCTAGCGGGTATCAGCATATTCCCCTCCGGAGATCGCTACCAGGTCCATCCAATGACAATGCCCGGACAGCTTTGACGCACATTTTCTCTGGACATGGAAGTGGAGAGGAAATCGAATCTAAAGATACCACCAGAGTAGGAAAAAAATGAAGTGACAGAATGTGGCAATTCTATCCTGATGACTGACTGTGGACGAGGATGATTAGTCCACCTATTTGTTGGAAAGAAAAAAAAAGATATAATGATCCTAGTGCCTGTAGTTTGGTCTAACACATCTGGAAAGAGAAGACGAGTACCTGACAAAACGCAACACGACACAATCTCATTGTCATGGAAACCACAGGAATGCTCCCCTCCCCCCTTTTTTTCCCTATTAAATGGCAAAGTTGTGAATGACAAAGTCTCCTTGATATGTGTACACAATCTGTTCAGCGTCACCCCAAGTAGAATTGGACCAGGCCGAGGAGAGCGCGCAACCTCCGTAGAGCACGTGCTTGAATCTCAGCGTGTTGTGTGTTGCTGGCACGTCTTCCTTTCCGCAGATGGGCAAGTTTGTTTGACACGTTCCTCAGATGACATGTTCCTGTGTTCCTGTTTAATATACCAGAACACACAGTCATCCTCCGTATTCGGCGCGCAGGAATATTCTAAAACAATGTCTTCCGACTCGCACAACAACACATCGACACCATCTGACATATGAAGCACAACCTTTCTAAGCGCTATGTTCCTGTGCTTATCTCGCAGACTCTCTGTACCTGCCGATCTGTCAAAGTGGCAACATATCCTTCACATTCCCGTGTCAAAGCCTGCCACTGTTCTTTCTATAATGTCTTCAAGGCCTGGGGTTGCTGACAGGGTGCTGGAATTCCTGATGTATGTCGCCATAGTCCGACTGATCTGAATGCAAAAGTCCGAGACTGTCTTGTACATGCGAAGTGTCAGACTCGCTGTTGTTGTGTGTAGACATAACGTGTTCTTCAACAACATCCTTGTGTAGTGCAGTGTGTTCCGCTGGTCTTCCACTTCTGTGTGTCGAACAAGGCAGTTCATTCACTTCACAAGTGTTACTGCACCAACCTTGCCTGCTTGGCCCTTTCTTGGTCACGTCGCACCTGGCTGGGCGGTTTCTTTCTGTATTGAACTCGTGTTGTCCGGTTCAACACAGGATCCGCCATTGTTGTTGTGACAGGGACGGCTGGCTTCAGTCGTAGAACGACGACGGTGTTGCTGCCTTCACCGGTAATGTTCCAACTTGACACGTGTTGATATTCAGCAGGGCGTTCAGGGCTTTTCTCCGCAGTCGATGGAAGTCCAGTAACTGGCATTTTCAAACAATTATCGGAAATATTTACGCAGCGTAAATAAATGGCGCCCTGTCGCTCCAGAGAGAGAGAGAGAGAGAGAGAGATGGTAAATAAAAGCTAGTAAGTACAGAGACTGCTCATCTTTTAGAGGTCAAAGTATATGTAATATGACCTCCCCATAACCAAACAATGTATTACTATTTACATTTGCGAGAGGAAATCCGCTGACTTTATTCGAAGAAATGTATACATCTATTTCCAGTTTATGATGTTTTAAGCTATAAATGTCAAAAGAATATAGTTCGGCAGTTACTGAGTAAGAAGACCATCATCTTAAATGTGCTTGCGACTGATCTATTAATTTTTGTATTTATTCATTTTGCTATTTTCCCAGATTTTAAAAAATCTTTGTTTGCTGCTATTTTGCGTTTTCCATGTTCATGTTCTACTTTCTATTAGAGAGAGAGAGAGAGAGAGAGAGAGAGAGAGAGAGAGAGAGAGAGAAAGAAAGAGAGAGAGACAGAGAGAGAGAAAGAGACAGGGGAACAGACAGAAGAGAGAGAGAAGGAGACAGAGACAGAAGAAAGAAGAGAGAGAGAGAGAGAGAGAGAGAGAGAGAGAGAATGTATACGTGTGTGTATTGTGTGTGTGTTTGTATGTATGTATGCATGTATGTATGTATGTATGTATGTATGTATGTTGTATGTTGTATGTTGTGTGTGTGTTTGTGTGTGTGTGTTGGAGAGAGAGGGAGAGAGAGAGAGAGAGAGAGAGAGAGAGAGAGGGTTTGCACAGTTAAAAGTAGAACAGTGTATCAAGTTCGCTTAGAGAGGAACTCCACGGACAGTTTACGAACTTACACAAAGCCTTTGCCTTTGGCACAGGGTACGATATTAGGTCGGAAAAAGAAGTCTCTCGCATGCGCTGAACTGGATTCTGAAGGATAGATGGGATTTTGCAAATTGGAACTGCCGAAGGCTTAAAGAAAGACTTCTTATCCTTTTAGTGAGCTTTGCAGAAGAAAAGGGCACAGAGACAGACCTGGTAAAAAGTAAGTGTCCCTCACTCAGGAGGGTTATGTGATTACTCTATGTCCAGATCCAGGATTGCAATCCCGGGACCATCTTTGTCAGGAAAAGAAAACGCATGTGCGTCGAGGACAATCATCCCCTCCCCCCACCTCCCCATATACACACACTTATAGAAAACTCTAACAACGACATCAAGCTAGATAGCAAAATCAGTGAGCAGATGAACTGGTGTATAAACAACCCTACACTCTCATCGAAATAACAGGATCAGACACACGATAAAAAACACAAAGATACAAACAAACAAAAAGCCAAACAAAACCGTCAGTGGACAAGCAAACAAGTCGAGCAGAGCAACAACAACAACAACAACAACACAAATAAATGGCGAACAAAGAAGCCAAACAACGCAAAGAAACAAAACAACCGAATCAAACGAACTTCAAAAATACAAAGATAAATAAACAAAGAAATGAAATAGGCAAGAAAATCAGCCAAAAGCTTAATCAATCTAAAAAAAAAAAAAAAGTAAGCGACAGTTGTTTGCTTGATGGTTTAAGCGTCTGGCTTAACTGCTTGTTGATTGCATCATTTGGTTTTTTTTCTGTTGAATGTTTTGTTTGACTTTTTCGGCTGTTCCTTTATTCCCTGGCTGTTTTGTAAACATGTTTTTGCTGTGTATACTGTGCTGCAGCGAGACATAAGAATGGTATATGGACTAATGGCCGAGTATCAGCCAAAAAGCCAAGGCGCTCAAGTGTAGAATCTGGAACGATCGTAGATGTTTCTCCCGTTCTCCTTCTAATGTACGTAAGTGCTTATTGATTAAACCCATTAGGTCTTGGCTGCTGCAAGCTTAAATAGGAAAGAAAACACAGATTAAAACAAGAAAGCAATTTATCTTTCGATAAATGCTTTGAAGAACAAAAAAATCACGCAAGGAACGGAAGAGAG
>CM065731.1:24828076-24830576 GCA_033310375.1 Conus canariensis | reverse complement strand
CACACAACAGACACACACACGGTCACATAGACACACAAACATATAGATACATTCTCTCTCTCTCTCTCTCTCTCTCTCTCTCTCTCTCTCTCTCTCTCTCTCTCTCTTTTCCCATCCTTCATTCCTTTAAAGGAAACAGCACATCTGAATTTCTAACTTGAGCAGCAGCAGCCATAATAAACACTACAACAACCACACAAGCGGAAACATCAACAAAACCACCACCCCCCAGCATCACTGCCCCCGCAGCCACAAGGAACAGCAACGACAATAACAACAACGACAACAACATTGTCATCATCCCTCATCAACGAGAGTAAATAAGCAGACACAGGAAACGACTATCACGCTGGTTCAGAATTTAATTTTGTTTTTTTTTTTCTTCTTTGCCATGGCTTGGAGACATTATTCCTTTTAAAAAATATAATTCCATTGTAATCTAGGCCTTTGCTATTCCATCCTAATAAAATGGTGTTATTAGTGATGTATTTTCAAAATAATCTTTTGTTTTTCCCCCCTGTGGCAATAGGCAGAAAGCAGGAAGTCTTGTCTCAGAGGGGGAAACAAATTCTACGTCTGTCTTTCTGTTTTGCCTGTCGCCGTTTTCATGTAAATAGGACAGTGTGTGTGTGTGTGTGTGTGTGTGTGTGTGTGTGTGTGTGTGTGTGAGAGAGAGAGAGAGAGAGAGAGGGAGAGAGAGAGAGTGTGTGCTTCTCTTTCTGTGTGTGTGTGTGTGTGTGTGTGTGTGTGTGTGTATGTGTGTGTGTGTGTGTGTGTGTGTGCGTGTGTGTGCGCGCGCGCGTGTTGCTGTTATAGCGTAAGATCTTATGTGTGTTCATGTACGCCTGCATGTGTGCCTCTGTGATAATATGTATATGCTTACATCTGTGTCCTCGTGTGAAATTGTGCGTGTGTGTGTGTGTCTGTGCGCGCGTGCTCGTGCATGTGTATGCGTTTGTGTGAGAGAGTGAGTGAGTGATTGACTTCTGTGTGGTGTGTGTGTGTGTGTGTGTGTGTGTGTGTGTGTGTGTGTGTGTGTGTGAGAGAGAGAGAGACAGTGTGTGTGTGTGTGTGTGTGTGTGTGTGTGTTTGTGCGTGTGTGTGTGTGTGTGTGTGTGTGTGTGTGTGTGTGTGTGTGTGTGTGTGTGTGTGTGTGTGTGGTGTGGTGTGACAGATTTGACGACAGATACAGGCCTCTTCGATGTTTTGGTATGTTCTGGTGCCTGCAAATCATCCCAGCTATAAATAGATAACCCTGTCGCCTTTACAGCAAGTTATAATGAGACAGAAAATCTGAACACAGAATGCGGCATCATAGAATATGACAACACAGAATGTATACATACAGACTGTAGCAAGCAGTTGGAAACAATATATGACTGTTGCTCATTTTCTTTGTCATGAATTTATTTATGACGTATTAGTAGATCTAATGCTGTTAAAAAACAAAAACAAAAAAACAAACAAAACCCCCCCCAAAAAAAAACCCCAAAACAAAACAAAAAACAACAACAAACAAACAAAAACTAGAGAAAGCCGTTCTGATACTTCTATCCCTTTTTCCTGTCGATGTTTAAGGTGTTTGATACCGTAATAGTATTTTCACGCCTTTTGAACTCATAAAACATCTTTAAACGACGGTAAACTGTGTCACATTTTGCTGTCTTAAAGCAGATATCTTCTCAAACTATTTGCAGAAAACTATGTGCCAAATTGTCAGAAGTCCCTCACAGAAATTTGAAGTAAAGATTTTCAAAAATAATGACCAGAGTAGTCTGTCGTTGGATGAATCTTGACAGCGTAAGGTTTCTAGATAAGAAGTCCTCTTCGTGCAAACATTTAGGCCCCGAGTTCCTTCAGCAAGTAGGGTCCGTGCCGTACGATTTGACCCCCCTGGATGTCCTGTTACCTGTTTCTTTTCTTTTTTTTTTTTTAAACCGTTGTCGGGATTCAAACCTTCACCTCTAGGATAGCCGGGCGTCTCAAGCCCAAGTCACTTTTTGACAGATGTCTTAGCCACTTCGCCATCGGACACCTGTTGTACGTTGGGAAATGGAAGGAAGTTTACTTTGGTTCTTCCTCGGTCACATCCAGCTGGAACTCTTGTCGTCTGCTTCTGTCATTGTCTTTAAAGCTTCTGGCCTTCGTCTCTCCAGAAATGAAGAGCTGTTTCAAGAGATCACGGACAGATGTGTCCACCCCCTCCCCCCCACCCCCACCCCCAATTCCCTTGGCTCTATCCTCTTTGGCTCTGAAGCCAGATACCATCAAGTTGCTGGCTAGACTCACAGACGTTGGATCCGTGCATTTCATTATCACAAAGTAGAGTGGCTGTAGAACGAGACCACACGATACGCCGAGTACAGCGAATTTCATTGGTAAATACTCCCTGTGCCACTAATGTGCTGTATGGGTACCGCTTGAGAAAAGAGACGACCGTGTGATCCTTGACAGAAAATCCGAAACATGATCTCTGGAACAATCGAAAAACTGAAGCCTG
>CM065731.1:24818076-24823076 GCA_033310375.1 Conus canariensis | reverse complement strand
ATGAGTACATGCGAACAGAAAAATGTATATTTATAAAAACATTGTTTCCAAAAAAAATTATCCAAAGCCAACATCAATGCATCAACTATCACTACCGCAAGTAATCAATATTGCACACAACAACATTCCATTACTCAAATACAAACATATAAATTCAACTTTCAACAGCAAACTTGAAAACACACACTGCTTATTACTGTCGAGACAAAATGTCAGCAATCACATTGCTGGACCCTGAAATTGGATCAACCCTGAAACTGTATTGCTGGATCGCCAAAGACCACCGTAATAGACGGTTATTCTTTGTTCTTGATGTCTTCAAAAACGTCAGAGGTCTGTGATCCGTCTGCAGGACAAAAAACCTGCCTTGCAAGAAACGCTCAAATTTTGCAAGTGCCCACACAATCGCTAAGCATTCCCGTTCAATAGTAGAATACTTCGACTGTGCATCAGTGAACTTCTTACTTGCAAACTGTACTGGATGCAATAAATCTTGATGTTCTTGCAAAAGAACAGCACCCATTCCTGTTGAACTTGCATCAGTCCGGAGGACAAAATCTTTCTCCAAGTTGGGCAGAAGTAAAACAGGAGAAGAATTCAAAACCTTTTGAACTGCTTCCAAAGCATTCTGACAATCTACAGTCCAATCAATAGATGAATGCTTGGAACCCTTTGTCAACTCAGTTAATGGAGCTGTAAGAGTTGCAAAGTGAGGGACATAACGCCTGTAATAAGATAAGAGTCCAAGAAGTGAACGAACCCGTTTCTTTGAACATGGGGTTTTGATTGCCAAAATCTTTTCCATTTTCTTCTTTTCTGGCTGCATCGAACCCACAGCAATTGTATGCCCCAAAAACTCCAGTTTTTGAAAACCCGCCATGATTTTCGATGGCCTTGCTGTCAATCCAAAAGAACGGAGTCTTTCAAAAACACTTTTCAAACATCTCAGCAGATTACTCCATGTTTGTGAAGCCAGCAAAATATCATCAAAAAAACTTACAGCAGACATTTCATGTAACCTGAGTTGTCTCATCATTCTCGCGAAAGTTGCCGGTGCATTCTGCAAACCAAAAGGCATTCGCAAAAAATGAAAAAGTCCAAATGGTGTTTGAAAAGCTGTTTTTTCTTTATCATCAACACACATCGGTATCTGCCAATAACCTTTCGTGAGATCAATTTTCACAAAATACTTGGCTTGACTCAGTTGACAAAACAAATCTTCCACATCAGGAATTGGTTCAGAATCAAAAACAGTCAATTTATTCAAAGCCCTGTAATCAATACAAAATCTGACTGAACCATCTGGTTTTGAAACCAGCACCACAGGAGCCACATATGGAGAACTTGACTTTTCAATGACCCCAAGATCCAACATGACCTGTACCTCTCTTTCAATAATTTGCTTTTTTGCAAAAGGTAAAGGATACGACTTCATTCGTACAGGAACATCTGTTGTCAACCGTATTCTATGAGGTTCAACACCAACTGCAGATCCTGGTCTGTCTGTAAGTACATCTGTATAATCCTGTAGTAAACACTTTAGTTGAGCCACCTGAGATGGTTTCAAGTCCTCGTTGATCTTGACATCCTCGTATGTTTCACCTTTTAAGGATAATGTAGGCAGTTGAATAACATCATCACCAGTGTCCTGAACTACACCAACAGCAGTTTCATGAATTACAGGCACCTTGTGAAACACAGGTTTGTCAAGACGTTGCAAATGTTCTGTCACACAATCCATTCGTAACAGACATGAAATGTCACATGCCAATGCTGAAATCTTATCAGGGACAGCAACCTTGTTGATCATAACATCAGACCTGTGAAAGTACTTTTTCAACATGTTAACATGGAAAATTTTCTTCACACCATTCATATCAATTCTGTAATTGACATCAGAACATTTTTCAATGGGCGAATGGTCCTTTCCACATCACATGCATCTTGCTCTTGTCATCTGTCAAAAGCACCAACACATTGTCACCCACAGAAAACACACGCATCTTTGCCCCACGATCAGCATACTTTTTATGCGTAGTTGCACTGTTATAAGCATTTTCTTGGGCAATACGACATGCATCTGCTATACGATTTTGTAAAGTAAAAACATAATCAAAAACATTTTTTTCTTCTTGAGACACATTGTCCCCAGACCATGACTTTGACAGGATGCTAATAGGTCCTTTTGGTGAACGACCAAAAAGCAACTCAAAAGGAGAGAAACCTGTGCTCTCATTTGGCAATTCCCTGTAAGCAAAAAGTATGGCTGGAATGTATCGATCCCAGTCTGATGGTCTTTCCTTAGAAACTTTCTTCAACATCATCTTGAAAGTACCATTAAATCTTTCCACAAGGCCATTCGACTGTGGATGGTATGGAGATGTAGTACATGCAGAAATTGAAAGTAAACGAAATATTTCTTTCATGAGATCTGACACAAACTGAGTACCCAAGTCAGATAATATTTCATCAGGAAGTCCCATTCTGGAAAAAATAGAAAATAATGCTTCTGCCACAGAAATGGTATCAATCTTTTTCAAAGGTACAGCTTCAGGATACCTGGTAGCAACATCCATGACAGTGAGCACATAACGAAAACCAGAATTGGAAACATGAAATGGACCAACCAAATCAATACAAACACGACTGAATGGTTCAGTAATGACTGGCATTCTTTGCAAAGGTGCAAATGGTATACGACCTTTGGGAATTGTTTTCTGACAGACATCACATGATTGACAATATTTTGAAACTTGCACACTAACACCAGGCCAAAAAAATGAAGACAACACACGTTGAAGAGTACGTTTGACTCCACAATGACCCGAAAAATGGAATCATGTGCAGTATGCAAAACAGTATCACGTAAAGACATAGGAACGACAATCTGCTCCACCACCTGTTCATCTTTAGGAAAAAGACGGTATAAAAGATTATTCTTTTTTATGTACATGATATCAGTCACTTTGTCAGGTACCTCAGGAACAACTTTCTGAAACAAATGAGTCAATGTTGTATCTGTCTTTTGTAAATCACTCAAATGTTCAGGAGTCGCATCCAATTTTGGGACATAGGGAACAACCAGGGGTTTTTTACCTTGCCTTTCTTTTTCCTCTTGTGAACGAGTGCTTACCATAGAAGGCACAAAAGAACCACATTGTCCTCCACAAGACGTGGAAACACCCTTGAGATTTCCAAGAATGAGGTCTGTCACAGGATCATCAATGACACATGCTGTTATTTCACCTGTAAAATAGGGAGTACAAACATAAACACATGCCAAAGGAAATGATTCAATTTTGCCACCAAATGTACGACATTGCTGATGTGTCCCGGTGTATTGTTCTTTTCTGACTAAATCTTTGCGTACACCAGCAGTAGTACACCCAGTATCCCTCAACAGTGTAGCACCAAACCCATTGACAGCACACGATTCAATGTGTAGACCTGTAACATCAGTGTCAGACACTAAAACATGCTGAGTATCTTTAGCAGTTTGCTTGGGATCTGTTGCTAAGCACACATTACCCTGTGCTAGAAAAGGACAGTCTTTCTTCTTGTGAAATATACAGGAACAGTGCCAACAACCATTGTCCGCACCAGATACTGTATTTGGTACTGTACTATGATCAATACCACCACGGTTTGAAAATTGTCCACGGCCACGAATAGCTCTAAACTGACCAGTCCGTCGAGAATTGGTATATCCTCTTGGATTTGGATTACCCTGTGAAAAAGTTTGTCCAGAATTATTCTCTTGCCAGTTATTATAGGAATGTACATTATTCCTGTTTGTATTCTGTCTTTGAGAAAAACTCTGGCCTCCTCTATGACCATATCTCCTGTTTGGTTGAGAACGACCCGGACCAAACTGGCCTGTTGAAGCAACATTTGCCTCAAACACATCACGGTCAGATTTCCTTGGAAAAATGCTTTTCCGGATGAGCAGTCCGATACTGATCTGCCAGCTTACAGATATCCTCTGCAGTTTTACAAGATCTCTGTTTTAGAAAAATAGCTAGGTCTTTGGATACGCTTTGTAAAATCTGCTCACGTAACAACAAGTCACGCAAATCAGCATATTCTTTCTGTGTTTGGGACAATTCAACCCAACGATCAAATAAATGACTTGTCCTAATAAGGAAAGCTGCAAATGATTCACCTTTTTCTGGACGAACTGAACGAAATTTTTCTCTAAAGCCTTCATCTGTATATTGAAACTTCTTCAAAAGTTCAGCTTTTAGCTCTTCCCATGTGAGAGAATCACGAACTGCCAAACTATGATACAGAGATAATGCGGTGCCCTTGAATAAGGAAGCAGCATACAATGTCCATTTGTCCTTGCTCCAACCACATGATGAAGCATGGTTTTCAAACCTAAAAAGAAAAGAGTCTATGTCATCACGATTCTCATCAAAAGGGGGTAATTTGGGAATGTAGGAAGTCTTACCTGCACCCTGAACAGGAACAGCATCAGTTTGAGAAACATTTACATTTGCAGATTGTTGAACAGCCTGTTGCTTTAACTGAAGTTCCACTCGTTTTTGTTCAAGTTCCAATCTTCTCATTTCAAGTAAATTAAGACTTTCTGTTCTTTTCATTTCAAGTTCATGCGCCCTGATTTTTTCCTCTCTCTCTATCTGTGCTTGTCTATCCTTCTCTTCTTTCTCTAACTGTACTTGTCTATCCTTCTCTTCTTTCTCTAACTGTACTTGTCTATCCTTCTCTTCTTTCTCTAACTGTACTTGTCTATCCTTCTCTTCTTTCTCTAACTGTGATTGTCTATCCTCTAACTGTGCTTGTCTAAGCCTTTCTTCTTTTTCTAACTGTGCTTCTGCTTGCCTAATCTTATCTTCTTTTTCTGCCTCTGCTTTACTAAGCCTTTCTCTCTCATCTGCCTCTTTCTTCTCCTCTCTTTCTTTTGCTCTGAGCGCACGCTCTTCACACTGATCAATGTAAGCCATTAACGCATCACCAGACAACTGCAATTTCTGTCCCTG
>CM065731.1:24808076-24813076 GCA_033310375.1 Conus canariensis | reverse complement strand
ATTACAATACAGTTGACAACTGATTTTATCACACCAGAGCAAAGAAGCTACATTTCATATTGCCATTCATTATATTTTAAGAGTTATATGAAGTAAAAAAGCGTAAGAACAACAACAAAAAGAACAAGGGAGAGAGAGAGAGAGAGAGAGAGAGAGAGAGAGAGAGAGAGAGAGAGAGAGAGAGAGAGAGAGGGGTGAAGGTGGTATTGATGGTGGTGTTAAAGAAAGAAGAAAAATGAAATGTATTGTCGACTACAATAATAAGAACTGGTTGCAGTTCTGACTGTTTATTTGCACTGCAGCATAACAACACAATGTCAATGTCTTTCCCTATTGTGAAATTAGAAAAGAAAGAAAGAAAAAAAAAACCTTATAAAGTGCCTTCTCGCTCTGCTTCTCCCCCTTTACAAAATGGCAAGGTTCAGTAGGCTTGAAAGAGAGTGACATAGAAATACAAGGTGAATTACTCTAGGCACACACACACACACACACACACACACACACACACACACACACACACACACACACACACACACACACCCCTTAAACACACACACACACCCCTTACACACACACACACACACACACAAACACCCTTAAACACACACACACACCTACACACACCACACACACACACACACAACACCCACAACACACACACCATACACACACACACACACCCTTAAACACACACACACACACCTTAATACAACACACACCCCTTAAACACACCACACACACACACACACACACTTAAACACACACACACACACACACACACACACACGCACGCACGCACACACACACACACACACACACACACACACACACACACACACACACACACACACACACACACAAAATGTATGAAACATAGCTTGTTTCGTTATTTCTCAATTGCAGACACACGGACGCTGGACAGCTGTGAGTATAGTTCGGTATCACAGTTGGGAATCAGGCAAACAGAAAAAAGAAAACAAAGATAGAAGGAAAAACAAAACAAATCAAACAAACAAATGAGAATAGATAAAGAAGGAATTAAAAAAAAAAACATGTCAGAAAGAAAGACAGACAAAGAATGGAAGGGAGGTAAGTATAAAAGAACAAAAAAAAGAAAGAAAGAAAGAAAAAAAAAAAAAGCAAGGACAGAGAGAAAGAAAGAAAGTACCAAAGAAATAAAGAAAATATTAAAGAAAAATAATTAAACGCATGAAGAGAATGAGAAAGTGAACAAAAACGAAAATACAGTAAAATGAAACGATGAAAGAAAGAACAGGAAACAACGGAAAGGGGACAGAAAAAAAAAAAAAAAAGAAGAAGAAGAAGAAAAAAGGACCGGGCTGGCTCACAGAAATTCCTCCTTTAGTTTCTAACTGTCCAGCTTCTCCACCACCTTCACCCCTCTCTAATTCACTCCCTTCTTTTCTTCTGTTTTCGCTTTTTCCAGGAAGTACTGAATCAAAGCGTGACAGATCTGTTTTGGGCATTACGTACTTATCTTCATTATGCTTGTTGTTGTCTGGGGGCTACGCTTCACCTCCAGACAGGAAAAGAAGAACTGATGTATTCCAGTCTTCAGCGTGTTGTAAACAGGCTTGTAAATCAGGCCAAAGTAACTTTCAAGAGAAAGACGAGACTTTGGGAACTCACAGATACAGACGGACAGACAAATAGACAGACAGACAACAGACAGACAGACACACACACACTTAGTCACACACACACTTAGTCACACACACGCACACACACACACACACACACACACACACACACACACACACACACACACACACACACACACGCGCGCGCGCGCGAGCACGCCCGCTTGCAAACATGCACACACACACACACACACACACACACACACACACACACACACACACACACACACACACACACACACACACACAACAAAAACGCATTTACACTTATACACATTCATATTCATACACACTCGGATGCATGCTACAGACAAACACCCATACACGCAAACACACACATTCAATTACTCATACCCCCCAAAACACACACACACACACACACACACACACACACACACACACACACACACACACACACACACACACACACACGCACGCACGCACTAAAGCAATACTACTGCTCGTATCCATATTTGCAGTCAGTTCTAAGAGTACAGATGAAAAACACAAAGTGTTTCAGCTGGTTCTGTAGACCTACTGCTATTTCAGGCAGGAAGGCTGCATCATCAGCTAATACAGAATAAACAGACCTAAGATTTCTGGTGATAGAACTGCACCATGTCGGCCCTTCTCCATAACCTCCACTGCTTATTCGTTGATTGATTAAAAGAAGAAAATAACAGTGGGCTGCATGCATCTTCCTGTCTAAGGCCCACAGGACTCTCTCTATAACTGGTTCTTTGCATCACTTCTCACGCGCGCTTTGACTGACGTATACACGTTTTGCGTGCAAAGAAGCTTACATTAAAATTGGCCAGGCTTTAAACAGAATCGAACGCTTTCTGAATGCTATGAAGGCTATGTATAACTTTCTATAAGACAATAACTACTTTCTATCAGGCAATACTGCTTTCTATTAGGCAATTACAGCTTTTGAATGATTGCAAACAGAGCAAATATGTGAGTTATAGTGGAATAGCCCCCCCCCCCCCCCAACAACCCCTCCGATCGGAAGTCTGTTTTACTTTTGACAATAGCACCATGCATGTATACCCAATGTTGTCTATCTGTCATTTATACTAAACCCTTAACTCTTACTACATACATCAGACACCGAGATTTCCCTCTAACTGCCAGGATCGTTGATTTTTCAATTTTTGAATAATGTCTGAATATTTGATTCTGTCCAGCTTTCCGCTCAGGTTCACTTACAGAATACACACACACACACACAACACAGACACACAGACACTCAGACCCACAGACACACACACACACACGCTCACACACACACACACACACACACACACACACACACACACACACACACACACATACACACGCATACACACGCACACAGACAGACAGACAGACAGACAGACAGCCAGACACACACACACACACACACACACACACACACACACACACACACACACACACACACACACACGCACGCACGCACGCACGCACACACATTAAAGCCAAGAAACAAGAAAAGAAGCAATCCGATCAAGAGATCAACAACAACTAAAAAAAAAAAAAAAAGGAAAAAAAAGAAAAAAAAGCAGTAAACAACCCACCAAAAGTCGGTCAAAGGGGAGGATGAGGAAGAAGGTAAATGGGAAGAGAGGGGGGAGGGTGTCAGGTTTCAGAACATCTGGGGTGCGTACAGTGAGAGATCTATCAATATCGATGTTGTTCAAGAGACGTTTTGTTCTTTAAGCTTTCTAATTGGAAACACGAGATTCTGTAATGGCATAAATGGAACGTTTCTTTTGGTCGGGGGAGGCGCAGAGAGAGAGAGAGGAGAGAGAGAGAGAGAGAGAGAGAGAGAGAGAGAGAGAGAGAGAGAGAGAGAGAGAGAGAGAGAGAGAGCATATGTCCACACACGGACATACGCACGCACACAGACAGACAGACACATGCACACAACACACACACACACACACACACACACACACACACACACAGAGAAAGAGAAAGAGAAGAGAGAGAGAGAGAGAGAGAGAGAGAGAGAGAGAGAGAGAGAGAGAGAGAATGCACCCCAACCCCACCCACCCACCCACACATATACCCTTTAGCACGCATACATGCACGTTCGCAAAGACACGTTCACACACGCCCAGACACAAACATACAAACACATGGATAAACATAGACCAATTATTCAAATATTGAAATGACAAAGTATTTCAGAACATATTGCACGTTCAGGCACATCCCAACGATTTCATTTTTGTATCACAAGAGAGAACTAAGCAGAAGAAGACGTATAGAAAGAAGAAAGACCTGAAAAAAAACACAAAAATCCTCTGTCTGTCTGTGTCTACAATCTCTCCATCACTCATTCACAGCTTTTTTTTATCCAATTCGAAGAATTCATCATAAATGAACTGATTTTTTTTTCTCTCTGTTAATCATTCACTCCATCTTCGTCTTACCGTTTTTTTGCCAATGAAGAGCGGAGAGGAACTCATTTCGTCCCATGTTGTTAACAGACGCTTGAATGAAATGAAGTTAAACTAAAGAGAAAACTAATTAGGCCTTGGATACACAGACACAACAGACACAGACGCACACACACACACACACACACACCACACAACCACACACACACACACAGCACCCCACAAAACACACACACACATCACAAATCAATCACACACACACACACACACGCGCACACACCAGTCAAACACAAAACACAACACACACAACACACACACACACACACCACACACACACACACACACACACACACACACACAACCACACACACACACACACACACACATGACCAAAATATTCAAATATTGAAATGAAAATTATTTCAGAACCATATTGCACGTATAAGGCACAATTCCAACGATTCATTGACAGTTTTCGTATCACAAGAGAGAACTAAGCAGGAAGAAGACAGAAAAAGCAAAGGGACCTGAAAAAAGCATCTCCTCTCTGCTGTGTTACAATCTTCTCCATCACTCATTCACATGCCTTTTCTATCCAATTCGGATGAGTTCAAATGAAATTGAACTTTTTTTTTTTCTTTTGCATTAATTCATTCACTCTATTATCCTCGCGACCGTTTTTTTTCCCCCAATGAAGAGCGGAGAGGAACTCATTTGGTCCATGTTGTTAACAGACGCTTCAATGAAACTGAAGTAACATTAAGAGAAAACTAATTAGGCTTTGGAAACACAGACACAGACACACACAGATGCACACACAAACACTCACGCATGCGAACACACCACACACACACACCACACACAACACACACACAACACACACACACACACCGCGCGCGCGCGACGCAGCACACCACAACACACACACACA
>CM065731.1:24800576-24803076 GCA_033310375.1 Conus canariensis | reverse complement strand
GGTGGGGTGGGGGGTGGTGGGGGAATTGAGCAGCGGCATGGGTGCAATGCCACCAATGTGGTACAGAAGATGGGACAGAAAAAAAAAACAAAAAACAAACAAACAAACAAAAAAAGCGTTTCATTATTTTCAGTCTTGTTAGCCTGAAAAAGAAGAAAGAAGAGAACAGAGAGAATCAAAAGGAAAGCGAAACGGAGAAAGAATGGAAAGAAAAGATAAAGGAAGGGAAGAAATAAGAAAGCGAGGAGGAATGAAAAAAAAGAAAAAGAAGAGAACTGACAGTCTTTGACATTTGCGGTTATTCATTATTGTTGTAATTATTGTTATTGTTGTTGTTGTTATCATTGTTTTGATGTTGTTGTTGTTGTCGTCATCATTGTCTTAATTGTTGTTGTTATTGTTATTGTTGTTCTTATTATTCCTTTTTTCCCCCGTTTTGTCAAGTTAAAACTGTATACGGATTATATGCATGACTGACAAATATGCCACTGTTGTATTGAAACCTCCAGTGCACTGTTCTCTTTGAACGCACTTGTAAACTCGCATCATCTGATTAAAAATAATAAAAACGAAAGAAAAGAGATAACTGATAGATACACAGAAAAACTGGAAAAGCCACTGGTGCTCACAACAGATGTAACAGCCCAGACACACATATGGCGATGAGTTTAAAACACGGCATCCTTCGTTTCATTCTTCAACCCAGTAAAAACCAGCGATCATCATCATCATGTCTCACCTACACAACACACATTTCAGTCATACACTTTTGTAGGAATTGACACTCACCACACACACATACACTGATAATAATGGGTCAATCAATGTCAGGTAGATAGGCCCTACTCAAGGTCTGACCAGCACGCTGGGCTGATGCATAGTTCAGACATCTGCTAAGTCGTAGCCACGAGACCCTCTTCTTCAATTCTTTCATCTTAGTCGTTAATTGATTTATCCATCAGCTTAAAATCATGCACAGTGTGGTTTCAAAACTTAGCGGATGTGGTGTAGCGTATATTGGACTAGTCCGCTCACAGTGACACCTCCTTGCTGAAACTGAAACTGAAACCGGCAGGATTGAAGAATAAACTCCCGTTCGTCCCATTTCTTTTTCCGTCGGGATAGCGATCACTCTGCGCCGTTCACATTATGACAGACATCAACTCCGTTCTCTTTGAACATCCACCGTTGAGAGATTTTATGACTGCTTTTAATCTGTCGAAAAAAAAAGAAAAAAAAGAAAAAGGCGAATCATCCGACGCACTGCAAGCTTAAATGGAGGTTCACCCTGTCAGGGTTGCGTTATGAGTTAGATCACCAGAAGGGACTACATGATTTATGTTTTACTGGCGACATCTCCACTTTCCTACATTCATTTTTTTCCCTTCTCGAATACACTAAAACACTTTTTCATCCATAAAGACGGTCCCGCGTAGTTCTGCTGCATATATCCATGAGAGAGAGAGAGAGAGAGAGAGAGAGAGAGAGAGAGAGAGAGAGAGAGAGAGAGAGAGAGAGAGAGAATTTGCTTCCTTAATTTCCTTTCATCTTCTCTATCTTTCTTTGTTCTGTTTGTCTTCAAACTTTTTGCTAATTTTTTTAAATTGTTCTTTTACTTGTCTCTCTTCTCGTTTGTTTCTTTGTTTTCTTTTTTCGTTTTTGCTCTAGTTTGTTTTCTTCTTCCTTTCTTATTTCCCTCAGAGATCAAGAAATAAAAATGGTGTTCCTTTCAGATTCATTAGCTTTTTTCATTTTACCTTCCGCAAAAGTACATTCAAACTGATAACAATAATGCTGAAGACAAAGAAAGAAAGAAGAAGAAAGAAAGAAAGAAAGAAAGAAAGAAAACAAAACAAAAAACCCCCCACTCGGTTTCTTGTGTGTGTGTGTGTGTGTGTGTGTGTGTGTGTGTGTGTGTGTGTGTGTGTGTGTGTGTGTGTGTGTGTGTGTGTGTGTTCTGTGGTAGGGTGTTCTCCTATCTTTCTGGTATAGTGTCAGACTATGAGCTTCAGACATTGCATTGAATTAATCTGGTCGGCACAGAAGAAGGGACATGTCTAACAAGTGAGGCGAACTTTCAGTGGTGCCAGGAATAATTATGGCAAAGCTCACAAAGACTTGTCTGAAACTGATTTCATTGCGTTTTGTACGATGAACTTAAATTAACGGATCATCCTTGGTCAACAAAAAATAAAGGAAAGAAAATGAAAAGAAAGAACCAGACGGAATGATGGAAGGCAGAAAGAAACAAAAGAAATAAACAAGGAGAATAAGGGAAGGGAAGAAAAAAAGGAAAGAAATAAGCGAAAAAACAAGATGCAAGGCCATCATCTGTGACCTACGATGAACATACTTACACATTTTCAGAAAGATCGGCCAAGTACTTTCTGAGATTTTCCATAAAGAAGAAAACCATTATGGGCCGTTAGTAACGGCTATAACGGTAAACTTAAACATCGGGCATCATCGGTGATCCATAATGAACATACCTTCAAATTTT
>CM065731.1:24788076-24793076 GCA_033310375.1 Conus canariensis | reverse complement strand
CACCCTCACCCCCTCAAAACAACAACAACAACAACAACAACAAAATACATCTCAAGTTAAAAAAAACCAGCATTGGATGCATCCCAGGTTTGTTCCTGCAAAGTGCTAATTGTGAGGAACAGAAGTTGTCTTGATTCTAGATAAGTGAGACTGCACTATTGGTTTCTTCACTGAATCTAACCTCTTCACCGCTCATCCACTTTCCCTTGCCTTTTGTCCTATTCACGTTCCCTGTCTTAGAAGAAAGCTGTCCTCTTACGTTTGCTCAGTAGCAAACGTATGTTTAAATTCATTGCTTATGTTGAGACACACACAGACACATTCATACACGTACAGAGAGAGAGAGAGAGAGAGAGAGAGAGAGAGAGAGAGAGAGAGAGGGGGGGGGAGAGAGATTTCATTTTTGTTTATTTCCTTTGAAAGGATAAACGTTTGACGCAATTTTAAAAGAGCAATAGTATGCAGCTCCATGCTTTTCAAAGATTTTTCAAAAGTCTCTTATTAACTCTTAGTTCAGTTTCGCTGACAAAAGGGCACAAAAGGCATATGTGAACAATTAACTGATTTTGGGCTTTCCTTGCCGGCAGGTTTGATAATCAGTATTTACAAGTAAACATAAATGTGCTTCTGCTATCAGTGAGTCCACATGACTGAATGAATATACAGCTGGTCAGCTCAGTTCAGTATGAAAAAATGTTCAAAAATCTTTATGAACCAAAAGTGTTTTTTTTTTTTTTTGCAAACAAACACACATGATAGAAAAGTGATCAAAATTCACGATGCAATGCCTTTGATCGAAGTGCTTGGCAAGTTTTACACATTTTATATTTACAGATGTTCCATGGCTTACTAAAAATGTAAGTCCGTTTGTTTCGAGGTGGTTCAAGCTTTCCTGAACTATATTACAAAAGTGTAAAGTATTTTCTGACACCATTAAGAATCAATCACCTTTTCATGGCCTTTAGGTGTTTGTATGCTTGCATCGTCAATGTTAACATTATTGATGATAATAAAGTTGAGTCGTATCACCAGAAATGGACGCCAGACATGAACCTCGTTGCTGTTGCTGTCGTTGTTACAACACAATGGAATTAGAACTTTTATATTATAATGAATTCAGTCTTCGAAAAACGAAAAAAACAAAACAAAAAAAAAAAAAACAAACCCGTGTATAAAATGTAGTCTTCTTTCTCGTTCGCCTCTCTTTAGATGTCCAGCCCAGTGTCCTGGATGAAGGCAGTCGTCCGCCGCAGCTCTTCCAGGGTGCCGTACAGCTTGGCCTCCAATGCTGTCGGTGTCGGCCAGTATTTGTCTCGGGATGCAGCATGCGTCGGACAGTTTTGGAGGATATGTTCTGCTGTCATTTGTCCCCGACTACAAGGGCACTCTCCAGACTGTCCAATGCCGAGTGTTGTGTGCATGTGGTGGCGCAGACGATTGTGTCCAGTTCTCATTCGGAAGATCTGCACCTGTTCCCGTCGTCGCAGGTGCGTAACTCGATAAAATGTAGTTATAACAGATTAAGGTTTATGACATATGTGGCTCAAAACAATTTAACAAGCTAGAGAGAGAGAGAGAGAGAGAGAGAGAGAGAGAGAGAGAGAGAGAGAGAGAGGGGGGTAAAGTGCAGTGACTGATAATGGTCAACAAAATTAATTTGAAACTAGGCATTGAAAAGCATTTTGTAAATGATCGCTAAAGAGCCATGGGGAGAGTAAGTGATGTTTTTTAAAAAGACAGAAAAAAAAAACAAGAAAGAAAGAAAGACTGAGAAAGAAATAACGAAGGTTCAAGGTTTAAGGTTGATATTTAGCAATTGCTTTTTCTTGGCTGTGCACACTTCACATTGTTCGTTATTAATTGCAATGCCTTCACTTAACACCAAAGTAAGAGCGAAAACAAAGCATTGAAATGTAACTTTGGAATACACACACACACACACACACACACACACACACACACACACACACACACACACATCTCTCTAAATCAAATACACACAGACACAAACACGGACACAGACACAGACACACAGACACACACACACACACACACAGACACACACAACACACACACACACACACACACACACACACACACACACACACACACACACACGGAACTTTCACTTCAGATCTGTTCAGCGAGTCAAAAGTTAACCTCAGCGATATAAATCGACCTAAACTTCCCGCATCTCCCAGCCCGCCATGGGAACTTCAAAGAGCATCATTTGATATTAGCCATACGTCGATGAAAAAAAGTGACAATGAAAACCTGATAAGGCCAAATAGTAAAAGAGTATATTGAAAATTCGTATCCCTTTCATCTGAAAATTTATACAGATGGGTCTCTTTTGGATACCAAAGAAGCAGGTGCAGCATTTACAATTCCTTCATTGAAAATTGAAAATCTTATTATCTTGGAAAAAACAGATCAATTTTTACAGCAGAACTAACTGCCATTCTAATGGCTTTGTATTTTCTACTTGACTTTTCAAATCCAATATTCCAAGTCCTCTTTTGCGTTGATTCAAAATCAGTTTTATTCGCCCTAAGTAAAACAAACCCTATAGTAAGACAAGATCTGATTACAGATATTCATCACCTAATACATTTCTTGATTATTAGGGGTACAAGAATTAGTTTCTGTTGGGTTCCTTCTCATTGTGGGATTCAGTTTAATGAGAGAGTAGACAGAGCAGCAAAACGGGGAGCGAAAAATACTAGCGGGTCGGAGGTTATCAGTATCCCATTGTCTATCCATGAGGGATACAGTCTTCTAGAAAATGCATGCTGGAAACATTTTAGGAAAAAACAACAAAATTCGGGATGTTCTCTTGATACTCGCATAAACCAGCTATTAAACTTTGACACACTTAATTCTTTTTATCAATGTAGTTTGCCGTTTTCTCGGATCATAATTTCGCTAATATATAAGATCAAACTAAACGCTTTTAAGACAAAGTTTTGCAAAAATATAACATGCCTTTGTGGTGAAATGATAACAAATTCCCACATACTTTTCCACTGCAAACAGTTAAAACCTCATCTACCACCCCTACCTAATTGTTCTCTGGATACAGTTGTAACCGATTTACCACTAATGTGTAAAATTGCTGTTTCATTGCATCAAAGTCCTATTTTTTCTGTTTTGTAAAATGGGAACTGGTGTTTTAGTAACGTCCTTGTTATGACCGGTTATTCTTCGATGTTTTATAGTTAGTTATCCATTTTTTGCTGTTGCTGTTAATGTTATTCTTATAGATTAGGTTCGTCTAATATCACAATGTGTATAGACGTTAAATTGAAGACCTAACCTAACACACACACACACACACACACCACACACACACACACACACACACACACACACACACAATCTCTCTAAATCAAACAGACACAGACACACACAGACACAGACACACACAGACACACACACAGACACAGACACACACACACACACACACACACACACACACACACACACACACACACACACACACACACACACACACGCGCGCACACACACACACACACCACACACACACACACCACACACACACACACGCACGCTCATGCACACATTACATATAGATTTAGAGCCATGCATCAAAGTCTGCTGCAAATTACAAGATCTTGCAGACTGTAAATGGACTTCGATAAAAGGCTATGCATTAGCTGAAGGGCACAATAAGCGAAGAACAGTGTTTGGCTTATGCAATCCATCGATTCCAGAAGAAGGATGGGATTTGGGGGGAAATTAAACGAACTGCCTACGACGCCATAAGGCAGGAGTGTTTCATCTTACTTTAGAGTGAGTCGAATCACACTTAGAGCTTGTTAACCCATGAAAAAAAAATATATATAGGACTTGTATCCTATAAGTTCTGTGTCTGCATTACAATAGACGCCCAGACGAGAAAGAAAGAAAGACACGCCATGGATGAAACGCTTGCTAATGATGTCTCCAGTCTCCGGCTCAGACATGCCATTCTGTGGAGGGCTTTGGGGGGAGGGGGAGGGGGGGGAGACCGTCATGCTTGTCGCGCTCTGGAAGCACGTGCGTCTCTCCAGCCTTCCGCTCCCTCCCTCCCAGCCCCTTTATCCCCCCCCCCACCCTTAGTCACCCACCATTCCATACCCCCCCCCCCCCCACCTGGGCGTATCGAAAAGTGTTAACTCGTGTGATTGTTGGAAAGGGAGACTTGTGAGTTCTAGTGGTGTGAGAACTTCTGTACTGAAGTTAAAGGAAAGTGGATATTGCTGCTAGCAGTATGGTCACCCTTGCCATAGTAAAAAAAAAAAAATCGAAGTGTGAGCTTGGAATACTGGTTATCACGTCAACTTTTACGCGTTTTTCTTTGAACCCGCTAAATGCTCCAGCAGCGTGTAACATCACAACGGCTGACTGGTAACTTGAATCGAGGATATCGCTTTGTGATGTCAGGCCTACTTCGTTTTTTAAACTCACTTACTTAATCCTGTTGGCTCCTAGTGGAGCATAGGTCATCCACGAGCCTTCTCCATCTCTGCCTGTCCCGGGCGGCGACTTCCAACTGGCCCCAGGAATAGCCCAGTCGAGTTGTCTCCGCCTCCGTTGATCTTCTCCAGGTGGTGCGCGGTCGGCCTCTCTTGCGTCTTCCCTGTGGGTCCCATCGCAAGGCATGGCGGACAACGCTGGATGCCGGTTTTCTGAGGGTATGGCCAAGCCAGCCCCACTTCCTGCGCTTAATTTGATTTTCAATGGGCTCTTGTCCAGCTCTTCTCCGCAAGTCTTCGTTTGTGACCATGTCCTGCCACCAGATGCGATAGATGTACCTCAAACATCTGTTCACAAAGGTCTGCAGGCGGTGTGTCGATGACTTGGTGGTGCGCCACGTTTCACAGGCATAGAGAAGCACAGACTTCACATTTGTGTTGAAGATGCGGATCTTGGTTTTTGCAGAGATGGTGTGTGAGGTCCAGACAGGTCGGAGCATCTTGAAAGCTGCGGATGCCTTG
>CM065731.1:24778076-24783076 GCA_033310375.1 Conus canariensis | reverse complement strand
TTTAATTTGAAGAATCTTGCACAGGAGTATAGCATCAGTCAAAAATTCCACCTGATGTATGTGCTGTCTGCTGAATTGTAGTTTCCCCAAGAAGGCATGTTGAAAAGTGTGTCTTAAGTTGTCTGAAGACGGAAATTTAACATCAAAAAGAGCAAATTCAATGTTTTTTCAAAGTCTGTTGCATTCAAGAAACAATGCGTGCGATGTCTTTTGTAAACGACTATTAAAAAAAAATGAGATGCAAATTCTGTAATGTGGCATTCTGATCGAACACGCGTGCGCGCGCGCGAGCACACACACACACACACACACACACACACACACACACACACACACACACTTATACAGACAGACAGACAGACAGACAGACACACACACACACACACACACACACACACACACACACACACACACACACACACACACAACCATACACAAGTAGTTTTTTTGACAGCATTTTTTCCAGAGCAAAACATTTTTATGTCTGTTCTTTTTTTCTGTTTCGACACATACAGGTCTGCTGATCATAATTTGTTGATACTTTGATTATCGTTTATTTTTGTTTCCACATAAGTAGGTGAACTGAACATAATCTGATGATGTTTTGAATTCATAATGTAAAAAAAAAAAACCCTTTGCATTTTGGTTTGGACCCATTGATTCACGTGAAACGTGTGCCGAATGCTAAAAAGCCATGTTCAAGCACCGAATATTCGCGCTTTCTGATTTTTATCATCCGCTCTTTTGGACATTTAAACTCGAGCTTTTGGGCTCGCGCGTTCGAAATTTAGGGATCTTGATTGACCTATCTACCTTCATATCCAGGTGTACAACGAAAGTAAAAGTTTCACATCATTTTCCCTTGACTTTATAGTGATTTTTCATTTATGTATTGGTGAACGGGTCACTAAATAATCAGCCAACCAGCCATCTAACAGATCAATCGACCAATTACTTTTAACCAGCCATCTAACAGATCAATCGACCAATTACTTTTAACCAACCATCTAACAGATCAATCGACCAATTACTTTTAACCAACCATCTAACAGATCAATCGACCAATTACTTTTAACCAACCATCTAACAGATCAATCGACCAATTACTTTTAACCAACCATCTAACAGATAAATCGACCGATTACTTTTTGAATCAGCCAGCCTCCTGATGAACCAGTCAGTTATGTAATCGAAAACGGAGGTAAGAATATCACAATCAAAATTCCGAATGATCAAATAACACAAAATAGCAATAGAAAGACCAACTAGGTGACAAAAAAAAATCACCACCAGCGCCAGGACAAGCACCAGCACCACTGCCACCCCGCACAACCACGATCACGACAACAACAACTGTTAGCACATACAACCAAATAGAGAAACGAACCGATAAGCAGGCAAACAGACATTGCGTGGAGAACAAGAAACAAACAAACTAGGGCACGTCACTCAAGTTGAGCAAGCAGAAACCGGTATCTGGCGGAATTGACAATTCATGGCCTCGGGCATGGATGTCGCTGTCATTCCAAAGATGCGCTGAAGCTTATGAATCTGACACTAAAACAATGTTATGGCATGCCTGGGTTTTTGTTAATGCTAGGGGAGAGAGAGAGAGAGAGAGAGAGAGAGAGAGAGAGAGAGAGAGAGAGAGAGAGAGAAGCGAGAGAGAGAGAGAGAGAAAGAGAGAGAGAGAGAGAAAGAGAAGAGAGAGAAAGAGACAGAGGCAGAGACAGAGATATAGGGACAGAGAGAGAGAGAGAGAGAGAGAGAGAGAGAGAGAGAGAGACAGAGACAGAGACAGAGACAGAGACAGCAATTGCTGTGACTGATAATGGTTGATAAACTTAAATTGAAATCAGGCATCGAAAAGCTTGCTGTAAACAGTCACTACAGAGGCACGGGGATAGTAGGTGATTTTAAAAAAGAAGAAGAAAGAAAGAAAGAAAAAAGAAAGAAAGAGAGAGAGAACAAGAAAAACCATTATCAATGTTAACATTTTGCAGTTTATTCTCTATGGCTGGCAAACTTCTGAATGTTCACTATAAAGCGCAATTACTTCATTTCAGATCAAAAAGTCTGAAAATAAAGCATTGAAATACGTGCTTTCTTGAAAGCTGATTTTGGAACACACACACACACACACACACACACACACACACACACACACACACACACACACACACACACACACGTGCGCGCGCTCGCGCTCGCGCATTAATATAAATCTGAAACTATGCATGAGATCCACTGAGATTTTCAACCAACTCTTGCAGACTGTGAATGGACTTTGATTTTAAGTTTATGCCCTGGCTAAAGGGCACAATAAGTGAAGAACAGGTGTATTTATGCACCTCATCGATTCGTGAGATAGCATGGGATTTCAGGGGGCAAAAAAAAAAAAAAAAAAAAAAACTGCCTGCCACGTCTTAACACAGAGTTATTTCACCTGCTTTACAGTAAGGCGAGTCCCACTCTGAACTTGTTAACTCAAGAAAATGATATATACGACTTGTATATCATCAGCTCTGTGACTAATTACAACTGATGCCCCTTACAAGAGAGAAAGTAAGACACGCCTCAGGTGAAATACTGTTCCTAATGATGTCTCCAGTCCCCAGCTCAGACATGTCCTGGAGTGGGCAGCTTTAGGGAGGAGGGGGGGGGGGGGGTCGATTTGATGGTGGTTACGCTATAACTCAGATAATAACTTGTGTGAGACGGGTCTCGATGGTCATGCTGCGACAGCATGTGCGTTTCTTCACTCCCCTTCCGGGCCTCTGTTTTCCTCCACATCCTTACTCACTCACTCACCATCTGGTACCCAACCATCTGGATGCCTTGCAAAGTGCGAAGTCAAGTGCTTGTCAGAAAAGGGGATTTGTTGGCTGCGCCAGTGTGAGAGGACTTCTGCATAGGTGTTACAAAAAAAAAAAAAAGAAAGAAAGGAAGGAAGTGTGGGTAGGGGGTGGGTGGGAGGTGTGGGTGGGGGGTAATTGCTGCAAGCAGGTATGATAAGCTTGTCATAGGAGAATCGAGATGTGAGCTAGGAAACTTGGTGATCACGTCAGCTTCTAAGCATTTTTCTTTGAATCCTTCAAAAACTTCTTTGCTTTGCATGACGTCGGGTAATTTGAATCAACGACATCACTTTACATCGTCAGAGTGACTTGTTACCAGACACAGGCCCAACACAGCCCTCAGTTTGAAAGATTTTGTGTACAGGCATTGCTTCGTGCACAAACTCCATGTGATACACCTGGTGTCTTGCTAAGTGGCGACTACCTTAAGAGCTCATGTTGAAAAGTGTGTCTCTCAACGTCTCAACATGCGAATGTAACGTCGAAAAGAGCCAATTTAAAGCATTTTAAAGTCTGTTGTGAAACAGATATAATGTCCAGTACGTTTTGTAACGAGTCAGATTTTTTCAAAATGAGATGTGAATTCTGTCATATGGTAGTCTGTTTGAAAATGATAATGTTTGAAAATGATAATGATCACATACGTACACACACACACACACACGCAAGCACGCACGCATGCACGCACGCGCGCGCGCGCGCGCACACACACACACACACACACACACACACACACACACACACACACACCACACACACATACACACACACACTTACGTGGTTTTGTTGACAGTATTTTTCCAGCGCAGGGTCATTTTATAGAATCCTTTCATTTTTCTGTTTCCACATAAGTACGTCTACTGAACATAATTTGCTACTATTTTGAATTCCTATAGCTAGAAATAAAAATGCTGGCTTTTGGTTTGGGCTCATTAATTTAAATGAAAGTGTGCCATGTGCTGAAAAGCTTTGTTCAAGCATTGGCAATTCGTACTTTCCTATATTGTTCATTCGCTCTTTCGGACATCGAAACATGGGTTTTGTGGTTCACACAATTTTGAAATTTTCATGATTTGGGACATCTCCAGCCCACTTGACCTCTCTTCATATCCGGGTATAGAATGAAAAAAGCAGTTTCATATGGTTTTCGTTCCGTTTATAATGATTTTTTTGCTTAAATGTCGACAACCAAGCAAACCAAAAAAAAATATTGACAAGCCATCTAACCGGCTAATCAACCAATCACTCGATCAACCAGCTGACTGCCTAATCAACAAGTCAATTATCCGATTGAAAAACCGAGGAAACAATTCAAAAACGAAATTCGAACGATCAAAGAACGCAAAGCAGCATTAAAAGGAGCATAACAGGTGAAGAAAAAAAACACAAAATTAAAAAGTGATGACCTCAGGCAGGGCAATCCATAGATGTCGCCGTCAGTTCATCAAAGATGTGTTCAAGCTTACAAATATGACACAAAAAAACATGTCATAGAAAACATAGATTTGTGTTAATGTTGAGAGAGAGAGAGAGAGAGAGAGAGAGAGAGAGAGAGAGAGAGAGAGAGAGAGAGAGAGAGAGAGAGGTAAAATGCAGGGACCGATAATGCTCATAAAAGTTCATTTGAAAGTGGTCATTGAAAAGCGTTTTGCAAATAGTCGCTGAAGAGGCATGGGGACGCGAAGTAATTTTAGAAAAGAAAGAAAGGAAGAAAAGACCGAAAGAAAGGAAGAAAGAAAGAAAGAAAAGAAAGGAAAAGAAAATTAAACAAAATAAAGGAAAGAAAGAAAGAAAGAAAGAACAAAGCCCTTTTTAACGTTGATGTTTAATAATTGATTATCTGTAGTTTGCAAACTTTCCACTTTCCACCATAAAATCCAACGCCTTGATTATAAACAAGAGAGAAAGAGAGAGAGAGAGAGAGAGAGAGAGAGAGAGAGAGAGGAGAGAGTGCGAAAATAAAGCGTAGAAGTATGTGCTTTCTTAAAAGCTGTTTTTGGAACACACACACACACACACACACACACACACACACACACACACACACACACACACACACACACACATTATGTATGAATATGGTACTGTGTATTGGTCCGCTGACAATTACAGCCAATTCCTGTAGATTATAGATAGAGTTGG
>CM065731.1:24763076-24770576 GCA_033310375.1 Conus canariensis | reverse complement strand
ATATATATGAGTTATATCCCAGTCAGCTCTGTGACTACAGCAGCAGCCCAGACAAGAAAGAAAGTAGGACTCGCCGTGGGGGAAATACCGTAGCTAATGACGTCTCCAGTCTCCAACTCAGACAAGTCCTTGCGTGGGCAGCTTTAGGGGATTTGATGGGGGATCTGGTATAATTCAGATAACTCCAGAGAATTTGTCATGCTTGTCGTCTTCCGGCAGCACATACGTCTCTTCAGCCTTTCACTCCCTCCACCTCCCAACCTCTGCTCACCCACCATCACATGCCCTCCAACCTGTTTGTATGGAAAAGTGCCAACTCATGTGTTTGCCAGAAAGGGGGACTTGTCTGTACTGCCGGTGTGAGGACTTCTGCACGGGAGTCATTAAAACAAAGTTTCTTCCAGTAGTTTTGTCCCACGCTTGCCGTAGGAAAACAGAGATGTGAGCTAGGAATATTGGTCAACTTCTATGCACCTTTTTCTTTAAGTGCTTCGAACACTGCACTGCTGCACAATGTTAAATCACAACCGCTGTCTGTTAACTTGAATCACGAACGTCACTTTGCACTGTCCGGACTACTTCTCTCTCGAGAAAGGTTAAAAGGCTGTGCTCAGGTTGTGGAGGATCTCATAGCGCAGCATAGCTTCACACACAGAACCTCCACGTGATGTACGTGGTATCTGGCAGCTGACAAATTCCGTAAGAGCGCATGTTTGAAAGCATGTCTCAGTCGTCTCAAAACTGAACATTTAACGTAGGAAAGTACGAATTTAATGTATTTTACTTTTGTGTATATAAGAAACAACAAACAAGTGTAGTGTGTTGTGAAAAGCAACAGAGTTTTTTTTATGATATAAATTCAGGCTTGCCAAGTGATGTGTGAAAAGAATGATGATCACACACACACACACACACACACACACACACACACACACACACACACACACACACACACACCTAACTGATCTTGTTGACTGTATTTTTCAAGAGCAAAGACATATTTAATGCCCGCTCACTTTTCTGTTTTTACGTAAGTAGGTCTACTGAAGGTAAGATGCTGATTAATGCACACAGTTAGGAAGAGAAAAACTCTGCATTTCGTTCTGGGCGCAATGATTCACGTGAAACGTATGCTGAGTGCCTGAGACCTGTATTCCAAGCACTACAAAATTGCACTGTCTGACAGTTATCATTTGCTCTTTTAGATCTTTGAACTTCAGGCTTTCGGAACCGCCGTTTTGAAATGTTCACGCTTTGGGTCATCTCCAACCCACATACTCACCTTCATATCCAAGAAGACAATGAAAGTGACACTTTCATAAGACTTTTCCCCGATGTTGTGGTGGTTTTTCGTTTAAACGTTGACAGACATGCTAACGAATAACCAACCACCCATCCGTCTAATTTATGAGGTCAGTCGGCCAACCACCTGCTTAATTAGTCAGTTACATGATTGAAAATGAAGGAAAGGATGTCAAAAAAAAAATCGGAATGACTGAAGAACACGAAGCATCATTAGAAGGAACAAATAGATGAAGAAGAAAACACCACCACCACAACCACCATCACGACAACAACTACAATTGAGGCATACAACCTGCAAGAGAAACGTACCGACAAGCAGGCAAACAAACATCACACGGAAAACGACGAACAAAGAAACAAGGGCACGTCACCCTAGTCGGAAAAGTAGAAAACAACATCTGGAGGAATGGACAATTTACGACCTCAGGCAGGGCAAAGGCGGACACCCGTGGATGCTGCCGTCATTTCAAAGATGTGTTTAAGCCTACGAATCTGACACTGAAGGAAAATGCCATGGTACGCAAGGGTGTTTGTTAAAGTTTAGAGAGAGAGAGAGGGGGAGAGGAGAGAGAGAGAAGAGAGAGAGAGAGAGAGAGAGAGAGAGAGAGAGAGAGAGAAGACAGACAAGACAGACAGACAGAGAGAGAGAGAGAGAGAGAGAGAGAGAGGAGAGAGAGAGAGAGAGAGCTGTGCGGCACGAATTATTCTTTTTTTCTGAATCCCGATTGATTTGGATGGATTGATAATATTTCAATGCCTGGGAGAGGACACATTATTGTGCAGTTCCAATGGCTTAGAGAGAATAGGTAAATTCCAAATAGGTCCATAATTTGATGGATCCATAAAGTTTTCTGATTTGTATAATGGTATAATTTTTGCTTTTTTTAAAAAAAAGTACCTGGAAAACACTGTTTTTACAGAGGTTATAAATGTAAGTTAAATTTCTACGATGATAGGTGCAGAGACCCTAAGAATTATGCAAAACTAGGTCATGAATTCTACGAGTGGCTATCTATTCCAATCGCCTAAGAGTCGTGAAAAAAACACAATGAACGTCTAGAGGGCTGATATCTAAAATCTGAATGAATAACCTTTCCCTGGCAATATTTCTGTAATTCTTCTGCGTCGTTATCATGTGATTTATCATCTTGAATAATTTGATCTGCTATTGTTGAAAAATGGTGATTCAGAGAGAGAGAGAGAGAGAGAAGAGAGAGAGAGAGAGAGAGAGAGAGAGAGAGAGAGAGAGAGGGGGGGGGGTAAAAGAAAATAAAGCAAAAAGAAAGAGACAGAGACAGATAAAACCAAAAAACAGCCAACCAACAGAGATCTTGAGAATCCATTTTCTTCGTGTTCAGCCTGACTGCCCTCACGTTTTCTTCAAATTCAGCCTCAGGAATCAAATTCAGGATCTTTCTATTACATTTTCTATTTTCATGTCATCTCCATCCGCAGTCTCTTGTGTGAGAGAGGAATCAAGTATATTTCCTTTTTTCTTGGATAAGGGTAACGGCAGGGAGTGCACAGTGAAAGGGGAAAGGGATTGGGGTGGGGGTGGGGGATGGGGGGTGGGGGTAGGGGTGGTGGGGGTGGGAGTCGCTGGGATAGGGAAAGAGCCGTGCAAAAGAGGCAAAAATGGGGATCGATTCGTCTTCAAAGCTTCACTCTGTTTTTAGCCACAGAAAACAAGGAAACGCTATCGCTGCTGGGGTTGATTATTTTACGAAACACCGTGTATGGAAAATAATAACTGGCGAGATGGGGAGGAGGAAAGTAGAAGAGGTGGAAAGTGAAGGGGAGTGGGGGGGGGGGGGGTGAGGGGGTGGCTGGCTGGAATGGAGGCAGAGTTCAGGGAAGGAGATTCCATAATTTTGCATTTTAGGGCCGCCTGGCAGATTCCACAGACGCATCTCTCTTTTCTAGCTTTCAATCTGTCTTCCATTGTTAACCTAAACTTCATCATCGTCTCGACCCCGTACGTATTTCATCTTTTTCTGTAAAGTTAACCGACACTCTCTCCCCATGCCCCTTCGTTCCTCATCGTCTTATCTCCTGTGTGTATCCTCATCTTTCTGGTAAGTTCAGCAACACTCCCCACCCGCTACCCCACCTCATCCCCTATGCATACTTTTCCAGTTCTTCTTCCATCCAATGTCTGACAATGCCTTGCCATCCATTGTGCAATCGTTCAAAAGAACAACATATCATTTGATGAGCTTTAAACAGCACTTGCTTTTACCTGGAATTGAAAAATCCACATATTAGTTTATTTCAGAGTGAGAGTTTGGACCACATTTCAACCTTTTTTTTCCTGACGATTTTTGACCATGAACACGATGTTCTGACGTCATTAAAAAAATCTTCAGTGTGAATATTTTTTTCCTTCACTGTGTGTGAATATTGTTTAGCACATGATCGTCCGTGTACACGCGCTCTGTGTGTATGTCATTGTGCGTGCTTGTGTGTGTGTGTGTGTGTGTGTGTGTGTGTGTGTGTGTGTGTGTGTGTGTGTGTGTGTGTGTGTGTGTGTGTGTGTGTGTGTGTGTGTGTGTTGTGTGTGTGTGTGTGTGTGTGTGTGTGTGTGTGTTGTGTGTGTGTGTGGCGTGCAAGCGTGCGTGCGCGCGCGCGCGTGCGTGCATGCGTGTGTATGTATTTACGAATATATATATATGCACATGTGGGATATAAATGTGTATTTTTGTGAGTATATCTCCGTGTGCACCTCTCTCTCTGTCCGTCTCTCTCTCTCTGTCCGTCTCTCTCTCTCTCTCTCTCTCTCTCTCTCTCTCTCTCTCTCTCTCTTGTCTCTATCTCTGTGTCTCTGGTCTCTCTTCTTCTCCTCTCTCTTCTAATACAACTACTACTGCTATTACTACCACCCCTCAACTACTACTACTACTATTTCTACTACTACTACTACCACCCCACCATTATTACTACTATTGCTATGATACTAATCATTGTTAACATTAGTATTGTTGTTATAATGATAATAATAATAATAATATTAATAATGATTGTTGTTGTTGTTCTTATGAAATGATACCTGTACATAGCATATGTTAACGTATCAAAGACCCGTGACACAAAAGATAACAAACGTGTTACATGCTACTACCTTTTGCATATCAGTCTTCAAGAAAAAAAAAGCATTTTCCAGACCTCAGCTAGATTCCGAAGTCTCACAATACCAATGGAGAGAATCAGAGATCGTGTTGTTCATGAGCACTGTGGGAATCTGACGCACAGCATATTCCTCACAGATGATGTCATCTTTGTTCGTCTTGTTGTGGTTTTGTTTCACACACAGAACAAGCTTAGAATCTAGTCAAGAGTTCATGCTGGGAGACGCGCCGTGTTCAAAGCTTGTGTTGACGTCATGTCGGATGGGTTCATTCAAGTGCTCAGTGGTGAATCATCTCTTGAAGTTTGAAGTCTGAAAAAAACGAGGAGGCTTGTCAACAAAGCTTCTACTCTGTCGTTCTACGCAGGCTTTTGAGAGGAGGCGAATGTTTTGTACCCCCTCCCCCTTATTCCACTCATTTCCCTGTATGATTTGTCAAAATGATATTTTGTGTCGAAAATCACTTGCTTTGTGAAATCGTCGATTTGTCTCATGCAGGCCTTTGGCGATTCTTTTCTTTCTGTTTTTAGTTTTATTCTACAGTGCACTAGGTACTGCTAAAAAGGGAGATGGTCAACATTGCGACAAGTGCGCACGCGCATGCGCGCACAAACACACAAATCATATATGCATGTGTGTGTATGCATGTATGTTGTGTATGTATGTATGTATGTATGTATGTATGTATGTATGCATGCATGCATGCATGCATGTATGTATGTATGTGTGTATGCATGCATGCATGTATGTATACATACATACATACATACATACATATACATATATATATATATATATATATATATAATTTCTATTCGTACATAGATATATAGGTATACATATACAGATAGATATCGATAAATAGATACGTAGATATCAGTGTGTATATGCCTGTGCGTGTGAGTGCATGCGTGTGCATATGTGTGAAATCGCGCGCATGCATGCATGCATGCGTGTGTGTGTGTGTGTGTGTGTGTGTGTGTGTGTGTGTGTGTGTGTGTGTGTGTGCGTGCGTGCGTGTGTGTGCGTGCGTGTGTGCGTGCGTGCGCGTGTGTGCGTGCGTGTGCGTATGGTGTGTGTGTGTGTGGATGTGTGTGTGTGCGTGTGTGTGTGTGCGTGTTTGTGTGTGTGTGTGTGGGGGGGGAGGGAACGGGGGGGGGGGGGGGGTGTCTACGCACGCACATGTGTGTGTGCGTGTGTGCGTGCGTGTGTTTGTGTGTGTGTGTGTGTGTGTGTGTGTGTGTAGAGAGAGAGAGAGAGAGAGAGAGAGAGAGAGAGAGAGAGAAGAGAGAGAGAGAGAGAGAGAGAGATAAAGACCAACCAAAAGAAAGAGACAGGTACAGAGAAAATTGAAAAGCAACCAGAAGAGGTGTGTAAAACACATTTGCTGCTATTCACATGCGACTGCGTCAGGAACCGGATTCAGGATCTTCCAATTGCATCGTCTGTTTTTGATACCACACCCGTCCAACCACTACTGTGTCAGCGACGAAAAACATTTTATGTACCTGCTTTTTTTTCGAGGAGTAGGACTGTCGAACCGATTTGCAGAGAGGGAAAGTGTGGGGGCGGGAGGGGGGGGGGGGCGAGATGTTGTTCGGGAGAAGAGCAGTGCAAAGGAGATTTAAAAAAAAAAGGAGATCGATTCTTCTTCAAAGTTTCGCTCACTTTTGGCTGGAGAAAAAAACAAAAACAAAACAGAAAGAGACGTTACATGCCACTGGGGATGATTATTTTACGGAGCCATCGTATATGGAAAGAGATGGAGGGGTGATAGTGGGAGGGTGAAATTCGGATGTGGGGTGGATAGTGGGGTTGGGGTAAGGGTAGGCGCGGTGTGGAGGGAAGGAGATTCCATAATTTTGCATTTTACGGCCACGTGGAAGATTCCGCAACCGCGACAGGTCACTGTTCCCTCGCTTTGATTCTCTCCCTTAGGATGATCATGATGATGAATTATTATCACCGTCTTGTCTTCCATATGGCCTCGTGTTTTCATTTGTCTTTGCCGGCTTCATATTGCTTTTCCATCCTAATCATGGCCGTCACCATCGTCGCATCTCCTGCACGTCTTTTCATCTGTCTGAGAGGGTAAGCGACTCTCTCCTTTATGACATATCCTTTTGCTTCTCCAGTTCTTCTACCACCTGTTGAACGTCGGATGATGTCTGGATGTCCATCAGGCAGACGTTAAAAAACAACAACAACAACAGTTAGGCACTTCATGAGTTTTTTTTTTTCTTGTTTAAATTGTGAAATATCTCATGTTGTTTAGTGGTTCCAGAATAAAGTTTTTTTTTCTTTTTTTTGCTGGTGATTTCTGATGACTCTGTTGAGAATGTAGGCCACGAAACAAGGTGTTCTGATGTGCTTCGTCGAGTCTTCGGTTTGTTTCATGCAGTCCGATGACGAGTTGTTTTTCTTCTGTTGTTAGTGTTTTGCTGTTTTTCACGAGTCGTATGACGAGTTCTTTTCATGGTGTTGTAAGTCAAGTTTTGTATGGTACAACCTCCCCCCCACTCCCCCCCCACACAAAAATACAAGAGAGGAAGGTGACACGGATATATGTTCATGCACAGGATAATGATGATGATGATGATGATAATGATGAATATGATGATGATGATGATGATGATGATATGATGATGATGATGATAATGATGATGATGATGATGCTGATGTGTGTGTGTGTGTGTGTGTGTGTGTGTGTGTGTGTGTGTGTGTGTGTGTGTGTGTGTGTGAGTATATGTGTGTTTGTGTGTGTACGTGTGTGTGCCTACGCACGCGCGTTAGAGAGAAAGAGAGAGAGAGAGAGAGAGAGAGAGAGAGAGAGAGAGAGAATGAGACAGACAGACAGACAGACAGATAGAGTACAAAGATTGTGTGTGTGTGTGTGTGTGTGTGTGTGTGTGTGTGTGTGTGTGTGTGTGGTGAGAGAGAGAGAGAGAGAGAGAGAGAGAGAGAGAGAGAGAGAGAGAGAGAGAGAGAGAGAGAGAGAGAGAGAGTTAAAACCAACCAAAAGAAAGAGACAGGTACTGGGGTACAGAGAAAGTTGAAAACCGACCAAAAGA
>CM065731.1:24755576-24758076 GCA_033310375.1 Conus canariensis | reverse complement strand
GGGAGAGTGATATTGAGAGGGTGAGAGTGGAAGACAGCTGTGCAAAAGATGCGAGAAATGCGGATCCATTCATCTTCAAAGTTTCACACACTTTTGGGCTACAGTTAAGGTAACGATGTAGCCGTTGGGGGTGATTATTTTGTGGAAAGAGATGGAGGGCGAGCGGAATGTGGAAAAGGGGTATAGAGGGGGCCGGAATAGCTCGGTTGATAGATCGCCGGACTCGTAATCTTGGTGATTCTGGGGTTGCGGGTTCGAATCTCCACCGGACCGTTTCGGTACAGGGGGAATCTTTCCCTCGGAGTTTACATCGCTTCTGACTCCATTTCCCATACAGTCCTTCGAATGAGACTATAAACCGAGGTTCCGTGTGTGAACGCACGCATAACGTCTTGCACACACATAAAATCCCATCACCAACTTTGGGAAGAGGAGGCCAGTTTGGCCGTTGGTATGGATGACACGTTACACGTAGCGTGCACCCTGCGTTAAAAAAAAAAATCGAAAGAATGAAAGAGCTGTTAAATTGAACGAACGATATTGACTGAATGACACGAGAAATGACCGGATGAAGCGCCAACAGGCAGCTCTTCAGTCGGCTCTACCCAGGCAGGCAGCCCGTTGTGTCAACGAGAATGCGGATTGTAAAGCGCTTACAGCTTGGTCTCTGGCCCGGGGGGTAGGCGCTATGCAAGTACTCTCTTTAACAGAAAAAGGTGTGGTTGGGATGGGGAGAGGCGGAGGGGAGGGAAGGGGGTCTCATAAACGTGTATTGCTAGTGCCACGTGCAAGACACCACAACTGCCACCCCTCTCTCTCCTTAATATGCATTAGCATCTCACCCCATGAAGACCTACTCCCAGTCGTCGAGAAGCGGACAATGAAGTGGTACGGACATGTGTCCCGTTCAGCAGGCCTTGCAAAGACAATCCTGCAAGGAACAGTCAGAGGAAGCCGCAACAGAGGAAGACAAAGGAAGAGGTGGGAAGGCAATATCCGAGAGTGGACTGGAATGAGCCTGGCGGAATCTCAGCGAGCGGTGGAGGACAGGGACGGATGGAGGAGAGTGGTGGCCAGATCATCAGGGGTGCCCCAACGACAACAGACGATGTCAAGGGATAGGTGAGGTGAGGTGAAGATCTCACCCCCCACTGTCATCATGATCATCGTCATTATTTCTTCTCCAGTATGTCTTTTCGTCTCTCTGACTGATACGTAAAGCGATATTCGTCACACATCCTCCACGCCACACCCATCCTCTTGCTTCTCCGGTTCCTCTCCTACCTGTTGAATGTCTGATGATGGCTGCATGTCCATCAAAAAGAGACGATAAAAAGCTAGAATTTTATTCCGTTTCCTTTTCATTTCTTTTTCCGTTACCTGGAAAAGAATATCATATATATATATATATATATATTATATATATATATCACACAAGAGCACACACAACACACACACAACACACACACACATACTATATATATATTATATATATATATATAATCACACCAAGAGCACAGACACAATCAGCCGTGTCTCCCTGATGAGTCCGATCCAGCGGACGAAAGGCCTAGGAGCAGGCAATACAAATAGATGTGCCTTCGAGAGGGATTGCGATGGTTCCCTCAGGCGGCTAGTGAAGGGTTTCTCATATTTATAATATATTCCCCCCATTTTCTTCATCCATTTTTTTTTTCTTTTCTAAAAGTTCAAATCTTTGCCAAGTCATTACTATAATGACTGAAGAATTGTTAGCCTGCACTTGTTTTCCCCCACTACTTAATTGTTCAGCTATATATATATATATATATATATATATATAGCTGAACAATATAAGTAAAAAAGAGAGAGAGAGAGATATATATATATATATCTTTTTTACTTCAGTCAACTTTAAACTAGTTTGCAGGTGTGTGTGAGTGTGTGTATGTATGTATGTATGTGTGTGTGTGTGTGTGTGTGTGTGTGTGTGTGTGTGTGTGTGTGTGTGTGTGTGTGTGTGTGTGTGTGGTGTGCGTGCGCGCGCGCGCGCGGGTGTGCGCGCGAGTCCAGCACGATTAAATTAAAAACACTTCAACCATGGTTATCAATAGCTTATTCTTTATCTATGTATTTATATGTGTGTCCTTTTTTTTCTTTACATGTATTTCCTTTTTTCTTCAAACCCACTAAAGTTATCAATTATCCAAAAAGGGAAGCATGTGTATATTCATTATAATCATTATTAATACTACTTCTGTCCTCCTCCTCCTCCTCCTTCTCCTCCCTCCTCCTCCTCCTCCTCACCATTATCATCATAATAATCACCATCATCATCATCATCACTCAAATGACGCCTGTACCGAGCATACGTTGAAAAAACAAACAAACAAACAAAAACCCAGAAGAAGCGGGATAACTCCATTGAAAACCAAAATCACGTTACATAACATTATCCTTTGCACTCCAGGTCAAGCTTATCTGTTCCAGAACTCCTCTAGTTTCCATGGTAACGAAGCCA
>CM065731.1:24748076-24750576 GCA_033310375.1 Conus canariensis | reverse complement strand
CTGGTTCATGTGGTGTTTTACGTAGTCACTACAGTAAATTTGCGTCTGTGCGTATTTTTTTTCTCCCTAGTTTCCTTTAGCCTTCTTCTTTTTTTCTTCTTTATCTGACTGTCTGTCTTTCTTTCAATCTCTCTCTCTCTCCCTCCCTCCCTCTCTCTCTCTCTCTCTCTCTCTCCTCTCTCTCTCTCTCTCTCTCTCTCTCTCTCTCACCTTTCTTTCTGTCCTGTCCTTCTTCCTTCCGTTCTCATTTTTTTTTTCGCATACACAGAGTGAATGTGTCACTAAACAGTGGAACATCAATAAACCCTGAAGCTTTGTGTCAAACGCCCAAACACTAAAAGTCCACCACAGAATGGGCCATTGGTAACAGAACATACAGACTTGCATAGTGCGCGAGAATTATGGTTACTGATTGGAGGAAAAGAAAATGGGGGGGGGGGGGGGGGGGGGGGGGGGGGAGGGGGGGTAAAAAAAAGAGGAGGATGGAGGGCCCGCCTTAAAAAAAAAATGTTAAAAGATGTTCTCAAATGTTGGAAAAAAAAGGTGGTTAGAGGGAAAAAAAAACAACAACAAATAAATAAATAAATGAATTAATGAATATGTAATTAATAACTAAAATAAATAAATGAATAAGTCAATGAATAAATAGATAAATAAACAAATAAATACAGAAATACATAGCTAAATGAATAAACAACTAACTCAATAAATAAATTAATAAAAAGATAAACAAATAGATAAACAAATGAATACAGAGAAATGCAACTTGCTCTGAATCCACCCTCTAAACCCCATTTGTGTCACAGGATCAGGACCAAAACATCAAAGAGGTCATCCCTCAGCCTCCTGTCTCTTTTCCTCCAGATTTTCAGGTTAAAAAAATACGCACAGCAATTTTTGAGTGATCTCGCCAAGAAACCGACGCGACAAGCATGCCGCAGGACAGAGATGAGGATAGAATCTCCTTTGCAACAGTACTGCAGGAAAGGGAGAAAGCTTTGGTTTGAGATGATCAAAAAGGACATCTGAGATCGCTGACGTGTGAACTGGTGCTGTTAGTGAAGATTAAACAGAATCGTCTTTTATATACAAGCGCGTACACAAACGCACGCACGCCCCCAACAAACGCGTGCGTGTGTATGTGTGTGTTGTGTTGTGTGTGTGTGTGTGTGTGTGTGTGTGTGTGTGTGTGTGTGTGTGTGTGTGTTGTGTGTGTGTGTGTGTGCGCTGCGCGCGCGCGCGTGTGTGTATCTGTATGTGTGTGTCTGAAAGCAACATTTACCACCTCGGTGAATGTGTGGTGTCTTCTGGAAATGATGAACATTTCAGATTAAACTAGACAGTTTACTCGGTTTCAATGATCGCTAAAGTCTTCATATTTCATTTTAAAGTCTCCCTAACACCGCACCCACTCTTTCTCCATCCCCACCTCTCTCTCTCTCTCTGTCTCTCTCTTTCTCTCTCTCTCTCTCTCTCTCTCTCCTCTCACACACACACACACACACACACACACACACACACACACACACACACACACACCACAAACACACACATTCAGTGCTTCAAGGTGAGTTATCTAGTGACCTGGTCCTTCATTTCTTGCCTTGTTCTAAATCAGCTGGTATCCAGCTGGTTTCTGAATGAGGGGGAGCGAAGAGCCGCATGTACACACTTGTAACTGACACATGCGCGTCTGAAAAAACAAATAAACAAACAAACGAAAACCAAACAAATGTCATCAGCTGCATTAACCAATCCAAAAGGCACAAAAACGTCAAGAATAAAATCAGACGATGTCATTATAATCAGTTAATACAGCAGCGGCAGGAACAATAGCAGAAGCAGCAGCAGCAGCAGCAGCAGCTGCGGCAGTAGTAGAAGAAGCAGCTGCGGCAGCAGCAGCAGCAACAACAACAACAACATCTCTCTGCCTCCCGAAAGAAAACAGCCCTGATATGACTCTTTGCGTTCGGCCGGCCTCTATGCAACAGAACCTTACCCCAAAGAAAGAAACCACACCCACGACGCCAGACATTTGTTGACACTCTCAAATAGATAAATAAATAAATAAACCCATATACACTAGAGCAACAATAACATCAGATTCATGTCAGTGCTTTACAATTTATTTCACTCATAAAGAGAGGACAGACGAGTGTATGGCGTAAGTTTATTTTGGATTTGAACACGGAAAAAATGGCAAAGAGAAAGAAAGTAAAAAAAGAAAAAAAGAAAAAAAAAAAGATAAAAAAAAAACAGAGAAAGAAAGAAAGAAACAAAATTAGAAAGCAATTTGTGGAGAAATTGTCAACCACATTATCCTCTCATACACTCGCCCTCTTGTACAAACTGTACAAACACACACACCATCTCCCCCCACCCCCGCTCGTTTTCTATCTCCCTTTGTCTCACAAAAGGAATAACGCTTACACTGCCTGTTATCCCACCCCCTCTCTTCCCCTCGCAAACCCTCAACCCCTGCTCACTCTTGCTGCAGTCT
>CM065731.1:24740576-24743076 GCA_033310375.1 Conus canariensis | reverse complement strand
AATTATAAAGATTTCCCAACAAGTGTGGGAAAAGTTAAGAACAATGAAAAATGGAGCAAACTTACCAAAATGTCCTGTCACGCTCCCAAACTCTGATTTCCCTTCTAATCTAGAAAAGGCCGAAGCTTTTGTTGACATATTCGCCAAAAATGGCAGCAAAGATAGTTTATCAACAGAAAATAGACTGCACAGAGAGCACGAAGAAGAAAAGTTCACCGACAACGATCAAGACCCTGTATTAAACCTCTATCTGAATGCTCCCATAACAGTTCAAGAAGTAGAAGAATGTCTTGCTGATCTGGGAACCAAAAAAAACACACAAAAAAACATCAGTGGGTTTAGATGGTATCTCTAATGAAATGTTGCGTCATGTCCCACCTAATGGTAAACGCTTTATCTCGGTATTCATTCAAAAATGCTGGGAAATTGGCAATTTGCCTTCATTATGGAAGCATTCTATCACAGTTCTTATACATAAACAGGGGAAACCTCGAAGTAACATAAACAATAATTTTGTGTACCGCTAGAGTATTTCACTTATGTAAATATGCATATATCAGATGTGGGTTTCAAAGTACTAACATGGATGATAAGTTGAGTGTGAATTTTTTTTTGAATAAGTGTCATCTGGCATCATATCATCTGGCAATGAAAAGCCATTAAATAAACCACTGAACTACCGCCCAATTGCTCTAACGTCGCGTACATGCAAACTAATGGAAAGAATTGTCCCAAACAGATTGCTTAAAAAAAAAAAAAAACATCAAACTATCCCTAGTAATCAAGCTGGTTTTCAGAAGGCAGGTCAGCAACAGAACATCATAAACATATTAAACAGCAATTCGTAAGACGAACAAACATCTTGGCATCTTTCTTTGACACAAGGAACGCGTACGAACAAGTTTGGCACAAACGACTTTTTATAAACTGAAAACTATTGGAATAAATGGAACCATGTATGCATATATCAAAGTTTTCCTTCAAAGCAGAATTATTCAAACAAGAATACAGCATACATATTCACCACTAGAACACTGGAGATGGGTCTTCCACAAAGATCAGTATTACTTTCAATCTTATCTAATATCCTAACTGCAGATATAACCAAAGGCTTATCCAAAGACAAAGTTTTAGTACAGCTTGCCGATGACTATGTCTGTGGATGAAAGTCACTATGAAAAGAAAAACCCCATTAAGATTCTTAAATTACATAAAGATCAAATATCAACATGAATTAAACAATATCAGTAGTTTCTTACATGAAAATGGATTGACACTCTCGGCAGAAAAAACAAACAAATCTAATGCTTTTTAACTCTGGATATGACCCAGACAAACTTCCACAATTTACCCTGAATGGGTCGGTCTTACAATACGTCAAATCTGTTAAATTCTTAGGAGTGTATCTAACATCAAAACTTTCATGGAACCAACATATTAAATATATTTTGAATAAAGCAAGAAAAAAGTTTAAACTCTCTAAAGATCATAAGCAAACAAAAATGGGGACAAGATAAAGAGAGTTTAACACTCCTATCTTCTGCTCTTGTGCGGTCTAGATTGATTGATTTATGCTCAAGAAGTTTTCTTCAGCGCTCCACAGCATCTACTTAATAAGCTACAAAGTGTAGACTGCAAAGCATATAAACTTGCTCTTGGAGTTCCCACACATACATGTAACATTGGGACATACTATAAAATTGGAATTTTACCGTTGAACGAGTTTCAAAAAGTGTCCTCAACCAAATTTGTTTTAAAGAACCTTTCACAAAAAAAGTTTCTGTACAAATGAAGTATCTCTGAATTCAGAGACAGATTTTGCTAAAAAGAGCGAAAGACATAAAACCAACTAAATCTATTCGTCATACACATCTACTCTTCTAAAGAAAACCAACGTTAACCAAAGTAAAGTAGCTGTCAATCCGTCCTTTCCACCCATTTCCAAGTGGGAACTAACCAAAGCAAATTATGACACAAACTATACTGAACTGAACAAAAACGATCCACCATATCTTTAAAAAAAATTACGTGATTTCTCATTTGGAAAATCAATATAAGGACCATTTTCAAATGTTTTACAGATGGCTCAGTATTAGATGACCATAGAACATGAGCAGCTTTTATAACACCAAAATTAAAAGTGGAGGAATGATATCATCTTGGCAAACACTTGTCAATCTTTACTGCAGAATTAGTTGCGATTCTAATGTCCCTAAAGAATGTTTTAGATTCTTCTATAGAAAATTGTCAACCTTTACTGTGCAGTGATTCAAAGTCAGCCCTTTCTGCCTTACAGTCTTCAAATCCAAAGATCCGCTGTAAAAATGTTACAGAAATTAATTACTTGACACATCTCCTATCGATGAAAAGAATAAATGTGACTTTCTGTTGGGTGCCCTCACATTGTGCAATTTCAACAAGTGAGAAAGTTGATCAAGCTGTTCGGAGAGCAGCTCGCAATATTGAAGGAACGATTGCACTGAACATTCCGTTACGCCTA
>CM065731.1:24720576-24728076 GCA_033310375.1 Conus canariensis | reverse complement strand
CAGAAGTCGGGACTCCCTGAGAAGCTTGTCGGAAGCTTGGCAGTCAGGGAGGGATCCCCAATAGCTCTGTCCTCGGTTACTTGCTTGTAAAGCGAAGCATTGGTCTGAGAGCATGGCGATTTCTGCTATATGCCGCCATCGACCTAAATGAAGCCACCAGACGTAGCAAGTTTCATGGCTTGACGGGCTGAGCAACCTGTTACAAGCATCAGCTGGACCTGTCCACTGCATTGTGAACAGACAGTTGGCAGATTTGAACAGTGTTCTGTTCGAGTTATCTTCCCCTACCAATGTTGCTGTCAACTGTTCAATCAGAATAGCTTTGTAAAATCAGGTGTATGCAACCCATGCAAAGTTTAGATCCCCTTGGAAATGGCGATTGTTTTCGCTTACACTGATATTCTCTTATGAATTTGATCACACAGGAGTTACTGGTTCCAAATGCAGAGAAATGAAAACACTGAATTGCACGTGCAAAGCTGAAGTGCACATGACCACATAAATTGAGCTGAATGGGGACAAAATGTAGAAAAACCGGTTTTGTCAGGTGTGAGCTTGTGTTAGGTGAGTTACGAGTATAGCGTCGTATAGCGACGATCTATAACTGAACAAAACGTACGTATTCTGTGCCGAATACCAAAGTTTACTGTAGGTAACCGCGTTGACATTGATGCATTACTGTCTTGTTGCTTAAATCTGACGTTTGCCAAAGTTTTCTTCTGTATTGATCTTGCAATAACTTAAAATTTCTTAGGTCAAATGGCAATACTCATGCGCACGAAGCGAGGTGAAAGGTCAGGAATGCGAATGACCCTGCAGTATGTCTTGCGTGTGGCTGGTCATGTCTGCGGAATGCGGTATGTCTGAGGACTGTCACAAGACAGTGACTATCCCCTACGTCTGCGGGCTGCCTAACCGGTTTTCGGATCATGGAAGACATAGCAATGACGGCATGAAACTTCACTTCGCAGTTACTGGATAATAACGCTTTTACCCTGGCGCTAGAGACCCCTAGTTCAACCCATGTGTGGATAAGCTACGCCGTAAAGTCTTTTGGGTACACATGCTTATGAAACACGTCTCGGCGGTTTACGGAAGCCAATATTGTATTTTCGGTACGCGCAGTATGACTCCTTTACATGAAGAGGGAAAAATCACACATGTAAAGACCACCTATAAAGAAGAGTGAAGGGAAATGAAGGATGAGGAGCAGGTGAAAAAAAAGAAGAAGGAAGAACAAGTAGTTGTAGTTTTAGTTGTGGTGATGGCTAATGGTTGAGTTTTACGTCCTCATAGCGAAAGCTTCTAGGGGCATGTTGTTCTTTTACGGTAGTCTTTGGAAGGGTGCTGATGTGTGGTGATGGTAGTAGTAGTAGTAGTAGTAGTAAGAATAGTGGTAGTAGTAGTAGTAGTAGTAGTAGTAGTAGTAGCAGCTGCAGCAGCAGTACTACTAGTAGTAATAGTAGTAGCAATAGAAGCAGCAAGAGCAGTAGCAGAAGAAGAAGAAGAAGGAGGAGGAGGAGGAGAAGGAAGAAGAAGAAGAAGAAGGGAAGAAGAAGAAGAAGAAGAAGAAGAAGAAGAAGAAAGAAGAAGAAGAAGACAACGACGCAGACGACGGCGATGACATAGAAGAAGAATTAAGATGAGAACGAGGAGAGGACGACGACGATGATGACGACGACGACGACGACGACGACGACGACGACGACGAGAAGAAGAAGAAGAAGAAGAAGAAGAAGAAGAAGAAGAAGAAGAAGAAGAAGAAGAAAAATAAGAAGAGAAGGATGAGGAGGAGAAGAAAGAGGAGGAGGAGGAGGAGGAGGAGGAGGAGGAGGAGGAGGAAATAAAGATAAAACAACGACGGTGATGATGATGATGATGACGTTGATGAAGAAGAAGAAGAAGAAGAAGAAGAAGAAGAAGAAGAAGAAGAAGAAGAAGAAGAAGAAGAAGAAGAAGTAGCAGAAAAAGAGAAGAAGAAGAAGAAGAAGGAGGAGGAGGAGGAGGAGAAGAAGAAGAAGAAGAAGAAGACGAAGACGAAGAAGAAGACGAAGAAGAAGACATGAGAAGTGGAACTGAAAGAAGAGAAGGATTAGAAAGAAGAACAAGATGTCGGAGAAGAAAGTAAAACACGAGGAAGTAAAATAAAAAAAAGAAGTGAAGGTATCAGTATGGGGATGAGGAGCAGGAGGAATATGGGGTGGATGGTACGGGTGTGTATGTGAGTAGTAGTAGTAGTGGTAGTAGTAGTAGTAGTAGTAGTAGTAGTAGTAGTAGTAGTAGTAGAGGCAGCAGGAGCAGCAGCAGCAGCAGCAGAAGGTGGAGAGGTGGAGGTGCGGGAGTAAAGTGGGGTGTCTTTATGTCTTTTTTTCTTAACATGATATATTGTTTTGCTTGGATTCAAATAATAATGAAATTTAATGTATGACAGAGAACAGTGCAGCGTGAGCTCTCCACTATTCCAACATACTTTCCGTTATCCCCCTTCCCACCCCTATCCTCCCTCCTTACAATTGTGTCAAGTTCTGGAACTTCTGGGGTTTTTTTTCAGTTGAAACTTGATCTGGGGGTTTGTGTGTAGGTTTACTCTCAGCCACCCCCAAATCCCCCCCCCCTATCATCCCTCCCCTCCCACGTCCTCCCTTCCCAGCCTAAAATGAAACCCGATAAAATTAACATGAGACGTTTTGTGTCCTTTTCCGCTCGAGAGGTCATTAGCGCCTGAAACAAAACAGTTTGCTGCCATTCAAATCCAGAAGAACAGCCGTGAGTGTTTACAACACACCAACAAATGGTTTTTGATTACCCCTTTAAAAATGTAGGCGGAAACGAAGCTAAAAACAACACCAACAACGACAATGACAAAAACAACAACATTCAAACAATCAACCATTCCCGATCGACTTTCATTTTCAACATTTTGTTTAATCGTTCAGAAAGCCGGGCTGCCGAAATACGATTCACCTTCAATAGCAAATTCGCATCATTAAATCGAATGAAGTGTTATTTGCTTCCTCCTTATTTTTGTTTCCAGACTACCTCAGGGAGATCATCACCTAACAGGATATCAGCCATGCACACCTGGTGTCAAGTTGTCATGGGGGTGTGCTGGCCAAGTAAATAATCCCCATCATGGAGGCGAGAGATTCTTCGACTCCTGGTTCAAATATCTCGAAGGATCGATTTTCCTATCTCCCGCTCTAGTGTCTTTTTGTTTTTTGTTGTTTTTTGTTTGCTCCTCTGTTGCACAGGCATGAAGTTTCCAGACAGGTTATGCATAAAGGGCTGGCACACGTCTTCATGCAAACCAGTGTTGATGATTTATATCCGCAGCGTTCCCCGTGTGCCATTTGTTTTCATTAAACCGGTTCGAATGAGAAATCATAACCTGCGTTCACTGAAACATCTTCACTCATTCTTTTCTTCAGCTATGGGTGGTTATGGATGACACGTTACACACAGCATGCACCCTGCGTGAGAAATGGTAAGAATGAAGGAAGTAAGGAAACTGATTGAACGATATTGACTGGACGACACGGGAAACGACTGAATGAACTCCAGCTGGCAGCTGTTCAGTCGGCACTACCCAGGTAGGCAGCCCGTTGTGTAGACGAGTGTGTACTGTAAAGCGCTTAGAGCTTGGTCCCTAGCTGAGAATAGGCGCTATATAAATATTCATAATAAAAAATGATAATAAAATAAATAATAATAATAATAATAATAATAATGATAATGATAATAATGATAGTCTGTGGGATCATACAATAAGATCCGATGTACAGCAAAACTTTAAAGAGAACAAGAAACAGAGCCACGTTAATATCTGGTGACATGATTCCTGTCTCTATGGAGAGAACAGCCCCAGACTTACAAGAAAGAAGACTACAGTGACGAAACGGTCACACAGCAGAACTGTCCCGTGTACTGCCGACAAAGCTGCTGCCAGCTGCTTTCCGCTTGGACCAAGGTACAGACAAAATCACATGGCTGGTGCAAAGCGGCCGCAAGAGCTGTCAAGCAAGGCCGGGAGCAATGCGTGATGCGTAAACCAAATGGCAGGAGTTGACAGAGTGTTTCTGTAACGTGATGGTTCATTCTTCAATACTGAGGTCAATTTTCATGACAGACAGCAAATAAAGCATGCAAGAACATTGTTGTTTGGATTTTTAAGTCCGAAATTAGTGTGCATGTGACGTTCTCAACCAAGAGAGAGAGAGAGAGAGAGAGAGAGAGAGGAGAGAGAGAGAGAGAGAGAGAGAGAGAGAGAGAGAGAGAGAGAGACGTAAGGGGAGTACTAGGCTGTGTTAATATGATTATTTTCCTCGGAAAGGGGGCTTGAAAGCGAGCATTGTTTTCATCTTCGTTCGCTTACTGTCATTTTCAAGTCATATTATTTCATTGCAGAAGTGAAGTGCACTAGGTCCTGTTGCCGAATGTTTGGCTTTCTCCGTTTTTTAACATCACGTCGAGATGGTGATCGTGAACAGTGATCTGCAGCAAGATCTCTCAAGCTGCTGGCATGGTCAGAATGTTTACGCCATCAAGAAGCAGCGTGTGCTGTCGCCTGCGGGAAGTGAGTTAAAACAATAGTCGACAAGCTGATTTCTCTATAATACTCAGGGCAGGACACAACCGAATGCAGTGCATTACAATTCGATGCAATATGATACGACATAATACAACAGACATTTTTTTAAAGCATTATCGTACAAAGTACTGAACAGTAGATGACTATACGATTCATGCTGTTCCAAGCCTAGCCAGCCATGAGGGGGCTATACTAGGATTGCCATCTCGTCAAAGTCCATTCTTCACACAGTTGTTAGTTCAAACAATGCAGCACAGAGCTTTGCAAACCTCTTTTAAAGATATGAGTGGCTGTAGAAAGAGTGGGCCACGTGTAATTGGCATAAAACTATTTCTTCTTTAAGGAAACCAGTGGCAGATGGCAAGATCTCTTTCACATTTGGACGGATTTGAAAAAAAAAAGGTTTGTTATTCGTCTGTGTATTTCGGTCCTCTTTCCAGAGTTTTTTGGTGTGTGTTTGAGATCGGTGTTAGGAATTGAGAATCTGCACGATCATTTATTAGTGACTTTCTTGGCAAGGTGATTAGCTACATCATCGCCTCGTCTGCCGACATGACCAGAAACCCAAGCAAAAACTGTCATAATACTTAACAAGAAATACAAACACGAATTATGTTATAACCGTCAGATTTTTGTGATATGTGCAACTAAAAAAGCTATCAAGAGTTGAGAGCGCCTGACGTTCCGGTCAGCAAATGCTCCGAAAGAAAGAAGATAGACAGAGAGAATGAAAGAATCTTTATGATTTGATATACAGACAATTGCTCCGAAAGCAAGAAGATAGGGAGAACGAAAGAATCTTTATGATTTGATATACAGACAATTGCTCCGAAAGCAAGAAGATAGACAGGGAGAACGAAAGAATCTTTATGATGATATACAGACAATTGTTCCGAAAGCAAGAAGACAGACAGAGAGAATGAACGAATCTTTACGATTTGATATACAGACAATTGCTCCGAAAGCAAGAAGACAGACAGAGAGAACGAAAGAATCTTTATGATTTGATATAGAGACAATTGTTCCGAAAGCAAGAAGACAGACAGAGAGAACGAAAGAATCTTTATGATTTGATATAGAGACAATTGCTCCGAAAACAAGAAGACAGACAGAGAGAATGAAAGAATCTTTATCATTTGATGAATTTAAACAAGACCAACCATTTTGTGTGCCAGCGCTTTAGCTGGGCAGTGTAGATGGAGCTATCGGAGGGAACGTGTTTTGAGCATTTCTGAGAGGGAGCTGTGGAGCAACAAACTGCAGAAGCAACCCCCTTCTTTGGATTTAGAGCCATCAATAAATGTTCTTTGAAAGCATGGACATTTAGAACAATGTTAAGCCTCAAAAATGTCTTGTGCGCCAGATATCTGTTGGACTCTTTACTACAAAAGGCAAGATCAAAATAGATCTCTTGAGTGTGGAAAGCCTTTGACTGATCGTCTGGAAATTGGGACATGTCACAGACGATTCCAAAAATAACATGAGTGTTGTTGAAATCGGGAAAAATTGGAATTCCTACGGGTGGATTTGAACTCGGGTTGTCTTTTAATTTCCAGCGTTATATCAGTTGAAAAAGACGGAAGCAGTGTTTCGGGGTTCAAAGAAGACGTTCAAACAGTAGCTCCAAGAGTTTTAGAAGACAGTTGAAGAGGGATAGTTCCCCAGCGTGTGCCTACAGACTTCACACAGGGATGACGCCGATCGCCTCCAGACATAGTCGAAGCCTTTGATTGTATAGGGGATCCAGATCCAGTGTCAAAGGGTAGGAAGGTCTTACAGATCCATAGACAACACAGACGTAGCCAGTGTGGTGCGCATCAGTTCCCTGTAAGTATGGAGATGAGCTTTCTTTCTGGCACTCAACTCTGTGTGTGTTTTGGACTACGAGGATGTTCCGTGCTTGTACAAGAAGTTTTGAAGTCCTTACTTTGATGTTTAAATTCAGTATTTCATTGAAAAAACAAACACGTTAGCTTCACAACGAGGTGTCTGAGGGCTGAAAACAAAGCAAATTAATAAACAAAACAAAACAACGGTATTGGTTCCACCACACAATACAAACAGATTGTAGGACAAAACACAACGCATTTCGACCTCTTGGGTCTTCTTCAAGCTAAAACAAACACCATTTAGGACACTGTAAACGAAGGAACAAACTTCCAGAAATCTGGCTTCCTTCACGGGTAGAGCGGTTGATTTATTCACAGTTTTGCAGATGTAGAAGGGTTGCTTTCCGTTACAAAGAGAGATAGTAAAGGGAAGTGCAGTTCCAAAGACAGAAAGAAGGTTCCAAATGTAGGGAGAAGGGTGGCGTTTTGTTCCAAAGACAAATACAAGGGTGATTTTTTTGTTCCAAAATTTAAATAGGTTATTTGTGAGTTCCAAGGACAATTACACAAGGAATGTAAACATAGAGAGAGGGGTAATGTTTTAATTCTAAAGAGAGATAGTAGGTCCCCTCAGCTTGGAAAAAAAAGTTTCAACGGTCTCATCCTAACAAATTATTTCATGCGCAATATGAATGAAATATCATCTAATATATCTTTCTTTCTTTCTTTAATACATACAGCAATAATTTCAACCGATCACAAGTTTAAAAAAGAATGTTAGACTTTCGGCCTCAACCGTCTGGTGACATCTTCACAAACGGGGTGGTTGTAAACATCCTTCAAAATGTTTATTATCATGCTGAGTTGTGTTCTGCTACTGCTTGCGACTACTGAGAAAAAAGTCGCAGTTAAAATTCACCACACACACACACACACACACACACACACACACAATTGTAACATTAATTTTAGCGGACACTTTGTCAAAAACTTTCGAAACCTAGTTCCAAAATTATCACCAAATTTGAACGTTATTCTCTTAGCAAATGAAATGTCTTGAAAAATGAACGAAAAGTTGATTTG
>CM065731.1:24708076-24713076 GCA_033310375.1 Conus canariensis | reverse complement strand
AGAGAGAGAGGACAGAGAGAGACAGAGAGAGAGAGAGACAGAGAGAGACAGAGAGAGACAGAGAGACAGAGAGAGAGAGAGAAGAGAGAGAGAGAAGAGAGAGAGAGAGAGAAGACAGACAGACAGAATGAGAGAGAAGGGAAGAAGGATGGAAGGGAAGGGAGAGAGAGAGAGAGAGAGAGAGAGAGAGAGAGAGAGAGAGAGAGAGAGAGAGAGCAGAGCAGAGTGAGAGAGAGAGAGGGGGGGAGAAGGATGGAAGGGAGGGACGGACGGACGTAGAGAAGAGAGAGAGAGAGAGAGAGAGAGAGAGAGAGAGAGAGCGAGAGAGATAGAGAGAGAGAGAGAGTGAGAGTGAGAGAAAGAGAGAGTGAGAGAGAGGTAAGGCAGAAAGGGAGGGAGGAAGGGACGGAGTTAGAGAGAGAGAGAGAGAGAGAGAGAGAGAGAGAGAGAGAAGACAGACAGACAGACAGACAGAAGAAGAATGAGAGAGAGAGGGGAAGAAGGATGGAAGGGAGGAGGAGAGAGAGAGAGAGAGAGAGGAGAGAGAGAGAGAGAGAGACAGACAGACAGACAGACAGACAGAGACGGGAGAATGTGAACGTAAATGCGGTGTTCAAAAGGCCTTGCCCACTTTTGCTAGGGAAAAAAAAACACACACACGAGATTTAAACAGTAGAACAAACAGAAGAAATGCAAAACTTAATGGTGACAACCTGCTAAATGGCATGTGTACATCGAAGCTGAGATGCGCAAATGCAAAATGGCGCAATGTCTGGTCAGGAATTTATTTCCTGAATGTGCGTGGTTTTTTGTGTTGTGAATACATTCGCCTGAAAGACATGAATTTAACAGCGCCCATTCTCCCCACACCCCCACCCACCCCCACCCCCTCAACCTGTTTTTCATCAGCATCTCTACACCTATCCTCCTACTCTCCAATGTTTTGATCTTTTCAGTTCGTTTGCAAGCGGGCAATAACTGCGATGTGCTGGCAAATTGGAGCAATTGTTTGTAAATGAAAGGACATTTTGCTGGGGTGTGTGTGTGGGTTTTTGTTTCTCGGTTGGAACCTCTGTTCTTTCGAGCACATGACGTGTGAGTAGTCAGGCTTGCGTCCCTCTCTCTCTCTCCTCTCTGTGTTTGTCTGTCTGTCTGTCTGTCTATCTCAGACAGAAACACATACACAGACCCACACACATACGCACACACGCTTGCGTACATGCGTGCAGGCTCGCACTCGCGCACGCACGCACATACGTACACAAATACACACACGCAGACACAGAAACGCACACAATCTGTCTCTGTCTCTGTCTCTGACTCTTGTTTCAGTCCCTCTCTGTGTCTCTCTTTTTTTTCTGTCTTTCTCTGTCTGTCTCTCTGTCTGTCTGTGCCAATATCCCTGGCTGTCTGTCTCTCTGTCTTTCGTTGTCTTTCCGTCTCTGCCTCTCTCTTGTGTACATGTGGGAGCGTGCTTTCGTGCAAAGGGGTGGGGGACTGTGTGAAAAAAAAGACAACACGAGACACAATAGCCATTTTGATTTTGCGCCGAATATGAGAAGATAAGTGGTTTCTCCTTCTTCGTTTTCACTGTCCTAAATGTTGTTTGTCTTTGCCTGATGAGGACCCAAGAGGTCGAAATGCGTTGTGTTTTGTCCTGCACTTTATTTGTCTAACTAACCCCCTCTTTTTCTAAATTTTGAGACACAATAGCTGCTTCAAGTGGACCAGCAGCTTCTTTCATTTTTTTTAAAATGCATCAATATCGATCGCTGCATGAAACGGATGTTCTTTTTCTGACCACTGCGTTGGTGGAATTTGTTGAGTTTTTCTTATGCAAGTTAGGCAAGAACTGTATTTGCACATGAGTTGTTCAAAAGGTAAAACAAAGTGTGAGTTTTGAAGGCCACGTTTTAGCCAAATAAACTGAACGTTTACTGTTAGGCCGTCGTTTTAGGACGTTGAAGCATTAGTCAAGGGTAAAAAAAAAAGGACAACGGACAACGTCAACATCCTGGACAGAGAAAACAAGTGGTTCCAGCGAAGGGTCAAGGAGGCCATCTACATCGCAGCCACCAACACCCCCCCCCCCCCCCCCCGCTCAACAGGGACCGGGGCCGCTACACCTTGCCCCCGGTGTACGCTTCACTGATTCGGTCATGTGACTTGGATACGTCCCATGGTCACGTGATCTGAATCGAGAGTTCACTCAGTCAGCAACAGCATCGCTGAGGAAGATGGCCGGATGGCTGTCGAAAGCTACGAGTGAGTGGTGCATTTTCTTTTGTTGGGAGACTAGGTCTAACTCTAGGTGGCAATAAAAAAAAAGGTTTAGGCCTCAATCATTTCTTAATCTCCTGATACTTTAATATACCATGTAAACCTAGTGCATCGGTGAATATAGGAGCGACTGCGAACTAGTCAGTGTGAATCTGTCTGTCTGTCTGTATTTCTCACTCTCTCTCTCTCTTCCTCTCTCTATCTCTCTGTGAGGGTTGATAGAAAGGGTTTGTGGACAAGACTTTGTGTGTGTTTGCATGGTAAGGAGTTAGTGTCCTTGCTTCCATGATATAATTCTAATTTATTTCGTGTTTTACTCTAATTCTGATCTTAAATTTAATGATCAGATTATGTGTATATTCAAAAGTACAGGTAAGAATGACGTGTGTATTTGCTGCTAAACCTTTTGTTTTATTACAGGTACCGCAGAAGTATGTATATTATTCGTTTCATACACGATGAATGTTCTGTTCACTTTTGATATTGTGACGACTGCTGCAACTGACAATGTTTATGTCCTTATCTCGTCTGCTTTTATCCTATTTGCCTTGTCTTATTCTCGTTATCATCCAGACCCCTGACTTCATCTTCCCCGTGTAAATTTCACCCACCGATGCCAGCGTTGAAATCATTAGGATGGAACTAATTCATCCTTTGCAGACATTCCGAAAAGCAAGCTTCCAAACCGTTGCAGACAGCCTGTATCTGTTTATGAACTGGGCTTAGATACGGGAATGTACAAACTGACATGCATAACCATACAGTGTTGATCTAAACCAACTGTTTATTTTGACTGTTTCAAAGGGATCACATTAGTACAGTGCCAATCAGTAGGTACTGCGAAGGATGTGAGAGTCCTGTGAACCCACACGGCTATACTTTCAGATCCTCCACTTCGGAGAATGACGTTAGCTGGAGAGTGCATTACATTAACACACAAACAAGGTAAGGTAATGCTGCTTATAGCCAAACAAACACAAAACAAACGAACAAACAAACAAACAAACAAACAAAAAAAACAAAGGAAACAAGGACGTTTTATATCTTATTTCCATAGAACAACAAAAAAAAAAGTTGAAATAACACGACGCACTGAATACAATCACATCAATATGAAAAGAAAAGGTGCAGTTTGGAAGGAAAGACTAGGATTCGTTGACCTCTAACTCCATCGTCAATATGATTTGTGCGGAATGGTCACGGCGGACTTCCTGTTTGGAATCTGTTGTCTCTCTCATGTAGTCCTAGTGCCAGACTGGCAACGTGCAGCCTGGGTGAAAGCCACCACGGCAGGAAGCAAGAGAGAGAGAGAGAGAGAGAGAGAGAGAGAGAGAGAGAGAGGAGAGAGAGAGAGAGGAGAGAGAGAGAACTTTGACACTTTGATATTTTATTGTCATTAACAAAGAGGTCTTTTGACAAGGGGAAGAGGTAACAGAACAATAACATTTCCCTTTCCTTTCCTACAAACAAATCGTACACTTTCATTCCTAGTGTGTATCAAATCAAAGGTTAACAAAAACAAATAAATTCGTAACATTTCCTTATGTCCTCACGCATAGGAGTAATGCAGTAAGGTAAAAAAAAAAAACACCCCAAAAACAACCTTAAGACTGACTCGACCATTCTCAATCAAATGACGAGATTGTATCTTACTGATCTCTTCCACATGCGATGAATGATAATATTCATTCAGATATCTCGTATAATGCATTATCTTAAATTTCACTACCCTTCGTCTGTCTAATTTTCAATGCTTCCGCGATGATATTTCGCAATTGATTTAATTACAAGTTCATCATCTGATGATAACATGACAGCGACATTTTGTCTTTTCGCTATATCTAACTGGAAAAATGAACTACTTGTCTGCACCTCATTATAAGCAGTACAGTGGAACAGAAAGTGTTCTTCGTCATCAATAATGTGTCTACATGCAGGACAAGGTGATTCTGTGGATGTTTCACATTCAAACCATCTTTTGTTGGCATTAAAACCTAAAGTTCTCAACCTAAATCTTGCGTAATTTATTCTGTGCCATTTATCTGTTATGACATTGAGAAACTTTTCAGAATGAAACACATTCTTAAATGAGAAAAACCAAGAGAGAGAGAGAGAGAGAGAGAGAGAGAGAGAGAGAGAGAGAGAGAGGGAGGAGGGGGAAGAATGGGGAGAAGAGAGAGAGAGAGAGAGAGAGACAGAGAGAGAGAGACAGAGACAGAGACAGAGACAATGACAATGACAATTGTTGAACAACCCTTATGCCAAGGCAGTGCATGCGCAATTTCCACTTAGTGTTGCCAAACTCTGCCAACAATAGAACTGCGAGTCAAAAAAGAAGCGTACACACAGAAAACACTTGAAAAATACTAATAACTAGAAAATGGAGAAAATGACCATTCATCAAACAATATTCTCATCACAATAACCACTTATTGCATAATCATGATCTACAGCCACAGCCTGCATTATTATTAATTTTTTTCTCTCTAAATCGAAAAGCTTCCGCCACAAACTTAGCAAATGAGTTTACAATGTCTACATTTCAGAGGATGTAATACCAAAGAGAGAGGAGAGAGAGGAGAGAGAGAGAGAGAGGAGAGAGAGAGGAGAGAGAGCAGAGAGAGAGCAAGAGAGTGAGCAAGAGAGAGAGGTAGGGAGGGAGAGGGAGAGAGCGAGAGAGCTAGAGAGAAGGACAGAGAGAGAGAGAGAGAGCGAGAGAG
>CM065731.1:24698076-24703076 GCA_033310375.1 Conus canariensis | reverse complement strand
CCTACCCTTCTCCTCGCCTCCCCTCCCCCCTTCCCCTACTTCCACACCACCCACCCTTCTCCTCGCCTCCCCTCCCCCCTTCCCCTACTTCCACACCGCCTACTCTTCTCCTCGCCTCCCCCTCCCCCTTTCCCTACTTCCACACCGCCTACCCTTCTCCTCGCCTCCCCTCCCCTTCCCCTACTTCCACACCGCCTACCCTCTGACTCCTTCCCTACCCTCCTTCAATTTCTTTTTTTTTTTGTTTTTTTTTGTTTTTTCAATTTTCGTTTTGTTTTTACTTTCCAGTCTCTGGCTTGAAAATGTTTTCATTTGTAATTACCTTTTCTACTTGTGTGTGTGTGTGTGTGTGTGTGTGTGGTGTGTGTGTGTGTGTGTGTGTGTGTGTGTGTGTGTGTATATATATATATATATATGTGTGTGTGTGTGTGTGTGTGTGTGTGTGTGTGTGTGTGTGTGTGTGTGTGTGTGTGTGTGTGTTTGCACAAGAGTCATTGCAGACAACTTTTAGACATCTTGATTTCAAAAGAAGGGCAAAGAAAGGAGGAGGAGGAGGAGGAGGAGGAGGGAGGGAGGAGAGAGGAGGAGGAGGAGGAGGGGAGGAGGAGAAGGAAGAAGAAGAAGAAGAGAAGAAGAAGAAGGAAGAGGAGGAGGAGGAGGAGGAGGAGGAGAGAAGGAGGAGACGAGGAGGAGAGGAGAGAACGAGAGGAGGAGGAGAGAGAGAGAGAGAGAGAGAAGACGAAGAGAGAGAGAGAGAGAGAGAGAGAGAGAAGAGAGAGAGAGAGAGAGAGAGAGAGAGAGAGAGAGAGAGAGAGAGAGAGAGAGAGAGAGAGAGAGGAGGAGAGAGAGGAGATGGAATGAGGAGTTCGAGAGAGGGTGACTAAGTTTTGTGAATGATGAGTTCTATACTATTTACTACTACTACTACTATACTACTACTACTACTACTAACTACTACTACTACTACTATACTACTACTACTACCATACTATTGATAAAGACAGTTGTGCATCGTTTCAAAGGTTACGTGGTACTATCTATGTTTTCAATTTTATATGCTTCCCATTGGTTGTGTATTTTACTTGACCAGAAAAAAAAGAGAGAAAAAGAAAAGAAAAGAAAAAAAAGAATCATTGACTTTTTTCTTCTTTTAACTATCTATAATGAATTATGTTGCATCTGTGTGTGTGTGTGTGTGGTGTGTGTGTGTGTGTGTGTGTGTGTGTGTGTGTGTGTGTGTGTGTGTGTGTGTGTTTGTATGACTGTGTGGATGGGAGGGAGGCGGAGGTAGATGGGAGCAGGAGGTGAAGGAGAGAGGACATTTTGAATAAACGCATGTTTGTGTGTGTGTGTAACCCAGCACGGAAGACAAGACAAATGTATTGATGCATTGATGAGGCAGGCCCGGCCGGGCTGGGGCTGTGTGGGACAGGGGGTCGGAAAGAGCGGCGTGGGTGCAATGCCACTGAGGTGGCACAGGAGATGGGTCAGAAAAAAAAAAGAAAATAATGTATTGATGTAGTGCCCCCTCACCCTCCTTCCTTCTCCCTCCTCCCCTTCCTCTCTCTCCTCCACCCTCTCTCTCTCCCCTTCTCTCTACTCCCCCCTCTCTCTCTCTCTCCCCTCCTCCCTCTCTTCTCTCTCCTCCCTCCTCCTCCTCTCTCCTCTCCTCTCTCTCTCCCTCTCTCCTATTATCTCTATCTCCCTCCCCTCTCTCTCCTCTCTCTCCTCTCTCCTTACTCTATCCCTCCTCTCCTCCTCTCTCTCTCTCTCTCTCTCCTCTCTCTCATGATACGTGTCTGGAATGTCTTTTTTTTTTCCCTTTGCGATTGGATCTGCAAAATATTCGCACATGTCATCTTCTGTCACACAGAATCATTTATTTGTTTGTTTTCTTGATGTCTTCCATAATTAGCCTAGAAACGTCCGAGTAAATTTGGCTATTTTTCTTCTTTTGTCCTTCCCTTCATTCATTCATTCATTTATTCATTCATTCGTTCATCTCTGTCTTTTTCCTCAACAGGCGCGCGTGGGAATGTGTGTGTGTGTGTGTGTGTGTGTGTGTGTGTGTGTGTGTGTGGTGGTGCGTGTGTGTGTGGTGGTGGGTGTGTGTGTCGTGTGGGGTGTCGTGCGTGCGTGCGTGCGTGTGTGTATGTGTGTCCTTGTTGATTTGAGTGTGCCAGTGTACATGTGGGCTTGTGAAATGTCTACCTAAATATGTGTTTACGTGCAGTTTATTTCGGGGGGATAGCAGAATATAGTTGTGTAAACGATATAAACGATATGATGTTACAAACTATGTCTTTCAGAACAAAATTCAGTTTTACTTTAGCAACTGCGGCTATTGTTTTCCTGTTCGTGCGATAATCATTGAGAATGTTACTGTTGAAATTACGTCTTAACTGTCAACTATCATGGATCAGGAGAGATGTGAAAACGCAGTGATGTTTTTCACTATTTAAGACAGCAAAAATGGTCAATATAGTGTACTCACAAAAAAATGTAATATTCTCTCTCACCAGTTGTCCAACTGTATAAACATCTTTTTGAAACAATTTTGATTTTTCTTTCAGTAGTATACTATAGAATCTTTTCACAAAGATCTTAACATGTATCAAACATATTAGCCCAAACTGATTTCCTGGTACTTGGTCGGATGGAGCAAAATTAAGCCCAAGCCCTTTCAGAGTGTGCATTTGTGGACATACTGCTGAGAGGCCACTTTTTTCCTTTTTTGTACACCCAGTTCTTATAGAACAGGGAGTACTTTAGAATGGGAACGAAGAAATGCTGTGTATGTGTGTGTGTGTGTGTGTGTGTGTGTGTGTGTGTGTGTGTGTGTGTGTGTGTGTGTGGGGTGTGTGTGTGTGTGTGTGTGTGTGTGTGTGCGTGCGTGCGTGCGTGCGTGCGTGCGTGCGTGTGTGGTGTGTGTGTGTGTGTGCGTGGTGCGTGGTGCGTGCGTGGTGCGTGCGTGTGTGTGTGTGTGTGTGTGTGTGTGTGTGTATGTGTTGTCCTCCTGGTCAAATTGTCCACTCGCCAGACAAAACTACTGAGCCGATCTTTCTGAAAATTTGTAGGTATGTTCATTATGGGCCATGGATGATGCCCGATGTTTTAGTTTACCGTTATAGCCGTTACTAACGGCTGTAACGGCCTGTAACGGTTTTTCTTCTTTATGGAATATCTCAGAAAGTACTTGGCCGATCTTTGTGAAAATTAGCAGGTATGTTCATTATGGGTCACGGATGATGCCCGATGTTTTAGTTTACCATTATAGCCGTTACCAATGGCTGTAACGGCCTGTAAGGGTTTTTCTTCTTTATGGAAAATCTCAAAAAGTACTTGGCCGATCTTTCTGAAAATTTGTAGGTATGTTCATTATAGGTCACGAATAATGCCCAATAATTTAGTTTACTGTTATAGCCGCTACTAACGGCTGTAACAGCCTGTAACTGTTTTTCTTCTTTATGGAATATCTCAGAAAGCACTTGGCGGATCTTTGTGAAAATTAGCAGGTATGTTCACTATGGGTTACGGATGATGCCCGATGTTTTAATTTACCGTTATAACCGTTACTAATGGCTATAACGGCCCATAACGGTTTTTCTTCTTTATGGAATATCTCAGAAAGTACTCGGCCGATCTTTCTGAAAATTTGTAGGTATGTTCAATATAGGCGACGGATGATGTCCGACATTTTAGTGTACCGTTATAGCCGTTACTATAACGGCCCATAACAGTATTCTTTTATAGAATGTCTCAGAAAGTACTTGGCCGATGTTTCTGAAAATTTGTAAGTATGTTCATTATGGGTCACGGATAATGCCCGACGTTTTATTTTACCGTTATAGCCGTTAGTAACGGCTATAACGACCCATAACGGTTTTCTTTTTTTTTTTATAGAATATCTCAGAAAGTACTTGGCCGGTCTTTCTGAAAATTTGCAGGTATGTTCATTATGGGTGACGGATGATGCCCGACGTTTTAGTTTACCGTTATAGTCGTTACTAACGGCTATATTGGCCCCTAACGGTTTTTCTTCTGTATGGAATATCTCAGAAAGTACTTGGCTGATCTTTCTGAAAATTTGTAGGTATGTTCATTATGGTCACGGATGATGCCCGATGTTTAAGTTTACCGTTATAGCCGTTACTAACCGCCCATAATGGTTTTCTTCTTTATTGAAAATCTCAGAAAGTACTTGGTCGATCTTTCTGAAAATTTGTAAGTATGTTCATTATAGGTCACAGATGATGGCCGATGTTTACCAGAATAGCCGTTACTAACGGTTACACCAGCCCAAGACGGTTTTTCCTCTTTATGGAATATCTCACGCGTATTCAGGATAAAATGGGAGTACGTTTATTTGCTTTGCATCTGTTTTTTGTTTTAAGTGAAGGTCACTATTCTAACCAATACAAGGTCTTTGGCGCACCTTGTGCTCCCTTCAGATGACCTTCTCTGCAGTCTCTTTGTTAGTCTGCGGAGGTTTTTTTTCCTGTCCCACATGAATAGGAAGATTGATTCATGAATTCCATCAGTATCCCTGGTCAGAATGATTCGGAAATACAGTCTATAAGAATATAACTTTGGGAGAAAAAATGATGAATTTAGTACAGCTCCTGTCTCCTAAACCATATCTCAGTAATTTGTTTTGTTTCTGAGGAAACTACCTTCATACCTATTTTAGTACATTATGCAAAGTCATTTATATACCACACACACACACACACACACACACACACACACACACACACACACACACACACACACACACACACACCTATCTAGGATTCCAGTCCATATGCAAAAAATTGGCATGCAGGTGCATTCTAGGATGCTTTCTGCTCCTGAACCATGTTTCTTTCTCTGTGTTTACTGTTAACCCTGGCTTTCTTCACAACATTTCAGCTGCCTTCAAAGTTTTTTTTCCAGTGACAGGCAACCAACTAAAAGCATATTCAAAAGATTCAACGCCTATCTTGCGCAGAAGTGATTGA
>CM065731.1:24683076-24688076 GCA_033310375.1 Conus canariensis | reverse complement strand
TTAAAATATAGCTGTATAGTTTACTACATATATTCAACAGAGAGATCCCTCTGTAATTGTTGGGATCATGAGGATTTCCACGTTTATACAGAGGTTGAATGATAGCTTCTGTCCATGAATCTGGGTACTGTCCTGAAGTAAAAATAAAGTTAAATAATTCTTGTAAATAAGGCAGTATCCATGTGTACGAATAAATGAATACCTCAGGAATTAGTCCATCAGGACCACCTGCCTTATTGCATTTTAAATGTTTGATTGAATCGATGATTTCTTCGCGGGTAATAACCGAGTTTAAGCTATTTATTACTTGGTGTTCAACATTATTATTCTCCTCACAAACAATCGATGGTTGTGGCTGTAATGTTGCTTCAAAAACATTCGCAAAGTGATTTCGTCAGTCTTCCTTCGAAATGTCCCCCAATGAATTCTTTTGCGTATGTCTGACATTTTTAAGAGTAGTCCAAAACAATTTAGAGTCGTTGGTAGCATTCAATAATTTGTCTCTAAGACCAGTTTTATACATATCGGACTTAGCTTTCAGTAAATCTTCGTAGCATTTCTTCTGTTCCAAGTACTCAGTTAAATTTGCTTTGGATCGCTCATGTCTGAAGATTCTTAGGGAACTTTTTACGGACGCTTTTGTTGTCCTGCATTCTTTGTCAAACCATACTTGCTTTTTCGGGAAGCTACCAAATTTCAGTTATTTTAACATACATTCTGAAGCCAATGTCAAAGTATCATTGAACACAGCAATGGACACATTAACATCTACACTTATCATTCGTTTGGCTTCTCCCAAAGCAGTTATGGAATTGGGTCTGATTAGGCTGTCCTTAAACATATCGTAGTAGTCAGGATTCCAAACAAGTTTTTGTGTACATAAACTGTCTTTTCTTTCTATCTTTCCATAACCATTACACCTCAAGGTTAAAACAATGGGCATATGTTGAGAATCAATTCTTTCATCAACGAGCATGTCTTGTATGGCATACGTATGTGATGTGGAGATGACAAAATAATCTATCACACTACAACCATTATTTGAGATGAACGTGAATTTACCCGACCTATCCCCTTTAGTTGTGCCGTTTACAATGAATAGATTAAACTGTGCACCCAATTTAAGGAAAAGTCTACCATGATAATTAAGTTCTCTGTCTTCTGAACTTCTCGTAGCTGACTCTACATAGTTGGAATCTTGATGCGTTTCTAGAAAATATTGAACATCGTTTACATGGTAGGGTTGTACATTTCCAGTTCGGGCATTTAGATCACCACATATAATGAATGGAACGTCTCCAAAATTTTCTGATACATTCAACATGCATGATTCTACAGCTGAGATGCCGTTTTCAAAACGTGAAATATTATATATAGGAGACTGTGGCGGCGCTGCATAAACAGCAATCAGAAAGACATCTGTTGTTGACTTAAATAAACATTGGGACAGTTTTAACAACACAATGTTTTCGGTTTCACAGTCAATTCTTGTAACTTGCTGATCTAGATCTTTCCTAACAAGTAGCGTCACACCACCTGATTTGCGACCTGCTTTAGACAGCCTAACTGCTGGACTGCTGTACTGAGTAAACTTGGTTAAAACATCAACTGTAAAGATTTCTGCAGTAAAGGTTTCTATAAGACAAACAAAATCATTGTATATTAGCAGAGAGAGAGAGAGAGAGAGAGAGAGAGAGAGAGAGAGAGAGAGAGAGAGAGAGAGAAGAGAGAGAGAGAGAGAGAGAATCTACACTCTATCCAAGGACGTACGTCTGCAAATGACAGCCAGTGAACGGGCTCTGCAACTGCCAGAACTCCCAGAAGACACACGAAGCACATGCAGGAACTGACAGCTAAAGTCTCAGCGGGTATCAAAGACAGGCATTGACTGGAAGGACTAATTCAGTTTAGTTACCGCTGACCCACAATTAGCCTTGAAATGCCAAAGGTGAGGCAGAGAGAGAGAGAGAGAGAGAGAGAGAGAGAGAGAGAGAGAGAGAGAGAGAGGAGAGGAGAGAGAGAGAGAGAGAATAAGATAGACACAGACAGAGAGAAAGATACAGAGAGAGAGAGAGAGAGAGAGAGAGAGAGAGAGAGAGAGAGAGAGAACGAGAGAGGGGGTAGAAAAAGGGATAGAGGCAGGGGAGAGAGAGAGAGAGAGAGAGAGAGAGAGAGAGGAGAGAGAGAGAGAGAGAGGAGAGAGAGAGAGACAGACAGACAGACAGACAGACAGACAGACCGACAGAGAGAGCGAGAGACAGAGATTCAGAGAGGCAGAGACAGAGACAGACAGACAGCAGACGACAGACCGGCGTTGGGTGAGGTGTGGGATGTCGTCCACATACATCAAACACGAAGCAACAGACATGATAGAGCTGACTGCACTGACTACACCATCAATCAACAAACTGCCGGAGACACGGGATACACATCGTGCATGAGGATTGACCGGAATCCACCGATGCTTTCGGCAGACCACAGCGCTGTGAGTTAGAATGACAGGGCCACAAAGGCTGGCTGCAAGTGGTGCGGATTGCTCACTACGGGATGGCTGTTTGTTGGCAAGTGAGACAGTGCTTCTCTGTTCCCCACTGGCACCTCGGGTGTATACTTCTTCATCTCTTTCGGAAGACAGGGCAGAGAGAGAGAGAGAGAGAGATAGAGAGAGAGGAGAGGAGAGGAGACAGAACAGATAGAGTAGATGAGCAGACAGACAGATACAGAGAGAAGAGAGAGAGTGAGACATGAGACATGATGACAGATGAGAAGAAAGAAGAAGAGGCAGACAGAGAGACAGAGGCAGAGCGAGAACAAGGAGAGAGAGAGAGAGAGACGAGAGAGTAGAGGAAGACAGCGACACCAGACAGACAGAGAGAGCCATGAGACAGAGATTCAGAGAGGCAGAGACAGAGACAGCAGACAGAGAACAGAGTAGAGGAGAGAGAGAGAGAGAGAGAGAGACGGACAGAGACGGGAGACAGACACAGAGAGGTTAGGGTGAGGGTGGGGATGGTCGTCCACATGCATCAAACACGAGCACAGACACACGTAAGAATTCTGACTGCCTCTGACCCACACATCAATCAAACGTGGGAGACAGGAGCAGGTGTGTTACGACTACTGTCGCCCTGCCCGATTTGTCCCGCGACAGATGGTCTTAAACAGAACCAGTCTGTCGCCCAGCGACAGATTGTCTCAACACCAGGACAATGTCGCCCGGCGACAGTTGGGCCCGGGTGTTGCCTATTTGATGGATAGACATTATAGGAAGACATCATGATTGAAGGGAATATTGGCGGATAGAAACACAGCGTCGGTGCTGCAAGTGAGATCTGGTCCCAACCAACTACTCAGTATGAGCATGTGTGCTTGGTTATTCAATGAACACACTTGCCCTCTGCTCCCCCTTCCCTCCCCCTACGCTCTTGTCTGTCTGTCTGCTGTCTGTCGTCTGTGTCTGCTCTCTTCTTCTCTCTCTCCTCTCGCCTTTTCGTCTAGTAAATGCCAATGCTGCAAAAAACCATAATGAAATTCCTGGGACTATCTTGACTGCTCACTTAATTCAATTGTAGTTATTATTTTAGATTGGCAAAAATTAGATTAATCAAACGCGATAATTTTAAATTCGGATAATTAAATGTCCATAGGTGGTTCAAAGGCTCTTTCAATTTAACCGGGTTTTACTGTGCATGGTCAGTTCAGTGGTGTTCATGATCTCTTTGATACAAAATCTATACAACCTATTTTGACCTACATCATATGAAGAGGAGACGTACATATTAAAAAATATATATAGATAGATACTGCATCAAGGTGATCACAGGTCATCTACATCATGAAAGGTAGAAAACAAATGCTCATCACACAATAATATGCAATCAAATAGAGAAAACATGGAATTTACATCACAATGAAAACTGGTCATTCTTGCTGATTACCGGTCATCTGCGTTGTAAGGAGCAGAGAAACGCCCATACAACAACAATATTCTGTCTGTCAAACATTTTTTTTAAATATGGAATTGGCATCAAACTGATCACTGGTCATTGTCACTGACCACTGCAACAACACTGTCTGTCAAACATTTTTTTTAAAATATGGAATTGGCATCAAACTGATCACTCATCATTGTCACTGACCACTGGTCATCTAAATTGCAAGAAGCACAGAAATATTCATATAATATACAGTAAGCAATTACGTTTTCCAAACTGGTCACTGGTCATTGTTGCTAACCACTAGTCATACTACGTTTTAAGAAGCATATACACCCTAGAACACATCAATACAGAATGAGATAGTGAAAATCTGAAATGGACATAAAACTGACCACTAGTCTTTCTTGCAGACCACTGGTCTTTCTACATTAAAAATGAAAGCATTAAACATATCAATATGGAGTGAACTCAGGAAAATATCAAATTTACATGAAACTGACCACTGGTCAATCTTGTTGACCACTGGACATCTATATTGTAAACTGTACAGAAGTGTTTATAGCACACCAATATGCAGTGAAATAGTGAAAACGTGAAATTTCATGAAGCTGACCACTGGTTTTGGCACTGACCAGTAGTTATCTAGGTTGTGAATATTATAAAATTGCCATTAGAGCATACTCAGCCTAAGTAGTGAACATTTGGATTTCACAATAAACTGAACTACTTCATGGTCACCCCATTCGATAGGGAGAGTATTGGACAGGTAACGTTTATGGCCAATGTTTAATACCATGTCCATATAAACTTACCAAAATAACATAAGCAGCATTTTTTGTGTGTTTGCCTCTTTCCAGAGTGAATCATATTATTTGGATTTGATAACTAGTTGATTTAACTACTTGACACTTGCATGTTTGATTTTTCTGATTGATTATGCACTGTGAAGATTTCTCAATGTTACCATTCAATAGAAAAACAACAATAAACTCCTGTCTCATTCCATCACTTTTTATTAGATTTTATTATCATTTGGCTCTTAGTTTGATGTTAAGGAAAGAC
>CM065731.1:24673076-24678076 GCA_033310375.1 Conus canariensis | reverse complement strand
AAAATGGACCTACGGGGGTGAATTCATTGGTGTAGTCAACGCATACAAATATCTTGGATTTTATTTTACTACCAGACTAAGTTTCACTTTTGGGTGTCAAGATATAGCAAATAGGGCAAGGAGAGCAGTCACAGTTATTCTTCATATTTTATATAAATTGAATAGTAGCGCATTTTCTGTTTTTTCGAAGTTATTCGATTCGCATGCGCCAATCTTACAATATGGGGCTGAAATTTGGGCTCTCGAGAAAAATGTCGAAATGGAGAATGTTCATTTGTATGCAATGAAAAGATTTTTGAATGTAGACAATCGAACACCAAATGATTTAGTTTATGGTGAACTCGGAAGGTATCCAGTTTATATCAATTCTGTTTTTAGATGTATTAAGTATTGGCTGAAAATAACCAGAATGGAGGAAAGTAAGATACCATTCAAAGCTTATAAGACATTGCGACAGTTGGAGGTAATGGCAAGAAAACATGGGCTACCAATGTTCGTCAGTGCTTAAATTCTTATGGCTTTGCTTATGTTTGGGACAACCAGGGCGTTGAAAGTATATCGGGATTTTTGAAATGTTTTAAACAAAGAATGATCGATTGCAGATGGCAAGATTGGCATGACCATATCTATAGCAGTGACAGATTGCACAATACAGACTCTTTAAAACAGCACATGTGGTTGAACCATACATTGAAATGAATATAAATAGGTATGTTAAGAGTGCATTGAGTAAGTTTAGATTTGGTATCTCTGACATTGCTTGCCATCGGTTTAGATACAGTGTTCTGAAAGATAAGGAATTGATGTGTCGCTTGTGTAATCAGGCAAAGGAAGATGAAATACATTTTTTACTTTGCTGTCCTGCACTCAGTGACCTTAGAGCTAAATTTGTTAAGGCCAAGTATTATTGTGACCCCTGTAGTTTTAGAGTCAACTTGTTGTTAGCAACAAGAAATGAAAATGACCTTTTCGATCTTGCTATATACATATATGAAGCGCAAAAGCGAATACGAACAGTCTATTCATAATAGTTTGCGTAGTGCATATACGTGTAATAGCTTTTTCTTTCCATTTTCTTACTGAGAATTCTTCTTGTGTGTTGTATTACGGGTGTCACCCCTTCAGTATGGGCTATGGCCTTTATCTGAATAAATCATTCGCATTCGCATTCGCATTCTCTCTCCTCTCCACCCCCCTCTCTTTCCCTCTCTCCCTCCCTCTCTCTCTTCCTATTCTCTCTCCCTCTCTCCCCCCTCTCTCTCTGTCCCTCTCTCTTTCTCTCCCTCTCTCTCTCTCCCCCTTCTCTCTCTCTCCCTCCCCCCTCCTCTCTCCCCCCCCTCTCTCTCTCACACTCTCACTCATCCTGTGTGTCAGGTTGTCTTTAGTTTTATTATTATTATTATCATCATTATCATTATTATTACTATCATTATTATTACCATTACTGTTATAATTGTTGTTGTTATTGTTGTTTTTGTTATTTGCGTGTTGTTAGTTAGAATCGTAGTAGTAGTATAGTAGTAGTAGCAGCAGCAACCGCAGCAGTAGCAGCAGCAGTAGTAGTAGTGGTAGTAGTAGCAGTATTAGTAGTAGTTAGAGCAAGTATGTAGCGTCTATCCTCTGTTAGAAACCAAGCTCTTAGCGCTTTGAAACCCAAGCTCTCGTGTACACAAGGGGCTGCCTACTGGAGTACCGTCGACAGAAGAGCTGCCAGCTGGCGCTTCATTCAGCATTTCCCTTGTCATGCAGTCGAATTTTAGTCTCTCACTTGCTCGCTCATTCTTTGATTTTGCATGCATACTGTATGTCTGCCTATCATCCACACCAAGGGGCGAACTGACCTTCTCTTCCGAGAGCTGGTGATGGGAGCATCACGTGTGTGCAAGATGTCATACGTTCGTTCATACACAAGAACCTCGGTTGAGAGTTTCGTTCGAAGGACTTTTCGTTCGGGAAATGGAGTCAGAATCAATGTTAACTATGAGAGCTAATCCTCCTGTACTGATACGAACCGTTGGGGATTTCGAACCCGCTACCCGTGGATCACAAGGATCTTGATGCATTGTTCGCTCCTGTCTTTATATGTCTCATCGTGTGTGTGTGTGTGTGTGTGTGTGTGTGTGTGTGTGTGTGTGTGTGTGTGGTGTGTGTGTGTGTTGTGTGGTGCGTGCGTGCGTGGTGTGCGTGCGTGTTGGTGCGTGCGTGCGTGCGTGCGTGCGTGTGTGTGTGTGTGTGTGTGTGTGTGTGTTGGTTGCGTGCGTGCGTGCGTGCGTGTGCGTGCGTGCGTGCGTGCGTGTGTGTGTGTGGTGTGTGTGTGTGTGTGTGTGTGCGTACTTGCGTGCGTGCGTGCGTGAGTGCGTGCGAGCGTGCGTGCGTGCGAGTGTGTGTGCGCGCGCGCTCGTGTGTGTATGTGTGTGTGCGTGCGTGCGTGCGTGCGTGCGTGCGTGCGTGTGTGTCGTGGTGTGTGGTGTGTGTGTGTGTGTGTGTGTGTACGTGTGTGTGTGCGGGGCGCGCGCGCCTGGACCTGTCAGATTAACGAAGAATTGATTCAAATTGTACAGTGCCCTAAAACATAACTGACCAACGTGTATCCAAACTGTCCCACATGGTTATTTTGCGTCTACTTTCTTTTTATTTTGATTTTTCTTTTCACTCTTTGACTCTTTCTTTTCCTTTTAAGGTTTTCAATTTCTTTCCTTTATACTACATTTCAGTCAATCTCATTCTGCCCCAGCCCAACCCCCAACCCCCGTCCTTCCCACTCCGCACCCTTATCTCGCTCGTGGTTTTTTTTTCACACTCCATTATTCATAACATAATTTTCCAAAATGTTCCATACTCTGAAGTGTTCACAGAAGGCGCCTTATTGTGACAAACTGTGCCGAGGGGGGACTTATTCTGATCAAAGTTCCTTGCTGCTGTTCTGCTTTGGGACTACGTAGGCAGCTGGTTAGGACTTTGTTTTAACTCATGCTTCCTTCTTCCGTTCTGGTTCGAGAAACAGACAGCTGGCTTGGGGAGGGGGGGGGAGGGGGAGGGTTAATATACGCTTCTTTCTCCTGTTTTGGTTAAGAAATAGACAGCTGGTTTAGGGCTTTGTTTTAATACATTCTTCTTTCTCCTTTTCTGGTTTAAGAAGAATAGACAGCTAGCTATTTCTAAGGGTTTGTTTTAATGCATGCTGCTTTCTCCTTTTCTGGTTCAAGAAGTATACAGCTGGTTAGAACTTTGTTGTCACGCTTCTTTTCTCCTGTTCTGACCTTAGAGGAAACAGACAGCTGGTTAGAGTTCTGGTTTAACACATGCTTCTTTCTCCTGCTCTGGTTCAAGATATAGACAGCTGGTCAGAGCTTTGTTTTAACACATGCTTCTTTGTCCTGCTCTGGTTCAAGACATAGACAGTTGGTCAGATTTTAACACATGCTTTTTTCTCCTGCTCTGGTTCAAGGAGAAGTAGACACTGGCCAGGGGTTTGTTTCAATACACGCTTCTTTCTTCTGTGCTTGTTCAAGAAATAGGCAGCTGGTTAAACTGTATTTTAACACGTGCTTCTTTCTCCTGTTCTGGTTTAAAAAGAAATAGGACAGGTGGTTAAAGCTTTGTTTCGACACACGCTTCTTTCTCACGTTCCGGGTCAAGAAATAGACAGGTAGTTAGAGCTTTGTTTCAACACATGATTCTTTTTCTTCTGTTCTAGTTCTAGAGGAAATAGGCAACTGGTTAGGGCTTTGTTTTAACGCATGTTTCTTTGTTATGTTCTGGTTCTACAGGAAGTGGGCAGGTGGCTAGTGTTTGGGTTTGACATACACACACCTCTTTCTTTTGTCCTGGTTCTAGCGGAAACAGGCATCTGATCAGGGCTTTGTTGTAATACACGCCTCTTACTTCTCTTCTGGTTCGAGAAGTAGACAGCTGGTTTGAGCTTCGTTTTAGCACATGCTTCTTCCAACTTTTTCTGGTTCTGCAGGAAACAGGCATCTGGTCAGGGCTTTGTGTTTTGAGCTTGACATACACCTGTTTCTTCTGGCCTGGTTATGGAGAAGACAGGCGGCTGGTTAGAACATTGTTTCAATACATATTTCTTTTTTCTGTTCTGGTTTTTACAGGAAACGAACAGCTGGCTGGGGTTTGGTTTCAGACACACCTCTTTCTTCTGTGCTGGTTCTACAGGAAACAGGCTAGCTGGTTGGGGCTTTGATTTAAGACATGTGTTTTTTTTCTTCTTCTTCTTCTTCTTTTCTGGTTCTTGAAGAGCCGTGCAGGTCTTAAGGGTTTTGGTTTAACACGTTTCGTTCTTTTCCTATTCTAGTTCTAAAGGAAGTGGACAGTTCGTCAGCGCTTCGTTCTGACACAAAGTCCTCTGTTCTCTTGCATCCAACATGGAAGAGGGCAGTTCATCAGGTCTTCGCTTCAACACACACAGGTTCTCTGCTCTTGTACGACTCCAAGACCGGTGCAGTCTTCATATTCCCCCTACCCCCTTCCCCTCGTCTCCCTTCCCTCTCCACGTGGTCATGTGGGGTATGAATAAGATGAGCGGAGTTACAGACTGAGATTTCTTTTAACACATAGTCCTCTGTTCTGTACTGATTCTGATGGTCGTGGACAGTTTTCTAATGGGGTTATTTTTAACACAGATCCCACCCCCACGCCCCCCAGCCCTACTATCATCCTAATAACTGTGATCATTTTCAGTGATATCATTTAACTGTTTAAAGATTTCTTTGATTTTATCTTACCATCTTTCCCATTTTTACTACTACTACTACTACTACTACTACTACTACTACTACTACTACTACTACTACTACTACTATTTGTCGTCGTCGTCGTCGTCCTCATCATCATCTTTATTGTTGTTGTTGTTATTTTTATCATTATCATGTTTATCATTATATCATTATCATTATTATTAATATTATGATCATTATTATTATCACTATTATTATCATATTGTTATCATTATTATTACTGTTCTTACCATTGTTATTGTTATTTTT
>CM065731.1:24658076-24663076 GCA_033310375.1 Conus canariensis | reverse complement strand
GATGGCACACGATAACAGTAAGTGACAATTTTTGTGGCTTGGTAAGAATTACCAGGCAGCTATCTTCAATCTACATCAATTTTGCCAGGGCAGCGGGGAACCCCCTGCTCTTTTCGATTTTCAACTGCCGTGGGTTCTTTAACGTGTGCAGGGGGCCAGAAAGGCACAGGGTCCGACTCGCTTATAGTCCCCATCCGATGGACATGACATTCAGTTCGATTTGTCATTCAAACTCGGAAAGAAAGGGCGAGAAAGGCAGGGTTCGAACTCACGCACTTCTCACACGTTGGATTGGCAGGCGAACGTCTTAACCACTCTGCCACCTTTCTTACTGATTATAATATTATCATTTATTATTATTATTATTGTTATTATTATTATCATCATCATTATTCTTGTTGTTGTTGTTCATAGAATCATTATTATCATTGTTATTATTATTATCATCAACAACATCGCGTCTGTCCCCCAGTTTGAGACCAAGTTCAACGCGTTTTCAATCAACACTTGCTTCAGTGCAACGGGCTGCGTACTCCGGTACAGCCGACAGGAGAGCTGCCTGCTTGTGCTACTTCTAGTCGTTTCCCGCGTCATTCTGTCAGTCAGTCAGTCAGTCAGTCAGTCAGATTTTCATCCATATTTCACATTCTTGGTGCTAGTTATGTGTATACCAACGGCCAAACTGGCCTTCTCTACCGAAAGTCGGAGACGGAATTTTACGTGTGTGTGTGTGCAAGATGTTATGCGTGTGTTGAAAACTCGGAATCTTGGGTTATAGTCTCATTCGAAAGGACTTTGGAGGAAGTGGAGTCGGAAGCAATATCAACTCGGAGGGAAGAATCCCCCTAGTACCGAAATACCCCAGCAGTGTTTTGAACGCGCGACCCCAGGATTAGGTCGTCCGGCACTCTACCAACTAAGCTATTCTTGCCCCCAGTTACATGTTGGTGACTGTACAGCAGTATCCTGCAGCACTTGTCTATGGATGGTCTGGAACTCTTCCAACATGGCCCACATCAACCAGATCCTAGGACCAGACAAAAAAAGAAGAAAAAACACCACCTTGCTCTGCAGACGCATTTTTGAGGGAGAAACTCTAAAACCTACGGGAAGACACCTTGTGGGGGTAAACGAGAGCGTGTATTGTAAGGCGCCTAGAGCTTGGTCCATAACCGTGGATAGACGATATATAACTACTATTAATGCTACTACTATTACTACTTGCTGCTGCTGCTGCTGCTGCTGCTACTGCTACTATTGCTACTACTACTTCTACTACTGCTGCTGCTGCTGCTACTACTACTTCCACTGCTACTTGTACTACTACTACTGCTACTACTACTGCTACTTGTACTATTACTTCGACTGCTACTACTACTACTGCTGCTGCTACCACTACTACTGCTACTGCTGCTGCTGCTCCTACTATCACTACTACTGCTGCTGCTATTGCAGCTATTACTCCTTCTACAGCTGCTGCTACTACTACTACTACTGCTACTACTTTTACTACTGCTACTTCTACTACTACTACTACCATGAAAAAGTTCCGACAGGCTACAGCGTTCATCCGTGGCAATGGCGGTGTTCTCGGAACCCGGATGCGGCCTCTAGTGTTGTCTGGGCTCTTAACAACGCAGCTGGACCTGATTGTCTGAACACACGACAACGACAAGTGATATATATCTTTCATTTTGTATAGAATAAACTTTGAAGATCTCTTGTGTGTATTCTGTTACGGTGTAAGGTACCAGACTTAAAAATAAATTCTCGAAGAACATTTTGATAAAACACGAAAAGAGGAAAAGTGAGGGGAGAAGGGTTGACAAGCGTAACGCCAGTGGGCCAGACAATGAAGTATACGTGAATTAAATTAGTACCTTTGAAATACTATTACGGAAATTTAAAACAAATTTACAGATTCACTAACCTGTAGCCTTTCATTGGTATTTCAGGATGATGTGTCTAAATCCGGCTAATTTGGTGAAGATCCTTTGATTAGAAAAAAATTAACTAGAAAACTGTATTGTGTTTGGGCGTCTTTTGAAATAAGGTTTCAACAGCTGTTTCCCACTCGAGTTAAAAAAAATGGATTTCAATACGTATAAAGAAATTCATTACCAATATTGTTGGAACGACATTTAGCGCATAGGCTTTCCTGGAATTCAATCCCTCGAGCTCGTCCTCTCTGTACATCTAATTTGTGGATCAGAGGTCTATATTTAGATATACAGCCAGCCAAATGCTCAGGTAGTATTATCAAAAATAGTCTTCAGACTTCTCCTTAAACTTCTTCCCATCCATTTTGCACCCTATGTCAGGAGAGAAGTGACTGTTCGTTTTCCGTTACATTGTCTTAAATGTGGTTTGTCTAGCCTGAACAAGACCAAAGAGGTCGAAACGCGTCGGGCTTTATATTCTCATTTGTATGTCTTTTTCGTTCGGCGAATCAGTCATTTTTCTAAACAAAATCTAAAATAAATGTGTGCGCACCGCCAAAAGAAACGTGGACAAACGAGTCACAAGACAAAACACGACGCGTTTCGACCTCTTAGGTCTTCTTCAGGCAAGACACAAACAAATAGGACAATGAAAACGAACGAGTTTGTCACTTGGCTTGGATCTCTTCAGCGCAAGGCAGGCGCTGAATGAAAACGAGGCTGTTAGAAGGGAGATAATGTGTGAGTCAAGGTAATAATGATGATAATTATATTACTGATAAGAAAACTAATAAAGGTCAAAATATTGAGAAAAAAAATAAATGAAGACAGGATAACTACTAACTAGTAATTTTTCTTTTAAGTTCGTTTCAATTTCCGTCTTTAGTCACATTAATTTGAATCTACCTCCTCCTTAAACGTTCCGTAATTGAAATAGAATCATTCCGGTGGAGTTCAGCCTGTCAAATCAGAACAAGCTGACACTGCATCCCTTACCCTAACTCCTCTTTGGAGCGATGGAAGTGTGAGTATGAGCTGCCCAGATTATTCCATGGTAGAGAAATGGCTCCATCCACTGAATGCGTTTTTTTCCCTCAAACTTTTCTCTGACAATAAACATTCATTGCCTATGTCCTCGCTCATAGAAGATGTCCCGAGAGCCGTGGATCAGAGGTCTTGGTGGCTGGCGCGTGCGGTGTGGTTATCAGTCAGATCGGTTTCATGCCGGAGGCTGACAGTCGACGATAATGAGTGTAGCGCTTTCCCGCAGATGGGGTTCTGTCTCAACGAGAGGGGCAGGTGGTCTGTTTCCTAGTGTTTCGCCCGCTGGCTCCATCTGCCTTTGACTGGCCAGACACATTGACAAATTTCTTTAGCCAATTGAAAAGTTTGTGACATTTTAAAACACTCGCGCGCGCATGCGCATGCACAGACACACATGTACACGTACGAACACACACACACATGCATGCGCGCGCGCGCGCACACACACACACACACACACACACACACACACACACACACACACACACACACACACACACACACACACGCACGCACACACGCACGCACGCACACGTACACACATATTCGTCCTCCGCAATTGTCCAATTCCAGCGTAGTCACCATAGCGAATATAATACATCTCATACCAGCTCTCTGCACCACTCGATCTACAGCCTTTTAAGAATATGAAATACAATGTTAATGCATTCGTGCATGTGTGCAAGTACAGGCGCGTGTATGTGTGTGTGTAGGTGTGCTGTGTAGGTGTAAATATTTGTACGTGTAAATGTGAGTATGCGCACGTAAGTGTGTGAGTGTGTGTGCACGTGCGTGCATGTGTGCGTGCGTGCTTGCGTGTGTGAATGCCCGTACAATTTTTCCATTGACAACCAAAAACAACGCAAGGCAATGTTATGCTGAAACCATCTGCCAAATTTCTCTCCCTTTGTTTACAGATTTGTCTCGGAAGCAAGCTCTCCTTGGAGCCTGTAGGCTGTAACGGCGCATGGCAAGCAAGGTCACAGACATGGTCATTCCCAAACTGGACCTCCAGCTCTCCATACTCCTGCGACGGCGCTGAACCAGTATCTCAAACGACATACATGCACAAATAACACATGTGGTTTCAACACACGAGTCCGGCTTCATCACGTAACTGTGGAACAGCTGAGGTGGGGCGAGTCGTCAAAGCTCTGGATTCTCAGTCGATGGGTCGCTGGTTCAAATACAGTCTTAACTTTCCCTCGAAATACGAAGTCGGGTTTTTCCTGTTTTTCGACGTGTGTAGCCCTGCTCGTGGCTAGTTGAGTGATTCGCAGTGGCAACACCTTTTCCATCTTTACAGAATGAAGATAATTTACCCAAACGCATGTCTATGTGGCACTGGTCAACACATTCCAGCCTATAGCTTGCAGTTTTGTCCCACATTTTGTGCCTGGTCTTGACCTTGACCTCGGCAGAGCTCCAGAGATCAGCAGCATCACTGTCTGGAGCTGGCAGATTTTGCATAGCATACTGGACTTGCCTTCAGGGACGACTTGAAAATCACAAGCTGAAGACTAAATAACAGACCCAGTTAATCCTTCAGTTTGTTAAACCTTCAGTCTCTAATTTTACAGATGTCGTATTGGTTTCGATTTTGAAAGTTTTGTAAAAGCATTGAGTTTTACGTCCAATCAAAACATGGCATCCATGTTCATAAGCAACGCACGAGTTAAGGTACAGAAAGATACCATTATCTGGAACAGAAGAACTTCTTGAATGCCTCTGTCTGTGTCTAGTGGTTCAGATGATGAATCTGCTTCTTCTAAGCTTCTCTTGCTAAAGCTTTGAGGTTTGCCTTTAGTGAGACTTTCGCGTAGGCAATTGTTTTTGATACAATGTTGAGGTAGCCACATCTTGTTTTCAGTCTTGATCTAAAAAAGTACAATACGAGCGTGTGTTGTGTTGCGTTGTGTTGTGTTATGCTATGCTGTGCTGTACTGTGGTGTGGTGATGGGGGTGGGTGGTGTGGTGGTGGTAGTGGGGGTTGGTGTGTGTGTGTGTGTGTGGTGC
>CM065731.1:24620576-24633076 GCA_033310375.1 Conus canariensis | reverse complement strand
CCAAAGTAATAATGTTTACTAAGGTAGTATTTACCAAATGGAACGGAAACGTTACCGAATCCATCAGCTTTGTTGTTGTTGTTTTCTTTTTCTCAACCTAACCGCCTTGGTAGTAAAACGTTGTACGTTCTGAACAGACCCTGAAATGCAGGAGATATAGATCAGAATTGCAATTATGACCATCAGTGCTTTTTTTATTTTCCAACGGTGATATACGGTTCATAGAATCCAAAGAGCTTTGGCTGATGAACGTCACGACTGGCGATGGCTAGAGTAATTAGCTGTTAGGGGAGTTTGTTTGGGCTATTCATTCAGCAACCTTTTTTTTTTCTCCTTCATCCCGATGACCATCATGACCGTCATTGTTCATCTTCATCATCATCGTCGTTGTCGTCGTCGTCGTCTTCCTCGTCATCACCATAATCATCATCACCACCACCACCACCACCACCACCATAACCATCATTATGGTAGCCATACTTAACTTTATTTTCGCCGTCTTTTTCTTCTTTTCCTTCTTTAATTGAAACTTTTCTTCTGGGCATTGAATACCCAAGACTAGGAGAGTAAGATTGAGCCAATGTCCTGAGAAACACTGCACGCTATACTCAAGCCTGACTGTAAACAGTTTTTCTATTTGCAGAATGACACTCAACAAATCTCAGAATAGGTTTGTTTGGTTGTCTTTTTTTCAAATACATACTTATCTTTCCCAAAATGAAACTTTGTTAAGACAAAAAAAAAAAAAAAAAAAATCAGACAGTATGTTACAGTATCATTTTCGAGTGCCCATAGAGCACGAATTTGATATTCACTTGTAAGTATAACTGGGTCGTTACGTTGCAATCTTCTTGAACCTACCTCATTGTTCAGGCAGCCATATATCGTTTTCAGTGGCAGGAAATTCTGTATGGTGGAGGGTCATTTGACCTGGAAGATAAACAACAAAAAAAAGTCTACCACTTTTATCCCCGTGCACGCTGGTGGGATTCAAACCGCGAATCGCCTGAACAGTCCAGTGTTATAACCACTCAGCGGTCCTGCCAGCAGGGAGAGAGAGAGAGAGAGAGAGAGAGGAGAAGAGAGAGAGAGAGAGAGAGAGAGAGAGAGACAGAGACAGAGACAGAGAGACAGAGAGAAAGACAGACACACAGACACACAGACTGAGACTGAGACAGACAGACAGACCGAGAGACTGAGGGAGAGAGAGAGAGAGAGAGAGAGAGAGAGAGAGAGAGAGAGAGAGAGAGAGAGAGAGAGAGAGGGAGGGACATGGATAGATAGATAGATAGATAGATAGAGAGAGAGAGAGAGAGAGAGGAGAGAGAGAGAGAGAGAGAGACTTTGACACTTTGATATTTTATTGTCATTACCAAAGAGGTCTTTTGACAAGGGGGGAGGGGTAACAGCACAATAACATTTCCCTCTTCCTTTCCTGCAAACAAACAGTACACATTCATTCCTAGTGTGTATCAAATCAAAGGTTAACAAAAACAAATAAATTCGTAACATTTCCTTATGTAACCACGCAGTGGAGTAATGCAGTAAGGTTAAAAAATTCTTAAGGCTGACTATCCTTCATCTGTCTAATTTGCAATGCTTCCACGATGAATTTCGCAACTGATTTAACTACAAGTTCATCATCTTTTGATAACACGGCAGCGACTTTTTGTCTTTTCGCTATATCTAACCGCAAAAATGAACAATTTGTCCGCACTTCATTTTAAGCAGTACAGTGGAACAGAAAGTGTTCTTCGTCATCGATAATGTGTCTACATGAGAGAAGAGAGAGAGAGAGAGAGAGAGAGAGAGAGAGAGAGAGAGAGAGAGAGAGAGAGAGAGAGAGAGAGACAGACAGACAGACAGACAGAGACAGACAGACAGACAGACAGGTAGACAGACGCTGGGGATGGATAGGGTGGGGTGGAGGTAGAGCGGGGGAGGGGGGACGGGAGGGGATTGGAGAGGGGAGGGTGTGGCTGGTTTAAACGTGGAATGAAGGGAGGGTGGGTCTCCTCGACATAGGTTTCGGGTTTCGTCTGCGGCTCAAGTCCCTTGAATAACACCGAAATAGTATTTGCGCGAGCCGTATTCAAATCTCTCTCTCTCTCTCTCTCTCTCTCTCTCTCTCTCTCTCTCTCTCTCTCTCATTTTTTTCTACATGGCTTCGAGCCTCATCATTAACATTTACGTAATCCGTTGCAATTTATGTTTCTTTGCATTATAAACTTGTTTTTCGGCGCTGCAAATATTAATGTATACACCCTTGACATAAAGGCTACGTGGGCCATTGTCAATAAAAACGTATCTGAAGCGTCTTTCTCTCTCTCTCTCTCTCTCCTCTCTCTCTCTCTCTCTCTCGCTCTCTCTCTGTATGTGCGTGTGCGTGTGCTGTGTGTGTGTTGTGTGTGTGTGTGTGTGTGTGTGTGTGTGTATGTGTGTGTGTGTGTGTGTGCGTGCATGCGTGCGTGCGTGCGTGCGTGCGTGCGTACATGCGTGTGTGTGTGTGTGTGTGTGTGTGTGTGTGTGTGTGTGTGTGTGTGTGCGCACGCAAGTGCGTGCGTTGTACGCGTGCATGTGAGCGCGCTTGCTTGTGTGTATTATGTGTGCGTGCATGCGAGCATGCGTGTGTGCGTGCGTGCTTATATATATATATATACATATATATATATATATATATATATATATATATGTGTGTGTGTGTGTGTGTGTGTGTGTGTGTGTGTGTGTATGCATGCGTGCGTGCGTGCAAGCGCGCGCACGCACGCATGCAATTGCTTTCGTCAAGATGAGGCCAGGGCTGCAGATGGCAGATGGTACAGAAAAGTGACTTGAAAAAACTTGAAAAAATAAACCTCAACTTAACAGGGAGCCGGTGAGCCGGTGCTGGACTGTAAATAACCTTATTGTTGACCCCACTTTCTTGCCGACGTGAAGGGCTAGACAACGTAAACAGTCCGAACAAATCGAACAAGAAATTCGCAATGGACTGACTGAGTAGAAGTCCCCCTCCCCCCCCCCCCCCATTCCACCCTTTGCCGTGAGCTCTTTTGTTGAGCAGGGACTGTGTTGCACTCAGTGAGCCATCTCCGACCCTGCACTCTTTCATGTTTGGCCAATGTCGCTTTGAGGAGGGGGATAAAGGGATCAGGAAGAGGGGGTCAGGCACATGGGAGAAGTGAAGTATTTATGTAGGTGATGAGTGGAAGCTGTCAGAAAGAGGAACAACATGGGCCTCAATCCATCGACACACAGGAGTTGGGTCAGCTCATGCAGTCGGAGTGGGAAGGTGCAGTTAAGTCATCTGACATTGTGCCAGAGTGTCTGGAACCTCAGTCTAATGTGAGAAACTTTTGATGGCTGCAGGAGGGTAAGATCAAGATGGGCAAAGAATCGAGCCACACTAACATTACAGGAAATGGGGGAAAAAATAGAAATTTGGATAAAGACAGGAGCTACTGGACACCACTAAGTGACCTGGCAGCAGTGCAGTGTCTCCTCTGGTAGGTTGCCCCATGAAGATCTGAAAAAGACTGCTTCCTGTGGGCTTCCCGGCTAGGGCTACATCATTTGGTGAGGCTTAAACGGGAGAACCGATGAAAGATGTGCGAGAATAATGCGACTAAATGGCTCGGGAAAAAATGAATGGTGTTGAGGCGCCACCAAACTACGGTTGTTGAATAAAGTGTCCACAACCAAGAGACAAAAGTTAGTGGATGAGCAGGAGAAAGGCTGCCAGCTTTCGTCTTCTTCTTCTTCTTCTTCTTCTTCTTCTTCTCCTCCTCCTCCTCCTCCTCCTCCTCCTCCTTCTTCTTCTTCTTCTTCTTCTTCTTCTTCTTCTTCTTCTTCTTCTTTTTCTTCTTCTCAAATCGGTCACAAGCAACACGATCAACTCCTGGGTTTGAAGGGAGGGTTGATTGGGTGGGAGGAAAGAGGAGTGATAGTGATGGAGGGAATTACATACGCCCCCCCCCCCCCAACGACCACTTCCCCATCCCTGCAACTCCCTCCCCATTCCTTATAATCCGCCCATAAATATGATATGCACTTCCTGCACAGCGTTTACAGGCTTCTATGATATTAAATAGGTAGAAAACACCTGGAACACATTGAATTACCAGTAGGAGATAGGGAATGACTGATTTGGTGGAGGCCTTATCACTTTTTTTTGGTGAAGGTAGGAGGAGTAGGTATCCACCCTATAAAGCTCTGGGGCGTTCACCAAGGTAAGCAACTGGGATGCGTACGACTTGAAAAAGCAACGCTCGCTGTTGATTGGGTTATATGCCTAGAACTCCAATCGCTTCACCTACCAATAATAGGATGGTAGTATTTCTGGTATTTGGACCAAATGATGTCTGGACGTAATTAGAACGGGTTTCCTGTTCAATCCAGTTCCCCTGACGATGAAATTGTTCGTCAGATGAGATCCAATGTCACACAGAACCCACGAGTGGTGCAACGTTTCAGTTAATTCAGTCTTTGTAAAACACCACTTTAATTTCCTTGTGATGAAGATGAAGAGGAATACAAACAAAAAGACGTTGATTTATCTTTCATTCGACAGTGCATTCTGCTGCTCGCACCGTCAAGCAGAACAGGGAAATTCATTCCGCATGTAACAGACACAAACATTGGAAATCAACTTGTTTGTCCATGCATCATATTTGCAATTATACAAGCATGTAAAATGAAAATGATTCTGAAAATGCGAAGGTAACACTTGTGAAAAAGTTTTCCAATCATGTAACTATAAGAAATCAGCAACAACAAAAAAATGTTTGCCCTTCATGTACTTTACAGTCCTCTAAAGACTTCAAAACAACTCGGTTTGCCTCCCTCATTTAACACACACAAGTTTCCAGTCATAGATTTTCAAAACTGACAACTATTTTGCTCCTCTCAGCAAGATGGTAAACACACCTAGACTGCATATTTCGTGTCCGGAAGTAAGCTTCTAAAACGCCTTTCAAAGCAGTTATGTCTGCAAGTTTACAAAAAGACCAGTGAAGCGAGCCTACCACAGTTGGCTATCCGTCTTTCAATGGTCCCTGGTCCATCCACTCATCCTGTGTTAAGTTTGATATTCTATGGAAGGAAAAGTCTTTCTTGTCTTCCAAGTTTAGCGATAAAAAAAACCGACACCCTTGAGCCATGTTGAATTGAGCAGTTTTCAACTTCACTGCCAAAAGTCGATACTTTGAGAACCGGAAGTTTTTTTTTTTTTTTATCCAATACAGCCAATCAACGGCTGCCCTGCACTTAATTCATACACAGTGTAACCAGCTTTTCCCTCGTACTACAGTCTTTGGCTTGGATCGACATGCATCACATTCACGTTTGCTTTCTAGAACAGCCATCCGCAAAACGCACAACAGTCTGTTGAGCCAGCAGACGGTTGTTGTCACTTGTGTTATTGCGCTCTGATGGAAGCAAAAATTCAGTGGAGTTATTGCACTGACTTTGGGAGAGGGAAAGGGATAGGAGGGGAAGGAGGCGGCCTGGAAGAGGAGGGGTGTGTATGTGAAGCTGAGTTCCAAGAGCTTGGGATGGGGGAAGGGGGAGGGGGGGGGGACAGTAGGCCCTTCAGGGTTGGCAAATTATCACTACCACTACAAACAAGACTCATGGCCAAAACCCGCATCAGAAAAGATGTCTTAAAAACAGGTCATTAATGCCAAAATCTTGAAGGATCCATTTCCTTTTAAAAATTCTTTTTAGCTCTTCCTGTTTTGAAACACTGTCTTCCGAAAGCTCGGAGATATGAGCCTGGAAATCTCTCTCTCTCTCTCTCTCTTTCTCTCTCTCTCACCACACACACACACACACACACACACACACACACACACACACACACACACACACACACACACATCTAAAATGCTATCGTGTTTTTGTTTGATATCATGTCACCATGGAAATCATTAAACTGTTTTCACAAATGCCGGTTAATTCTTCCTGAAAAAAAAAAATCAAACATAAGAGCTCTGAGGAGGCAAATTGCACGCATGTCTTTTCAGTGCCTTTCTTGAAAACAGAAACAAGCAGCTATGTTTATCGGTCACGTTTTACAGCGCGTGGAATGGAGACTAATTACTTCGTCGCTCACTGGACAGATGGGACGCGCCCTGTTGATCCCTTTTATAGGACCAGGTGTTTGTCGCCTGATAATGATGCTCGTGTGAACTGGTTTTCTTTCTATTGAAACAAAGATGGGGTTTCCTGTTTCAAAGAGCAATTCATTGCACATCTTAGTGTTGACTTTCAGAGCAGATGTACGCATCTTTGAACAAAGTGTACTTCTTCGTGTACATCCTGCCCCCATTTTCATACAGAGTGATGAAGAAATTCTTACATTATTCAGTCGCAGATTCAGCGCCGTTTCTTGTTACACTCCATCTAACATTCAACGTAAACAAGATAAATGTCTGATAGTGCCAAAAGGCAAAAGGATATCTTTTCTGATATCGTGCATGACCATTTTTTTTTAAATCCTGGACATCATTGACAGAATTATGATTTGCTTGTCCTTCATGCGCACTGCTCAGATCAGCTGAACTCTTCCACATATCCACCTTTGTTCATGCGAACGTTAACAACGTCATGGCTAGCTCAAAGGCAAGTTAAACCTGTTGTATAATGTCTTTCTTTACTCTAGTCATCGTGCCATGTAAATACTATTGTAAAATGGCATACTCCACTACCTTTGAACCCCATATCCTCTCCAACCCTTCCTTCATCCGCCCTACCCCATTCCACTCCTCCAACCGATAAAGAATCCTTTGTTTACGAGCGTCATTGTGAAAGGAATCAAACAAACACAGCAACAACAACAACAACAACAACAACAGCAAATCAGCTAATGTTGATTGAACACAACCCACCATCGATCGCCCGAGCAAAGTGACCAAGGGTGGTGCGATCCCATCTGATGTAACTGAGCTGGTGCGATTGTGTCCATTGCTTTTCTTTTTTTCTAGAACATCATAACATTCATTAAGAAAGGCCGCCACGTGCCTTGGCCGTGACAGATTGGGTTTGTTGGGCATAGGGACATGGTTGCTGTAATTGAAAACAAGAGAAACTCGTGTCATGTTAATTTAAAATGTAAAAAGCTGAATATATTTTTCTTCTTCTTTTTTTTTTTTTGCCTTGTGATTGTTCGGCAAATAGCAGCATCTCTCTCTGTCTCTGTCTATCTGTCTGTCTTCCTCCCCCCTCCCTCCCTCTCTCTCTCTCTCTCGCTCTCTCTCTCTCTCAGTAATATCATTTGTCCATGACTCTCAATTTGTGTAATCTGCCTGCCTGCCTGTCTGATGGTGTGCGCACGCGCGCGCGCGCGCGCGCGCGCGCGCGCGCGCGCGCGTGTGTGTGTGTGTGTGGTGTGTGTGTGTGTGTGTGTGTGTGTGCGCGTGCATGCGTGCGTGCGTGCATGCGTGCGTGCATGCGTGCGTGTGTGTGTGTGTGTGTGCGTGTGTCCGTGCGTGCATGTGTGTGTGTGGGGGGGGGGGGGGGGGGGGGGAGGATCAGACAGTCTGACAGACAGACAGACAATTTGAGATGGAACTCTCACACCTTCTTATGCGGTGATTGTCGCCCTTGGGCATGGTCCCCACTCCTATCTCAGTCAGGTACCACCAGGAATGGGCAATCTCCGCTCTCAGCAAAGCGTCCCGAGACACTCACCCAGTATATATAAAAGTCAATCGCCGAGCGCCCCTGCACACCAGACAGCCCTCTCTCCACCACACTTGAATGGCTGTAATTAGCCGTCGTTGCGAGAGGCAGCGGTAGTGTGTACTTGTATACTTTTGGAAGACAGAAGCGAAATCGTCATGTAAAAAAAATAACTTTAAAACACCCGTTTTACACTTAAATTTCCAACCCTTAATGATGTAGTCATCATAATGATAGACACTTGTATAGCAAACATTAAAAAAAAACTTCTATTAGTGCTTCACAAAAATAATAATACACACATACAATGCACATCATATTCTACATAAGACATGGTGTTGATGTTACATTAAACACATTATTACCCTGACAAACTATACATAGGAAACTAAACAAACAACGAACGTAGCTGCATGCACATTTCTCTGGAACACAACATACATACTCAGTCAAACATAGCACACATGCAGAAACGTGTATACTTTTGCATGGACATGCCATGACCAGAAGTATTGCCGAGAGATAAGGGATACGTTTTAACGCCAAGTTGTTAAAGAGTTTTTAGGGAGTCTGCTCCATGGTGTTGGGGCATGAAAGAGAGAAAAACCAGACTTTGTCCCTTGGTCTTTATTCTGGTGTGAATTGTCATGAGAAGTCGAGTAACAGAAGATGAGCAGTGCTGGTGAGAGGGAGAATAGCTTTTGATGGGCCTTTAGCCTTCATAGGGTCTGTAGTATCTAAACAACAGGTATTGTGTTTACTGGGAAAAAAGAAGTTGCACACACACACACACACACTCTCTCTCTCTCTCTCTCTCTCTCTCTCTCTCTCTCTCACCACACACACACACACACACACACACACACACACACACACACACACCACACACACACACATCTTCGACAACCAGGTGGGATGGAAATATAAAATATGCCAGGCCTGGTTGAACAGGAAGATTCAAGTGAAAGGCTATGAAACGTAGAATACACCACAATATGATTTCAGGTGAGAAAGATGAGGTTCTTGAGAGCCCTACTGGCGACCAGACACAGACAAGTGAGCCAAAGAGTACGTTTCTCCACCCCACAAGTCAGAAGGAAGAACAACAAGAAAAGGAAAGAAGACTGTAGGTCATTGCATTCTACCCTTCACCCCAGCAGTCGGACACAGGAAGCCCAGGATCAAGTCCAAAGGGACCCACTCCTGTTGTCAGGTGTCGACAGCTGGACCAGGCCCTGCTGTCAGGTACCAAGAGCAGCTCTACCCAGAATGACACCACCGGATCATGTGAACCCATGTCAGTCACCCTGAAAAGGAACTATAGGTGGGAGACTGGAAGCAGGACAACACAAACAGCACTCACCGGCCGGACCTGACCAAACGAGCTGTAAGGCTCCAACCACTTCACCACCAACAAAACCAACCACACAACCGACGCCACCAGCCACTGGAGCAGAACTACTGTACTGTACCGCCATCACCTGACTCCCTACAGGCTGCAGGTCCAGGACAAATTGTCTTCAAGAGTTTCGAGCTAACGGGACGTTAATCACATCATACATCATCATCGATGAGACAAACGAATCACGTTTGCTCGCCGACAGCCTACGTCTCCGAATGTTGTCTTTGGGTTCACACTTCTCTTGCTTTTAGAAGTGTGTCTGAGAGCATTAGGTTATTGTAGTTTAAGAGCGATAATCCGTTTTGCTCAGGTGTAATAATTCTTTGATCTTTTACATGATTTTGTTCTGATCCAATTTTTTTTTCGTCAGTCATGTTCTAAGGTTTTGGGCTTATGTACGGGAACACTAAAAGATGAATGGGAGGTGGTGAACATTCAGTGATGGCAAGAGTAGCTCATATGTACTATTTTGTAGCACAAGTGTCATTGATAAGTAAAGGCAGAACTGTGTAAAAAACAACAACAACTCCTTGTGATCTCCTATATGCAAAAACTGCATCTCGCTGACCAAGGCATATGAAATTAATAGCAACACACGCGCGCGCGCGCGCGCACACACACACACACACACATATATATATATATATATACATAAGCGTATATTTATACATATATGTATATATACATAAGTGTTATATATATATATATATATATATATATATATACAAGTGTGTGCATGCGCGCGTATGTGTGTGTGTGTGTGTTGTGTGTGTGTGTGTGTGTGTGTGTGTGTGTGTGTGCGCGCGCGCGCGCGCGTGCGCTCTCTCTCTCTCTCTCTCTCTCTCTCCCATGCATCCTTTTGTGTGGATGAGGAAAGAGCTGGAGACTGACAGGTGGGACAGAGAATTGAATGGAAAAACCTGGAATACAGACCCTGATCTAACAGGCAGCCAGTGCCAGGCTGTAAATAACCTTGTTGTTAACAACCCCTCCGTCCCACTCCCCTGACTACGTTAAGCGCTAAGACAATGTAAACGATAAGACAGAAAGTAAAGAACAAATTGCAACAAAAGTCTTCAGTGGATTGCGTGAGTGAAATTGCCCTACCCCACCTCTTGCCGTGAGCTCTTTTGTTGTGCACGGATTGAGTTGCACGCAGTGAACCATCTCCGGCCCTGTACTCTTTCGGGTGTGGGCAATTTTCTTTTCATGATAGGAAGGAAGGAAGAAGGGACTGAGGGACTTGGAAGTGGGGATAGGTGGGTACGTAAGTTGGGAGAGGCAGAGAATTTGCCTAGGTGATGAGCTGAAGTTGTCCGAAGGAGGAGCAGCACGGGTCTCAATCCATCAACACATAACGATGGATCAGTTCATGGAGTAGGAGCGGGGGAGTTGGGGGGTAAGTTGTCTGATATCATGCCAGAGTGTCTGAAACCTCAGTCGAACGTCTAGACACATTGATGGCCATGGGAGGGGAAGATTAGGATGGGTAAAGAATCGAACCACAACAACATCACTGGAAAGGAAACCCAAATGACGTTTGAATGAAAACTGGAGCAACGGAACGCTACCAGGAGACTTGGCAACAGCGCAGTGCCTTCTCTGCTGAGTTGCCTCACGGTGTTCTGAAACAGACTGCTCCCTGTGGGCTGCAGGGCGAGGGTTACATGTCTTGAAGCGGCTTAAACGGGAGAGCCGACAAATGTCGTGGGAATAATGCATATAGATGGCAAGGAAAAGAAAAAAGACTGGAGCTGCGGAAGGGAAGAGACAGTTACCCCCAAAGCATAGTTTGTCAAAATTAAAAAAAACAACAACACACAAACAAACAAAAACTGAAAAAGTTCAAAGCCAGGAGGCAAAAGGTTAATGATTGAGGAGGAGAGAGGCCGTCTACCTTTTTGTTCTTTGTTTGTTTGGTTGCTTGCTTTTATTCAAATCTGTCAAGCAGCATGATCCACTTTTTGTTTACAGATTAGGCTTGACAGGGTGGATGGACAGAAGAGTGGAAGTGGCAGCGGGATTTAAGCCCCCCACCCCCTCCCCACGCCTTGTAACTCCTTCCACCTTCTTTATAATCCGCCCCTAAAATATAACACACACTGTAGAGTTGAAAAGGAACGAACCTCCTGGAACAAATCTAACTGCCAGTAAGTGAGAGCAAAATCATTTAGTTGGCTCTGTGGAATGGGGTGAGGGGGGGGGGAGGGGGAGGGAGGTATCTGTCCAGGAAAGCCCATGCGCAATGCACCAACACAACCCGGATGCGTGCCACTTCAAAAAGCAACGATCGCTGTCTACTATGCTATACACTTTCGATTCCAAGCGCTTCATACATCAAGAAGAGAGAAGTACTACATCTGGTACATTGCCAGATGATGGCTAAACATATCTGAAAAAGGTTTTCTTTTTAGCATCTACCCCCTAACAATTAACGTGTTCGTAAGAGGAACTCCGAAGCCACACAAAACCCAGGAGTGGTGCAATATTTGCTTTATCTAGCCATTTTAAAGGATCATTTTGTCTTGCTTGTATTGACAATGAAAATGACTGGAAACAGAGAGCAGTTTTTTTTTCATTTGCCTACAAATTCTACTACTTGTACTTTTAGTAAAAAGATCATTGCACTTTCAATAAAAGCGAATGCTGGAAATAAACTTGTTAGTCCATGCACACATTTACCATTGTACAACGGCATAAATGGAACAGTGTTTTGAAAATTTTAGCTGTATGTCTTCTAAAGTATAAGCATTTCATAGCGACTGTTTTCATAACGCTACAACATGTGACGATTTTTAGATACATATCCAGCGTAACAAACTGATGAGGCAACCCAATTTTCAACAGTGAAAATACTGGTCAGTGGGCATAGTGATATGTACTCTTTTTAATTTCAGAGAAAATTCCTGATCCAATAAATCCAAAGAAAAACGCCTTCCTTGAGACAAATTAAGTCCGATTCCATACAGAGTATTACTGTTACAGCCTCTTTGTAAACTTGTATTGCTAGAGACGAAAGAAAAGTATCATCCGCATTGCCAAAGCAAGAGCATGCGTTTCTATAATGAAAAGATGTGCTCGTCACGGGCGTTCTTGTTGAAAGTATCAATAGGAAGGCAACATTTGTGAATGAAAGGGTTTTGAAATTATGTAAATATAAAGAAAAAAAGCAACAGAAATAAAGTTTCTCCTTGATGCGCTTCACGCTCCTCTAAACAAGCGAAGTTATCTCCCTCATTAAATGCACACGGTTTTGTGAAGTCATATAGTTTTAGAATTTACATCTGTTTTGCTCCTCTCAGCAAGATGGTAAACACACTTTAGACTGCAAAATTCGTGACTGGTAATCTTTCCAAACGCACGTTGAGACAGCTCTGTCCCCATGTTCACACAAAGGCTCAATGAAGCGTGCCCACCACAT
>CM065731.1:24600576-24615576 GCA_033310375.1 Conus canariensis | reverse complement strand
AGACAGGCAAGGATTAATCCCGTCTACCCAACAAAGGGAGTGGAGTTTTGTGTGTATGACCGTTTTATATCCCGCCATTAAGGCAGCCATACTCCAACTTCGGGGAAGGTGCACGCTATGTGTAACGTGTCATCCATACCAACGGCCAAACTGGCCTTCTCTTCCGAAAGTTGGTGATGGGATTTGACGTGTGTGCAAGATGTTATGCGTGCGTTCACACACAATGAACCTCGGTTCTGAGTCTCATTCGAAGGACTGTATGGGAAATGGAGTCAGAACCAACGTTAACTCCGAGGGAAAAATCCCCCTGTACCGAAACGGTCCGGCGGAGATTCGAACCTGCAACCCCGGGATCACCAAGATTACGAGTCCAGCGCTCTACCACTGAGCTATTCCGGCCCTAAACGCTGTTACCAACTTTCAGAAGAGAAGGCCAGTTTGGCTGTTGGGTTGGATGACACAACACACACAGTATGAATGAAAGAAAGACGGAACAAATAGAGCAGGAAACAAATGAATGTCGCGAAGACAGCTCTTCAGTCGGCTCAACTCTCGAAGGCAGCACATCGTGTAAACGACAGCTTGAATTGTAAACTGCTTCGAGTTTGGTCTCACACCGAGGATAGGCGCTATTTTTTGTGTACTCTTAATAACAATAGCATACACAGATATGAACAGAATCTTCGACGCAGATTTTCTGAAACAACGCAAAAACTGATTAAGATCTTTCTTTCGTAAAATTTTCAAATCAAATGAAAAATCGTTATCTTTCCTATGAACTAAGAAATCACATCAGAATGAATATATCTGAAATTCAGTGACTCTGCTGAAATGTGATCATGTCTGGCATTATGGAAGTTCCAGCACTCGTTAACAGCATGTTTTACAGTAGATGGTATATTACACGAGTACGTGTTACAGTAAATGGTATATTACAATAGCCTGTTTCGCAATAAGTCGCTCTCTCTCTCTCTCTCTCTGTATATATATATATATATATATATATATATATATATATATATATGTGTGTGTGTGTGTGTGTGTGTGTGTGTGTGTGTGTATGTGTGTGACATACTACTTATAAACACACACACACACACACACACACACACACACACACACACACACACACACACACACACACACTCACACAGAAAAAAAGCTACAGAAAACGTCCCGTTATCAAATGTTACCAGATCCACATTTTCTTCTTCTCGCTCTTAGTTTTGTTGCTTTTTTTTCCTTTAAATTTGCGATTGTTACGGAAAAAGGAGAGGCTTTTTGGTTTCTTCACCTTGCTCTCTCTCTCTCTCTCTCTCTCTCTCTCTCTCTCTCTCTGCGTGTTTGCGCACATGCATGCACGCATGTGTGTGTGTGTGTGTGTGTGTGTGTGTGTGTGTGTGTGTGTGTGTGTGCGTGCGTGCGTGCGTGCGTGCATGTGTGTGTGTGTGTGTATGTGCGCGTATGTCTGTGCGTGCATGTGTGTGTGCTTGTGAACGTGCTTGTGTACGTGCGTGCGTGCGTGCGTGCGTGCGTGTGTGCGTGCGTGCGTGTGTGTGTGTGTGTGCGTGCGTGCGTGTGTGTGTGTGTGTGTGTGTGTTTACAAGTAGTATGTCACACACACATACACACACACACACATACACACACACACACACGCACGCACACACTCACGCACGCGTGCTGGTGCACACACGCATGCATGTACACCGAAAGGAAGTAAAAGTCCACTCAAAGACTGAAAAACAAACAAACAAACAAACAAAAAATTCCAGAGTAACTAGGAAACAAACACGTTCAATCACAGCAAAATGGGAACATCTTATGTTAAACCATTGCACTTTTTAGATTCTCATCAATTGCTCTGCTCTCACCTTTGCAAGCAGGCCATTGGTCCGCACGATCACGTCATAGTTATTTCTGTTCATGATTGGTTGATCTTCTTCACTCCCGACAAACGTTTACTACTTCATGGCCCCCTCATAGGCAACTTAAACCTGGCGCACGATGTCTCTGTGTTCTATAGTAATGACGCAAATACAAAGACGATCGTAAGCTGCACTACCGTATGCTCCACCTAGCCTCTTCCTATCCCCCTCTCTCTGTGTCCCCCATCATCTCTCCTCTACCCCCACTCCCCCACCATCCCATCCTATCCCTTCCATCACCAAATTAAGATGATCTTAGTAAACCGGCGTCGTTGTAAGTGGAATCAGACATACAAAACAACAACAGCAACGAAGAATCACTTCATAATATGGATGAAACAAAACTCATAATCAGTCACACATTTACCATCAAACAATAATTACAAAGCAAACTACAAACCCCGCTGTTTCATCCCCCCCCCCCAACCACTACCCTCCCCACCCCCCTTTTTTTTTTCTAAACAAACCCCCTTTTTACAAGGACCCCTCCTCATTATTATCACGGTCATCTTTACTATTTCAGCTCCCATGATCCCCTCCTTAACAGCCTCGTTTTCATCCAACAGCCATTTTGATTTTGCGCCGAATATGAGAAGATAAGTGGTTTCTCGTTCTTCGTTTTCACTGTCCAAAATGGGTTTTTTTTTTTGTTTGTTTTTGTCTGAAGAAGACCCTGTGCTCTGTTTATCTGTGTCCTTGGCGGTAACTAACCCCTTTCTCTTTCTCAATAATCAGTCACAAAACGGTTTGCTTGAGCATAGTGACCAAGGGTGCTGCGGTCACATGTGCTGTAAACTGAGCAGGTGCCGTTGCGTCCGTTCCCTTCTAAGAAACGACCACAAGAGCCATCAAGAAAGGCCGCCAAGGGCCTTAGCCATGACATATTGGATTTGTTGGGCACAGACATAAGGTTGCTGTAATTGGACAGAAGAGAAACCGGTGTCACATGAGAATGTAAACAGATCGATGTGTTTTTCTTTTTCTTTGTTGTTGCTGTTGCTATTTGTTTTTGGTTAATTGATTGTTTAGCAAGTGGCAGCCTCTCTCTCTCATTCTCTCTCTCTCTCTCTCTCTCTCTCTCTCTCTCTCTCTCTCTCTCTCTCAGCAGTGCGTCTCAACAGTGACTGTCAGCCTCTGTTAGTCTCTCAATTTGAGTTTGAGTAAACTGTCTGCGTGCCTGCCTGCCTGCCTCGCTCTCTCTTTAGCGATTAGCGATTGAGTGTATGTCTATGTGTCTATGGGTATGCGTTTGTACAGGAATCCGAGTTTCTTGACGTGAGAATGTCTCGTGACGTCATAAATAATACATTCAACGACTGTCGTGTTTGCCTACGTGTGTGTGTGTGTGTGTGTGTGTGTGTGTGTGTGTGTGTGTGTGTGTGTGTGCGTGCGTGCGTGCGTGCGTGCGTGCGTGCGTGTGTGTGTGTGTGTGTGTGTGTGTGTGTGTGTGTGTGTAGGATCACACAGACAGACAGGCAGGCAGACAATTCAGATCTAGCTCCCACGCCTCTTGGTACAGTGGACAGTGATTGTCGCCCTTGGGCATGGTCCCCACTCCTATCTCAGTCAGGTACCGCCAGGAATGGGCAATCTCCGCTCTCAGCAAAGCGTCCCAAGACACTCACTCAGTATATATAAAAGTCAATCGCCGAGCGCCCCGGCACACCAGACAACCCTCTCTCCACCACACTTGGGTGGCTGTTATTAGCTGTCATTGCGAGCAGGGGGTTGGTTGTATTTTTATACTGCTTTGGTACAGGAACGACATCGTTATGTTGTAAGATAATGAAAAAAAAATCCCCACCATTTTACACTCCAACATTTAGTCCTTAACGATGATATTTCTGATTATGACTGATATTTATATAGTATGCTATCCAGAAAACTACGCTTGGTGCATTTACAATACAAGTATACGTTACACATAATATTCCACATAACACATTATATCAATGTTACAGGTAGACAGATGAAAGTGTGCGAGACTAACTGTATAGATGACAACTTTATAATCTTTATAATATATATATATATATATATATATATATATAATATATAACCGCATGCACATGTCTGTAAAAGAATACCACATACCTATATCCACAGATACACAATCAAATATAGCACACATGCAGAAAAGTACACACTGTTTATATGGACATACCATTACCAGATGTATTGGCAAGAAAAATATCGATGAGTTTTAATGCCATTAAAAAAAGAAGTTCTCAGGGGTCTGCTCCATGTGGCCAGAGCTTGAAAAAGACGTAGTCTTTGTCCTTAACCCTTTGTCCTGGCGTCAGGCATGATGAACGTCAGGTTTCTAAAAAGCAGGATTAGCGAGAGAGAATATAGCTTTTGGCGAGCTTTTAGCTTTATAAGGTCTTGAGTAATGAAACAACACGTGCATATTGTAAAAAAAAAAGCTGCATGTGCTCTCTCTCTCTCTCTCTCTCTCTCTCTCTCTCTCTCACACACACACACACACACCACACACACACACACACACACACACAAATGTGCACACATACCCATGCGTGTCCGTGCACACGTGTACATGCGCGCGCGCACGCACACACACACACACACACACACACACACACACTCACATACACGCACCATACACACACACACATACGCACACACGCACACGCGTGCGCGCGCGCGCGCGCGCGCACACACACACACACACACACACACACACGCATCACACACACACACACACAACACACACACGCGCGCGCGCGCGCGCGCGCGCGCGCACACGCACGCCCCCCCCTCCCCTCCCCCCACACACCTCCAGATTTACGACAATCAAGTGAGATGGTAGTCTGAAATCTGCTGAGCCAGTATTCATGGTGAGCAGGTAACGGAATTAGAGCTGGACAACTTTCCATGAGCAAACAGTGAGACTGTGGGCGTCTTTCTTTGTATGAGGTTTTCAGCCTCGATAGTCCCCTTTCGCTCAATGTTAAGTTGAAAGACAAAGGCAAGACAAGATAGACAAATACATACAAATTCATGAAATAAACAACAACAACACCCCCCCCCCCCCCATCTCTAAGAATCCAGTGCAAGTGCATGGAAAGAGACGTGACACGTCATATGTCACTAATTCCTGTTGTGCAGTATTCCTGTCAGTTTCAAGTCAAAGAAATCCGCTCACGTTTCAGTAAGTCAGCCCCGCAACAGGTGGAATAGATAAGTGTGAATGACGAACGATCAACAAAATGAGACCAACCGAAAATTTTAAGCAAAAATACACGCGTGATCATTTGAAAGAAGAATAGGTCATTTGGAGTAACACATCATCTAAACAATCTTAATTGCAAACAAGGCAGAGATACCAAAAAGGAAGCGCAGATAAATTCTTGGAAGAATTTGATAGAAGAGAACAGGCCAAAAGTAAGGGAACGGCTATGAAATGTGGGATATAATACGATATATTTTCAGGTTAAGAACATGAGGTCTCGGAGTGCGCTATTCAGTGACCCGAGGAGTAAGTTTCTCTGCCTGACAGACCAGAAGGAAGAAGGAAATGAACGGAAAGAGAACCATACGCCATAGCCTTTCACCCGACCTTCCCTTCACCTCCTGAGCGTTTACGGCCGGGAACCAAGAAACTCTTAAATAAATGTGAGCGAACCGCCAAGAGAAACGTGGACAAACGAGTCACAAGACAAAACACGACGCGTTTCGACCTCTTAGGTCTTCTTCAGGCAAGACGCAAACAAACAGGACAATAAAAATGAACGAGTTTGTCACTTAGCCTTGATCTCTTCAGCTAAGTGACAAACTCGTTCTTTTTCATTGTCTATTTGTTTGTGTCTTGCCTGAAGAAGACCTAAGAGGTCGAAACACATCGTGTTTTGTCTTGTGACTCGTTTGTCCACGTTTCTCTTGGCGGTTCGCTAACATTTATTTAAGATTTTGTTTAGATTTCCGCCTGCAGTCGTCTCACTTTGCAACGAGTACCAAAGAAGCCACTCTTGTCTGCACAGTGGATCGTTTGGACCTGTTCCTAGACTCTCAGGTGTGACAAGCTCTGTCCAGGTGTGAACGACTCTGCCCAAACTGACTCCATGGGATCATGTGGACTCCTATCAGTGATCCTGAGAAGGAACTTGAGGTAGAAAGCTGGAGGCAGGACAACACAACAGCACTTACTGGCCGCACCTGAGGAATGACAGGCATAACGTCATCCATTTCACCACGAAGGAAACCAGCCGCACTTCCGGACTGCACGAGCCATCAGAGCAGAAGAACTGTGCTTTACCCCCATCGCTACAATTCCCTACAGACTGCAGATCTGGGAACGACTTGTCTCTAACAGCTTCGGGCTAATGGAAAGTGAATCTTATCATTTATTCTCATTGATGTGACAAACAAATCCCGCTTGCTCGGTGACAGCCCGCGTCACCGAATGTTGTGTTTAAGTTTACACTTCTACTTTGAAAAGTGTGTTTGGTAGCGTTTGGGTAATGATAGTTTAAGGGCGGTTAATTTGCTTTATTTAAGAGTGCATTAATTCTGTAATTCTTCACATGATTTTGTTGTGAGGTAATTTTGTCTGTCATCAGTCAAGCAAATCCTGAACTAAAGGGCCGGTTTGGGCATTATGTATATGAACATCAAAGGATATACGTGAGGTAGAGAGACACACACACGTTAACAGCTAGAAAAGCTCAGATGTACAGTGTAGCAACTCAAGCATCACTGCTAACTGTGGCTAAAATTGCGAGTTCCTGTGTGATCCCCTGTGATATGTGAAAACTGACTGAAGTACATAAAATTAATATCAACGTGCAGGCACACGCGTGTGTGCATGCTCTCTCTCTCTCTCTCTCTCGCGCACACACACACACACACACACACACACACACACACACACACACACACACACACACACACACACACACTACACACAACACACACACAGCACACGCACACCACACACCAAAAGCGCAAAAGGGACAGTCTTCATATTTCTTTTAATATTCACCCCGAAGACTCCTTTGCTATGAAAAGCATTTTCTTAGTATTAAATTTGTAACTGAAGAATCCTTTCTGGAGAATGCACCATTTAAAATTTGAAAGAAAAGAAAACGTTTGTCTCTTTAAGGAACAAGTGCTTATCTCAGCTTTGATGCCTGCGTATCTGTCTGTTTGTGTGTGTGTGTGTGTGTGTGTGTGTGTGTGTGTGCGTGCGTGCGTGCGTGCGTGCGTGCGTGCGTGCGTGTGTGTGTGTATGTGTGTGTGTACATGCGCATGCGCGCGCGTGTGTATGTGTGTGTGTGTGTGTGTGTGTGTGTGTGTGTGTGTGTGTGTGTGTGTGTGTGTGATGATATAGTCTGCGAAAAGACGTCTTGAATTTACAGATATGCAGTGAAGCAAACATCCCAATTATTCCCAGCTCAAATACATAACTTTGAAAGACAAAGTTGCGTTTAAAAGGAAGAGGACACTAGACTCAATTCATCTCCTATGATTAGTTTGTTGCTTTTATTTATTTATTTATTTATTTATTCAGTTATTTATCTATTTATCTATTTACAGAGAGAGAGAGAGAGAGAGAGAGAGAGAGAGAGAGAGAGAGAGAGAGAGAGAGAGACTTTTGTTTCTCTCAACAAAACGATGTTCCGACATTCGCCGTGATTTACGTGCCACACATTCACAGACACACCCTCGATGATTGAACTTTCACTCTCCGAGATGAACGCAGGGCAGACAGGCAATCGTTGCCCATTGATTTACGGCGTCCCTTGATACAAAAAAGTTGACAAACCTGCTTCTTAAGGTTGCGGACAGCAGAAACCCTATCAACTACCACTCCTTTTTCCTACTCTTTACTACGCAGGTCGTTTAACCAGCTTCTGTGATCTACGGTGGGGAACACGTACATAACATGTGGGTCGCCACAGTTCAAACCAGCTGACAGTACGTCACAGCACAAGAGCGGTCTTGCTGATGTGAGAAATATATTTCTACAGAACTGTGTTTGGGCAGAGATGTTGAGTTACTGCAAAAGACCATCGATGTACGTAATGATGGCAATGTGTAAGTATGAGCTATGAGCAAAAACGCATGTTGAAAGTAGGTGAGAAACGTTGTCAATGTATGGCATTGGCGAATATGCGTTACGAACTTTTATCCCCCCTCCCCCTCCCTTATGCCTCGTCCCTCCCCCACACCCTTCCTAATCTCTCCCAGTCCCCTCCCCTCCCCCCCCCCCCTCTCCTCCTCCAAACTCTCCGACCATCTCTGAAAATGAAGCTGCGCATTGCCTACAAGACCGGGACCGTAATTATGGTCTTTTCCATGCTCTTCATCATTTTCTGTTTATGATCAGTTTGACATTAACAAGTGCTTTGGCGGATTTAACCTGTCCTTTTCTCTTTAGCTCGTAAATTTCATAGAGGTGACCATGCGAATTAACTCCACCTTTTCTTGTTCTTATGTGCAGAAGACACACTAGTTTTGACAATATCTTGAAAGCCATTTAGAGGTTTTTCAGTGCCTTACAGAGAGACTGTAAAATCTAGGGATTAAGAGTACATATCAGAAAGACGAACATATCTTTTTTTCTGAGGCAGAGTTTGGAAAATGCCACAAGTTTATTATAATGAGCAGCTGATCGACATTGGAACTGATGATTTTATTCAGGTGTCCTCTTTAGATACAATGTATTGCTGGCTGAGGCAAAAAAAAGAACGTTGTAAACTTCATAATAGCGTCATGTTTTCCTTCTTTTTTGTTTTGAAAGTTCAGAAAGAATCTGTTGCCATCAGATGTCCAGACCGAACTTGTTAAAAAGTGTGTCCACCTACTGCTGCTGCTTAGATTTGTCAAATGGGGTTTTGGACAATTTTAGCCCTGCAGCAGGGTACTGTTATGATGATGATGATGATGATGATGATGATGATGAATAATTTTTATCATTATTATTATTATTGATTTTATTATTAGTATTATCATCATAATCATTATTATCATCATCATTATTATTAGTATTAGCATCATCATCATTATTATTAATGTTATTGTTATTGCTATGGTGATGATGACGATGATGATGATGATGATGAATCATGATCATCATCACCATCAATTTTATCATTGTCATCATTAGTGTACATAGTTGTTGTTGAAGCAGCTGCTATTATCATTCTTCTTATCACTTTACTATTATTTGCATTTTTAAAAAATGTAATTGGTACTGGAACTTTAGCTCCATTCTGCATAGTCCTTGATGAACTGGGCTGCATTCCATAGATAATCAAAACAAATGCAGGGCATCGGTTTTTTTTTGTCTAGTCGTTTCCATAGCAAAAGTTAGCAGTTCTGAATACGTATTGGTCTTACTGTTTAAATTGTGCTCCCATGTATTTGATTTTGGCCAGTGTAGACTCTCTTGGTTGCAGCAAATTTGGTTACTGTTTAAATATCCATGCATTTTTCTTGTTTGAAGAAACCCTTTATATTCATACCAATTGCTGTGTCCCTCACTGTGCCTGAAGAATACTGCAGTCACATCACAGATGTTCCTTCGTGACGCCCGTGTCGGTTCTTTTTAAAGTTTTCCTTCTGGGGTAGCTACAACGTAGTTCGCCGAGTTTTTCACATTTCAATATGGGGGATACGTGGGTGTTGCAAACCGTCTGCCTTGCTGAACAGAAACTTCATCATTGGAAAGTCTGAAGTTAACCATAGACTGACAAAGAGAACGTGGCAAGACAAGCAAATATTTCTCTCCAACAGTAATTTCCAGCTCCAAAATGGCGAACGTATCTGAATCGCAATGTGTCTTGGTTAACTCGTCGTCTGTTGCTATAATGCTCATAATGTGTGGCGAAGTAATGGGGCGCTCGTTGCTAGCAGAGTCTCAACGTGTGTTGAAACTTCTTCTTCTTCTTCTTCTGCGTGTGCAGGCTGATACTCCTGCGGACACTCCCTGTATAGACAGACAAGGATTAATCCCATCTATCCAACCTGGGAGTGGAGTTTTGTGTGTATGACTGTTTTTTTTAATCCCGCCATTACGGCAGCCATACACCAACATCGGGGAAGGGCATGCTGTGTGTAACGTATCATCCATACCAACGGCCAAACTGGCCTTCTCTTTCGAAAGTTGGTGATGGGATTTTACGTGTGTGCAAGATGTTATGCGTGCGTTCACACACGGAACCTCGGTTTACAGTCTCATTCGAAGGACTGTATGGGAAATGGAGTCAGAACCAATGTTAACTCCGAGGGAAAAATCCCCCTTACCGAAACGGTCCGGTGGAGATTCGAACCCGCAACCCCAGGATCACCAAGATTACGAGTCCGGCGCTCTACCACTGGGCTATTCTAGCCCCTGCATGTTGAAACATTTAAATCAGGTCAAACATCCTGTGAAACAAACGAACAAAAAAAAAAAATGAAAGCCTATCCAGACATGAAGAAGTAATGTAAATGAGAGTGGTGTGTGCTTTAATTGTTGTATGTGCACAAGGAAAATTACTGTTGAGAGAAATATTTGCTAGTCTTGCCACGTTCTCTTAGTCAGTCTATGGTTAACTTCAGACTTTCCAATGATAAAGTTTCTGTTCAGCAAGGCAGACGGTTTGCAACACCCACGTATCCCCCCCCCCCCTACTCCATACTCCCCCGCCCACAACAGAAAGGTTTTGTTCTGGGAGAGAAGGGCTACGAAAGGAAACATTTCCTACGCAACAGCCAATGACTACTCGCGAGCGCAAACAAAGAGATACACACGCCTTAGGCACCAGCTTAAACAGAAATCTCCTCTAATATGCAGACTTTCCCCACCAACCTAACTGCCTTCGTATGAAAACGTTTACGCATACTGAACGGACCCTGAAATGCCTCAGATAAATATCAGACGTATAATTATGACCATCAGTGCTTGGATTTTCTTTTTCTTCATGGTTCTAAACGCTTCATAGAATTCAAAGAGCTTTGGCTTATGAACGTAACGAATGGCAATGGCTAGTGTAATTAGCTATTGGGAGAGTTTGTTTGGGGTATTCATTCAGGGACATTTTTCTTCATCCTTCCACGACCATTATGACCTACGCTCTACGTCATCACGTCACATCATATCATCATCATCATCATCATCATATCATCATCATCGTAACCATCCCTGTCTCTTCCTTTTCGTTTTCTTCTTTAATTGAAACCGTTCCGGAGGACAATGAATACCAAGAAGCAAACGAGTACGAGGTTTGTAAATGCTCTAGGAAAGATCGCAAGCTGTACTTAAATCCTGTTATAGACTAAACGTCGAAGTCAAGCGTTTCATCAGTGGGACAATCATCGAATCTTACCTTTTCTCCTCTTCCTCCTGTACCAATTCATCCTGCTCCCCAAACCCCACCCTTATTCCTTTTTTTCCTGTTTTCACATCTCTTCGCTTCTTTCTCCTCATTCTCCATTTTCTGACAGTTAATGTTTATCCCTGGGCTAGGTGCAAGGGATCCACTAAGTTTATCCCTGGTAGGTGCAGGAACCACTAAGTTACCTGGCTAGTGCAGGAACATAAGGTTATCCGGCCAGGTGCAGGATCCACTAGTTTTGGTAGTGCAAGGACCACTAAGTTTATCTGGGCTAGGTGCAGGGATCACTAGTTTATCCTGGCTAGGTGCAGGACTAGTTTATCCCGGCTAGTCAAGGAACCATAGTTTCCTGCTAGGTGCAGGAACCACTAAGTTATCCTGGTAGGTGCAGGAACACTAAGTTATCCTGGCTAGGTGCAGGAACCACAGTTTACCTGGGCTAGGTGCAAGGACACTAAGTATCCTGCAGAGCAAGGAACCACTAAGTTACTGAGTCGCGCTGGCTCATTTTACGCCAGGTTTAAGGTTAGGCTCGAGTCTGATGCGTTGACACCTCCCCTCCCATCTACACACAGACACAGACACACACAGACACACACACACACTCACACAACACACACACTCCCTCTCTCTCTCTCTCTGAATCTCTCTTTCTGCACTCCCATATGTAACAAAACAAACGACAACAAAAACAACAAAAAGCCTACGAACAAAAAAAAAAAAAAAAAACAAACGAATCCATCATCATACAAACAGACAACAAAACAAACAAACAAACAAAAAAGCCAACGAACAACAAAAAAACAACAAAAACAAAAAAACGAATGCCATCATCATTCTGTATATAGTTTTCCTTTGAACAGAAAATATATTTTAACGATATCAAGCAGACAAAGTTAGTCCTTTTTATACACTGAAGAGGTCACTGGCAGTTTGGTTACAAAATAATGTTTTGAGTGTCCTCTGAATGCCTTTCACACTCATAAAACCACAACAGGAATTTGAAGTGTGCGGTGTTTTTGAAAACAGCTGTTTGGGCAGCTGTATCTAGTTTTCAGTGGCAGTAGATTTTGAGCGGTAGAAGGTCAGTCAAAATGTTGACCTGAAAGATCGGAAAAAAAGTCTACAACATTCACTCTAATGCCTGCTGGTGGGATTCAAACTGTAGAATTGACTAAAGAGTCTAGTGTTATAACTACTCAACGATCCTGCCGGCAGAGAGAGAGAGAGAGAGAGAGGAGAGAGAGAGAGAGAGAGAGAGAGAGAGAGAGAGACAGGCAGACAGACAGAACGAGAAAGAGAAAGAGAGAGAGAGAGAGAGAGACAGAGAGACAGAGAGAGAATGAATGAATGATATTAGTGAGATAGCTTACAAAGCCCATTCTCAAGGGAAATTGGGGAGGGGGTTGTTCACAAAATAACTGTCAAAGAATAAATGCAAACTGTACATGTCTGGAAAAACAACATCGCAATGAGGAAACTAGATCGCGGAAGAAATGTACACCAATGCGACTGTCAATGCAACTGGAAACAAGTTCATCAACAGTCATCACGATTTCGGTGTGCTACAGCTGTACTGTCGCTGGAAGTCGCCTAAACGTGTTCCCTGTGAGAACCGAGACAGCTGTCCATGTTCCGTTTCATTTCCTGTAGATATGTCAAAATGTCAGTGATTGTCACACTGTCTGAAGGATCCCTTTGTGGCTGCTTCCGCTGAGAAATGTCTTCGGGATCATCTCCCATTCAGTATCCCAATGGCTCCCATTTGTTTCGACATCTTCAGCTTTGTGCTGCCTGGCAGTCACGTCACTAACAGGCGTCGGGTCATGCTCACATACCACGTCACAGAACTCAACACAGTCTTGATCAACACGAGGCTCGACACAGTCTTGATCGACACAAGGCTCGACACAGTCTTGATCAACACAAGGCTCGACACAGTCTTGATCAACACAAGGCTCGACACAGTCTTGATCAATACAAGGCTCGACACAGTCTTGATCAATACAAGGCTCGGCACAGTCTTGATTAACACAAGGCTCGACACAGTCTTGATCAACACAAGGCTCGACACAGTCTTGATCAACACAAGGCTTGACACAGTCTTGATCAACATAAGGCTCGACACAGTCTTAATCAACACAAGGCTCGACACACTCTTGATCAAAACAAGGCTCGACCGGCCCGATGTCCAACACGGAGGCTTCATGGTGTGCCATTGTCGCGGACTTTTTTTTTCTTCACAAAGACCCACGTCGATTTCCTGTTGGATGTCATTGTGCCGTGTTTCTCGTGCTGGCTGGAACACAGAGGGAGGGGTGCGGTTATCATACAGACAAATGTCACCACTGGCCCTTTGGTTGTTGTCAGTTGTGTCAACATAAAAAGGCTCGGTGGCGTGGGCAGAAACAAATCCGACGGAGAAAATGAACGCTCGCTTATCTTTTTTTTCTGCTGTCTCGCTCTGTGGGCCTCAGATCTCTGTTTGCCCCTGTTCACCTATGACGGGGATTTCCGTTGATACACCACACTAGGGTTGTCCATTCGAGTCGCAGGGGGCTGGTCGGTAATCGTTGTTAACCGGAGAATGATGTCTGTTTGTTTACCTTGGCCCTCAATATTAAACGAAGACAGTGTCATCTCCTGTAGTGCAGCATTGAGTGTGGTTTCCAAAGTGCGTGGTAAACCTTCAACAGGCATACTGAACGGTTTACAGGTGATGTTGGCAGAAATTTACAGGAGCAGCTTGAAACACGTCTTGTTGGGAGCCAGACAAGGGAAGCCACTCGACAAAAGAGAGAGAGAGAGAAGAGAGAGAGAGAGAGAGAGAGAGAGAGAGAGAGAGACAGACAGACAGACAGACAGACAGAGACAGAGAGACATAGAGAAAGAGAAACAGAGAGAGAGAAACAGAGAGAGACAGACAGAGAGAGAGACAGAGAGACAGTGAGAGAGAGAGAGAGAGGCGGGATGATGTATGTGTGCGGAAGAGGTAGGGAACAGGGGAAAGAAATGATGGGGTGGGGGGGGGGGGGGGGGGGGGGGGACGGGAGAGGAATTATCCGGAAGTAGATTTCAGGTTTCGTCTGTGACTAGTTTTTTTATTTCTTCCCTGAAGAGGAGGAAGCACTCAACAGTACATTGTACAATATAGAGTGTTACAAACACTCAGAGAGAGAGAGAGAGAGAGAGAGAGAGAGAGAGAGAGAGAGTGAGTGGGGTGGGGTGGTGCAAAGGGGGAGGGGGTGGAGGGAGAGGGTGTAGCTTGTATACATGCAGACTGAATGGCGGGGGGGGGGGGGGGGGGGGGTAGGAGGAGGAGATTTCCACGGGATACTTTTCAGGGTTCGTCTGAGACACAGGATCAGAAAGTGCCCAACAGTACTTTGTGCAGTATCAACGTATTATTTGTGTGGGGCCATGTTATAAACTCACTCTCTCTCTCTCTCTCTCTCTCTCTCTCTCTGTATGCGTGGGTGCGTGCGTGCGTGCGTGCGTGCGTGGGTGTGTATATGTGTATGTGTGCATCCGTGCATACATGCGTGCATGCGTGCATGTGTGTGTGTGTGTGTGTGTGTGTGTGTGTGTGTGTGTGTGTGTGTGTTTGCGCATGCATATGCTCTTGTCAAGATGAGTACAGAAGTGTAAACAGCAGGTAAAACAGAACACTGAACTTTAATATGAAACTTGACCTAACAGGCAGCCAGCGCCAGATTGTAAATAACCTCGAT
>CM065731.1:24595576-24598076 GCA_033310375.1 Conus canariensis | reverse complement strand
CTGAGACTGGGGCAGGGAGAGGTGGCCCCACTATAGGGTTGATTAAAGAAAAAATCCACAACCAAAGGGTGGGTAAACAGGAGAGACACCGTCAACCTTTCTTTTTCGGTCACAAGCAACATGATCAACTTTTGGAAGGTTGATAGAACGGATGGACAGAGGAGTGGTAGTGATGAAGGGATAACCCCCCCCACCCCCCCCCCCCCTCCAACCTCATCCCTTCTCCACCACCTGTAACTTCTAAACCGTTCCTTAAAACCATCTCCTAAAACATTATCTCAAACTGTCTGCATAGCTGCTCACATCACTAGTGGGCAACAAGAGGACGGTACTGTTTTTTTTTTCTTCTGGAATTTGGACCAGATCATGTCTGTACCATAATCAGAATAGAATTCTTGTTCAACCTCTATGTATAACGATTGACATGTTTCTAAGATAAAATCCAAAGCCACGCAAACCTCACGAGTTGTGCACTACTTTGGGTGATTTATTCAGCCTTCCAAAAGCACCAGTATAGCTTCTTTGAATAAAAGATGATGAAGATTTTAAACGGAAAGAAGTTGGCTTTTTGTCCTTTGACTCTACATTCTACTGCTTAATTTTGAAGTAACAAAATCCACATTTAACAAAAAAAACAACAACAAAAAATTGGAAGAAAAATTGTTTGCTCATGCCTCATATTTGCCAGTATACAACGATGTAAATGGAAAAGTAATTTGACAATTTCGTTTGTATTTCTCCCAGATGTAAACAAAACTAAAACACTTTATTTCATAACTTTGTGACATGCGATCGTTTTCTATGATATGTCCAACGTAACATATGGATGCATTTAACAGTGAAAGTATTGCTCAGTGAGATTGTTATATGCACTGTTTTCAGTATCAAAGATAGTTCACGATCTGCTGACTCCCAGTACCGATATTCTTAAATAAATGAACAACGCAGAGTGATTCCAAACCAAGATTAACCTTATTTTTCGCTTGATATCTTGATTTAAAGATAATTGCATTTTTTGACAAATTAATGTCAAGATTCCATTTTATACAATACTGTTGTAACGCTTAACGCCTTTTGAGTAAGCATCGTCTTGTTTCAAACAAAAGAAAAATATAATCTGCAAATGAATGTAAGAAGATGCATTTCTATGACGAACAAATGCGCTTGTCGCGCTCTTTTTCGTGGTGAATATCAACGGGAAGACAGCATCTGTGAAAAAATAGTTTTCAAAATCATGTTAGTATAAGAAAACAGCAAAGGAAATAGAGTTTCTTCTTAATGTACTTTAACTTCTCTAAAGGCCTTAACGTAATCAAATTCAAAAGCCTTATTGAAAACACACTACTTGGTGCGATCATAGGTTTGTAGAATTTCAGTTAAATCTTTCCAGTTATAATTTCTCTGAGTAGGTCAATCCATAAACTATATCCCCAGATCTAGTTGAAAGCTTTTCTTGACATATTGAATAAGCGTAACAGTTATTTACTTTGTCATTTAGAAATACAGACGAGAACGTTCAGTGTAAACGAATTACCAATAGTAGACTGATTCTTTTGAAACACAGTTTGAAAAGTCAGTCATACTTTATTATTGTTTTCAGTCGGGCCTCTTTTGCAATTTGTTTGTTCCTTCATTAGCTGGCTCAGTATTTTTTTTTTATTATTCTTTTTGCTTTTAAAGTTAGAAAGTCTACGCTGGTGAATAACTTACGCAGCGCCTTAAAAGTATGATACATGTGCTGCTATCACAATCCACTCTACTTCATCTTTTCTATAGATCGCCTTTCATTGAAGCGATTATCTATTCTTTTTGTACATCGTCCGACTTTACAAAGGTTTGTGAATTTAATTAAAAAATGGTTATAAAAATGACAGACTGCAAGCGATAGTTTAGCAGCTTCATGAAGTCTTGTTGTTATCTTTTTTTGTTTACGCTTCTGAACAATAGAAACATATGCAAAATTACTAAAGAAAGGCTTTTTGAACACAATTGTTCTAATATTGTACCATCGTTTTCCTGTTGAACTTTTGGTTTTTGTTATGTACCAAATATCTAAACTTGGTTGAGAAGCACTCAAGAACCCCAACGTCGCTCAATTCATTTTATGTTGTTCCTACAGAAAACAACAACAACAACAAAACTTGCACTGAAAATGCACGTGTCTCTTTTTGAGTTGTGTTAAAAACACGTTGCTGTGCGCTTCGTTTGTGTCCGTTGTTCCGTTTGGTATTTTATAGGAGGAAAGGTCTTTGTGGACGGAAAGCTCCTTGTCACCTTCCAAAAGGAGTGACCAGGAAAGGCATAGCGAGGCTCTGCAGCCATGATGAATTAAGAGCGGGAAGTTTTCGATATCACAGGCAAAAAGTCGATGTTTTGAGAAACGGAAAGAATGTCCTAATACACGCCAATCCACGGCTGTTCTGCACAAAATGGATCACAGTGAAACCTGCTTGCACCCCTACTACGGTCCCTGGCTTGGACTGAGATGAATAACATGTGC
>CM065731.1:24578076-24585576 GCA_033310375.1 Conus canariensis | reverse complement strand
TGTGTGTGTGTGTGTGTGCGTGTGCGCGCGCGCGCGCGCGCGTATGTGAAGATGATTAAAGCCAGCCTGCTGCTGCACCGCACCACAAATAAGAAGAATCATGCCGGAGTTAAAAGGATTACATCGATAGAAAGGAGAGAAAAGTCGTGTGCAGCAACAAGTCCCATAGCTCTAATTAGTTTGTTACGGTCCTATATCATCCCCTTCCTCGAACGTCGAGTCAGAATTTACAGTCCAATGACAAGAGGAAAGATGCGTTTCTGAACTTGTTGCCCACTCATAAAACAGGTGTTTCCGGCAAGGATCATCCCTCATCCGGAAGCTGCCAGGAACATCACATAAACAGGGTTTTAGCTCCTGTCATCATATATTATCATTAAGGGCCTAGTTATGCAAAATCGGATGATATTTCTGGAAACAAAAGCCACTAATCCACGAAGAGGAAGAAGAGATAAGCGAGAGAGAGAGAGAGAGAGAGAGAGAGAGAGAGAGAGAGAGAGAGAGGAGATGTGTGTGTGTGTGTGTGTGTGTGTGTGTGTGTGTGTGTGTGTGTGTGTGTGTGTGTGTTCAGGAAGTCTTTGCCTCTATGTAGACATTGGTGAGGGTTTCTCAAAAATCAAAATGTATCTCGTTCTGATTTGGTATTGGTAATATCGTCGTATTGTACAGACAATGAAACAAAAATTCGAGCAATGTATTCTTGACTTATCATTGAGAACAGATGAACAAAGCCAGATTATTAATTCCGCTTGTTCGGATTTTATTCATTGAGCACGTTCAGCTGTTGTCCGATGGTTTTTACAACAATTTTTATAGATGTTCAAACCTACGACTGCTAGCATTAAAGTCGCCACATATCCCTTTGTATATCCGTCTACATCCAGCAGAAGATAACTGCCACAAATTTGTGACGATTTGAATGGATTCTAGAAGGGGAATCTTTCCCAGTTTTGCCACCTGCAGTCAATAAACCTTCACAAAATTCAATCAAATTCCTTTAACATCTTGCTCTCCCTGATTTAGCCAATCCAGTTCGAAGCCTTTTTGGAATAATACGATACGGACATTGGTAACTCAAGTTTCACACAGCATGTCTTGTGATTTTAACGGAAGTTTGCTTTCAACCACACAAAATATCTTAACGAACACATGCTTCATCAATTATGTGACTCAATATGAATGGAGTAACATACTATCTGCCTATAAACTAAGTCAGTCGGCATTGTAATGTAAACCATGAGGAGTTTTTCTTTCCGTAGGAGATTGCATCTCTTAGGAGATCCAAGTAAAGGTTGTTCTGCACAATTCTTAGCTGCTGACAATGCTTGGGTTATTAAACAGCAGAGCTGACCACTCGGACTGTTGGACATCTTGGAAATCACCTGTTTTTTATGCATTACTTATGTACTAATTTCAACAATGTTGCATCATACAAGGGTCGTGGTGATTCAATATTTTAAGAAAACGAAACAAAACAAAAGACAAATACAGAAAATGACTTTTAAGTTTTTTTTTATTAAGTGAAAGTAACTTTGAATGCCAAAGGAATAAGCCTTCTATGCTCTTCTCTGCTGTTTGCAGGTTTTTTTTTTTAAAGCTACAACTGGTATTTAAAACAGAAAGAATTGCTTTCGAATCATTGCTCAAAGTATAAGCATACGGGCGAACAGTTGAGTAGCCTTTCTGAAGACAAGCTAATCCGGCCATGATATGGTTTTGTTAAGCCCACTTTTGAAACCCACAATCACTGTACAGAACTCTACAACTCGATGCCTTACTATCGCTTTAATGACCTAGAACTTTAAGCAAACCTTCTATTAAACAGTGGCAATGTAACCAATTTTTCGTTCTTTTCTTTTTGAACGGAATTCCATTTCATCCAAAAGTGTGTTAAAGTACTGAACAAGCAAATCAACACTGTGTAACCTCCATCTTTATATATTTCCTCACTAATTCCAGCAAGCCCTGTTAATTTTGTTTTCCCTCCATTTTTCATGTTTTTATGTCTAGAAACATATCCTGCATTGAAAATGGGCAAACAATGGTATTCATTTAATTCTCAATATTTTTTTTTTATTTCTGCTGTAATATCATAGCCATATCCTTTGTGATAAACGTTTTGTGACAGCTTCGTAAACTGCTGCTGCTATACGTCAACAGTTACATTCACTAACATCACGTGCACATCTTTCTGCAATTTACGCCGATTGCTTACGGAGTTCACATGTGTTCAGTAACTTGTGATCTCACGCTCTCCTTTTTCGTTTCAGGATTTGTTTTTCTTTTGAGTGAGGAGAGAGAGAGAGAGAGAGAGAGAGAGAGAGAGAGAGAGAGAGAGAGAGAGAGAGAGAGAGAGAGAGAGAGTGAATGTGCATATTTGCATCTTTTCAGTTTCGTGAGCTGTAAGAGTTTGGCATTCCTTCTCTTGGAGAGAGAGAGAGAGAGAGAGAGAGAGAGAGAGAGAGAGAGAGAGAGAGAGAGAGAGAGTCTGAGCTTTCAAATGTGAACGCAGGCATCTGTTTACACATCAAATGCCTGTTATTGTGCTTTTGGTTTCCTTTCCTCTGATTCCTGACGCTTTCATCCAGTCTTTTGTGGTTCAATTTGTTGCTCCTTTGTCCAACCCGTGGCCATATTCGTCCACCACGTCTTCCACCTTCCTTTCTCCTTCCCCTCTCCCTCCTCGTTTCACAACGTTCATATCTGCCCCAGACCCTACATGGATACATTTCCTGTTCAAACGTTTCTCTTTTTTTGCTGGTGAGAGTACACGAATATTTCTGGCCTTTTAAAGATCTTTGATAAGCGGGTTGTTCATTTGACAAGTCCAAGTTTGCTTCTGCTAAGAGGACACAATCAGATCGGATGAGACACTATCTCTCCAACCTCTTCTCTCCCCCCCCCCCCCCCCCCCCCCAAATCTGAAAAGTTATTTCACGTTTCAGGTGGGGGACGGAGCGTATTCAAGTCTTGCTCCATGCATGTATTACATATCTTTTTTTTTTAATCTTTTTGTTTACCTGGGAGAGAGAGAGAGAGAGAGAGTTATAGAGAGTGTGTGGTGTGTGTGTGTGTGTGTGTGTGTGTGTGTGTGTGTGTGTGTGTGTGCGCGCGCGCACACACCTGCATATAAGTGCATGACGAAACATTACAGTGTTGCAAAATAACTAATAACCCACAAACCCACCCACTCACATCGTCCAGCCAGCCACCACTAACGCTCCACAGTGAGTGTAGGTGTAGTTCACCTGCTAAAAGAGATTTCAATAATGATAATATTTTTCTCCTGCTCCTTCTGCTCCAATCTCTCTCTCTCTCTCTCTCTCTCTTTGAGTGACAAATGACACACCTGTTGTCATTTGTTCAAGCTGCGCTTGAGTTTCGTCATGTTCTGACGTGGAATGTGTTGCCAACCACCCTCTTCCCACCAGCTCTCCCTCAATCACCCCCCCCCCCCCCCGCGCCCCCACTCTTCACACGCGCCCCCCTTCCCCCCCCCTCTCTCTCTGCCTCTTCGTCCCCTCCGCCTCCTGCTTACGCCCACTCCTCCACCCCTGACTCCTTTTCCCCCTCAGGGCTATCGTTCTAAGCGTGCACAGAAACGTGACCTGTCAAGGAGAAGAACGTAGGTGTTGATCACGACGTGTACAACTGTCTCGTTGTCTGCCTCATCACCGTGGAAAATAGCCACCACCTTCCACCAGTGTCTCTAACCAACACTGCCACTGTCTGCATTCTACTGAAAGTAGGCTACAACTAAAGTCAAGTGATGTTAGAAGCGTAATATGCGTTATTTTGTTTCTTGTTTATGTGTTTTTGCACGTGGTATTACAACATTTGGTATTTTTCAGTGTGTATTGATGAACTGTGTCATGAATATATTGCACGTTAATGTATGAAGGAGTCGTCTCTTGAGGGGTGACGAAAATGACAAACGATATATGTGTTGTGTGTGTGTGTGTGTGTGTGTGTGTGTGTGTGTGTGTGTGTATGTGTGTGTGTGGTGTGTGTGTGTGTGTGTGTGTGTGTGTGTGTGTGTGTGTGAGATGAGAGAGAGGAGAGAGAGAGAGAGAGAGAGAGAGAGAGAGAGAGAGAATTCCGACATTTGACATCCAGTGTATCATTGCTCCTGAGCAAACACTGGGTTTTTTTTTCGCCTTTTTTCTTTCTAGCACAAGTGCCAAAGGCAGCGTGTTGAACAGTTTCATTTGACCGGCGACCGTGTCCATTCTTCAAAGAACTTTTATACATTTCATTCATTTTTATTTCAATTGTCACATCCTGCTTCATTTTGTCACATTTTTTCACCACTGTTAAGGAGGACATTTTTTTTTTGTACCCAAGTCAGCTGGTTGTGTCTGTCTGTTTGCAAGTTTTAACACACACACACACACACACACACACACACACACACACACACACACACACACACACACACATACACACACACACACACACACACACACCACACAAATACACACACAAATACACACACACACACCACACACACACACACACACAACACACAACACACACACAACACACACACACACACAACACACACACCACACACACACACACACACACACACGACTCTCACACACACGCACACACACACACACACACACAACACACACACACACACACAACACACACACAACACACACACACACACACACTCAAACACACACGCACCACACACACACACACACACACACACACACACACACACACACACACACACACACAACCACACACACACACAAGAAAGACTGGATGCTACCCACAGACATACTTATTATATGTTGTTGCTGATTTGAAGTGAAGGGCGGAATCTGGATTTTGATTTACTTTCTTTTAGTCTTGCCTCATACTTTTGGAGATTTGATATTGTCGTACAATTCCAGTAAAAAGAAAAAAGAAAAAACCGGATTGCATTAAAAAAAAAAATCAAATTTGCTAGAGACAATAATGTCCACGACCGTGTAAAATCTGATGAAGAACTGGATCACAGCCGAGATCCAGCATACAAAATATCAATTAAAAAAGATGGGGTGGGAGAGGCTATAAATTCAGTCATAAAACAGTAGCAAACCGAACACGAAATTTGCAGCTTCATCCGAAGTGAAGCCCAGATAATGAGGACTGAATTAGGAACAAACAGTTTCGATGTATCTTTGATCGCTTTGGGAGATGTAAGGATGTATACAGTGCGTCTGGGTAGGCTGAAACAGTAAAGAAGACTGATCGACGTTGTCAAAGGTGTTCCGTCTCCCAAGCACCCATCTCGTTTTGTTTGTACTCCCAGTTCTTATAGAACAGGGAGTACTTTACAATGGGAACGAAGAAATGCTGTCTGTGTGTCTGTCTGTCCGTGGTCAAAATGTGTTCCACTCGCTCCAGACAAAACTTTTAGGCCGATCTATCTGAAAATTTGTAGGTATGTTCATTATGGGTCACGGATGATGCCCGATGTTTTATTTTAGCAGAATAGCCGTTACTAACGGCTATAAAGGCCCCAAATGGTTTTTCTTCTTTATGGCTCAGTGACGAAATACATTATGACGCATGTTTGATTGTGACATTTTTCAGCTCCCCCCCTCCCCCTTTTGACGTATTTGACGGATTTTCAAATAGCTTTAGATCTAATATCTGACTGGTGGCTCATGGGTATTTTTTTCATAGTAAACATGCTCTTGACATGTACACAGGTATTCAAGATAAACTGGGAGTACGTTTATATAGTGCTAATATGCTTTGCATCTTATTATCTATTGAAGGGGTATATGTGTGCTCTCGTACTTATCAAGTACCATGAGTTTGCCTGCTTTCTGCGTGCATCTTACTATGCCTTCCTGTTCAAGGATTGTCTACAGCGTCCCGTGGACGATGGACGTCTTAGAGTCAGACCACTGAAATCCTGGATGGACGAAGGAAAAGACTGGACTGGCCACAAAACCTCTATCACGTTGTGCATGACTAAGGGTAAAGGGCTGTAGAGATCCCTCTGTGGAGATCCCTGACCATCTCAGTGTTTGTCACGTGATAATAATGACATTACTAGAACAAGAAACGCTGTATCATATCTCCTTACTGATGACCTGTTTTGCAGATGTAAGCGGACACGTGTAGGAACGGAGGGCGAGGGTAGGTCGTTTGTGTCAGGTTGAGGGAAGAAGAGAGGCAGGGGAATTGGGGGGGGGGGGGGGGGAGATTGGAGTGGGAACCATAGATGACATAGCGGTCAAAGATATGGATGAGGCTTTGTGACGCTGTGTGATCTGACTGTTGCAGTCTGCCATTGTCGTTCTCTGGATTCAGGGGAAATTATAGGCAGAATTCCAGGGCTGTAGCAGCGTTGCCTTAGCGTTTTGCCTGGCTTTTCTTTCTTTTGTAGTCTTTCCTCTTTATTTTATTTGTTTTTCCCTGCGTCCTTTCTTTCTTGCTTATTTTCTTTCGGAGTTATTTTGCTTCGCTGTTTCTTTCTCCTCTCCCCCCCCCCTTTTTTTTTTAACCCTTTGTTTCCTTCTCTCCTTTTTTTTAAATTTATGCGTTCTTACTTTCTCACCTTTGATCCTTTCGTTTTATTTTCTGTTTTCCTTTTGTGTTCTTCCTTGGTTTGTTTGTGTTTTGTTCTGCTTTTATCTATGTCTGGAGTTGTGTTCGAAGTTGTTTCTTTCATGAAATTAACATCTTCATTTTTTCGTTCCTGTTTTCAGCACTGTTTTTTTAACGTTGTACTCTCTCTCTCTCTGTCTCTCTGCCTGTCTCTCTGTCTGTCTGTCTGTCTGTCTGTCTGTCTCTCTCTCTGTCTCTCTCTCTCTCTCTGTCTCTCTGCCTGTCTCTCTGTCTGTCTGTCTGTCTCTCTCTCTCTCTCTGTTCTCTCTCTCTCTCTCTCTCTCTCTCTCTGTCTGTCTTCTTCTCTCTTCTCTCTCTCTCTCTCTCTCTCTCTCTCTCTCTCTCTCTCTCTCTCTCCTCTCTCTCTATATTCTATCTCCCATATCTTTTTCTCATGTTTTTTTTTTCTTTCATATTCTTCTTTCTTACTTTGTGTCTTTGCATTGCTTGCAGATACAGTTTCATGTGTCCGTTAATGAGAGAAATGACGCCTGGAGCAAGTCTGGAACTTCAAAGCAGGGTGATTAAAAGGTCGGGAAAATAGCCCCAGACTCTTCGCTTCTGACAAAAGTTCTATCCTTGTGTAACGTACTGAGCTTGTTTGTGTGTCTGACTGACGCACTTCACCACTTAAATAAAATATAGAACAACAACAAAAGAGAGAAATACGCTCTAAACCGGAGAATAAAAACGAACAATGAACAAGCTGGAGACAAAAAAAAAAAAAAAAAAAAGAAAAAAAAGAAAGGGAATCAAGGTAGTGATTTACATGTATTCTGGAAGCTCCGTATCTAGAAAGGCCCCTGTGGTGGGCAATTTCAGCGTTATCATATTTGCCTCGTAGAGTTTCATGTTTTGGTTAACGGCGTGATAGCACCTCCA
>CM065731.1:24560576-24565576 GCA_033310375.1 Conus canariensis | reverse complement strand
AAACAGCAATAGAATATGCATGAATCATCAATCGAATCAAATTGAACAGATTTTTCCAAGATGTACTATTTTGCTGTCTTGTTTGTTTTCATTGTATAATATTTGTTTCTGCATGTTCTTCTCATCGTCCAAAATTGTTGAATATATTATAAGGACATAAGAGTTTTTGATAAGAGCGTAAGATCTCTCCTTCCTCCATATGTCTCTGTCTCTCCCTGTCTTTCTGTCCCTGTCTCTGTCTGTCTGTCTGCCTGTCTGTCTGTCTGTCTGTCTGTCTGTTTGTCCTCTCTCTCTCTGTATAAATTTATGTTTCAATGAACTGCAGGACCTTGGCATTCTCGCTTTCACCCTTTGTTTCTGCATCTTTCTCTTCCTCAGAGAGAGAGAGAGGAGAGGAGAGAGAGAGAGAGAGAGAGAGAGAGAGAGAGAGAGAGAGAGAGACATACAGACAGAGACAGACAGACAGACAGACAGACAGACAGACAGAGGCATGTGTGTGTTGTGTGTGTGTGTGTGTGTGTGTGTGTGTGTGTGTGTGTGTTGTGTGTCTGCGCGCGCGCGCGCACGCGCGTGTGTGTGTGTATACGTTCATATGTGCAAACATGTATCTGTTTATACCTGTTATTGTGCATTCGTTTTTTTTTTTCCCCATCTGACTTCTAACACGTGTATTCAATTTGTTGTGGTTTTATTTGCTGTGTCTGTGCCCAGCTCACGGCCAAATTCCTTCACCTCCTCCCTCTTCCAACATTGTTTCTCCCTCGTTTCACAATGGTCATATCTGCCCCAAACTCCGGCAACATTTCGTGTGCAAATGTTTTGCTTTTGTTGCCAGTGATTTAATGGCATTAATTTGGGGTCGCTGTGGACCTTTGCCGAGTGAATGTGAACATTCAGCAAGTTCAGTTTTGCTTTTTGCTGCTAAGAGGACACACTGAGATTGGATGAGACACTATCTCCCCCCCCCCCCATCTTTTTTGTGGTCAATTCTGGAAGTTCTTTCACGTTTCAATGTGAGGACAAAGCGTTTTCAAGTCTTGTTTTGTGCATGTAATGTATATTTTATTATTTTGGTTGGTTGGTTGGTTGGTTGGTTTGAGAGAGAGAGAGAGAGAGAGAGAGAGAGAGAGAGAGAGAGAGAGAGAGTCGATTTGTCGATTTAATGTGAGAGTGTGTGCGTCTGGAGAGGAGAGAGAGAGGAGAGAGAGAGAGAGAGAGAGAGAGAGAGAGAGAGAGAGAGAGAGAGTGAGAGAGAGAGCGAGAGAGAGAGAAAAACAGCAGGTGACTCAGGACACTTAAGTTAGACAGTATTTGTTTCAACAGACTTCTTCAAAGCGACAGAAAGACAGAGTGGCGATAGCTAAGAAGAATTTGATTCCAGAAATCTGATTCTATTGAATTTTCAGATGACACGACATACGACACTGAAATAGCTGGTAGTGTACGAGTACAATTACCAGCAAACAATTCTTCCTCCGTTATGTACACGACCCATTTTTTCACAATAATAAGTACACGTGCCTCTCTCCCTCCCTCCCTCCCTCCCTCCCTCCCTCCTTCCTTCTGTCTGTCTGTCAGTCTGTCTGTCTCTATCTCTCTCTGTATGTGTATGAAAGCATGCGCCCACGTGTGCTTGCGTGTGTATGTGTGTGCGCGCGCACGAGCTCGTGAGCTCGAGAGAGAGAGAGAGAGAGAGAGAGAGAGAGAGAGAGAGAGAGAGAGAGAGAGAGAGAGAGAGAGAGAGAGAGAGAGAGAACACGTGTGTGTAAAAAATCTGGATTAACATTTCCAGAAAAAAAGTTCTCCTCCGGTTAAATGGCATGTTGTATTACCTTGTTGCTTCTCGCCTGCAAACGCACACACACACACACACCACACACACACACACACACACACACACACACACACACACACACACACATGCACGCACGCACGCATGCACACACACACACACACACACACACACACACACACACACACACGCGCGCGCGCGCGCGCACGCACGCACGCACGCACGCACACACACACACATTCACACACGCATGCGCGCGTGCGCGCGCGCGCCTGAGCACATGCACACATACACAAAATTGTGTACCTGTCTGTCTGTCTGTCTGTCTCTCTGTCTCCCTCTCTCTCTTTCTCTTTCTCCTCCGCCTCCTCCTCCCTCTCCACTCCGTTCTCCTTCTTCTTCTCCTCCTCCTCCGCCTCCTCCTCCGTCTTCCGTCTTCTCTTTCTCTCTCCTTGAAATAATCCATGTGAATGTAAAAAGAAAATTAAAAAATGTTATGAAATTTCATTAAGTTGTGAAGACAACAAAACCCATGTGCTCCGAAACACGGAATTCCACCTTGTTTTCCTGACTGGGACGTAGACAGAAAACGAAGGAAACTTCGGCCTGACAGTCAGTCAGTCAGTCAGTCAGTCAGTCATTCCCCTGACCGCTGGGATCGCTGGGGGGGACGTGATGAGGCAGCCGCCGTTTCTCTCCAGGCTCTTCTGTTTGTAGCTGTCGTGAGGAGATGTGGCATGGTCATTTTGGTCCAGTCTTTTATATTTTCGGACCAGCTCTTTCTCTGCCTCTGGTCCGGCCTGACAAAAATGGATTAAAATGGACACACCGTCCATTCCTTTTGTCAGTCAAATTGGACCAGGCTTCATTTGAAAAGGGGGAATAAGTTGAGGGGGAGGGGGGGGGGGGGAGAAAGGAGAGGAAAAAAGGGAATGACACCTTTTTCTTTTTTTTCCATTCCTTGTGTGTGTGTGTGTGTGTGTGTGTATGTGTGTGTGTGTGTGTGTGTGTGTGTGTGTGTGTGTGTGTGTGTGTGTGTGTGTGTGTGTGTGTGTGTGTGTGTGTGTGTGTGTGTGCGTGCGAGAGCATGTTCTAACGTTTTTCCCCTGTAATATCTCTAACTCCAGTGAAAACACGTTAAACAGACGATTCCTTCATTCTTTTTTCGTTGAAGGAGCATTTCTATTCTTTCATAGTCATCAAGCATGGTAGGTTTGCCTGCTTTCTGCATGCATCTTGCGATAGTCACCCTGTTTAAAGCCTTGTCTGCAGGGTCCTGTGTGTGTGTGTGGGGGGGGGGGGGGGGGGCATCCTAGAGTCAGACCAAAGAGATCCTGGATGGACAATGGGAAAGACTGGACTGTTTACAAAAAAACCCCTTTTAAGCTGTGCATTATTGTGGATAGGGGGGTGTAGAGATCATTGACTACTCCAATGTTTGTCACGTTATAACAATGAAACTAATAGTACATTGAACATTGCGTCACATCACTCTACTTATCACCTGTTTCTTGGAGAGCATGGTTAAGCGGACAGTGGAGGATGGGAGAGCGAGGGCTGGTTGTTTGTGTCAGAGAATGCATTACTTGCTTGACGGAAGAGGAGAGGCGGGGGGGGGGGGGGGGGGGGGGGGGGTTGGGGGATTGGGGGGGGGGGGAGTTCAGAGTAGGAACCATTGATGATGTGGTGGTAAAAGAGATGGATGAGCTTCTTTGACGCTGTACAATCTGACTGTGGCAGTCTGTTATTGTTGTTGTCTGGATTCAGCAGAATTTGCGGGCAGACTTCCAGGACAGCGGCAGCATTGCCTTTGTAGTTTTGTCAACATGATGCTGTGTAGTATTTCTCTCTTTTTTGTTGTTGTCTTCTTTTATTTCATTTTTTTCTACTTTCTTTTCTTTCTTTCTTTCTTTCTTTTTCTTTCTTTCTTTCTTTCTAATGTTCTTTCTTCCCTATTTTCTTTCGTTTATCTTTTCCATTTACCCTTTCTTAATCTATTCCCTTTTTATGCATTGATTCTTGGCTCCCATGCCTTGATCCTTTGATGTTGTTTTCTGTTTTCCTTTTGTGTGCTCAGTCACGGGTTTTTTGCTTTGCGTTGCTTTCATTTATTTCTGGAGTTACATACAAAGTTGCTTTTTTTCCTCCAAATTGACACTTAAAATTTTTTGTCCGTTTGTTTAACTACACCTTTTGTAAAAAAAATTATTCTCTCTCTCTCTCTCTCTCTCTCTCTCTCTCCTCTCTCTCTGTCGGTCTCTGCCTCTCTCTGTCTCTCTGTCTCTGTCTCTCTCTCTGTCTCTGTCTCTCTCTCTCTCTCTCTCTCTCTCTCTCTCTTTCTGTCTCCATCTCTATCTTTATGTCTCTCTCTCTCTGTCTCTGTCTGTCTGTCTGTCTGTGTCTCTGTCTCTGTTCCATTTTCCTGTATTTCATCTCTTTTTTTTTCTCTGTGTTCTTTTTTTTTCATGTCATCTTTTTATTCTGTATATTCTTCCGTGTTTCTTTATGTCTTTGCCTTGCTAGCAGATACAACGTCATGTATCCGTTAATGAGCGAAATGACACCGGAAGCAAATCTTGAATTGCAGAGCAGGGGGGATTAAAAAGTCGGGAAGATAGCCAGCCCCAGTCTCTCTGGTCTTGACAGAAGCTCTATCCTTGTGTAAGATACTGAGAGTGTTGCTCAAATTTCCTGACCAACACTGCAGGTGCCTGTATCTCTCGGGCCTGGTTGACGCCGGGATATATTATGAAAGGAAGCGTAGAGTACAGCCCTGTCATGTAGTCTCAGACCGAAATGGAAATCCGTAGCATCATCTTAATCATCCTCATTCTCATCGATCAGAGCTTATTTCTGTGTCTGATTGACGCTCTTTACCACTTAAATAAAGAACGTCGAGAAAACAGAGAAACACGCCCTAAAACGAAAAAAAGAAGCTGGAGAGAAAAAGAGAACCGAAGTAGTGATTAACATATGTCCTAGGAGCGTCTTATCTAGACAGTCCCTTGTGGGCCATTTCAGCTTTATAAGATTTGCCTCTTAGAGTTTTGTCTTTTGGCAAATGACACAATAGCACCTCCACACCCATCTCTATCTCCGTGTCTCTGTCTCTGTTTCTCTTTCTCTCTCTCTCTCTCTGTCTCTCTATTCCCTCCCTCTCCCCCTCTCTCTCATTGCAGTTTGTCTCCTTTTCTTCCTTCTTTTACTG
>CM065731.1:24553076-24555576 GCA_033310375.1 Conus canariensis | reverse complement strand
GAAAATCCAGCTAGAAATCTGCGGCTACAACCGAAGTGAAACCAGGGTAGCGAGGACTGTGTACGGTACAAACAGACTCTATGTAGTTGTGATCGCGTTGGAGATATGTAGAGATATGCAAATGGATTCAGACAGGCTAAATAGCAGTTAAGAGAACTGATCAACGTCTGCATAAGTGTGAGATCTCTCAGGTACCTTTCTGTTCTTATTAGTTGTACGATGTATTGAAAGAATGAATCCATGTTCTCACAGTTGTAAAGCAACCTAAGCTTGCCTGGGCTTTGTGCATGCATCGTGCTATGCCTTCCTGTTCAAGGATTGTTTACAGGGTCCAGTGGAGGCTGGACGTCCTAGAGTCAGACCAGAAAAATCCTGGATGGACAATGGAAAAGACTGGACCTCTTATAAAACCTCTATCTTGTTGTGCATGACTGAGGATAGAGAGCTGTAGAGATCCCTGACTACTCCTGTGTCTTTGGCATGATAATAGCGAAACTAATAGCACAGCGAACATTGTAGCATATCACTCTATATATGATTTGTGTTGCAGATACGGCAGTACGTGGTCAGTGGGGGATTGGAGGGCGACGGTGGGTTGTTTGTATCAGGGAATACATTACTGGCTTGAGGGAAGACAGGAGGAAGGGGAAGCTTGGGGAGATTCCAGTAGGAACTATTGATGATGTGGTGGCCAGAGATATGGATGAGGTTCTGTGATGTCGTATCATCTTACTGTTGCAGTCTGCCATTTTTCTTTGTTAGATTCTGAGGAATTTGCAGGCAAGAATTCCAGGGCAGAGGATCTTGCCAACATGATTTTTAGGGCCTGTTCTCTGTCTTTTCTTCTAGTTTCTTTCTTTCTTTCTGACCTAGTTTCCTTCGTTGCTTTTTCTTTTCTTGCTTTTTTCCCCTTTGTTTCATTCTTTCCTTAACTTACTTATTTCTCTGTTCTTGCTTTCACACCTTTGATTGATTTGTTTTTCTTTTAAGTTGTCCTTTTGTGTTCTTCATTCATTTGGTTTTGTTTTGCTTGCTTTTATATGTTAATGGAGTTATATATGAAGCGGATTCTTTCCCCAAAACTGACGCTCTTCATTTTTTTTCCATCTCTCTCTCTCTCTCATTCTCTCTCTCTCTCTCTCTCTCTCTCTCTCTCTCTCTCTCTCTCTCTCTCTCTCTCTCTCTCTCTCTCTTCTATATTCCTGTATTTCGTCTGTTTTTTTCTCTTTGTTCTGTTTTTAAGTCGTCTTTCTCTCTCTCTCTTTTTGTGTATAATAATTCTATTATGTGTGTCATGCTTGCAGATGTGGTCTCATGTATCCATTAATGAGAGGAATGACGCCCAGGGCAAATCTTGAATTGCAGAGCAGGGGGATTAAAAGGTCAAGAAAATAGCCCCCAGTCTCTCTGCTTCTGACAGAAACTCTATCCTTGTGCGACATAGTGAGCTCATTTCTGTGTCTGATTGACGCTCTTTACCACTTAAATAAAGGACAACGACTAAACAGAGAAACACGCCCTGTACGTAGAAACGAAGAACAAACAAGCTGGAGAGAGAGAAAAAAAAAAGAATCAAGGTAGTGATTTACATGCATGCTTGGAGCACCATATCTAGAAAGTCCCCGTGGGCAATTTCAGCGTGATCATTTGCCATTCAGAGTTTTGTGTTTTGGCAAATGGCACGATAGCACCCCCACTATAATCTCTCTCTCTCTCTCTCTCTCTCTCTCTCTCTCTCCTCTCTCTCTCTCTCTCTCTCTCTCTCTTGTCTTTTACCACTTGTTTCCTTTTCTTCCTTCTGTAATGGCATTATATGTTTGTCTGTTTCTTACTTTTTTAAAAATTTTAAATGCAGGAATTATTTACTGGTCTATCATTCCTTTCTCTTTCATTCTTCCTTTCATGTCATGCTAAGCAGGTTGAATGACATATTCCTTTTTTTTTTTCCTTTCTTCTCTCCCTTTGCTCTTTTCTTTCTATATTTGATCTTTCTTCCTTTATTGTTTTGTTTGCTGGAAATACTCACTGCTTTATTCTTTCCCTTTTTTCATTCCTCTACCGTTCGTTCCTTCTCTTCGACAGTGTTCTCAGTTGATACAAAGTCACGCATTTTGTTTCAATGACCAATATGCTTTTGGTGAATAGTTCTATCAATACCGGCGCAGAGTCTTTGTTTATCGAACGGAACGGCAATACTTCTGTTGAAGATGGGCTAAATCGATTCTCTTTTAAAAGCAGTAGTTGAGCGCGCTCTTCTTGGTCCTGTTGGAAGAAATGAAACAAACAAGCAAACAAACAAACAAAAATGGGGAGTTTGTATTATACTCCCTGTTTGGCTAGTATACTTACCATGTCAGACCATAGCATTCCACGGCAGTTAGTCAGCTCTGCCAGGCCGAGATTTTTTGTGTGGCTAATGCAGTAATAAGACCATCACGTGACGGTCCTGTGGGAAGAAATGAAACAAAAAAAAAAAACAAAAAAAAAGTTGCTTTATGTA
>CM065731.1:24535576-24538076 GCA_033310375.1 Conus canariensis | reverse complement strand
CGACCGTTACCGTGGACTGCGGGCTAGAGTGATGGGAATGTCATTATCTGGAAGTCATGTCATAACGTTTTTACACCTCTGGGATGTTGTAGCGAACGGGAAAGAATTAGACGACTCTCTCTCTCTTTCTGGCTCTCTCTGTCTCTCTTTGTCTCTGTCTGTCTGTCTGTCTGTCTGTCTGTCTGTCTGTCTGTCTGTCTCTCTCTCTCTCTCTCTCTCTCTCTCTCTCTCTCTCTCTCTCTCTCTCTCTCTCTCTCTCTCGGGCCACTCGCTGAAACAATAGCTGCTCGTTTGAAGAGGGAACAGTCTGCCCCACATGATAAAACACATGAACACCATACCATTTCCATATCACCTTCATTAGTCCATCATCAGACACACTTCCTAAGGCAATCAACTGGGCTGAATGTTACCTCATCTCACGCCATTACCTCGCTCGCTAGAATGCACACACTCAGCTTCACCGACACAGTAGACAAACAATGGCTGTCTGTCTGTCCACGGTCCTGCATTGTGACGGTAATTCAGATAAATATCACTCTGTGTGCAACCCGGCATCCCATAACTACGAATAAAAAGCACACTCAATGCACGCTGCGTTCAACAACAGCACAAAAAGCTGAAGCTCAATACCGTGCAAAACATCATGGCGCGGTGTTTGGTGTGGTGCGCTGCAGGTTGGAATGTCGTAGGTTTGAATCCTGTCAGACGTGTGTATTTGGTGGGGTTTATTTATTTCATTTATTTCATCTTATTATTTTTATTTATTTACTTACTTACTCACTTACTTATCTATTTTCTATTTTTTTCATTTATTCAGTCATTTATTTATTTATTTATTCATTTCTTTCTTTCTTTCTTTCTTTTTGCTCGGCTGCTATTCAGACCTGAGTGCTCCATAGAATCATATGGAACCACAGTCGACTTTCTTTCACACGATGAATGCATCTCTGAGAGCGTCGCTCAAAATTTCAGACCAACACAGTAGACGTCTGTATCTTTCTGGCTAGATACAGGCCTATCATAATCACAGGCTCTGACCACAGTTGAAATCCTATCCTCCTGGATTATGTACGCGATTTCTTGTCCACGTGCGTGCTGATAGCTGGTTCTGTCAAGGCCATGAGTATCAACGAGTTCACTGGGGTCAGTACTGCATGGTGAGATGACGCCCTTCTTAGAGGTTGGGGAAGGGGGGGGGGGGGGGGCAAGAGACTACGCTCACTCATGTTGGCTGCGCAATTAAGCAGTCATTGTCGTCAGTACGGGCTGTTCAAGTAGGCAGTGTCATGCGTATATAGGATGGCAGCATCCATTATGAGTACAAACAAGGTGACTTGGTAGTAGCGTCTCCTGTGCCATGTTGCTTGCTTCATGTGGAAAGCTGGTTTTGGCGCTGCGACGGGATGGGCATGGATATGACTGTGGACAGGTTGGACGGTATGAGCAGAATAGGGTTAATGACACTGAAGGTGGCATGGGAGATCAGACAGTTTTGATGAGTAAACTTTAACCCCTCAACTGCTGGACCAGATGGTGGGGCTTCGCTGGAAAGAAGCACTTCCTCAGCGCCATATTAACCTGTGTTGATAGATCTTCTGCCCATCGCTCCCTGTTCGATGGCTGTATTGAAAAGTTGGCTTACAATTTCGGTTCGATGCTCTACAATATTGATGAACCCCTCGGTCAATACTTCCCTGCTTGAGAACTGTGCTACACAGTATGATTGTGCACTGGTAGATATGTATCAAATATTAGTGTGCAATAACAATAATGAGAGTGATGATAAACGCCAAACTGTGCCATCCGAAAATTCAACATCAACAAAATAGTTGCAGAATGCAGGAACTTTAGACAGATTTTGGTAAGGGGCCCTGATTTACTCGTTTCAAGATTTCTCTATATAAACCGAGAAATGGACTCGTTTTTCCTTAGGGGGCTGTGGCCCTTTCTGCACATTAAACCACCTGTCTCAGTCCTTGACCCAAACATTATAGTCTGTTGAGGTTCCCCTGAAGTGCAGTATCATCCTGGAAAGTGTTCATTTGTCTGCTGACCAGGCAAACATCTGCATACAGCCTTAATCTTGGTGCTACCCAGTCATGAATCTGGGTCAGATGGTGCTACCCAGTCATGAATCTGGGTCAGATGGTGCTACCCAGTCATGAATCTGGGTCAGATGGGCGGAGGAGTTCACATCAAATAGCTCTTCCTGTACTGCTCGGTGGCTACACCTCCCTTCCTGTCAACATCTGGATAGTTAAAGTTACCAGCAAAAGTCACTTGCTTTGAAGGTCTGCCTTGAATAACGTTATTCAGGGTTTCCCTTATTCGTGTATATCTGCATCATTCTGAGGTGGCATGCTATAATATCAAGCATGTTGAGCACCAAGCGGAAGGAGTGTCAATGCATTCTCCATCTTGTTTCCCGACAACATATTAAGATACCACACACTGTCTTCAGAAAACTTCTATAAATAACTGACTCAGTAAACGAAAA
>CM065731.1:24520576-24530576 GCA_033310375.1 Conus canariensis | reverse complement strand
TGTCTTTCCAGATGAGCCCATAGCAAAGCCAGCTCTAGATAGGAACCGATCGGGGCTGAACCCCCCCCACCCCCACACACACAAATAAGTGGCATCAATGGGTATTGAACCCACGATCTCCCAACTGGGGAGGGATCTTTCAATCTTAGTGTGCCCTGGAAATGGTGGACTGTGAGCAGCACAGATTGAAGACTGTTGCACCTGGGAACACCATACTCCAAGAAGACAACAACAAAAACTATGAAAGAACAGGTGTGTCAACGCCTAGGTATTTCAACGTCGGTATAGGCAAATGTTGATTTTTTTTTTTCTTTTGAGATTTCTTTAATCTGGAAGCGGTGAGCAAACGAGTAAGTGAGTAAGTACATGAGCGACAGCGTGCATGCGTACTTGCTTGTCAGTCTTTTCGTCTGTCTGTCATGAGGCGGGGGGGGGGGGGGGGGAGGGGGGAGGGGTGTGTGTGTGGGGGGGGAGGGGGGGTGGAGAAGGTAAATAAAAGGTGTAGTTTAAATGACATTAAAAGAAATCACCGATCCGGAGGCGAAGACGCGTGCGCTTATATTGTCTTTCTCTCCGTGATTCTTTAGAAAGTTTAACAATAGCATTTCTCAAACATCCTAATATTGCGTAAAGAGCTGGGCTTGAATCAATGTCTTGCCATTGTTGCGCCTACGGAAAGGCATCACAGACGCACAACATCCGTCTCTATGTCCACCTTTAATGCCTATCGATTAGGTCACAGACGCTATTTACTTTGTGAAAGGAACCTCAAGCGGAATAAACTGACATTTTTGTAAAGACTCTGGCCGGAGCAGCTGGTGAACAATGAAGACCTTTCAAATGAAAAGAATATCACTAAGAATAAAAGTTAACGCACATTGTAATATGGTTTCCCGAGCGAGCAGACGTATAAAACTCGGAGCCACGTCTACGTTACTGCAGATGCGACAAAGAAAAGAAAATAACGGTTTATGCATAGAAAACACACACACACACACACACACACACACACACACACACACACACACACACACACACACACACACACACACAACTACATGCACGCATGTGCATGTATCCATACATACACACATACATCGTGTATCTATCATTCTCTCTCCTGTCTATCTATCTGTCTATCTATACACACAAACGCACATATAATTAGGTAGATTAATAATTTTAGAGAGAGAGAGAGAGAGAGACAGAGAGAGAGAGAGGGGGGGGGGTAGACAGACAGACAGTCAGGCAGACAGGCAGGCAGGCAGGCAGGCAGACAGGCAGACAGGCAGGCAGGCAGGCAGGCAGGCAGGCAGGCAGGCAGGCAGACAGGCAGACAGGCAGGCAGGCAGGCAGGCAGGCAGGCAGACAGGCAGGCAGGCACATGACAGAAAGACAGACAGGCAGACAGAGACTGAGGGATAGAAGTACAAAAAAGTGAAAGCAAACAAACAAACAAACAAAAAAAACAAAAACAGAGGCTGGGCGGGGGGGGGGGGGGGGGGGGGGGGTTAGAGAATAAATGAACCTTGATATGTAAATATGAAACCCTTTTCTTACAACACATGGGAGAATGAGGATCCCTGAAAGTCTGACCTATGAACAGAATTTGCCCAGAGTCGGCTGTCATCTCCTTGGTGACATTCTTCAGGAGGGTTCGGTTTGGTCGTGGCAATCCACTCTCAACATGCAATTGCAAATTTCCAAGCCATTTTCATTTAAGCATTCGTATTTCCACATGGAGAAACTTATTATAGCTGCCTCCGAAAGTAGCTGACCAGAGCAGGATAGATAGGCAGGTTGACTGACAGATGGACAGTCAGTCAGACAGACAGACAGACACACAGGTAGACAAACAGACGGAAACTTCGAAAGATGACCCACATCGCTGGTGAAGATAAGACGAAAAGAAGATTTCGCTAACAGTCAGGGTGTGTGGGGGAGACAAAGAGATAGGGGCAGCAATCAACACCGACCTGACGATTAGTCTTGGAGGGAAAGACCATTGATCGTGTCCTGTTTATGAGTCTTGCAACTGTTCGCCAAAACAGCAACCTCAGAGGCTTGTTCCAAACAAAGGGAATGTGCCAGAGCTCTGTCTTATGCCCCATTAGGTACATCTTTTGTAGAATATAATGCAAGAGCAGTTTGCAGGCAGCACCCCCCCCCACTCCCCCCTTTACCGTGGGAGTCGTCTTTTTGCAGCCTGCGTTCCTTTGACAGAACAAAGCATGTTGCTGGTGAACGCTTCCTATAAAAAATGAACATTTTTCAATAACGCCTACACAAAGAGAAAATATTGAAAAAAAGAAAAAAAAGAAAACACAAGTAAAAGAAACAGACAAAAAAAGTTGGCATGTGATTTTCATTAAGTCGGTGTGGGTAATGCACAAATCGATCTTACAGTAACTGCAGTGAACATTTTTTTTTACCTACTGTTGGACAGCGTTTGTAGTCGAAATGGCAGACTAAAAAAGACGAGATTTCACGCTCGATCGTTAACAAGAGTCGTCGTTCATTGGTTAAAGCATTCGATCTTGCACACAGAGACAACACTGTTACATTCCACAGTTCCACAGGTATGGTCACCACTCTAGAAGCTCGTGTCTAGATTTTTATTTCTTTTCAGCGTATGTTTTTACGTTCAGTATACTCGGCGTACTTTCGCACATCTGTGCACAGAATCCGCTGGAATGTTATGAGTAAATAGGTCTGCTTTAAGCATGTGAGAGCTGGGCACTCACACCAGAATTAACAAAAATTAGGAATTCGAAAAAAAAAATTTTTCGTCAGACTCTGCCCAACTCATATAAGGAATATCAGACAAATGCTTAAGTCAGACAGTAAGTCGATAGAATCGTCTGCAGACAAGAGTTTCGCGCTGCAGTTACTAAACTCCACTATCTTGCCTGGTATGGCCTGTTATTTCGATAAGTTTTCCTGCTCATGACAATTGTGTGGAGTGCTCTGAAGGATGGATGTTTTAATGAAGTCATACCAGATAAATAGAAATTCTGGAAGGACAACGTAAAGGATTGGTTTGGTAATAGTTACTCTACCCTGTCGCGCATGACGCATGACAGAAGTCTGATAATATATCTGTCTGCCTTTGGGTCTTTGCGTTCCTGTGGCAAGCTGTTGGACATCAATAATTGTACTGTTTGTCGAGTTCTTGCAGGCCTATGACAATAATGTGGCATATTAACTCTAACTACTTGCCCTTGGAATTGGCCTTACAGTGAAAGCAAATAAAGGAAGGTTGACGCCATTTGTTTTAGCAGCAATAAAATTGCTGGTTCTTACATCCGTGAGAAACAAATGCTTCCCATGAACAGTGGAAGTAACTGTAAACAGAGCATTAAACATGGATAACCGGGTATCTTGTTCAGGTTTGAATCGAAGAAAGAAGAAAATTATTCATTCGACAATGATCTTGTTTAGGGAGACGAACTTTGGAAACAACTCGCAATTGAGTGTTTAGATTGAAGTTCCCGTTGTCGTTATGAAAATTCACACGCATGAAACGAGCAGGATGAAATTGAGGCAAAGGGTTTGAAAAGGACACTTTTTAGAGAAGAATAACATCGGAATGATTCTTTACAGTCCGTTTACCTTTAAAGAGTTTCGATTACAAAATACACAGTTTTGACTTAAACAAGAAAGAGATGCAGCGACCATGTGACAGAAGTTGTATAAACACGAGTACCTTTGTTCCCCACACCTTTGTATCACCATACCTGAGAACCCGTCTACAGATGTTTTCCCCCCTTTTTCCCACCCCATCCCATCTCCCCTCCCCCTACACTTATACGTCCTAATACGTATACGTCCTTCCAGCTATGTGTCCCTTACATCCGTCCTCCTCCCCCATTTCTGTAACGCTCTCAGCCCGTACTGTCACTTGTTTAGACAAAATGAACCGGAACAGTAACAACATTCTCCGAACCCAATTACGCGCAGACGTGTGGACCAAAAAATGTCCCATCTCCAGACTTTAACAGGGTCAGGTTTACGTGGGGACACAAAGGAACCCCGGGGAGTTACGTCAGCGACTGGAAATGAGTCAGAAAGTACAGGCCATGGAGAGAAGAGGCATGGTAGACTGCCAGAAATGTCGCCAGTCTTTTGACGGACATTCTCCCGACTGGAAACTTCTCGATAGTTGTCTCTCAAATCAGCGCTACAGTAATGCCCACCAGCTTCCCCTGTGCGGGGTCGTTGATGGAAAGAGCGTGTAAAGAATGAGGTAGGACGGGGTGATGGGGGTGAGCGATGAATGAAGGGACTGGATGGTGACAGATATTGATATTATGACTGGGACGTCAATGGAAATTGGTGGGACAGAGAGAGAGAGAGAGAGAGAGAGAGAGAGAGAGAGAGAGAGAGGGGGGGGACAGACAGACAAACAAGACAGACAAACAGACAGGCAAACAGACAGAGAGCAACAGTATAGAATAAAACAAACATCAAAATGCGCAAATACCGAGTACAGTATATATTTTCTCCATATCCTATCCATAATGAACTACGGGTTTATTTCCAAACAAACCTAACTGTTCACACTCTAAAGTAAAAATCTTTTTTATCCAGGACAGCAGAAGTTTAAAAAAAACAATAATTATGTTTGCACCCAGGTCAAACTGTACATAAACCAAAAGACCTCCACCACCCAAGACCTGGAAGCTGATTAAATGAATCCAAGGACGCGAAGGTGGTAAAACGCCGTGCATTTCCATAAACATAAAGAATTATACATCATTCTCATTTCTGTTGATGCGTTTTATTCCGCTTACCTACAGTTCAAATAGATAAAGCAAACAGACCCCAGTCTCCCCTCCTTTTTCTCAGAAATTCACATTCAACAACTCTCGCGTCTCCAAACGGTTACCCGATTGCCTTCAAAATGCACCTAACGTCAAACCACCAAGAACAGCAAGAGGATAACATTATTAACCAGTACAGGATAACGACCAATAAATACGTAAACCTCATCTCGCTTTGACGTTCTATGTGATGAGGTTGCTTTCACTGCAAAAATCGATCCAGACAAGGCATAAGATGCAAACTCTTGGGAACGAGTTCCATACATGATGAAACACATTCTGTGCACCACGTATCCCAAATGCTGATGCTCTTTTTTTCCTAGATGTTAATTTGCTTTACAGTGGCCTGCAAGCAGCCCTGTTAGTTCTGTGTTCAGAAAGCACACAGGCTATTCCCCGGGTTTTGCATTTTATCGAATAGAAGTTCCTGGGACTGAAAATGTTTAATGTGTTAAACATGCAAGTTATTTATGGACCTATTTTTTACGGCTATGCATATACTGTCAAATAACAACGCCCCCCCTCCTCTCTCTCTCTCTCTCTCTCTCTCTCTCTCTCTCTCTCTCTCTCTGTCTCTGTCTCTGTCTCTCTGTGAGTGTCTTTATGGTAATGAGCGTTGTTTGTGTCTGTCTGTGGACGCTGTGGATGGTTTTCTTTGATTTGTTTTGATTTTCGATCTGTGCGAAATGTTGATGATATGTTTATATGTTTGCTATGAGCCTTTGGACACGGACATCTAGTGCCACAATCTGTATACGTGTATGTATGTATGTATGTATGTATGTATGTATGTATGTATGTATGTATGTATGTATGTATGTACGTATGTATGTATGCATGCATGTATGTATGTATATATGTATGCATGCATGTATGTATGTATATATGAATGTACGTGCGTTCGTGTGTATGTATGTAACTATGTACTTACGTACGTATGTATGCATGCATGTATGTATGCTGGACCACCAAAGATGCTGGTCATGCTATGTTTCAATGTATGTTTGTATGTATGTATGTATGTATGCATGTATATATGTATGTATGTATGTCTATATGTATGTATGTATGTATGCATGTATGTATACATGCATGTATGTATGTATATATGTATGTACCTATGAACGCACGCACGTACGTTCGTATGTATGTATGTAAGTATGTATGTATGTATGTATGTATGTATGTATGTATGTATGTATGTATGTATGTATGTATGTATGTAACTACTCATAGTCTATCTATCTATCTATATTAGAAAGAGAGAGAGAGTGAGACAGACAGACAGACAGACAGACAGACAGACAGACAGACAGACCCACAGAACCACAGACAAACACACACAGATTTCAGTGATTGCCAAGTCGTTATGACGGGAAATCGTTATTCTGCACTTGTTTTCCCCTACCACTTATTTTTTAGTCTATTGCTGCTCTCTCTCTCTCTCTCTCTCTCTCTCTCTCTCTCTCTATATATATATATGTGTGTGTGTGTGTGTGTGTGTGTGTGTGTGTGTGTGTGTGTGTGTGTGTGTATGTGTGTGTGTGCGTGCGTATGTGTGTATGCCTATCTATCTATCTATCTATCTATCTATCTAATTTCAAAAGTAATTCTTGAGTAGATTCCGCACAACAAAACCATCTCATACAGTTATTGCAGATTGACATGCCGATTAAAACAAGTCAACTATCTTTTTCCCACAGGGACAAATTTAATAAAACTCAAGCCTTCGTCACAGTTTGGAAACAACCATTTTCTACTGTGAGTTTATTAAGACCAAGGTATAGTGCTTCTTTTCCTTCTTTAACATTCCTTGTGATATAGGATGGATGAAGATTTTGAAGAAATTTCACAAAATTGTGTGTGTCTTGTGCCTTGTCAAAAAGCACAGCAGTACCATCGTGCCTGTACTTGTCCAGTATAGGTTTTAGTCAGTCTGTTCTTCATCAGGTGTTTATGTGGAAAGAAGTGGAACAGGACAATTTTGGTCATCCAGAATTCGTCTAATTCTGCCATTAAAAAAATGTCCACCTTGTCAGACCCATAGCAGTTCCATGTTTGGCCTGGCAAAGATGCTTCTTCCAGTTCCCAATGCATTTTTAGAGCAGATGTATCCTGTAGAACACATTTTAGTTAGAATATTCAAATCCCCTGGGCAATTGTGAAGAACGTGCTGGGATTTTTTTCTGTGTATTATTAACAGTTAGTTAGAATATTCAAACCCCCCCCCCCTGGGTAATTGTGAAGAACGTTTTCTATTGCTGGAATTTTTTTTCTATATGTTATTAACATTAGGGATGAGTTAAGACCACATCACATACCGCGAACGTGGCGGTCCTTTTTCGGGTTTCCCGGCCCCTGCCTCTCCATGCCTGCTCATTGGTACATGTTTATGTACTCATTGGTATATGTTTATGTACTCATTAGTACATGTTTATGTACTCATTGGTACATGTTTATGTACTGGGGATACAATGTACGTCCCTTTGTCCAGTACTAGAAACAACTTTATTTTCCAACCCCCCTTCCTCCCCCTCCCCCCCCCCCCCTCCGTCGCTCAGCTATTTCTCTGTATATTCACCCCCTACACCACCTTTCCTCGCCCCGTTCCCACGATATCCTTCCACCGCCCTCGCAGTGCCACCTCCATTATCTCCCCTTTTCACTCTATCCGTGCCCCATTTTCCGCCCCCCCCCCTCCCCGCCCCCTCCCCCCTCCATTATTTCTTTGTGGTATGTTTCACAAGTTTCGTCGTTAAGTCACATTTCAGGTTTTGTGAAAATTGTTTCAATAGATTTTTTGTGTGTGCATGATTTGCAATAATCTATCTCTATGAATCTGGATCCGCCGTTTAATCCGGATTGACACTACGGATCCACACCAAGCTATAACGGGTCGTTGTTGGGCCACTCTCCATCTTTTGACAAAGTCCGGTGACATCGGGTATGGTAGTGACTACATTATCCTGCAGATGGGTATACCAACAAACATGGATTAAAGCATAATCTCCTTGACGAAGATACCGTAGGGTAGCGTCCATAGCTTGTTCCGCCGATCAAGATTCATATCGATAAGGCAAACCTAATCTATCTTGCCTGATGTCTCTCTGTCTGGGTCAGCTTAAGCACACGTTACACACGATCACGCTCTGCCGTCGGTCAGGACTTCTCTGAAACGAATCGATTACCAATCACAGTAACTGTCTGGAACTGTTTGCAGACAGGAATAAGTGAGAGCAGAGTGGATATGATTTTCATGTGGCAGAATTCAAACCATTTTTTTTTCAGACTTGAAAAAAAAACTTACAGGCTAATCCGTCCAAGCAAAATATTATATGAGAATATTTCTGCAAACTTTAATGTTGAAAAACTATATTGTCCAGCTTTAGCTCCCCTAGAGTTTTTAAGGATTGTGTGTGTGTGTGTGTGTGTGTGTGTGTGTGTGTGTGTGTGTGTGTGTGTGTGTGTGTGTGTGTGCGTGTGCATGCGTACGTGCGTGCGTGTGCGTGCGTGCGTGCATTTGTGTGTGTGTGTGTGCGTGTGTGTGTAGACAGAGAGCCAGCCAGCCAGCCATATAGGTAGGCAGACAAGCAGATAGATAGATGTGTGTGTGTGTGTGTGTGTGTGTGTGTGTGTGTGTGTGTGTGTGTGTGTGTGTGTGTGTGCGTGCGTGCGTGCGCGCGCGCGCGCGCGCGTGTGTATGTGTGTGTTGTTTGTGTTCTTTTTCCATATTTCGCTTATTTTTGCGTAACTGAGCACCAATTTAATGTAAACTAAATAGTTTTCAAAACGTTCAACCAAAAGACAGATGATTTCATAGCCTGCTAAAATCAACCATTCATTGCAGTGCTTACAGCACAACGTATCACTATGCAGTCGATGGAAGCAGTATCAAGTGCTACAATTCCATTCATAGTGAAATGTCACACAGTAAGTATGGCACATTTCATCAGCAGCTAGAAGAGAACTTGAGAGAGAGCATAGACTTCCGCCATGGTGAAACGGATTCCGTCTGTTGGTTAGGATTGTGACCCAAACTCTGTGGTCCATTTATGAGCTTCATTCCAGAAAGTTTTCCGAAAATCGGTTCCATACTTTGAACGTAATCAGGCTGACACTGTCACAGACAGACAAAAAAAACACACCAGCACACAGGTGAAGGTAAGCTTAAAACGTTCATAGGGGAGGCAGAAAACGGAAATTGAAGGCATGGGAAATGTAACACGTAACTCAGAATCCTAGAGAGGCCACAGGATGGAAAGTTGAATGAAGGATTGTGATTCAGAAAAAAAAATAGGCTGTGCCTTTCACAACCTGGATAGGTGTTCTTGAGGCATCTGTGAAAGGTCAAAACAACGCAATACAGCATTCTGTCAGAATATTGCGACTAGCCACAATGGTGCATTTGGACATTGTGGCCCATTTCGACATTTTGACCGTCATAGTTCTACTGAAGAGTTCCTGCCATTATCCCGCCATCTGTTGCAATTCTCTGAGTACTGCGAAAGACCAGGCCTTCCCACCCTGTGAAGGTGTCTTCCCGCCCTTCCTTCTGTCCCCCACTGAAGTGTACAGCTGTATAATTGAAAAGGGAGATAAGACTGACGAGGACAGGGTAAAATAAATTGCCTCTGATGGCTTCAATAGCCGCTCTCTTTAAACTGCTACGGGAAAACCTTGATACGATCTCGGCACTTCAGTCAAACCTAATCACCCGAATTTTGATGCCTCGTGGGCGTTTCACTTTCCAAGCGCCACAGGCTGTTCTGTTCCGCTACGAGTCCCGGCTACTTCGGCAGTAGATGGATGACTGTGTACTTGTCTGGGACGATTCAGCGCGAGACAGATCCTCCTACAGGACGCTGAGTTGAGAGAAGAAAGAGTGGTCGTTAAAGAATCAATAGAGTCCAGGAAGAGAGGCTGACATGGTGAGTCTGGACAAACTGAAAAGGACCGAAGATGGTTTTTGGTGCAGATACCCGCAATGCATTTTTTTTTTTTTGAAAGGCAAATTGATGAAAACACGTGTGGTGAATCCCTGAAAAGTAACTCCCCAGGCAACGGCAGTCTCAAAATAATGAGATCAGTCTGTGCCTTGTGAGTGCAGAGAGAGAGAGAGAGAGAGAGAGAGAGAGAGAGAGAGAGAGAGAGAGAGAGAGAGAGAGAGAGAGAGAGAG
>CM065731.1:24510576-24515576 GCA_033310375.1 Conus canariensis | reverse complement strand
CATTTTTTTTTCTCTCCTCCACTGAAAATATGATGAAGGTGTTTAAGTCTTATTCAATGATGAAGGATCACTTACGGGAAGCAGGTCAACACCACAAACTTATAGACCCATTTGTGATCACCATCATCCATCACGTAATCCCAAATAGGTTTTGATTGGGCCCCATCGATTTGTCCCAGACAGTACCTCTCCATTTGCTGCGTTTCACTGTGGTCTGGTAGAAGCTGAGGAATGACATGTCTGCCCACACTCTGATGCTGCCCCCTCACCTCTTCTGTCGGCCTCTTTTTTTTTGTCCACCTAGCACTGCACTCTGCAGGAAAATCATTGTCAGGCTGACTTTTCCCAAAATATGCCTGTGCCATTTCATTTGCTTACTGTGGAGAGAGCCAACACGCCAACGGCGCTCTCCACTCTCGCCAATGAGCGGTGCAAACCTGCCTTTCCCGAGTGGACGGCCTGGCATGGAAAAGCTAATATTAATTGTCCCCGTTCAATTATGACCTGCAATCTGCTTTTCAATCGTTTCTTTCGCCATTTTCCGAAGAAAAGGGTATTTGATGATTGACCCCCGACGTAAATGAATTGTTGATGTACAGACTCCGTCTGTCTGTCTGTCTGTCTCTGTCTGAGAGGAAGCGATGTATAGAAGGTACATACATATACAATCTGTTTCTAAGTTAAGCTCCTCCTCACCACACCATTCTCTCTCTCTCTCTCTGTCTCTCTCTGTCTGCCTGTCTCTCTGTGTCTCAAGAGAGAGAGAGAGAGAGAGAGAGAGAGAGAGAGAGAGAGAGAGAGAGAGAGGTATACATCCTGATTACAGTTCTTTTCTCCACATTCTATCCATTATGAACTGTTGATTTATTTCCAAACGTACTCATTAGCTTATATTCTGAGGTAGGAAATTCCTAATCAAAGAAAAGAGGATTACAAAAAGAAACAAACTTTGCGTTTCCGTGTTTGTCAAACTGTGCATAAAGAAAATAAACTTCATCACATAAAACCTTAAAGTTGAAGACGATTTATTACATCATTCAATGAATAAAATGGTATCAAGTTGGTGAAATGTCACGAAACTCTACAGCAACGATTGCAAACCAACTGTGTTTCAGTAGACGGGTTTTCTTGTGCTATCATAAAGCTCAAATAGATAAAGACAGATAGAACCCTACCTGTCCTACTATTTCTGAGAAATTCACATTCAACAAACCTCAGCTTTCCAAGCGACAGCCCGATTGCCTTCTAAATGCATATGAAGTCAATCTACCGAGAAAGCCAAGAGGATAACATTGTTGACCATTACAGGATAACGACCAATAAATACGTAAACCTCATTTCGCTCTGACGTTATACGTGATGAGGTTGCTTTCACCGCAAGGATCGATCCGGACAGGGAACATGATGCACATTTCTAGGAACAAGGTCCTTACATGATGAAACGCATTCTCTGATCGACGTATCCCAAATGCCGATGTTCTCCTTTCCTAGATGTTAATGTGTTTTACAGTGGGCTGCAAGCAGCGCTATTATTATGTATTAAGGAAGCACACAGGTTGTTCCCTTGTTTATGCATTTTATCGAATACGAGGCCCAGTGACAGAAAATGTTTACTTGTACTAGAACTACTGAAAATATTTGTACGTCATTTATGGATCTAGTTTTCATGTTTATTGCATACTGTGGTGTAACAATTCTCTCTCTGTCTCTGTCTGTCTGTCTGTCTCTGGCTCTGTCTGTCTGTCTGTCTGTCTGTCTCCCCCTCTCTCTCTCCCTCTCTCTCTGTGCATGTGGTGTGTGTGTGTGTGTGTGTGTGTGTGTGTGTGTGTGTGTGTGTGTGTGTGTGTGTGTGTGTGTGTGTATGTGTGTGTGTATGTGTGTGTGAGGAGAGAGAGAGAGAGAGAGAGAGAGGAGAGAGAGAGAGAGAGAGAGAGAGAGAGAGAGAGAGAGAGAGCACACAAGTATTCTCTGTAATTTCTAAAACCATTTCATTAAGGCAGAGTTGTCAGGGCCTTGGACGGAAAAGCGCTGTGACGAAGCAGATCATTAGGGCAGAGTTGTCAGGGCCTTGGACGGAAAAGCGCTGTGACGAAGCAGATCATTAGGGCAGAGTTGTCAGGGCCTTGGACGGAAAAGCGCTGTGACGAAGCAGATCATTAGGGCAGAGTTGTCAGGGCCTTGGACGGAAAAGCGCTGTGACGAAGCAGATCATTAGGGCAGAGTTGTCAGGGCCTTGGACGGAAAAGCGCTGTGACGAAGCAGATCATTAGGGCAGAGTTGTCAGGGCCTTGGACGGAAAAGCGCTGTGACGAAGCAGATCATTAGGGCAGAGTTGTCAGGGCCTTGGACGGAAAAGCGCTGTGACGAAGCAGATCATTAGGGCAGAGTTGTCAGGGCCTTGGACGGGAAAGCGCTGTGACGAAGCAGATCATTAGGGCAGAGTTGTCAGGGCCTTGGACGGAAAAGCGCTGTGACGAAGCAGAAGGAAAGAGTAAGTGAAGAAGGGAAGGAGATGGTAAAGATAAGAAAAAATGTGAATATTTTTAATAATTAAAATTGAGAGCTGGACAGACACACAAGAAAACGCAGACCTCTGCCGACGATGAACGAATCTGTAAACTGCCTTTTGAGTGATCGGAAACGAAACTATTATTCCAGCATGGAAGTTGATCATTGGTACAGACAGGAGTTACGTCCCAATTATGTCTTTTTGATAGAGCATGAAAAGTACCAAATGTCACAGTTCATATTCTTCTTCTTCTTCTTCTTCTTCTTCTTCTTCTTCTTCTTCTTCTTCTTCTTCTTTTTTTTTCTTCTTCTTCTTCTCTTCTTCTTCTTCTTCCTTTGCTCCGTCAGGAGGTAGTGGGTCCTCGCACTGAAGAACTATTTACCAGGTTCCTTCAACTGTGCAGGTTGTGTGTCAGGCCCTGGGTCTCTGCAAGCGATTTCCCTGTCCATGCCGCAATGTAAGCTGACGATACACCGACAGCATTACCTTGCGGACAATGCATATCACAACAGTAATCATTGATCTTGTTTGATACAGTGCCTCTTAGTGGATGGTTTCTCCATTCAAAATGATGTTGATTCTCAGTAAAACATGGGTTATGGTAATAGGTTCTGCATCCCCTGTTCCATTGGAACCTTAGCCAAGGACCCGCACCTGAAGAAACTGGATTCCTGCATGAGCCACGGTCCATTTATTTCGTGAAAACTGGTCAGCAGGATTCTTTTTCTTCATAATTAGATTTGTATTATTCTGAAAGTGAGGTGACTGAAGGCGAAAACTGAAACAAATCTTTAAAAAGAATTGTCAGTGATTCCACAAGACGATATGGCCAAACAGATTACTAGATAAAACACGACGCGTTTAGAATTCTTAGGTCTTCTTCAGGGGGAAAAAAATTCAGGACAATGGAAAATATGAGAAGATAAGTGATTGCTCGTTCTTCATTTTCATTGTCCTGAGTGTTGTGCCGTTCACCTGAAGAACATTTCTAATGTCGAAACGCGTCGCGGTTTGTCTTGTAATCTGTTTGTCCGTATTGTCTTGTAGAATTACAATTTCTAATAATTCTATTTCACGATTCTGAGTCCACCGTGCATTCGGATCTGTACAACGGATCCACTCCAAGATAATTATAATGGGTTTGTTTTAGGGCCACATTACATGTTGTCACAAAATCGGGTTACACTGGGTTTGGTAGTGTGTGTGTGTTACGTTGCTGACAGAGATATTAACAAACAACAAACGGGGGTGGGGGTGGGGTGGGGGTGGGGAACATAATCACCCAGACGAAGGTTATACAGCTCGGAGAGACAAGGGAGGTACTATGTAATTGCCTCCGATAAACCAAGGTGTAAACGTCGATTTGTCAAACCTAATCTAACCCTCCCGGTCTTTTCCAGTCTGGGTCAGTTTAACACACGTGACACACGATCATGTTCTGACGATGGTCAGGACTACTCTCAAAGGAATCGAAGACTAATCAAGGTCCTCGTCTGGAACTAGATCAGGCAAGACTGTGACTTTACAGACAGGAACACTGACATACACACACACACACACACACACACACACACACACACACACACACACACACACACACACACACACACGCATATATATATATATATATATATATATATATATCGGGCGTCCAAAATTTCATGAGTCAGTTAATGGGCTTTTTTGCGTCTTTCCACCAAATTTCGTTAATATCTGTTCCATAGTTCATAGACATCGCACTGGCACTGTGACAGACAGGCAAAAACAAACAAACAAAAAAACAAACAAACAAAAAAAAACAAACAAACACACAAACAAACCAGCAGATGCACGTGAAAATATAGCTTTCCTGCAGGAGGCAGAAAACAGACAACGAAGGCATCAATAATGGAACAGGATGACAGAATCCTATGCAGGCGAGAGGCTGAGAAGGAAAATGAAAGAATGTGATTCAGAACAAAACAAAACAACAGAAAAAAGAGCAGTGGACCGTGTCTCTGGCCTCGTCTGTCTCCCATCCTAGGTTGGGATTTGTGAAGTATGTGTACACAGTTGTAGCAACGCAATGCGATATCCTTCCAGAACTCTGTAAGTAGTTGCTATAACGGCGCATTCGGACATTATGGTTGATTGCAACGTTTGATCATCTCCAGCCCCCACTGAAGACTTCCTGGCATTATTCCACCATCTGTTGCAATTCTCTGAGAAACTGCCAAAAAAAAGTAGGTATGTACGCCCCCCCCCCCCCCCCCTGATAGTGTCTTGCATCTCTTCTTTACGGCTCCATTGGAGTGAATAACTTGATAATAAAGATTAAGGCTGACAGGGACAGGGTACATTGGATCTAATGGCTTTGATAAACACTTCCTTTAAACTGCTGCGGCAAATGATTGGTAATATCAGCGTTACTTCAGTCAGACCTAATCAGCTGAACAGGCCTCTATTGTCAGCCCCACCCCCACCCCCATTCCCATTCCCATGCGGCAGCCCA
>CM065731.1:24495576-24508076 GCA_033310375.1 Conus canariensis | reverse complement strand
GGTGTTTTGATGTTTGATCCCAGCAAATGAATTGTTACTCTCTCCCTCCCTCCCTCCCTCTCTCTCTCTCTCTCTCTCTCTCTCTCTCTCTCTCTCTCTCTCTCTCTCTGTGAAGAAGTTACATGCATACATACATAATCTGTTTCTCTTATACCCTCACCCATCGCCCTCTTTGTTGGTCTGTCTGTCTGTCTGTCTGTCTGTCTGTCTGTCTGTCTCTCTCTCTCTGTCTGTCTACCTGAGCATCTTTTTTCAAGTCAATCTTTTTTCTCTTTACGCATTATTCTTCCTTCTTTCCTTTCTTTCTCTCTGATCGTTTTTCAGTGTTTTTGTTTGTAGCTACAGTTGCTGTTATGCCTAAACCACGAGGATCCCCACTAGGCCTTTTTCGGCACCTTCAGTTCCCAAAGGAGATAGGCGAAAGGCTATCCAGTGCAGTTCATTTCCTGAACTTCAGACATGCAATCGAGCGTTAGCAGGCCAAGCACTCATGGTTTTCTTTACATTGGGCAACAAGAACCTTCCCTTCAATTTCCGATTCTTTCCATGTTGGGCTGTTCAATGGATGTGATTGTTGAGGTCAGGATGTAGTACGACGCCCAGTCTTCAGCGAACTGATTTTATAAGACTGTTATTATACTGAACCATTCACTCTGAAATGTAATAGGACGTGAGTTCTCTATGAAAGGCCCAGAAGGAAGGAAGTAATAAATCCTGGTATATAAATTGAGTAAAAACTAGGCATGCCTCTTAGATTCGTAGTTTATCGAATGCCTTCGACAATCTCATATCAATATTCTCTCTAATCGCTTAATGTTAAATGTACCCAACTTGTTTACTGTTAAATATATTGTCAATGGCTGCCAGAAAAAAAAAGAGAAAAAGAAAGTAAAGAAACACACAAAAACTGGTTTTCTTTAAAAAACAAACAAACAAAAAAAAAACACACGTTTAAATGAAACTCTTAAAGTAGAACCCAGGATAGCAACACAAATAAACTGACAAAAATAACAAAAGAGTAAATGAAAGATGCAAGTAATGAAAGACAGCAATGAGTTCGAAAAAAGCGAAGAAATGAGGGACAAAAAATACAAGACAGAGAGAGAGAGAGAGAGAGAGAGAGAGAGAGAGAGAGAGAGAGAGATGGGGGGTGGGTGGGACTGGGCTAATGATGGGGAGCAGAGGAAGGAGGTAACACAGACATTGCAAAAAGAAAGAAAAACAAGAAGAGTAAGCTCGTCAAGAAGACAGAAATTAGAAAGGAGGAAGGACACGAGATCAAAGAGGAACGAGGAAAAAACATTAAGTAAAAAAAGAAGGAAAGGAGACCAAACGCTGCCCCAAATCATACTGGCCAGATGCACACTGATCACTTCTTTGCCGGGCCAGTTTGAATTGTAAGCATGGCGTCAACCTTCTGAGTTGAGGACTGAACAATAGCGCTGGCAGTAAGATTGATCTCTGGGGTTAAGAACGTCAATATACAGCACAGACAATGAAACTGAAGGCTAACATACGCCCTCCATCCCCTCCCGCCCCTCCCCCCCCCCCTCCCCCGCCCACTCCTCACTATAACCCCTTTGTCCTTCCAACTTCTTCTGCTCCTCCTACACACCTCCCCTCTCCCCCACCCCTCACCCCTCACCTGCCTCCTTACCCTACAATCCCATAACACCTTCCACACAGCATACCTTTAATCCTAACTCTCACCCTCACATTGTCTATGCCATTTTTAAGATTGACCCCCCCCCTCCCCCAACCTACGGTCCTCTTGCCACCACCACCTTGTCCCATCTCCACACAGTTAATGCAACAGAGATAAACAATGACATGTCCTTAGCCAAACTAAGAAAGAAAAAAATACCCCAGCATAATGCACTCTATAATAAATGTAATCTCTGTGTAAACGAAACAAGTGCCCATCAAATGATGCTTGCAACCTTTTGAGCTGTGCTTAATGGAAAGTTGAAAATTCGTGGTTTAGGACTGTGTCAGATCTCTCTCTCTCTCTCTCTCTCTCTCTCTCTCTCTCTCTCTCTCTCTCTCTCTCTCTCTCTGTGTAGCTTTCCTAGTTTGCTTAGCAGCAAGAGTTACTTTCGACAGCTCACGAAAATAAAATCAGTCGTTTTTTTTAAATTTATCTATTTATTATTTTTAATCCAGAAAATCTATCATCATGCCTATTGCTGGTCTGCTATAAACTCTCCAACGTTTTGCTGAATTCTGCTTTGTAAGAAATTACTCTCTCATTGTCTGGAATCAAAGGCAGAGGAAATCAAACGATTGTTGTTTTCAGGTTGACAAGAACTACCAGATGACCCCTTTCCCCTGCAAATGCCCGCCGCAGAGGACGTACGGATGATATGTTACACATAGCACACACCCTGCTCGAGAAATCGAAAGAATGGACGAAATGAAAGCTGAGTGACTGCTATTGTCTGAATGACACGGGAAACAACAGACTGTAGCTCCAGCAGGCATCATAGTTATTATTATATTATATTGGGTATTTATATAGCGCCTATCCTCGGTCACAGACCAAGCTCTAAGCGCTTTACAATAAACACACTACCTCACTCACTCAACGGGCTGCCTACCCAGGTAGAGCCGGCCGAAGAGCAGCCTACTGGCGCTCATTCAGTCGTTTCCCGTGCCATTCAAATATCAGTCCCTCATTTTCATTTATCTCATTTATTCCTCCAGTTTCTCACATAGGATGCATGCGATCTTTATACGTATCCTCCATTTCCACCGGTACACGATGGCACACGACAACAGTACAACAGTTATAATAATGACAATAATAATAATAATGATAATATTAACAATAATGATGATGATGATGATGATGATGATGATGATGATGATGATGATGATGATAATAATAATAATAATAAAAATAATGATGATGATGATGATATTAATAACAATAATGATAAGAAGAAGAAGAAGAAGAAGAAGAAGAAGAAGAAGAAGAAGAAGAGCAACAACAACAACAACAACAACAGCAACAGCAACAACAACAACAACAATAATGATAACAATAGTAATAAAAACAATAATGATAACAATAATAATAACAACCAATGTAACCATGTGTGTGAAGTGTGTGAAAATCAAGCGCTTAAAACTACCGCTACCGATAACAGTGCAACATGAACAGGTCAAAGAAACTCAGCATTGGTAAAGCGTGCATTAGGTTTTGTTTTAATCGATACTTGTCAGTCAAGAGGTGTCTTATGGGTGCAGTCAGAAATCTATGTTAGAGACATTATGACAGGTTTGAAAGAATCTCAAGGAAAAAAAGGACGATTTCCATGGCATCCTCAAAGATGATGCTGAAGTGATTCTGAGTCATACAGAGACAGCCGACGACCAAAATCATGAGAAGAAATCACGATTATAGAACTATAGTTATTGTATGAAGCAAAAAGTACTGATTCAATTGACAATACTAATCATGTCACCCAATATTCAATATTGTACATCAATTTCCGTGATTAGGGCTCGTTTTCGCGATGATATGTTTAGAAATGTCTCGCTTTCATTCGATTTTCCTCACTGTTGTGTAATCCTTACTCATCCACCTACTCCCCATCCCTGTCCTACTTTTGAAGGGGCTTTGAAAACATGACTCAGTAAATAGTCCATTCACTGAACCATTCTTCCGTTTATTCATTCATTCATTCATTCATTCATTCATTCTCTCTCTCTCTCTCTCTCTCTCTCTCTCTCTCTCTCTCTCTCTCCCTCTTCCCTCTCCCCCCTCTCTCTCTCTCCCTCCCTCTCTCTCACTGATTTTGCGCGGTTAAACAAGGTACTGGAAATGTGCATGTCTGTTTTGTCAATGATTTACTGACTGCCATTGGCAAAAGATGTCTCACGTCATAAGAATAGTGAAAGATTTGAATGTATCAGAATTATCGTAAAGTAAAAGATCCTTAACACTTAAACCTTTGACATGGTAAGACACTCAAAATTTGTATCTATAGAATTCAGACTTATTTCAGATTAAAAAAAACCCACAATATTACTGACAGATTTGTTATGGTAATGGTCTTGTCTGCTGTTGAGATAATCAATGGAAAACGCGCTACCTATAGTTGCTTGTTGCTCTGCTTTTCAAGAGTGTCTGGTAAACATTCAGTGGCTTACACTCAAACTATTAAACACGTTCTTTCTTATTTCACTTGACCTGTTTCATGTTTTGAATTGATTCTTTCTAAATGAGCAACTACTGCTACTGGAGATGAAGAATCTAATCATACGGACTTTGCTGTTTTTATTAGAAAACAGACATGTATGTTATGATCTCTATCATGATCCCTGCTGTAAGTTCAACGTATGTTTTGTTTGTTTTGTCACGATCGTATAATCTTCACACACACCTTCTATAAGAGGCCAACGTCCGCACTGTAAATGATATCAGAATGCAGATCTGCAGGACTCTTTCATTTCTTTTTTTTTTTCTTTCAACTTCTTCACGTCACTTTTTCTCCTTCCATTTCTTCCTTTGGTTTTGCCTTTCGCTCTTCCTTCCTTCCCTTTTTTTTCTCTCGTTTTTTTTCTGTGCAATACTCAGTTCTTCTACATATTTGTTTGTTTTGCTGTTTTTGTTATTCATCTCTGTTTTATTTTGCTTCAGTGAATGTGCATAATATGATTATCTCTTCCAAAGATGTCACTGTCCCTGACCCCTTGGGTTCTTCTTCTCCTCTATATTCTTCTTTTCGTTTTGATTGAAGTGACAACTATCTGGTCAGAGTACAAAAAGCTTTCTTCAAATTGGTTATAAAGATACGTATACGTGACATATTGCTTCTCTCTCTCTGTCCCTCTCTCTCTCTCTCTCTCTCTTACTCTTTTACACACACACACACACAAGCAGAGAGAGAGAGAGAGAGAGAGAGAGAGAGAGAGAGAGGTTACAACACACACACACACACACACACACACACACACACACACAAACACACAGAAACACACACACACACACACACACACACACACACACACACACACACACACACACACACACACACACACACACACACACACACACACACACGCATTTCTTCATTCACACACACACACAACACATACACACACACACGATGCATAGACAGACAGACAGACAGACTAACAGACAGACCGATAGATAGATAGATAGATAGATAGAGGCAGAGCAGAGACAAAGACAGAGGCAGGAACAGATGTGTGTGTGTGTGTGTGTGTGTGTGTGTGTGTGTGTGTGTGTGTGTGTGTGTGTGTGTGTGTGTGTGCGTGCGCGCACTCACATGCATGCACGTACACTTGTACGCACGTACGCACGCACGCACGCACGCACGCACGCACACACACACAAACACTCACACACACACACACACACACACACACACACACACACACACACACACACACACACACACACACACACACACACACAATAGTGCACATATGCACTTAGCTATAAACTACGCGAAGCTGACAGAGAACATGCCTCCACCATCCTGCAATGAATAGCTAGCTTCCTCCTCCTCCCTGTCTCCCCCGAACTACTTCGTCATTCTCCACATTCTCCATTCTTCACCACCCGGCTCTCGCCCACCCAACGCCCCCCTCCCCCCCCCCACACCTCCCCCACTGACCCTATGTGGATCACCATACTCTGCATAGTAAGCTGATTTAGAAATCCGGAAATGGGAAACATGACATCAGCAAGCCCCGATCTTCATTTTATGCCTTTTGTCTGTCACATTCTGTTGTTGGATAGCATCAGCGTCTGTGTATTGTCGACGAGTCTGTAACAATCATCAGTATCATTACCCTCTGGTAGAAAGCCCCTGGGTTGCATTGGAGCTGTCACATCAGTCGCCAACAGAATCAGATTTTGTTTTCCAGACCTGAAAGGAAAGTACTGTTGCACATCATACTTCTTTTTTTTTTTTTAAATCCCCAATATTACAACCAATAACCTGCAAGGGCAAGGAAAAAGAATTGTAAAGAAATCAACATGAATAAAGATCAGCCAAATACATATTCCTGCAGAAACTGTTGAGTTTGATTCCTTTGATGATGAAGTCATAACCCACTACAAATTTAACAAACAATCATATCTTGAAAAGCAAAGTACGTAAGAGTAACACGTGTTTTTAGTCTTGACTCACCGAACCCCTCCCCACCCCCCCAACCCCCCACTTCCCTTTTTTTGTCTTTTCTCTATGAGGAATAAACCATCAACATAAAGCTTCAATACTGAACAGTGGCACAGACATGAAAAATCAGTTAAGTCCTGGCTTAAAGAAAACAAGCCGTTTGTTAGCAGCGCCAAACAGCAAAAGCTGATGGTCATTGAATTAAAAAAAACGTGTCCTGTTTCTTTGCATCTATCGAGGAAATCGTCCTTGAAGAACAGAAAAAAAAAAGGGAAGAAGAAAAAAGAACACAGTAAGCCAGAAAATGAATCTAGCATATAACAATCAGAAAGGAATGAAGACAAAAACACAAAATATCGGCAGAAAAAAAAAAATAGAAGAACAAAGAAATGCGTCGTTAAATATATCCAACAGGACAAAAAAAAAGAAAGAATGAAAAACATGACAGACCAATGAATAATTCCAGCGTAGAAAAATGAAGTATGAACAGGTAAAGAACTAACGCCAAGGAGAGGAAAATCAGAAAAGAAAAAGGAAACAATTTGTGCTCGAGGACAGACAGAGAGAGAGAGTGGCCGTGTTACCATGCCATTTGCTCAAAAGACGAACCTCTGAGAGGCAAATACAATAATGCTGAAATTGTCCCGAGGGACATTGGAGATAAGGTGCTCCCAGGATACATCCGAATCGCTATCTTGATTCTCTTTTCTTTGTTCTTTGTTATTCTCGTTCCTCGCTATAGTGCGTGTTTTGTGTTGTTGTTGTGTCGTTATTGTGTGTGTGTGTGTGTGTGTGTGTGTGTGTGTGTGTGTGTGTGTGTGTGTGTGTGTGTGTGTGTGTGTGTGTGTGTGTGTGTGTGCGTGCGTGTGTGTGTGTGTGTGTGTGTGTGTGTGTGTGTGTGTGTGTGTGTGTGTGTGTGTGCGTGCGTGCGTGCGTGTGTGCGTGCGTGTGTGTGTGTGTGTGTGTGTGTGTGTGTGTGTGTGTGTGTGCGTGCGTGCGTGCGCGTGCGTGTGCGTGTGCGTGTGTGTGTGTGTGTGTGTATGTGTGTGTGTGTGTGTGTGTGTTTTGGGTGGTAATGTGCGTCAATCATACACAGAAATAATCTTCTATGTTACACAAGGACTGACTATCTGTCATAGCCAAAGAGGTTGGGCCTATCTCTCAAACCTTTTCATTACCATACTCTGCAATTCCAGAGTTTCTCTGTGCCTCAGTTCTCTCATTACCGGAATGGACACCTGGTACTGAATCTGTCAGAGGGTCCAAGAAATGAATTAGGATAATATCCTTCTGTCCTAACATTATACAGAATGAAAGAAAGGTGACAAGGAAGAAATAACGAGAGAGAGAGAGAGAGAGAGAGAGAGAGAGAGAGAGAGAGAGAGAGAGCGAGAGAGGGAGAGAGACTGACACTTTGATATTTTATTGTCATTACCGAAAGGTCTGAGAGAGAGAGAGAGAGAGAGAGAGAGAGAGAGAGAGAGAGAGAGAGAGAGAGAGAGAGATCAATAAGAGAAACTAAAAAGAATGAGGCGAAAAACAAACAAAAAACAAAAAAACAAAATGGGGGGAAAAGGACAGTTTGGAGGAAAGATGCATCTCCTTACACAACTCCAAAAATAGATGAAAGCGGAACCAAACTAAAACAAATGGTTAGGAAAACAAACGATACGAAACAGAAACCAGTACAGACGCAAAAACAAAGAAAAGAAAGAAAGAAAAAAGAGATAAAGCGAAGAATGAATAAATGAATAGGAAAGAATGAAGGAAGGAGAAGAAAAAAAAAAGGACAGAAACAATGAAATAAAACAGGTCGAAAGAAAAATCAGAAGAAAGAAAGAAAGACAGAAAAGACAGACAGACAGAAAGAAAGGAAGAAAAAAGGAAAGAAAGAAAGAAAGAAAGATAAAGAAAGAAAGACAAAGAAAGAAAGAAAAAGAAAGAAAGACTTCCCAAAGGTCACGCAACATTGTGCTGTGACACCACTAAGACCTTTGCCTTTGCACTGGAATTCAGCGTATAAATAATCATGAATCCAGGTAAGGAAACACCAACAGACCATGACATTCACAGACACATGGTCTGAAAAGGGGAGCAGACACGGAGGAGATGTTTAGCTTTGCGGCTAACCTGAATGAATGACAGGCAACCAGCAGCTGGAATTAAACCTCTGGTTAGTTCATTATTTTATCTAAAGTCCATGATGATCATGTCGATGATTTTAGACTCTAGCATCAGAAGCAGCAAAACTTTGTTTAAATTCTAACATCATCAAAAAGAAAAATTTTCAAGGAGAGAGAGAGGAGAGAGAGAGAGAGAGAGAGAGAGAGAGAGAGAGAGAGAGAGAGAGAGAGAGTTACAAGAAACGTGCAATAGAACCACATAACAAATAACTAGCTAATCTAAATATTGAAAGGTTGACAAGATTAAACTGATCCCAAAATAACTTAACATTAGAACCAGGCAAAATACATTCTACGACTTCCGGAGGTAGGAAAGTTTTCGTTGAAGCACACTTTACCAGTATATGTTCAACTGTCAGTTCTGCAGAGCAGACACACTTAATGTCTTTACAGTATGTTGCTACCTAGAATTAGACCAAGTCTCCCAACAGAAGAAGATGCACTACTCACTCGTAGCTTTCGACAGCCATCCGGCCTGACTGAGTGAACTCGATTCAGTTTCAACTGTTGAAACTTCCCCAACGTCTTTACAGTACTTTGTCTTTAAAGCATTTAACAAAAGTCTGCACGTCAAGGTAACAACTGATCTACTTAAACCTCTGGTTATGATACACAAAATAGAACCGCACTCTTAGAGACTGCTGCTATCTGGTTGTGGAACCGCTGTGCCGCCTTTGTCAAAACTCAGTTAGCTGTCTCCCATCTGATTGAATCTGAATAGCATCAGATTGTTGACACTAAAGTATTCCTTAACAGGATGGAATGTATAAATGCATCTCTAGAACTTATTCAGGATACGGGGTGTCCTCCAGCTGATGATTTATACCCGGCATTATACCCGATTGTAGACAACTAAATAGAAACACTTGAACTCAACCAGAGGAGAAAAAACAATGCGTTCATTATCAATAGAAGATAAGAAAAGCCGAGTACATGGTGGATCGGGTTGGGGGGATATAGGTGTGTGTGTGTGTGTGTGTGTGTGTGTGTGTGTGTGTGTGTGTGTGTGTGTGTGTGTGTGTGTGCCTGTAGGGGACGGGGAGAGAGAGAGAGAGAGAGAGAGAGAGAGAGAGAGAGAGAGAGAGAGAGAGAGAGAGCGTGTGCGTGCATGCGTGCATGCGTGTTTTTTTTGTGATTTGTGTGAGTCTGCACACGCGTATGTGTGTGTTTGTGTATGTGTGTGTGTGTGTGTGTGTGTGTGTGTGTGTGTGTGTGTGTGTGTGTGTGTGTGTGTAAATGCAAATGCATATCTCTATCTATCTATCTATCTATCTATCTATCTATCTATCTATCTATCTATCTATCTATCTATCTATATATATGTTATGCATGTACGTATATACATATTTGTATGAATGACTATCTGTTTGTCTGTCTATCTATCTATCTATCTACTGATCTAAAACATGATTTTCACAAAAAAGCTTCATAATATAAGACAGTGAAAAAAAACCCCAACATGAATAAGGTTGTGGACTGTGGCAGCGGGGGAATTTATTTATCCAGTCAGTGCACTGTAAAATTTTAGCTAGATACCTTCCACTACCACTGAATTGTAAATGTAATAATGATGCAGTTGAGTACATAAAACTTCGATTCGTCTCTGAAAACTTTGGAGAAAAGATAATGTGATGGATACATGTGGACTTTGAGGTTCAAAGGACTGTTCGATGTTGGGGGAAGTGAGCAATCTCCCGAGTATCCTTCTGGTTTTCTTAACTATTTAAGTTAATAGCCATGCACCCGCATTGATTAGGTGCCGTAAGCTTGCCTTCACTGTGCATACGTGCTAATATGCCTCCCTGTTACCAGCCGCCGTGGCGAAGTGGTTAGCGTCGCGGATTCCCGGCTGGGAGGTCGTGGGTTTGAATCCCATCAGAGTCATGTGGGGTTTTTCTGCCTCGACCGGCTCCTAACCAGAGTTGAGTTAGCTGCGGACTCAGTTGGGGAGACTGGGACCACATAGTCGAGTTTCATCCACTTAATGGATGCGTTTCTGAGAGTGTTGCTCAAATTTCCTGACCAACACTGCAGGTGCCTGTATCTCTCGGGCCTGGTTGACGCCGGGATATATTATGAAAGGAAGCGTAGAGTACAGCCCTGTCATGTAGTCTCAGACCGAAATGGAAATCCGTAGCATCTTCTTAATCATCCTCATTCTCATCGATCAGCATTAAAAAAAAATATGCCTCCCTGTTAACAAGATCTTGTGTGCATGGTCCAGTAAAAGGTGGGAGGTTTTAAAAGATACGGATGGCGTTTCTTAACGCCGTTAAATACGAGTCTTACAGTCTGTTGAGTTCCGTGTCTGGATTCATGACAATCTGCGTGAAAACCTCCAGCGCAGAGGCAGCATTATTTTAGCCTTTCACTGGCATGATGTTGTGTGACTTTTTATCCTTTTTCCTTCTTTCTTTCTTTCTTTTATCCATTCTTTCTTCCTTTTCTCTATTTTCTCCTTCTGACATTTTACCTTGTGTTGTTTCTATCCCTTTTCTCCTTCCTGTTGTATTCTTTCCTGTTATTTATGTATCTGCTTATTTTTGTCTCTCACACTTTATTCCTTTTCTTTTGTGTGTAGTTCTTGATGGTTTCTGTTTCATATTGTTTGTTTTCTTCACCATTTGTCTTTCTTTTGTTCGGTTTTCATCTATTTCTTGACGTTATGTAAGGAGCTGCTTCTTCCTCAGAACTTAATTTTTTTCACTTGTTTGCTTCCCCCCCCCCCCCTCTCTCTCTCTCTCTCTCTCTGTTATCTTGTTATTTCTTTCATTCTTTATAATGTAAGGATAGAATGCTATGATCCCTCTTGGTTTCTTTTATTCTGTGCCTCACTGACAATGCATTTTCATGTGTTCATCCCGTTAATGATAGAAATAATGCTCAGAGCAAAATTCAAACTGCAGAACAAGGTGATTAAAAGGTTGGGGAACGAGCCCCGTCCTCTCTCTCCAGCCATGACAGAAGGTCAGATCTTGTGTAACAAACTGAGAATTATTTCTGTGTGTGATTGACACAGCACATCACCACTCTAAAAGTAAGTACAGCGACAAAACAAAGAAGCACCCACTAAAACGAACAAACGAGCTGGAAAGAAAGAAAACGTATAGAATCATTGCAGTGATTTACATGTATGCTGGAAGCGCCTTATCTATAAAAGTCCCTGTGAGCTATTTCAGCGTCATCATGTTTGCCTCTCAGAGGTTCGTGTTTTGGGCACACGGGATAATGACACACCCAGTCTCTCTGTCTCTCGTGCAATGCAGCTTGTTTCTTTTTTTTTTTCTTCTCCTTATTTTCTTCTTGGCATTGTTCCTTGGCTTGTGTCTTACTGTATTTTTTTTATGCTGCAATTATTCATTGGTCTGTCATATTCTTTTTCTTCTTCTTTTTCTTTCATTCTTTCTTTCATGTCATGCTGGATATATCTAACGACGCATTCCTTGTGTATTCGTTCCTTTTTTTTCTGTTGATTTTTGTTTGAGTTTTCTTCCTTTCATATTTCTATATTCTGGAATTATTTACTAGTTTACTGCTTTCTCTTTTTATTCCTTTTCTTTTCCTCCATCTTCAGGACTCTTTCCACAGTAGGCACAAAGATAAGGCATGCTTTTCGATTCGAAATCAATCAGCGTTTGCTGGTCATTACTGAACAAAAAAGAGCAATGCTCTTTTCGAAACCAGGACGTGATCGACGTTGTTTCTATGCTAAACATGACCATGCTATCATTTGGCCTTGGGCGAAGATTAAAAGAAAAAAAAAAAGAAGAAAAATCAAGATTAAAAACATAGGCTACTTTTATGTACGATTAAAATTTTTAAAAAATATGACAATCGAAAATTGTAGTAGAGTATGAATTTGTCACCAATGGAATCAAATTCAACACTTCCTGCAGGAATTTATATTTTGCGCAGAATTGTTTACTATTTTTTTAAGTATTTGTTTCCTGCGTTTTCTTCTTATCCTCTTACCATACCATACTGCTACAGACAGGATTAGGCTTTCGTGAGCCTTTAGTCTGATTTTTTCAACAAAACTGGTAATTCCTACACTATAAACTTTTTTTGCGCGGGGATGATAGCGCTGAAATCTGAAAGTTTATCTAATCACGTATCTACGGTCTGCCCAATGATTATCCAGACTGGCCTTAAAGCTGTCGAG
>CM065731.1:24483076-24490576 GCA_033310375.1 Conus canariensis | reverse complement strand
TCATTACTTGCATCTTTTATTGTGTGTGTGTGTGTGTGTGTGTGTGTGTGTGTGTGTGTGTGTGTGTGTGTGTGTTGTGTGTGTGTGTGTGTGTGTGTGTGTATGTTTCGTTTACCAATTTATTCGTGCCTCTATTCTTGGTTCTATTTTTCTTAAAGAAAATTGACCTCCGTAAGTCATTTTACGTTTCATTACTTCAATTCCTCTTTCTCTTCAACGACAGCCATGGACAATGTATGTAATATTAAGCAATTAGAGAGTATAGTGAAATAGGATAGGATCGTGGAAGGCATTGGATACAGCACGATTCTAAGTGCCATGTCTACTATTTACTCAACTTTATTTGTTCATTCTTCTGGGCCTTTCGCGTTGAAATAACGTTCTACTACATTTCAAATTGAATGTTTTAGTATAATAACATCCTTACAAAAATCAGACCGTTGAAGAATAGGAGTCGGTTCACATCCTAGCCTCAATAACAAAACAGGTCAACGTGGAAAGAATCGGAAATTGAAGGGAAGGTGCTTGTTGCTCTATGTAAAGAAAACCCCGAGTGCTTTGACTTCTAATGCTCGACTGCGTGTCTGAAGTTCAGGAAATGAACTGCACTTAATAGCCTTTTGCCTATCTCCTTTTGGAACGAAATGTGGCGAAAAAGGCTTAGTGGGGGATACTCTAGGTTTAGGCATGACAGCAAGGTTACAGAACAACATTGAAAAAAAAGAGAGAAGACAAAGAGAAGGAGAGTAAAGAAAAGGGGAAAAGGAAGAATAAAAGGAAAGGAGAGAAAAAGTGACAGAAAAAAAGCAGATGGACAGCAGAGATAGATAGATAGATAGATAGATAGAGAGAGAGAGAGAGAGAGAGAGAGAGAGAGAGAGAGAGAGAGAGAGAGAGAGAGGAGGAGTAGATTTGAGTAGATTGTGTATAATGTATATAGAGTTTCAGAGAGAGAGAGAGAGAGAGAGAGAGAGAGAGAGAGAGAGAGAGAGGAGAGAGAGAGAGAGAGAGAGGAGAGAGAGAGAGAGAGAGAGAGAGAGAGAGAGAGAGGTGGTTTTGGGGTAAGGGTGTCATAAAAACAGACTCTGTGTGTATGCATATAGCTTCCTCGGAGAGAGAGAGAGAGAGAGAGAGAGAAGAGAGAGAGAGAAGAGAGAGAGAGAGAGAGACAGACAGACAGACAGACAGACAGACAACAACAACGACCGACCGACAGACAGACAGACAGACTCTGTACATTGTCAATTAACTCACATGGGATCAAACATTCAATACCTCTTATTTTAAGAAATGGCGAAAGAAACGTATGAAAAGCAGATTTGCGGCCATAAATGAACGACGACTGATCAATTTCAGCTTTTTCACGCCGAGATTTAAAAAAACAAACAAACAAAACAAACAAACAAACAAACAAAAACGGGAAAGGAGGTTTGCACATCACATTGCCAAGAGTGGAGAACGCCGTTGGCGTGTTGGCTCTCTCCCTCCCTCCCTCCCTCCCTCTCTCTCTCTCTCTCTCTCTCTCTCTCTCTCGCTCTCTCTCTCTCCCTCCCTCTCTCTCTCTCTTTCTCTCTCTCTTTTCTCCCTCCCTCCTCTCTCTCTCCTCTCCTCTCTCTCTTCTCCCTCCCTCTCTCCCTCCCTCTCTCTCTCTCACTCTCTCTCTCTTCTCCCTCCCTCTCTCTCTCTCCACTCTCTCTCTCTCTTCCTCCCTCCCTCCCTCCCTCTCTCTCTCTCTCTTTCTCCCTCCCTCCCTCTCTCTCTCTCTCTCCCTCCCTCTCCCTCTCTCCCTCTCTCTCTCTCTCTCTCTCTCTCTCTCTCTACAGTAAACAAATGAAATGGCACAGGCAGGTTGAGAGGTAAAGGCGGCCTGACAATGATCTTCCGGCATCGTGCAGTGCTAGGCACGGACGTAACGAGAAGGCAGACAAGAGAGATGAAGGGACAGCACCAGAGAGTGGGCAGCCATGTCGTTCACCAGCATCGGCTGGACCACAGTGGACCGACCGCCAGACATATAGAGGGAAAGTTGTCTGGCAGAAATCAACTAGGGCCCAAATAAATCAAAAGCTGTTTGGGATTGCGTGATGGATGATGGTGACCACCAAATAATATGCATACACGCTGTGGGTGTGGACCTGTATCCTTGTAGGTGATCCTTCATCATGGAATTGGAGTGCAACCTCATTTGTTATAACTGTCACCAGAGGAAACGAGAGAGAGAGAGAGAGAGAGAGGAGGGGAGAGAGAGAGAAAAGAGAGAGAGAGAGAGAGAGAGAGAGAGAGAGAGAGAGAGAGCTAACCAGGTTAACGTAAAGTTTAGTCCATTCTTTAAGAGAGAGAGAGAGAGAGAGAGAGAGAGAGAGAGAGAGAGAGAGAGAGAGAGAGAGAGAGAGAGAGAGAGAGAGAGAGAGAATAGGGGGCCTGACATGCTCAAACTGGAGGTTTCGATATACTTTGGTACCACATCATTTGGTGTTACAATGTTAAAATTCCAGAAACTGTACTCCAAAACAACAAAACAACTGTAAACATTTTTTTTATATGGAAGCTTCACTCTGATTACATCTGGAAGCAAGATTAAAGATCAAGACTAACAGAGTGTAACCTGTGACACCACTTGCCTGACCTGTAAGTGCTTTCCACTGCTGACGTTGAGATGACCAATACGTAAGAGAGTTTAAAAAAAGAACGAAGTAGTGTTTTTGGACTTGTTTTGTGGTGGGTGATTGTGTACAGCTGAATGCGAATCATGAAAAGTTGCAGACAATGTCTTGAACGACCTGCAGCTCAAACGTTTGAGAGAGAGAGAGAGAGAGAGAGAGAGAGAGAGAGAGAGAGAGAGAGAGAGAGAGAGGAGCGAGCGAGAGAAGTAAGTGTGTGTGTGTGTGTGTGTGTGTGTGTGTGTGTGTGTGTGTGTGTGTGTGTGTGTGTGTGTGTGAGTGGTGAGTGGGCGTGTGTTCATGTGTGCAATTCACGTGCTGGGGCAGAAAACTGTCTAGAATCTCACCATCATGGAAGTCTTCCTTTTTGGGGGTAAGGATATTTTGCGTTTAATTACAATTGCTTATTTTTATTGTTGTTATTATTATCATTATTATTATTATTATCATCATTATTATTACTATTATTACTATCACAGACACCTTCATTATTATCATATTTATTACTGTTGTTGTTATGATGATGATGATGATGATTGTTGTCGTTGTTGTTGTTGTTGTTGTTGTTGGTGGTGGTGGTAGTGATGGTGGTGGTGATATTGTTGTAGTCGTCGTCATCGTCGTCATTATCATTATCAGCATCATCATCACCATCATCATCATCATTATTGTTGTTACCATTATTATTATTATCACTATTATTTTCATCATTATTATTATTATCATCTTCATTATTATCATTATTATCATATTATTATTATTGTTATATTATTATTATTATTATTGTCATCATTATCATCATCGTTATTATCATATTGTATCATCATCATCATTATCATTATCATTATTATTATTATTATCACTATCATTATAATATTATCATTATTAGTATTGTTAATAAATAGTAGTAGTAGTTGTAACAGCAGCTGCAGCAGCAACAGCAAAGCAGCGGCAGCGACAACAGAATCAGTAGCAGCAGTGGTAATAGTATCAAGTCTTCTAGTATTAGTATTGCCCATTCCTTTTAGACCTGGTAAAAATAATGGTAGCAATATCTAGATCTAGTTTGGTTGAAAACAACGCGAGAGAACTACCTTTGCCTAAGTACTGGAGTTAGCCAAACCCAAGAATCGGGGATCGTCTGGTAACTTGAGAAACATTTTGAAACAAACAGCATCAATAAGTCATCCAACCTCCATTATGACTTCTGTACATGGCTCTGCTGGATGTGATCAGAAAAAGCACCCAAGAATACGTGCATGATTGTTATAATAAGCATCACCACCACTCCTTCCACCATGAACACTACAGTTACTGTTGTGATATGACCTCACCTTAATTAATCCTCTACAACAAAACTATGACAGTGGTAAAACCTCAGCCTCTTACAATGACCAGATAATGGGATGCCTGGTTGATCAGGATCTCCAGAATAGAGATCTGACAAGATGCAGACTCCTGATCACAAATTTCTGGCCCACGTCCTTTTCCCCTAGCAGGCGATGGTCCCCAACAGGCGGTGGCCGTCTGTAGACGACATATTGCTTGGCTGTGCAGTTAGCATTCCATTCATTGTTATCATTGTTTTTGTTATTATCGGTGTTGTTGTTTTTGTTGTTGTTGTTACTAGTACTACTGCTGCTGCTGCTGCTGCTACTACTCCTACTGTCATTATCATTACCCAAGTAGTCAGCTATGCAATCAACCAAGTACCACACTGATCGCTTGACAAATTGACGAATAAACAAAACAACTGAATGACTCAGCGAGCAACCTTTTTATTCTATTTGTTTATGGATAAAACACAAGAAATCTCCACCATAAAATGCAGTAAAGATGGCACGTAACCGCTGGCAAAACCAGCCCACCACCTTGTCGTTACAAGAAACAGCGAGAATGTCGGTAAATAAGTATACCTCATCTCAGCCTGACGTTCTCTGTGATAAGATTGCGTCCGCACTGATTTATTCCATCCAGACTTGGCACATGATGGACACACCCATGGACATGCTCCTTGCAAAACAAATTACATTAGATGCTTGAAGTACTGTCGACTGCTGATGTTTTCCTCTTCCCTAGGTGATTGGATTATCTGCATTATTTTTTGTGTGTGTGATGACATAGGAAAGTTTGTAGTTTGAAACAGACAGGGTTCTCAGAGCTATGTTGAATCAACTGTCTTTGTTTTTTATTCATGGCTTGAAGGATGTGGGTGTTGGAAAGCAATTGTTTTCGTTGTTGGAAAACAAAATGATAATATCAAAGTATACATTATTCAATACAAGCATAAGCAAATGCACAAATCTATGCAGATGAGACAGTGAACAATTACGTTAAATGAATTAATAAAGACTGGTGGAGTGAAAACGGTATAATTCTAGATGTTTAAGTAATACTGGCAAAGTCTTGTGACGTATATTATTTGCATTTTTAATGCAGCTTGTGTGAAACCATTTTCAAACCGGTTGTGACACTGCGCACTGGACTTGCAGTCACCTCGCGTATGTTTGTCAATGTTGCCGATTTCTTTTTGCTGCTGGCTATATAACACAAACAAACAGATAACACAAACAAACAGAAATTGTTTCGAGGAAAAGAACAGACTCAGAGCTTAAATCTAATTTTAGGAGATTTTTTTGGTGTGTTTTGTGACTTTGGGAGAGCGACGTTTGGCTCTGAATGATAGGGCATAGTTGCTGATACGGTTGGTTAGTGGAGGCCAGCTGATCATTAAGACCGTTCACCGTTCACATATCTATTGATTTCTTGTTTATCCTTTCCCTCACATCCCTCATACTCACCACCTAATCAATCCCTAAACAAAAGCGCTAGAGCGCTTCAGATATCCGCAAGTGCCGTTTTGTTAGTTCGGGAATTTTTATTTCCGGACTGGATCAGAGGAAAGACCGCGCTGAAACTCGGGTGTGTGGTCTTAGACACAAAATCAGTGATGGCGCTGCTGGACCACTGTTTAAGCCAGTTGCCGCAGGTCACAAACAGACCTTATGAGGTGCCACTGAAGAACACAACACTGCGATTGTTTTGAAGCATTCATGGTGCACTGTCTAAAGGGCGTTTCTTTCAGTGGATTTTTAAAAGAAGAACACTCAACAAAAAAAGAAAAAAAATATTGTGGACAGTGAAGTGAACAGACATTCAGAAGAAACTAGAATCAGGCAAAAATATTTCTGCACTGTGAATGAATGGAAATGTAATGAATCAGAATGAATCTTGTTCAGTCATGAAATTATCTGGAGGACGCTGGCAGGCGAGATTGTGGCGAAAGTCTCTGAAAGTTGGCGACTAGAATACGTAGCTGAGAGTGTGATTCACTTGTATGTTGTCTGGAACACAAGAATTCGGGCATCTGCGAAGGAAGAAGCAACAGCAGCACAGACTGATCAAAACGTGAAGTGTAGGAGTCTCAGAAGGAGAACGGGGGAAAAAAGCACCATGTATGCGGGTTAGAATGGGGACGTAGATGGAAGGAAGGAAATAAAGGAGAAAGACATGGGATAGTGAAGACAAAAAGGCAGATAACGGTATGATGGAAAGCGGACGAGGACGTCTCGACAGCCTCAGAGATGATCGAATGCGATTGCCTCTGCACTCTCTTCTCATCACCTAGCCCGAGAGAAACGCGACAGAATTGTTCATATGTCATAACAAACTTCAGCTAAAGTACTAAGACTGCGATTGATGTTTCTCATAGCTAGAGCCAAGCGTGCCACACTGTCATGATTTATATCTGATTACGGTTACGTCACTGAAAAGCATCGGTGGTTGTCCCTGCGTGGGTTTGGAAGGCTTGCAACATGGGGCAAATAAAAGAGGACTGCAATGATTTTTTTTAGGGATTGATTAGGTGGTGAGTATGAGGGGTATGAGGGATGGATGAACAAGAAATCAATAAATATGTGAACGGTGAACCCATTTAGATTAATAAAAAAAAGGTGGCGTGAATCTTGACAAGGATGACACGCTCATGGTAAAAGTAAGTACATCTCTCTCTCTCTCTCTCTTCTCTCTCTCCTCTCTCCTCTCTCCTCTCTCTCTCTCTCTCTCTCTCTCTCTCTCTCTCAAATTCAAGAATACAATTACTTGTTCCTGCATCTTTCTTTGCACTCGAATTTGTTTGTGTTTTTTTTGCTGCATAGCTGCTTTTATTGTTGTTGTATGTTTGTTTACAGTGTATTTATTCTCTCTCATTCTGTGTGCCAGTGTAATTCCATTCTTCTCACACCACACACACACACACACACACACACACACAAAACACACACACACACATGGCTCTCCATTCACACCCACATCCTGCCTTGTCCTATCTCAGCCCCCGCAACAACGCACAGGGAGCAGTGATTGTCAAGACGTCATGAGCCAACCCACAAGAGGAGACACTGCACCGCTGCCAAGTTACTTCGGTGGTGTGTAGTAGTAGTGCCTGTTCTGATCGAACATTATACATAACACCCAATATCTACTATACTTTCTGCTGATAATTAATTGTTCTTCGTCGCAAAGCCATTGTGCATGAGCCTCACCTTCGGAGGGGGGCCACTGCGTCCGTCCAAATACAATGTTCATGAAATTTCCCATAGTGACGACCTCGACGAACACTCACCAGGGGCAGAGACACGAAGAAAAAAAAAAAACGGGAACTGAGGCCATTGTGATTGCAGAGTAGAAAGGGCCACAGTAGGATTTGTAAACTGTTTTCGCTAAGCGATGGGGATAGGGTCAATGAAGATGATGCTTTGGTATTCCACAGCAGTGGAATGCCTTTTACTCCCTCACATGCAACAACACCAAGTACGTTCTGTTCCCATCTCTCTCTCTC
>CM065731.1:24465576-24468076 GCA_033310375.1 Conus canariensis | reverse complement strand
TTGCTCTCAGAGTTGTTGTAGAAACAAGAGAAAGGTAAAGGATGAAAGTCGAGCATAGCTTTCAGCCTTCAGACATGTAATGGAGAGAGAGAGAGAGAGAGAGAGAGAGAGAGAGAGAGAGAGAGAGAGAGAGAGAGAGAGAGAGACAGCGAGAGAGAGAGAGAGAGAGAGAGAGAGAGAGAGAGAGAGTCTCACCATTCATCTTTTTCTCCAGATAACAGCATATCAAGTCAGCCGAACTTGAAGTCTAAAGCCCTGTCCACTGTTCTCACAGAAACGATTCGTTGTCTGGCGTTGACTACGAAATGGGTCACAACAACGGGGGCGCACGAACTTCGAGAAACGTCTCATGGCATTGTGGTGACATCGTCGGCTTTGTTAACAACATGTTATTATTTTATCAACGGGGACATTTCTTGATCGTTTGTTTTGTTAGGGTAGGAGCGACGGGGAGAAGGGATGGGCGGAGGTGACGAAGTATGGGGATGAAGGTGGTGAGGGAGGGGGGGGGACGAGAAGTGAGATGCGCTAGTGCATGGAAATGGGGGTGGGGCTGACAGTAAAGGCCTGTTCAATTTTCTTGTCGCTTTCCTTCTGTCTCTCCCATCTGTCACATTTAGCTCTCCTGGCCCAGTTCAGTTTGAGTAAGTCACTTAATGGTAACCATTTGCATCTTGTTTCCATATTAAAAGTGTATTACAACAAGGGAACAGTACTACATATTACATACAAAAAAAAATGAACAGAGACACAGTCTTTCCCTCCCATTCTTCTCCCCCTCCTCCGTAACCATCCCCCCCCCTCACCCCCTCCCACATACAGGCACAACAGAATGCACAATGCAGATACACGCACACAACTGTAGTAAAAAAACAAGTATATCGCCTAATAGTTCCACTACTCACTTCAGACAGTTTCCTCCACCTCCTCACCCCCTTTTCTTTCCACTCCCCCCCTCCCCCCCTCAGCAGACTCTCTGCTCCATCCTACTTAAGTTTTGTCCGATGCACACACGCAATTATACCTGAACGTCATTCTGTTACACCTCTTTGTCTGTCTGTCTGTCTGTCTGTCTGTCTGTCTGTCTGTCTGTCTGTCTGTCTGTCTGTCTGTCTGTCTGTCTCTCTCTCTCTCTCTCTCCTCTCTCTCTCTCTCGGCACACAGGCGCAGACTGATCTCACACTATTTTCACCTTGTTGTCATATACGGATCTACTAATCAATAACTCACCCCAAATGTTTCAATGGATCTACCTTTCAAAAATTCATTGAGAGAATAGGCACAATAGACCTTTGGTCCCTTTCCGTTTGTCAAAAGTTAACATATTAACTTCCTTTCATCGATGAATGATCATTTAACGAACACCCGTTTTTTTCATCCCCGTGTCCTGTTGGATCGGTGTCGTGCTGAACTATCCCAGACATGTCCACACAGTCATCCTTTCTTTTTTTTTTTTTCTTTTCCAAAGTGGCCAGCCATCATAGTGGAACAGACCAGCCTGTAGCGCTTGGAAAGTAAACCACCACGAGGCATTTAACTAGGTTGATTGGGTTAGACTACGCATGGTGTGTAAGGGACTGGCTGGAGAGAAAAAAAAAGGGAAAAAAGCTATTAGTTGGAAATTGCTTTTTTTGCTTTTTGTTTTTTTCTGGTAGATGAAGAGGACAGTGTGAAGCACCAAAAAATAAAGAAGTGGATTTCGGCCGTAGGGGAAAAAAAAAACACAAAAAAAGAAAAAGAAAAAAAAAAAAGAAAGAAAACAATCACCGCCTTAGGTGCTCCATTGATCTGATAACTGATGCAACAACAACAAAAAAAGATTGATTGGGTTGGAGTGAAGTCATGATGATGTCATCAAAGTTTTCCTGCAGCAGTTCAAAGAAAGCAGCTATCGAAGCCATCACATCCAGTCTTCCCTGTGTGTCTCTCAGTCTTATCGCCCTATTCAGTGACAAAGTGATACATTTCAATGGGGGACAGAAGGACACGAAGGAAGACACCACCATCACAGAGCGGGCAGGCCTGGTCCTTCTTGGCAGTCCTCAGAGAATTGCAGCAGATGGCGGGGTAATGTCAGGAACTCTTCAGTGGGGGCTGTAGCTGGTCCAAATATCGCTATCAGCCATCATGATGTCTACATGCGCTATTATAGCCAGTTGCAGCTTTATATGTAGCGTCGTGTTCTGTTGTTTTGACTATTTTACAGATGCCTCATGAACCCCCAAGGGAGAATGCACGACAGGCAAGACAGCAGGTATGGGCCCACTTTGTTTGTCCCTCTTCTTTTTGTTTTGAATTACTTTCATTCCTTTTCCTTCCGAGCTTCTTACTTCTCCAGGATTCTGTTTTTCTGTCACACACACACACACACACACACACACACACACACACACACACACACACACACACACACACAGAGAGAGAGAGAGAGAGAGAGAGAGAGACAGACAGACAGACAGAGAGACAGACAGACAGACGGACAGACAGACAGACAGACAGA
>CM065731.1:24438076-24448076 GCA_033310375.1 Conus canariensis | reverse complement strand
CCAACTGAAAGTTAACTGAACTGATAAAAAAAAAACTGCTTGACAGAGCGAAACGAGGGGTCCTTTTGTTAAGGGAATATACCAACAAATACATCAATCACTTTCATGAGAAAGGAGAACCCCCCCCTCCCCCCACCCCCACCCCACCATCGTCAGCAGGGAAACCACATTCAGAGATGCAAACTGCCCCTTTAATGGTCAGTCAACATAATTCCGCTCTGTGTTTGCACTGCGGCCACTCTGGCTCCACAAGTGCTGTCCAGAGATTCTTATGAAGCGATTGAATATAAAACAACCAACCCGTAGACGTCACTTTCCTGTTTGTTTGCAAGGTCTTCCAGAACACGTTAGACAAATTTGTCTTGGAGCGAAATAAAAAAGGCACATTACATACCCAGTGAATACATGAATCAATGAATACAAAGAAGTGAATTAAATATAAGGTAGATGAAAACAAGCGACCTTACGTGCTGTTCTAGACACTTTTTTGTGCTTCGTCTCATTTGTTATTCTATCAACAGTCGGATTAATGTTGCTTTTCCTTTGGAAAACCGAAACACAAAATCAGCGTTGTGGGAAAATAGAAAATTACAAAATAACAGCAAACAAGTTACACATGGCTCAATATATGAGCACTGCTCCAAAGAAAAGCAAGCACTGCACCTATATTAGACCAGGGCTCCTCCTGGTTATCGTTTGTAAGCAGAAACCTGACCTTCACATTATTAGTTTTAAAAGGCCATCAGATTCTATTTGTTTGTTATAAAATGTGTGTGTGTGTGTGTGTGTGTGTGTGTGTGTGTGTGTGTGTGTGTGTGTGTGTGCGTGCGTGCGTACGTGCGTGCGTGCGTGTGTGTGTGTGTGTGTGTGTGTTGTTGTGTGTGTGCGTGCGTGTGTGCGTGTATGCGTGCGTGGGTCCGTGCGTGCACGCGCGCGCGTGTGTGTGTGTATGTTGTGTGTGTGTGTGTGTGTGTGTGTGTGTGTGTGTGTGTGTGTGTGGACAGAGAGAGAGAGAGAGAGAGAGAGAGAGAGAGAGAGAGAGAGAGAGAGAGAGATTTACGATTAAAGTGCGTTTTTATAATCATTATGGATGTAGTATTAGAGGGTTCAAAATAAAAGAATACAGCCATATGACTGGAAAGTATTGAACCCAACTTTATTTGTGTTTTATTTACATTTCTCAAATCAATACAGAACATAAATGAGAGATGTGCAACAAATGGGATTTCCCGTGTTTGACCATGTCGAGAAAACAAACAAACAAACAAAGAAACAGGCAAACATAGAAACACCAATAACAATCTTTTTGATCGGCCACTGACCGCTGAAACCCCGTAAATGATTCACTGTTTGTTTGTTTGTTTGTTTTTTGCAGCGAGCTTTCATTTATTGTAGTAGTACAAACAGTAAGTATTAAAGGGTCAAACGATCACTATTTTACAGTATTACAAAGCCGACTGACGCCGGAAACATTATTTTAATGTGTGGTTTTGCGTTTTTGACGTGCAAAATGCGTGTCAAAGGGTAGCTCTGCATTACATACTTTCCACACAACTGAGAAGACAGTTTTGTAGACAACTTGCTGGGCAAACGCATCTAAAGAGAAAAAAAAATGCTCAGCCCGGAAGTTTGAAATAAAATCTTTCACTAAAATGCAAACACGTGCAAGCGGTGGTGTCAGACAAAGTAGCAGCAAATCAAGACTATGCAAACAACCCATAGCACTGAGTCAGTGTCAACAAAAACATCTCAATACTCGCTATGCGCCGACTAATCACTTTTGCTGTGTCTTTATCTCGCACACATAAAACTCCTCACCCCTGTGAACGAAGACCAGATATGGAATTAACATAAACAGGTCGTCCTTGGGCAACGTTTGGTCCTCACGTGGCTTTGTTAAACTGACGAGCCACTGTGGCACGGTGGCTAACGTCGCGGAATGCTGGCTAAGACGTCCGAGTTCGATTCCAGTGAGAACCATTCATTTGTGGACACACACACACACACACACACACACACACACACACACACACACACACACACACACACACACACACACACACTCACTCTCTCTTTTTCTCTCTCTCAAACACACACACACACACACACACACACACACACACACACACACACACACACACACATGCATGCATGCACGCACGCATGCATGCACGCAAGGGCAAAAGCACTCACGCACATTTGCACGAGAGAGAGAGAGAGAGAGAGAGAGAGAGAGAGAGAGAGAGAGAGAGAGAGAGAGAGATTTTAAAAACAAAGTAAATAACTAACTTCTTCTTCTTCTTCCTCGTTCGCCATCCCGTTAGATGAGCAGCCCGGTGTCCTCGATGAAGGCTGCCGTCCGTCGCAGCTCCTCCAGGGTGCCGTACAGCTTGGCTTCCACTGCTGTCGGTGTTGGCCAGTACTTTCTCCTGGATGCTGCATACGTCGTACAGACTTGAAGGATGTGGTCAGTTGTCATTGGTCCCTCACCACAAGGGCACTCTCCACTCTGTCCAATGCCAAATTTTGTGTGCATGTGGTGGAGCAGGCGATTGTGTCCAGTCCTCAGGCGGAAGATCTTGACCTGTTCCCGTCGTCCCAGCAAATGGTATGTGTCTTCTGGGTTGTATTTGGGATGCAGGAGGCGCCATTTTATTCCTTGTTGTGCCTTGATGATTGTCTTAATTTCATCGTATGACACCAGGTTGCTGGCCTGCTCCTTCTGTGCACCATCTTTTGCCAGAATGTCCGCTTTTTCGTTGCCTCTGATGCCACAGTGTGCTGGTACCCATTGTATCACCACTTTCTCCACTATGGCACTCAGGGCAACAAGGGCTGAAGTGATATGGTTCTGTTCTTTGCAGCGGGAGTTCTTGAGGGCTTGGAGCACGGAGAGAGCGTCAGAGAAGACCACCACCTGCCCTGTTGTTCTTTTGGAGTTCTGCAAGACTGTTGTGGCTGCCTCACAGAGGGCTTCTCGCTCAGCTCGGAAGTTGGTGGAGTATTTTCCTGTTGGAATTGCAATTTCTTCATCTCGGTCTTTGTATCGGAGGAAGATTCCAGCTCCACCATCCCTCGTTGCCTCTGTGGCGGAGCCATCTGTGAAGACATGGGTCCAGTCTTCCTGGGGATACCGGTTGCAGATGTACTCCATGGCCAGGGCCTTCCTTTGGGTGTCTGACTGTATTCCTCTCTTCTCCACTCCGGGAATGCTGGTGACGACTGTTGGGAACACCTGCCTCTTCCAAGATGGGTGGGTGACATTTGCCGGGATAGGCTTTGCTTCATGTTCCATCAAGACTGGGGTTTGTCTTTCAAGGCGTCTTGACTGGCGGATGAAGCTGCCTCTTTTCAACCGGCTCTTGGTGGGTCTGCTCATTCTGTTGTTCATTGGATGGTTTTCAAGGCGTTTGAATTTTGCTGCTTGGATGAGGATTTTTGTGTCCCTTCTGTCCTCCAATGACTGTAGCCCAGTGGTCTCTTCCATCTTCAGGATTGGGGTGGATCTCATGGCGCCAATTATGACACGCTGAGCTTGGTTCTGTATCTTATTGAGGTGGTTGAGGTTAGACTTTGCAGCTGATGCCCATGCTGACGTCCCGTACTCAACTACAGGTCGGACTCTCCCTGTATAGAGTCTCTTCAGGATACGTTCGTCAGCCCCCAAGTCCGTCCCCGCAAGTTTCCTCATGATCGCCAGTCTCAACTTGGCCTTGCTACAGCATCTGGTGATCTGCTGTTTCTAAGTGAGCCTGCAGTCAAAGGTCACTCCCAGGTAGGTAGGTGTGGGTTCCTCTGCAAGCCTTTGGTTGTTCAGTGTCAGCTTCGCCTCTTGCTTCTTGCTGGATAGGCTGAAGACTGTGCAGGTTGTTTTGCTTGAGTTGACAGAGACAAGCCATTCCTTGGTCCAGTCGCTGATCTTGTTGAGCGCAGTCTGGAGGCGTACCTGTGCTGTGGTGGTGTACTCTTCAGAGCACCAAAGCACCAGGTCATCTGCGTAGATCGCTCCTCTGACCCCTTTTGGCAGTTCTCTGACGATGTCATCTATGAAGATGAGGAACAGCGTTGGCGAAAGGACTCCTCCTTGTGGTACTCCCTGTCTCAGCACCTTCTTCTTGCTTTTCTGGCCCTGAATCTTGACTCGGGCTTGGCGATTGTGTAGGTACTGGCTGATCCAGGTGTACATCCTCCCAGACACACCACATCGCCGTAGTTTGAGCCTAAGTCCGTCCTTCCAGACTTTGTCGAACGCTTTCTCCATGTCAATCCAGACAGCAAGCGTGTTCTTCTTTTCTTGGAAAGCGTCCTCAATGCTTTGCGTAATGAATGTGATCTGGTCTTCTGTTGATCTGTGTTGGCGGAAGCCTGCCTGTTCAGGGCTCAGCAGCTGATGCTCCTCAAGGTGCCAGACAAGCCTTGTGTTGACAAGTCTCTCCATCAGCTTCCCTAAGCAGCTTGTAAGGCTGATGGGTCTGTAGCTGTCAGCCTTCGACTTGTCCTTTCCCTTTTTGTGAATGGGGATCATGTCTGCTTCCCTCCAACACTGTGGTACTGATCCTGTCTTCCAGCTGGAGTTAAAGATTTTTAGAAGGACTGCCTTGCTCTTCATCCCAAGATGCAGAATCATTTCATTTGTGATTCCGTCTGGTCCAGGTGACTTCTTCAGGTTGAGGCTCTGCAACGCTTCCTCCAGCTCTTTCTCTGTGAAAGCTGTGGTCATGACTTCCTCTTGGGGCTCTTCCTCATGAAGTTCACCTTGGACCCTGTGCACTGCAGCTCTATGTTCAGGAGGGACTTCCAGATTGCTGATGTTTTCATAGACGTCTATGAAGTGGTCTGCTGCTTTCTTTCCAGAGAGGTAATTTCCATTCTCTTGTATTGTTATAGTGGTGTGACTTGTTGTTTCATTACAGAGGGTTCTATCCAGTTTCCACAGCTTGCTGCCATCCCTGTCGAGATTTAGGCTTTCAGTTTTCTCTTGCCAGCTTTTTCTTGCAGCTTGTGCGCAGGACAGCTTGTATCTGGCAGTTACTTCCTTCAGCGCTATGTTATTCTCCAGTGATGGCTGCTTTTCTGCTCTGTCCCTGGCTTCCGTAACAGCATCTTCCAGATTCTGGAGTTCCTCCGTCCAGTAGGGTTTGTAGTCTTTACGTGCTCCTCTTGGGATGGATTCTGTAGCAGCTTTCAAGACGGCCTTTGTGAAGTCTCGAACCATCTTGCTTGAGTCCTTCTGCCTGATGTTGATTGGCTTTGTGTGTGTATCTGTGAGGGTCTCGAAGAGAGTCCAGTCCGCCTTTCTGTAATTCCAGCGGGGAAAACACTTTGCTTGTGGACACTGTAAGTTGAGGTTGATAGAGAGTTTGACGGGCTTGTGGTCACTTCCTCCAAGCTGGTTGAGGACTGTTCTTGTGGTCCTGACGAACAGGTCATTGGTGGCGAACGCTAGATCTGGTGTTGATGTGGTCATCCAGCGTCTAGAGTAAAAGGTGGGTTCATCATCTTCTTGGTTGATGAGATGAAGATGTGTGTCAATCTCCCCATCCTCAACTTCTTCGCCTCTCTTGTCCGTCTCCTCATAGCCCCATCTCTCTGAGTGACTGTTAAAATCTCCCACCACCACGCAGTTGTTGTCTGGGATGTTCATGTATGTGAGGGAAAGATCACGATCTTGAGGGCAATAGACTAAATAACTAACAACAATTGCTAGAATTTTGCACACAAGAGGGATTACGTCAAAACACTTTAATCGCGGTATGCACTGAGGCAAAGTAATTTAATTTGAGAGCATCTTTGGCATAGGGCCTTTCCCAGTATTCTCTCTCTCTCTCACTCTCTCTCTCTCTCTCTCTCTCTCTCTCTCTCTCTGAATCACACACATACAGACACACACACACACACACACACACACACACACACACACACACACACACACGTACGTACATACATACACACGCGCACACACACACGCGCGCGCGCATGTCTGTATGCATGTATGTATGTATGTATGTATGTGTATGCATGTAAGTATATATGTGTGTATGAATGTATGCATGTGTGAATGTTTGGATGCATGTATTATGTATGTATGTATGTATGTATGCGTATATGTATGCATGTATGTATGTACGTATGTAGACATCTATGTATGTGTGTATGTATGTATGTATGCATGTATGCATGTTTGTATGTATGTATGTTTGTATGTATCTAGCTACCTGTCTATCCATCTATCTGCCTTCCTACTTACTTAGCTACCTACCTATGTCTCTATCTATCTGTTTACCTGTCTATATTTAAATGTACCTCTTTATATATCTACCTATTTCTCTGTCCATGCACACACACACACACACACACACACACACACACACACACACACACACACACACACGACACAGGCACACACACACAGGCACACACACACTAACTCTCACACGCACCCCCTCCCCCCCCCCCCCCACACAACACAAAAACACGCACGCACAAAACACCAAAGAGAGCGAGAGAGAGGAGGGGGGGGGGACAAATGCAGGAAAATAGTTGAAGCGAAGAAAGAGAAAGAGAGAGAGAGAGAGAGAGAGAGAGAGAGAGAGAGAGAGAGAAGGGGGGGGGGGAGAATCTGTGTGTGTGTGTGTGTGTGTGTGTGTGTGTGTGTGTTTAAAGAGAGAGAGAATGAAAGAGAGAGAGAGCGAGAGAGAGAGAGAGAGAGAGAGAGAGAGAGAGAGAGAGAGAGAGAGAGAGAGAGAGAGAGAGAGCAACGGCGATGACGGAGGAAACAGGAGCGAGGGACAATAGAATCATTTTAGAAAGGTAACAATTCAATTTTAATGGTCTAGCACTCAAAGTGCCATTATCGTACTTTGAACCCACCTTGTACATTCTTTGTCTGTTTGTCTGTCTGTCTGTCTGCCTGTCTGTCTGCCTGTCTGTCTGTCAGTCTGTCTCCCCCTCTCTCTCTGTCTCTGTCTCTCTCTCTATTTTTCTCTGTCTGTCTGTCTGTCTGTCTGTCTGTCTGTCTGTCTGTCTCTCTCTCTCTCTCTCTCTCTCTCTCTCTCTCAACATCATTCTTCGCGAGATGTAGAGTTAAAATTTGCCGCGCTGGTTACGGTGATCCATCTGGTAACTATGGATAAAGTACAGCTCAATCCCTAGTCGGCATCTAGAAAGAAATCTGATTTAATAAGGAATTCATAATATTATTTATTTCTTCGAACCGTGTTGGACATTTCGTCTGTGTGTGCGTATGAACTCGTAAATAAAAGAAGAATTTAAAGAGATTAGTATGGGCCTATGAATATGAGCATGTGATGCCTAATCGTTACTGTATGATAAACTATAACCTTGGAATGTGGACTTACGAGGATTCATTTTGTTCACTCGAATGCAGATTGATTATTATCCGATGCTTCCACATGTCGAGTCGTCATGTTAATTGCAGGTCATTGTTTAACGAAGGTACGTCATTGGTTCAAATGCTGACGACTTCAGTTCAACTGATCTAAACTCTTGCAAGTTCAAACAATGGCAGACAGAGGTTCATAAGTTAACAAATATGATTCTGAATCAAGATGGCATCATATAATAATAAAGAAAGTCTCTTCAGACTATAAGACGTTGTTCACATGCGATGCCGCTGACCATTAATATCAAGTTTACACATTAATATAATCAACAATAAAGACAATTTGAACGACGGATATTCTTAAGGAAACATGTTCCTCTGATCACCACAGATGGAAGATATCGGAATTCTATCCAGTTATCATAGGAACAGTTCGTGGTTAAGAATCAGGCCTACATGAACTGCAGTTTCAACTTATTTTGTTGACACATTAATGAAGGAAATGTTCCCTTCGTGTAAAGCTGCCCCAAGATATATCCGGAAATAATCTGGGAATGATGCGGTGTATAGGGTTAATGGGAAGGTGGGGGTAGAGGAATGGGGGGAGGGGTTATCAGAAATAATGTAGAAATGATCCGGAAGTAAACGCCCCAAAATACTTTGGAAATAATCTGGAAAACCCCGATCAGAAAAGATATGGACTGCGCCCGATGAAATGATCTGAAGTATGTCTGAAATGACAGCAGGTGAAATGTAGCGTCCATTGGTGAAGTGAATAGAAATCATCAGTACAGTCGTCAATACTGTATCCGTCCCCTGGAAGATAAAACAATATGTAACAATGAACACTGTTGATTCCCATAGATTCCATGCTCCTTCAGGGTTGCTAATGCTGTCTGGGAAAAAAAGCAGAACTTACAAAGGTGTAGCCTGTATTTATTTCCCAACAGAGCTTGTGTGCAGAGCAAGCTTTACAACCTATTTGTTTTATGAATACCACCCAAGAGGTTTGGTTTGTGAGTTTACAGTTGCTATAGTCGAAAATGTTGCCATGGGATTGTGGCCTTAACTTCATTTAGACCCATATTTACTTCTTTCTTAAGAATTTTACCAGCAAATTAATAAATACTGTAGGAGTGAATAATTCAGCATGTCTCATTTTATGTCCCCCTGATTATGGGTTCTGGATAGCCCATCTCTACAGTATCTACAATTTCGGTCTAGTTCCTTAAGAAAGACAAGAAAAATTCAGATCCGTTTCTAGCGCATCGTGTCCAAAAAGTTCCTCTAAACCGCCACAACTCAAAACAAAATATATACTAATGGGTTCTGTTGTTCTCGAGTGTGCCCTATAGCTTTCATACTACTTACGGAATTATGATCATGGCAAAAGAAGCCGAGTTTCACTGACGACCTCAACTTGGTGTCCGTGTTGATATCTGTGGAACACCCGTTTGCTTTGCTGGCTCGCTCAGTGCAAATTTAGCATGCTACGTAAAATGTCATTAGTTTTGGAGTATATTTATTGTGATATCATTCATTTTGCGTCAAACCATCTTGTCCGCACAAGGATATCAGATGAAATGTTTCATGTCCAATGCTTTGTTCTATACGTTATATGAACGTTGACTGAGAATGCTGACCTTGTACGTACTGTACCGTCTTTATCCCTACAAGCTGACCACACAGATACGGAGATCACCTGGATCCTTGGGCATGCCAATCAATCATGTTATATGAAGTCATGAAGGAACCCTTTCCTGTGAAGGATTCTTTTTCTTTTTAAGACCAGTTCCATATGTTGAACTCTCTCTCTCTCTCTCTCTCTCTCTCTCTCTCTCTCTCTCTCCTCTCCTGTGATGATGATGATGATGATGATGATGACACGCCGCATATTCCGGATTCGCATCTGTCTTTGCGTTCCCATCAGTCGGAGTGCAACATCTGCGATTCAGAAATCCAGCAGCCGGACGTCGACATAAGTGTAGAACAATCCATCGACAAAATAGCTGCCGGTTTTGACACTGGAGTAGTAAAGAATTATGTTGCTACTCTGACTGAGCGACAAGTGCAGAGACGGTTGCGTGATCCGCATAGGAAAGTTGTGCTTCATCGAACGGACAATAGGGGTGTGCTGCTGTGTGAATCTGATGACATTGTTTTGGAATATTCCTGCGATCCGCACTCGGAGGACGATTGCTTGTTCTGGTACGTGAAGCAGGAAGAAAGAAACATGTCATCCGTGGAATGAGTCAAACTGGCCAATCTTCGGAAAGGAAGACGCACTCACAACACAGAACACGCAGAGACCCCAGCACGTGCTTTGCGGCGGCTGCACGCTCTCCACGGATTGATCGAGTTTTACCTGGGGTGACCGTCATCTACAGAACTGACAGGGAATGCATACCAGTGACATTTTCTCGTTCGCGTTTTTTGTCATGTAAAGAGAAAGAAAAAGACATTGCTGTGGTTTCCATGTCAATGAAATCGAGTCGCGTTTTGTCATTGTACATCGCGCCGATTTGCTAAATGGCTTAACAGCTTATTAGCATTAAACTTCGTTCGTTCGTTCGTTCGTTCGTTCTCTCTCTCTCTCTCTCTCTCTCTCTCTCTCTCTCTCTCTCCCCTCTCGTCTCTCTCTCTCCTCTCTCTCCTCTC
>CM065731.1:24428076-24433076 GCA_033310375.1 Conus canariensis | reverse complement strand
AAGAACATGAAATAATAACAACAACAAGGAGAAGAATATGTGATCAAATCGCTTTAAAGGTTTCTTTATTTCAACCTGAATTTTAAACCGCTCTGCCAAACTGAGCAAACAATGCAGACATTGTCGTGGAGTTGCATAGAAGAGGAAAAGAAGAATGATGTCACCAATGAAACGATTAAGGAATGAAGAAATGAAAGGAAGAAAGAATTGCATTCTGGAGAGCTACGCAAACAGAAAGAGAAAGCACACAATGGCAGGCCACAAAAGTGGGGAGGGCTGAACGTTTCATGACATGATTGCTGATTAAAAAGCAGTTTGGTGAGAGAGAGAGAGAGAGAGAGAGAGAGAGAGAGAGAGAGAGAGAGAGAGAGAGAGAGAGAGAGAGAAGAGAGAGAGAGAGAGAGAGAGCAGGCAGCGTTTTTGGAAATACTAACAGCAATGCAAATGTTTCCTTTATTGCGAAATGGATGAGAGTGCAGCTTCTGTTTGCACTATTCCCTCATGGGAAAAAGGCACACAAAAACAACTGACTAGAACAAGTCCTCCGCATTTCAACACCCAATCACACCCATCCCTATCCCGTAATAAAAAGGAAAAAAGGCAGAAATAGTCATTGCAAAGAAGTGCAAATGAACAAACAGAAGCCATCAAGAAAAAAAATGTGCGCTAGGTATCAAAATATCATATGCAGGTCTTGAGAGAGAGAGAGAGAGAGAGAGAGAGAGAGAGAGAGAGGTGATGTGGCAAGTGAGGGGTGGGGGTGGTGGTGGGGGGGGGGATGGGGGCTCTGACGGCACGCGGTGTCTTATCTGATTTCCAAATGCGTACGGCAAAAATTCTTGTTAGAGGAGGTCCCCTCAATACCTGTTTTGAGCTTTTTTTATTGTGATAAACTGCACGTCTACTTGATGTACTCGGATATTTCATTCCAGACTTTTCCATCTAAATTTGTTAAAGCTGTCGAAAAAAAAACTATTTCTTGGATGAGGAAAAATTGATTAGTGGGATAGAAGTGGGCGAATCTTAATTTTTTTCCTAGTTCTAACATTTTATATTGAAATGTTCTTACAGAGAATATATGATGCAAACGTACTCCTAACTCACACGTAAATCACTTGTTTTGAAACATTCATTTCACGTTAAAGAATGGTGTCAACTTGATCGTTGTCTTTTCAGTCTCAGTGAAGAGTGTTCAATAAGTATATCTTCAGAAAGCCTGCGAAAGAACTTTGGAATTGTTTTGACGAACTGAACCTCAAGAAATGGATGACACTCAAACTCTGCTTGCATGTACGCATGGCAAAAATCACTTCGCACATGTTAAATTCATTGATGCGTTTTATTCGTCTGTATTTTTGAATTACGTTTTTAAAGAACAAACAAATCAGATGAATTCAGCTTTGACCGGGATAATTTACTGACAACCATGAGACCGCCAACTTTATAAGAAACACTTATTCGAAAACTGTATTGCCGAATCAAGCACTTTAACTTTTTAGAAAAAACAAAACCAAAAAAAAAAAAAAAAATGGTGCTCTTGCCCTCTCGTGGCCAAAATGTGTGTTAATTTATTTGTTTGATTTTACATTATGCAGAGCCATAGGGTTAACAAACACCAAGCTTAGAGTACCATACTGTACATCTGTGCAAATAAATTTCCGCTTCTACTGGTATTATGCAGATTACTTCTATTACCAATAAAGTTCTAAACAGGGTTAGAATTGAAGAGCATGGTAATTCAAGTTTCAATTGCTGATGGATACACGGAGTGATGCCTGGAGTAATTCTGTATTGGACGAGCATAAAAGAGGCTAAGCACTCAAATGTTGTTGTTCCTGTTTTCTGTGTATAGATTTTTCACAAGAAGCAGGTTCCTGCCTCGAATTAAGTGCACTGTGGACTCCAAGACCAAGACCGGAAGTGCACAGTCGGCTTTGTACTATGGACTCCAAGACCAAGACCGGAAGTGCACAGTCGGCTTTGTACTATGGACTCCAAGACCAAGACCGGAAGTGCACAGTCGGCTTTGTACTATGGACTCCAAGACCAAGACCGGAAGTGCACAGTCGGCTTTGTACTATGGACTCCAAGACCAAGACCGGAAGTGCACAGTCGGCTTTGTACTATGGACTCCAAGACCAAGACCGGAAGTGCACAGTCGGCTTTGTACTATGGACTCCAAGACCAAGACCGGAAGTGCACAGTCGGCTTTTATACACTTCACTTAAACGTTTCTAATAGTGTTGCTCAACTTTTCTGACCACCACCGCAGATGGTTGCAACTCTCAGGCTGCTTGACAGCTGGAAGACGTCATGGAATCGAACGTTGAGTACATACCAGACATCATCTTCATCATCCACACTGTAAGAAGTCAGTCTATGTGTCGCTTCATGTCCTGCTCAAGTTTTGTGACCTCAGATTCGATTTTCTGCACCATTGACTGTAATGAATATGTGTCTCCGTTCACGTTGGGGTCGAGTTAGTGGGGACAGATGCTGGACTGGCCTGGCCTGGTCCTGCCTTCCAGACATGGACGCTCGTCACTCTGGCTTCACGGCAAAGCAACCACCGGTGTCTGAAATAATTCACTGATTTTCCTGGATGGTTGTCATAGTGTAACCTACGTAGTTGTACCACATAGAATATGGCCGCATGTGTGTGTGTGTGTGTGTGTGTGTGTGTGTGTGTGTGTGTGTGTGTGTGTGTGTGTGTGTGTGATCTGTCTATCACTTTCAATTTGGATGGTGTGTGAAACAATCAAGTGATTTTCCTGGATGGGTGTCATTGTGTAACCTACGTAGCTCTACCACACATAGAATATAGCCGCATGGAAGGCTTATGTGGTTTCTTTTCATTGTATTCCGTAAATAGACTGGCTTGACATATAATACAGGAGGCCTCGTGACTACTCCCCTCACTGTGGAATTCTCCCTTTCAGCATAGTTACCACGAACATGGAAGAAAAGAGTTTCCCTTCTCACCTGCATCCCAGAGTCCAAATAGCTTGCAATGATGAACAGGAATTTAAACTTTGGCCGCCACATAACACACAATACTGGGCTTGATGGAGGATAGACAAGTGAAAGCTGGAACTTGCACACTCAAGTCATATATTTTTTTTCCTTAAAGGAAGGGTCATGGGCATGATCATTGATGTGAGAAAAGGCCATATCACATTGTTATGCACCACGAATGACATCTCCCCCCCCCCTGTCCAGCCCATTTGGAGCAAAGAGGTCTTATTATGTAATCATACTGTCGCTTTCGTTCTGCCCTAGGCATCCGTCAAAAACAGCATCTCGCAAACATGGCATGTGTCTTTCCATTTGTTAAGAATTAATTCTCTCCCTCCCGTGCAACCTCTGCTGTGAATGATATTTTTTATTTTCACACAGACAGCCGAAATTGAGCGGCTGGTCAGCCAGACCACTCGGCCGATCATCCCAAGGAAAAGCGCCCTCGTTTACTCAATTCTATAAAGAAAAAATTGAAGTTATTTGACATCAGGCACGCACGAATCGGAAACAAATTGAAGAGAGAGAGAGAGAGAGAGAGAGAGAGAGAGAGAGAGAGAGAGAGAGAGAGAGAGAGAGCTTTCCACGTTTTGACGCTTTGACCACGTTGATGTCGTCAGTAGTCAAGTCCTTAGACATGGGTAAATGCATCATTTTTTGCGCAGAAAAAAAGAGAAATAAATCAAATGAAGGCTACCCTGTAGTTAGCAGCAACCAAAACAGCATATATTAACAAAATTCTTTCTTACGCACATACGCAATGAAGCGCGCACACGGAGAATGCATGGCAATCTAAACTCCAAGGCCAAATTTTTCTCAAGCAACAGCAAGGCATTGGTGAAGTGGTTTACCTTTTGGAAGCCATCACCTTTTTACCTGATGCCCCAAGGTTCTGTAGTGAATTTTCTCATGGAATTTAACATGTCGTCCTCTTCTGTTGACAGCGAACAAATCAAATTTTTTTTTTATGTAACGGCGAAGTCTTCCCAAAAATGTACACCTGCTCTTCACGATGCCTGAAGCATAGCAATTAAAAACAAAATGCATTTCGTCATTAAGTTCAATATAACACATAGGACTAGAAGTATCTGCTGATGTGCCCGGTTGGAACCATTCATCATTTGCGGTGAAACCAAGAATTTGTGATCTATATTGAGAATAATCACCATGCTACCATTTAATTCTCATAAAACATTAATACTTTTTGACTGGAAGAACAGGTTTGACTGAGGTGAAAAAAATGTTTCTTTGATTTTCATCTTGTAATGCCAGTTTTGTTTCAAAGTGTCTTTTAAACTGGTTTTCAATTCTGAAAGAAACTGTTGTTCTTGACCAATGGCCCGGTGCATCAACACGGTCACAAAACCGTTTTCTGATTTCTATGCAATCATCCTTATGCTCAGTTTGTACCTCAAACAAGCCGCAAAGAAGAGAGTTTTTTTTTTCTCTTGCATTTTGTTCTTTTCTTTTATATTTCGTTTCGCTCTTTCCTTCCATGTAAGTATTCTTTTCTTTCCATTATTCGTATGCGTTCACCTGCATTTCTTGATCTATTTCTTTATTAGAATGAAGATGCAAAAACATACTTCAAGGATTCGAACCAGTCTTGGTGGAGAATGTTATGTGGGCCCATGAACAAACCCATTACATTTTGGTATAGAACCTAAGTGCAGATCCGAATTAAGGGGGAATTCAAAATTCATTTAGCACAATTATGCAAAAAATACTGATCCACTTTTTAAAAAATTGAAAGTTGGTGTAGGCTAGACCACAAAAGAGTTCGTTCTGAACGAGGTCTTTCTTTTCACAAGGTGACCTTCACGTTTTCTTTGTTCTTGTTATTGTCATCTTGCCCTTTCCTTCTATGTCCACCATTTTGTTGTATTCCTTGGCTTTATTTGAAAGGCTTACCTAATGTTGGCTGTTTGTATGCTTCCTCTGAAATCTATAATCGTGTGTAGACGGGCAAAACCGTGTTGAATGAA
>CM065731.1:24415576-24420576 GCA_033310375.1 Conus canariensis | reverse complement strand
CGAAGGCCCCCTACACACCTACAAAATTTCCGAAGCTATTTTCTGACCAATGTTTTATTCCACAGATGTCGCCTGGGTTTTAGAACCATATTCCATTTGATTGATTGTCATATTATATTCTTGTTTGCAGATTCTCGTTTGAGGCATTCGATTTTACCAATTTCGACCAGTATTTAATGTTTTGAATAGAATTTAATGTACAAAGGATATCATCCTGTTTCAGCGTTGTTGAAAGCATGGAACGGACCATTGAGAAAACATGTAATCGCACAAGTATGTACCTTCTCCATCCGTGTGTGTTTAGATGACAACCAAGTGTGAGCTACATATGCAAGAAGTGATTTAGTGTGAGCTGCATGTGTAAGAAGTGATTCAGTGTGAGCTGCATGTGTAAGAAGTGATTCAGTGTGAGCTGCATGTGTAAGAAGTGATTCAGTGTGAGCTACATGTGTAAGAAGTGATTCAGTGTGAGCTACATGTGTAAGAAGTGATTCAGTCAACGAATTAGACATGCTCTGGAAAAGTCTGTAATGAAAACAATCCAGCCTTCTAAGTGCCTCAAGAATTCCATTCACCCCTTTCTTTCCCTCAAGACAGATTATTTTCCATGCAAAATTAAGAATTAATTTTATGGCCAACACAATAAACTTAGTTGCCTGTAAGTATTCACGGCTCTTTGTTTAATATTTTGAAGAAAAAAAAAAACAACAACAACCGTACCGTAAAACCATCTCTCCAAAACAGACGAATTACCCCGCACACTATCGAGTCCAAACGATCATATTCATGTTAGAAAACAACTAGTAAATTTTACGGTCCAAACGCTTTGTCAGTTAGAAGATGAAGGTCACCAAATGATAATGATGATGATCAATATATAACTATAGAAATATTTTAATGGCATTAGGAATAAATTGGATACTGTATTCCTACCCACCCACCCCCTTTTTTGTTGCTAACTCAATTTCTAGTTGTTATGTAAAGAAATAAAACGTGTTTGGACTCAACGGACAACCTTGTTTCACTCCCCGAGGACAGGGAAGGAAGTCACGGTATGCACTCTTATCACGCGCACAAGCACGCACTGAATCTTACGCTCCTAGCGGCTCAATAGAGTTTGCCATTCAACCGATTTTTACCTAAAATATCCCAGAATAAGTTTCGAGTGACAGTCAAACGCTCTTTTTCACTTAAAAAAAAGCCAGAAGAGTTTTTTTCCCTTCTGTGTTGTTGTTGTTGTTGTTGTTTTGAAAAACAATATTTCTGTACGAGAGCAAACAACATGAAAAAAGGATCACCGGTGCAATTCTGCTCTAAGGCCCACATATTTCTCAAATATTTTTGTTCTCTGCCATTTAGTTAATCTTCTTTCCTCAATATGTGTGCAAACTTTGCAAATAATACCAGAAAGGGCAACCATCCGAGCTGTTTAAGTAATAGTATGGCTATGAATTTTACCCACTGCTTTGGAAAGGTTAGACGAGCAAGACAACAAAGAATGCAACGATACCAGAATTAGCATATCTTGACATCGGTGCTACATCTCTATCTGGGTCAGCAGTTTTACAGAATTTTAGATCCTTAAGGCCTGCTCTAACTTCATCTTTAGAAATAGGATCACTAAAATAAAGACTCGCCATCAGAATCGACATCGTCGTTGTTATCAGGTTATGTATCAAGGTTATCAGCTATTTTTTAAAGTAGATTCTTCATCTTGATTAAGACACCCAAAAAGTGATCGTATTATTGCTGCAAGGGCATGTTGTTACACACTTTTTTTTCCTGTTAACGCTTCGAATAGGGACCAGAAAGACTTTGAGTCATTTGATGAATCCTTTAGCTTTTAATTCTTATTCTCTCTTTTTTTTCGTTAGAAGTAACTAGTACTCTTTTCTTTCATGTACACAAGTCTCTCTTTTCTGTTGTTTACCAATTTTTGTTTTACACCTTTGAAATTTATATCTTTAACAATCTTCTTGCTCTTTTCTATTCTCGTCATATTCGTTATCAAACCAATCATAAGATGTTTCACATTTTCCCCAGGGTTCAGACTGCATATGCAGCTGCTCCATGTAAAGCGAAAACAATCTTTCCAAATCACGGTTTACATCAACATTCATGGTGAGAGAGAGAGAGAGAGAGAAAGAGAGAGAGAGACAGACAGACAGACAGACAGACAGACAGACAGAGAGAGGAGAGAGAGAGAGAGACAGACAGAGAGACAGACAGACAGACAGACAGACAGATAGAGAGAGAGAGAGTGCACACACAAAGACACACACAAAGTGACACACATATATGCACATGCATATATACGGAGAGAGAGAGAGAGAGAGAGAGAGAGAGAGAGAGAGAGAGAGAGGAGAGAGAGAGAAGAATCAGGCAGCAAACCTAGCTAGACAGACAGAAATGCGTGTCCAGACAAATGCGACAACGTGACTTCATGAGGAGTTCCTCGTCGCTCCAGGTTTTGGTCTCCTGTAACAGTTCCTCAGCGCAGCAAATTGGCAGAGTGGAGAGGGTGGGGGAAGGGGTTGAAGGAGAGGGGAGGGTGAGGCAAACATCCACGGCGGCATCCTAGATGCTCACCCAAAGAGCATGACTGTGTCGCCATTTGAATTTCAAATCACAGACAGGAAGGAAGCTGCGGAGGAAGAGAAGAACCTATTGTTTCTCCATTAGTTTGGTATCTGCAATTCTGCGGAACTTTCACTTCGTTTCTTTCTGGCACTGACCACTGCCACAAAAAAAAACACTTCTGTGTTGAATGCAAGGATGAATGGGAGTTGATTAAAAGATGTTGTGTCTTGAATTCGGTTAACCCGATTAAAGCGTAACCAAGCAAATGCATTAAGGGCTTACTTGACTCTCTCTCTCTCTCTCTCTCTCTCTCTCTCTCTCTCTCTCTGTCAGTGATTGTCTGTCTGTCTCTCTGTCAGTCTGTCTATCTATCTATCTGCCTGGCTGCAAATGGACATGCGTCATGTACTTAACATTTTTTGGTAATTAGTTGCAAAGTGAGGCGACTGCAGGCGGAAATCTAAACAAATGGTAAAACGTATTTGCAATGACTCCGCCGAACAATGTGGACAAACGAATCACAAGACGAAACACGACGCGTTTCGACCTTTCAGGTCTTCTTCAGGCAAATAGAAACAACGAAAATGAGGAACGAGCAATCACTTTGTCCAATTCGGCGCAAGATGGGCACTGGGAAGACCCGTCGTGTTTTGTTTGTCCTGTGATTCGTTTGTCCACGTTGGTCGGCAGAATCATTATAAATACTTTTCTTTTCTTTTTGTTTTAGTACAGTTTGTTTTGATCCGTGCTGTTACCTTGTGTGATGTTCGTGAGTCCTGAACTCCTCTCCCCTTTGCGCCCCCGCCCCCCCCCCCCCCCGCCCCCGCCCCCCCCCGCCTCCCAGCACCCTTTCTCTACATCCGTCACCCCCCCCTCCCCCCTCCCCCTCTTCACCTCCTCTGACCTCGCCTCATTCTTCAGCCAGTTGAAAAATTTGGGTACTGTTGTGAGAAAGTGTGCATAGAAAGTGCGATTCGAGATGTCTTAAAAAGTTCAAAGGGGAAGACGCTACAAGAGCCAATACTGATACAAGGTCGATATGTTTGTTGTTTGTTACCTTTGCCTGAATCTCTCTCTTCCCTTCTTTTCTCTTCTCTTCTCCCCTCCCCCCCCCCCAGCTCTCTCTCTCTCTCTCTCTCTCTCTCTCTCTCTCTCTCTCTCTCTCTGTCTCGCACACAGCTATCGATCTATCTATCTATCTATCTATCTATCGATCGATCGATCTATCCATCTCTATCTCTCTATCTATCTATTTATTTGTCTGTCTGTGTCTATCTATCTATCTATCTATCTATCTATCTACATAGCTATCTATCTACCTCTATCTCTCCATCTCTCTCTATCCGCCTGTTTATCTATATATCTAGCTGTCTGTTTGTCTTTCTGTCTATCCTTGCATATCTATCTGTCTATCTATCTTATTCGTGATGGTCTTTCTCCTTGGAACCTTAGTACATGACGTCATCACCGTTTATACTATATTTGTCGACATTTTCATGAGACTACTGTGGGAGGATGAGATGGGATCTGAATACTATTATGCGGCCTCGTGTTTGTTGCAAAGCAGTCGCCAGCTTTGTATGGCATACTGAATGAGTACTATTGCGCACTGTTCTGTTCATGTTGTTGTTGTATATTTGTTTGTTTGGTGGGATGTTGTCCACGCCCATCTGACGGCGCATACCATCTTCGAGCTGCGTAAGGAAGAATTTGACTGACCTTGCGTTGCTTGTACCACGACTTAACACAAAGCGCTGGTTTATTTCTAACTTGCCATGAAAGTCTTTCTCCTTAGAGCCATCGGACATGATTTTATCACCGCTCATGCAATATATTTGAAGAAATCTTTGAGAGATATTAATATGCAGGAGATGGGATCCAAACAGTGTTACTTGGCCTCTGATATCTGACTCCTTGATCAATCAAATTGTGTCACTAGATTTTTTTATGCTTCAGGGGAATCACTTTTTGAGCTTTTTTCTTCTCTTTTCTTTTTTCATTGTTTGCACCCCTAAGAAAAACGCAATCTATAGACATGAAATAAAGCGACCAAGCATTCAAGAACAAATTTCCTCAAACGGCGTTACGATGTCCCATCCCAGAACAAATGGCATGTGTTTTCTACATGGTGCAAGTTAAAGGCAAGCAAAGGCGAACGCGAAGTTCCCTCCACAGTTATCAGTTGATGCCAGCTGACTCATAAGGGCAGGTATGTCACCTTCAATCTTTCCAAGATAACTCTGCTGGGAGCAGTCCAGAATGACCATGGTCGTAGCAATCAGCGTAATTTCTTTCTGCATGGATATTCCTGAAATCTAGACTGATTTCATTTTTTTCCCTTCATATTCGTTGTTGTGCTTGGTTGTGTATATAAACCTGCAGACATTTTTTTTTACATTCAAAATGGTTGGCAATGCACT
>CM065731.1:24410576-24413076 GCA_033310375.1 Conus canariensis | reverse complement strand
GCATCTGCACTGTGTGCCACACTTTTTTTGTGACTCTCTGGAGACAGCTGTTAAATCTTCTGATGGAGTATTCAGTCACCGACATTCCTGTTATGAGAATATAAATGATATTAAATCGGGAGCAAAAAAAAAAAAAAAGGTTTTTGTCAGTGTGGGTAAGCATACACACACACACACACACACACACACACACACACACACACACACACACACACACACATATATATATATATATATAATGCTGAAAATATATATAATTAAAAATATATATAACTATAAAACTATATATAACTCTCTATACTCTATATATAACTATATATATATATATATATAACTCTTGCAGACAAAAACATTTCATTTTTTATTCTTTATTATATTATTTTTTTTTTTTTGGGGGGGGGGAAGAGAGAGAGAGAGAGAGAGAGAGAGAGAGAGAGAGAGAGAGAGAGAAGAGAGAAGAGAGACAGAGACGAGAGAGACAGAGAGAGAGAGATTTACCTCTTCTACCATAAGCATTGTGATGGGCGGTATAATAAGTTTAAAGCAGTACCCCTATATAACAGCTCCGCGGTTGTGTTTTGAACATACGATCAAAACACTACTAAGGTATCATGATCGTGTGTTCAAAGAACTATTAGAATTACAATGAAAACACTAGATTCGAACTGGAAAGACTACTTTAGATGTTCAAAACACTAGAGAGAGAAAGCTGGTCTTATCACAGATTGCTTGATTTATGCATACAGGTCTGGTGTTTTGTTCTTTGGTGCTCACCATCTCTCTCTCTCTCTCTCTCTCTCTCTCTCTCCTCTCTCTCTCTCTCTCCCCTCTCTCTCTCTCTATGTACACGCGTGCGTGCTTGCGTGCGTGCGCGCGTGTGTGTGTGTGTGCGTCGCGCGCGCGCTCTAACGTGTGTATGTGTGTCTGTCTGTCTATTGACAATTGACATGGCGTGTGAAATAATCAAGTCGTATATCCTGGATGGTTGGAACAGTGTCACCGTCATAGCTGCACCACATATAGACATATGGCCACATGGAAGACTCCAGTGGTTGGTTCTCAAAGTATTGTGTACATAGAATGGTTGTCCTAGATGATACAAAGAGGCCCCAGGACTGTACCCCTCAGAGTGGCATTATTTTTTCAGCGTATTTCCAACAACAACAACAAAAAAAACCGGAAAAAACAACATAGCTTTTCTCTCTCACTTGCTGCTATGTGCCCAAAGTACTTGCAATGAGGAAGAGGATTTTGGAGCGATATCTTCCACAAAACATAAGATTGCCGGTGTAACAGCCCGTTCTTACCCCCCTCTGGAACTTACCCCGGGGTAAGTCTGGGCTAGCCTGCTTTTACCCCCGGGGGTCATTCTAGGACTAGCTAGAACTTACCCCCCTAGTTGGAACTTACCCCGCGGGGGTAAGTTTGGGCTAGCCTGGATTTACCCCCCCCCCCCCCCCCCCCAAGGGTCAGTCTAGGACTATTTGGAATCTTCCTCCACCCCACCCCACCCTTCAAACAAGAGACGCTTATTCAGGGTTTTCCTCTGCCTTTTCCCAACACGCACACCCGCCTTCAAAAAACGTGTTAGCCTGCATATTTACCCCTCCTCTCCCACTTCCTATATACAGTCAGTTGGTTTAGACAAAGTGTAGTTCTAGACTCTACTCAATAGATGGCCCTCCTACTTCCCCAACCTCCCCCCCCCCCCCCCACACACACACATACCCTGGTTCACTAACAGATACGTATTAACATTTCTCGCGCTAGCTTACATACGTGAGTCAATATTCGGGTGTGTGAGTACGCCCGTACAGGCGTGGGAAAGAAAGACGGCTGCATGCCAATGTGACCAAGTGCCAATGTGACCAAGCGTAGTTGTGACAAAATGTCGTTGTGACCACGTGTCGTTGTGACCAAGTATCGTTGTTGCTTCATCCTGATTTGCCTCTTTTAACTATTTTACAGCTATTTAGTCTCTTGAGTACCTGTGTACCTTAGCTTGTACAATGCAGATGACTAGTGGTCAGTGCCACTGACCACTGGTCATTATGACGTAAATCGGAGATTTTAACTATTTAACAGCTAATTAGTGTTTCCCGAGTGCTTGTGTACCTTGTACAATATAGATTACTTGTGGTCAGAGCCACTGACTACTGGTCATTATGACGTAAATCGGAGATTTTAACTATTTCACGGCTAATTGTAGTCTCCTGAGTACCTATGTACCTTGTACAATGCAGACGACTGGTGGTCAGTGTCACTGACCACTGGTCACTATGACGTAAATCAGATACTTCGAATATTTTACAGTTTATCAGTGTCTCATGAGTGTTTGTATACCTTGTGCAATGCAGACAACCAGTGGTCAGTGTCACTGACCATTGGTCACTTTAATGTATATCAAAGATTCTAACTATTTTTACACTAATTAGTGTCTTCTGAGTGCCTGTGTACCTTGTACAATGTAGATAACTTTGTGGGGGGGGGGGGGGGTCAG
>CM065731.1:24390576-24408076 GCA_033310375.1 Conus canariensis | reverse complement strand
CGCACACACACTCACACACACACTCACGCGCGGCCGCGCGCTCACACACAGACTCTCCCCTCCCCCTTGTGATCATCAGCAAGTAATGCTTCTGACAAGAGCGATGTTGGGAGTACTGATTCGTGCATTTTATGCCAGCAGCTTGTAGTGTGTGAAGAATCTGCTTGTTGTCATGTATTTGTCGACATTGTAACGTATGTTTAAGAAAAGCATCATTGTATACTGCTTTTGTGTACGTCATTTACAATCCAGCCGACAGCGCGTACCATTTCCAAGCTTTGTAAAAGTAGAATTTGACTGACTGTGCTTTCTTTGCACCACGACTTAAAAGAAATCACTGGTTTGACTTTAACTCGCCCGTGTAGGTCTTTCTCCTTGAAACCATCGTAAACGACATTATCACCACTTACACTACATGTGTATAATTATGTTCTCGAGAGATTAATGCGGACAAATGAGATCCGAATAATGTTGTGCAGCCTCTGCGATTTAACTCCTGGACCAATGAAACTGGATCATTCTCATTTTTCATGCTTCAGGGGAAATCATGTTTTTTTAGTTTATTTTTCCTTTTTCCTATTTTTGTACAAAATTAAAAGCACAAACTGAAGACACAGCCACGCATTGAAGAGCAAAATTTCTTCAAACAGTGGCACGACGGCTTAGACGAGAACACATGGCATGTTACTTTCTAAGGTCACAAGTCAATGCAGGCAAAGTCAAACACGACGTTCTTTGCACAGCTATCAGTTGATGCAACTTTACTCATACAGATGGAAGTCTTACCTTAAACTTTAAGAAAAATCAGCTGGGAACAGTTTAGAGTGGCCGTGGTTGAGGCAGTCAGCATGGTTCACCCATTGGATAATCATGAACACTAGACTGGTCACGTCTCCTCTTCCTTGTTGTCCCTGATTGTGCATACAGACTTATGGGCATTTGTGGACGCCCCAAAAGTCTGGCCAGGCACTTCTGCGACTGGAATCAAGAGATGCGTATATGGTGACCTTTGTAAACACATTTATGGTCAAATTCCTTAATTTCATGAGGCCTTAAAGCATGGCCATTTTTGGTTTTAATTTCAAAAAATTTGCTGGCCTTCCTTTGATAAATACCAAAGGCTTTGGAACATGATTAAAACTGTGGATGAAACCATTTCTTCAGTATTTTTCTTTGTTGTGTCTTACATATATTATCATTCACAAGACACCAGACTTATGGGATCTTTATCCTCAACCGCGAGCCATGAACAACAGATTACGATAACACCATCCACGGTGCACTTTCCATTACAGTTTCTGTCACATTCTATGTTGCCGACAGACACGCCAGGGGACGGTTAGCACGTGCTATTTGCATACATCCTCCCAGGCGTTGGGCGCACGGAGAATATTTTGTAGTTAATCGACTGCCTCCATTGACTCTAGGTTGTTGTGTGTGTGTGTGTGTGTGTGTGTGTGTGTGTGTGTGTGTGTGTCCTATATTCTTTCAAAATGTTGCCACTTCCCTGTGAGGTCATAGATGCCTTTAAGTATAAAACAGTGTCGTATAAGACTGTTAATCACAATTTGGGGCCAGGCAGTACATCAGGAGTTGTAGATACATGTTTATTGCATTTCTTCAAAGGAAAAATGAATAAAATCAAGCTAAGATTCATTCTGTAGAGAATTCTTTTATTTAAATGAGCGAAACGCTGGACTAAATAATTGTTACTAAATTTAATCATAGGAGACTCCTCTGTTCAACATCAGCATTTCTTAATTAATGCTGTAATTTTCAAACTTACATCATTTCAATGCACGATCAGATCACATTGTCTTTATTATAATTTGATTTATGAATATTTTTTGACCCTATACAAAAGGGCAGTGGACTGAATAACGCTCCGAAAATTCCATACACCAGTCTCTGATTCTTTCACAGACAGGGTGTAAATATTTAGTTTTCATTTCTTTTACAAGCATACTATCGAGCACACACAAATGACTTAGACAGGTTCAGTAGAGCAAGATTTAAGAATAACAATGATGTTTAGTATCTGGAATTGTATAATCATGAATACACTAAGAATATATATATAGACAAAAGAAATGACTGAAAGAGGAAAAGATTAGATAATAGAAAAACACGCAAAGTAAAAAAAAAACAGCAAAAAAAAAAAAAAAAAAAAGAAAAAAGGAGGAAGAAGGGTAAGAATGACAAGTCTGAATCATCACCAACGTATGATTGCAATAAGTGAAACTGGATCACTCAGCACAAACACGATATATTTCAACAGACCGAAACATGTCTCTGACAATAGCTCAAGAAGTGACAGAATCTAACCACGTTAACTTGCTTTGCTATTCCCTTTGTCTTCAACATGATATAACAGCCTCTGGATATGAACGTTACAATGATTGATTAAGTTCTAACACCTTACAAGATGTTCTTAGTCTGCAAAAGCTTGAGACTTCAATGTGTTAAAGGTACATACAACATCACTGACAGAAAGATTCCTTAAACCTGTTTGTAATTTTAACACTGTATGCACGCAAGACATATTTCACTGCTGAACTTCGAACACTACAGGACATGCAAATCAGTCTCTGTTGTGTGTAGTGATTTCAACTGGCGACAGTTGAAAGTGAACAAGAACGCCCGTGCAACTAGCAAAATCTTGTCTTTTGACGTCAGCAGCGAATCTTAAGTCATCACTGGAAAGGGCAGCGTCAGTGAATCTGTTCCTCTACTTTGAACGGAAAATGTATTGTGGTTTGTGAGTCCGTGAGGTTGCCCATTTCTCCTGAGTATCCATAAACGTTTTTTTCATGTCTTTTCCACTCACGAACAAAGGCAAATATAACGTGACGAAAGAGAAAAAAAACTTAACCACAGAGACAGACAAAGAAGAGAAACCTCAATTAACTTTAACACGCTTAGAGGTATCTTGGAAAGAAGTACGCACTGTGAAACCTTAGCACACACATCATTTCATGCCATTCAACATGGCATGATACGTTTACACATACAGAGTTCAGAAGAAGCACAGATACAGCTCAAAGCAGGTAAGCCTTCTGAATGAAGCCGAGGAATGTGACAAAAGAAGAGACAGACAAAGAGAGGGCAAAATGAAAATAATAAAACAACAACAACAACAAAATGACATCTTAAAGGGCAATCTCTAAAATGCAGATCCCATGTAGAACGAACTCTTTTGTGCTCCATAATACAAATCTCCACCAAATTTTATAAAATCAGGTCAGTGGATTTTTTTTTCTTTTTGTTGTTGGTTTTTTTTTCCCCATAGTCTTGCTGAATGAATGCTGGATTCCCGTTTGTTCCAGATCTGCAATAAGTTCTTTACCAGGAGGCAATGTGTTTGCTCATGGACCACATTACATTTTTTTTTCACTAAAACTGGTCCGAAGCGATGAAGTATATACATCTCTGTAGAATGATCATGCTGGTTGACAAAGAAACCAGAAGATACAGGTGTACATAGAACCGCAGTGACGGAAATAGAACAGGAAGCTGAAATGGAAACAAACAGGGATAAAAATCGAATTAAATTATAAAAAAAAAAGAGAAAACAAAATGCTAGATAAGGAAACTTGCCTTTGTTTCCCCTTGTTGTGACTTCTTAAGCTGGAGCTGAGCTTCAAGCAGACTTCAAGAAACACGGGGGGTTTGCTTTGGTTCCTTTGTTTTCGTTTTTGTCACACTTCAGATTCTAGAGGTTCACAGTTTCTATATGAATGAAGTCACAGTCGTTAGAATTCAGACTGTTGCTTTCAGACCTTCAGATTGCCCCCTTCAGTGATTAGCCAACGCACGGGATTTGTACATTTTCGGGTAGGTCAGCCATCTTTTGCATAGACCACATGGACATTTCTTGAGCAGTTCCCTCTGTGCCTCATCAGTCCATCGTTTTTTTGTTTTTTCTTCCCCCGCAAAGTGGTGGTGTGTGTGTGTGTGTGTGTGTGTGTGTGTGGTGTGTGTGTGTGTGTTTTCTGCGTGCGTGTGTGTGTGTGTGTGTGTGTGTGTGTGTGTGTGTTGCGTGTGTGTGTACGTGCATGTGCATGCGAGCGTGCTAGCGCGCATTTATGTATATGTGTGTGTTTGTGTGCGTATTGCGCGCGCGCGCGCGCGTGTGTGTGTGTGTGTGTATGTGTGTGTGTATTGTTGTTGTATGTGTGTTGTTTCATGCGTGCATTCGTATGGATGTGTGTGTGTGTGTGTGTGTGTGTGTGTGTGTGTGGTGTGTGTGTGTGTGTTTCATGCGTGCATGGTGTGACAATTCTCATTCAGGACCTCAAAGCATTATTTCACATTAATGAGTGTTATGAATTTATCAGAATGGTAATTACCAGTTAACTGTGTTCTAGACATCCATAGCTATAATGCAGTATTCTCACCACTGTGAATTTTGACGTAAACAAATATTGATCCAAAGAAAGAGAAACACGAGAGAGAGAGAGAGAGAGAGAGAGAGAGAGAGAGAGAGAGAGAGAGAGGGGAAGAGGGAGGGAGGGAGAGAGAGAGAGAGAGAGAGAGAGAGAGAGAGAGAGAGGGAGAGAGACAGAGAGAGACACAGAGAGACAAGAGAGACAGAGAAGAGAGAGAGAACAGAGAGAGAGAGAGAGAGACAGACAGACAGACACAAAGACACACAGGCACACACAGACACACAGATAGAAAAAGAATAACTGACGGGCCAGGCTGACAGATAACCGAATTACAGATGAATAATTTCAAATTTAGAAGTTCAGTGATGGTGGTGGTGGTGGTAGTGATGGCGGCGGCGGTGTGGGTGTAATCTGGCTTCACAGCTTGACCATGTAGATGATCTGTATCGAGGTCAACTCGATGATGTCGAAACAAGCGGAGCCGTGAAATCATTCTCTGCGCACAGGCCTCCCAGTTTTCTTTTTCCCCTCGCGACCTGCATCGTGTGCGACTGTTTTGTGAATGTGTTGGGACAGTGATTATATCTGTCTTCTGAGGAAGAATTCTGACACAGTGTTTCGTGCTCTCAGAACATAAATGCATAAACGATGCCATGGTTGGAGCCAGAAACGGTTTGTCAAAGTCGATTATCGTCTACTTAGCACGTGTTAAAAACCTGTAGACAAGAAAATTTTTTTTTTTCAGGAGAGAGAGAGAGAGAGAGAGAGAGAGAGAGAGAGAGAGAGAGAGAGAGACAGACAGACAGACAGACAGAAGCAGACAGAGAGAAGAGAGAGAGAGAGAGAGAGAGAGAGAGAGAGAGAGAGAGAGATTTGTGTGGTGTTTTCTCAGAGTATTCTTTACATAGAATGGCCATCAAAGATATATGAGACTTCATGCCTGATCTCATTAAGGAATTCTCCTTTTTATTATATTTCCAACGAAAAGCGGAGAATACAAAGTTTCCATCCTCACTTACATCCAGATGCTAAAGGCACCTGCAGTGATTATACAAGATAGGATCTGGAACCATGATCCATCATAACACAAGGTACTGGGCTAGACAGAGGACAGATCAATAAATGCTGGATCTTGATTCATTTTTGTTTTCTCTTTATAGAGCATAGGACATAGGACACAAGTTCACAGGTCAAAGATGATCGTGGATATGATGAAACGCCATGTCATATTGTTATACGTTACAAATGGCATTTTCTTTCCCGATTTGAAGCAACGAAGCCTTATTATGTAATTATACTGTCGCTTTGTCTCTGTCACTATCATCATTCACAAATAGCATCACACCCAACATGGCGTGCAGTCTTTCCATTTGTTACTGTTTATTTCTCACCGTCCTGTGCAACATGTTCTGTGAACTATGCATTTTTTTTTGTTTTGTTTTACACAAACTGCAGAAATTGAGAGGACGGTCCTCGAAATCACTTGGCGGATCCTTCAGGGAAAAGTGTCTTCATTTACTCAACTGTATCAGCTTTTCAAAAAAGGATAGATGTTATTCCCGCAGACAATACAGACATACAGATTACAGGACAAAACACGATGCATTTCGACCTCTTGGGTCTTCTTCAGGCAAAAAACACACAACATTTAGGACAATGAAAATGAAGAACGAGCAACCACTTATATTCTCATATTTGGCGGAAAATGATTGTTTTGCACCGAAAATGAGAAGATAAGTGGTTGCGCCTTCTTGGGGGGGGGAGAGAGAGAAGAAGAGAGAGAGAAAGAGAGGAGAGAGAGAGAGAGAGAGAGAGAGAGAGAGAGAGAGACAGACAGACAGACAGACAGAACTGTCTCCACGCACACATGTATCCATGTGACTAGCTATTGGTCGTCCCAGCCTTATGTCTACTGCAACATTCGCCCCAGTGCTGCAAGTCGGCAGAACAAAAGTGGTGGAGTTGGGGGAGGGGATAGGTAGTGGGGTAGGGGTAGGGGTAGGGGGGGGGATTAAGGGGTGGAGAAAGTAGAGGGAAGCATCCACCACTGCGGTGTCCTGGACGCTTTCCCAAAGAGCACGTGTCGCCATCTGAATTTCAAATCACAGACAGGAAGGAAGCTGCGGCGGAAGAGGAGAATCCATGTTCTCTCTCTGTCCATTGTCTTGGTATTTGCAACTCTGGGGGGACTTACACTTTTGTTTCTTATTACACTCTTCACCACCTGAAAAAAAAAGAAAAAAAAAAAAAGAAAAAAAGAAAAAAAGAAATTCTGTGTGGCAGGCAAAGAGAAAGACGAATGCATTAAGGGTAGAGATCTGAATTCTGTTAACCATAAAAGCGTAACCAAACATACACGTTGAGAGCTTACGTATGTGTAACTGTTTGTCTGTCTGTGTGTCTGTCTATTTATCTATTCATCTATCTATCTCTCTATCAGTCTATCTATTCTGTTTGTCTGTCTGTCTGTCTGTCTGCCTATCTATATTATTTATCTCTCTCTGTCTATCTATCTATCTATCTATATCTACATCTGCCTGCCTGTCTGTCTGTCTGTCTGTCTGTCTTTCTGTTGTAGTTGTCAATTTATCTACGTAAAAAGAAACATCAGTGTATCTGTCTGTCTGTCTGTCTGTCTGTCTGTCTGTCTATCCATCTAACTGCCTGTCTATCTATCTATATGTTTATCAATTTATGTATCTTAGTATCTATCTATCGATCTATCTGTCTGTCTCTTTATTTATCTGTCTATCTATGTATCTATCCACCTACATCCCTATCTACCTATCTATCTATATATCTGCCTATCTCTCTATCTATCTGCTTGTCTATCTTTCTATATATCCATCTATGAATAAACTGTTGGTATTTCTTTCTTCTGTCAGCCTGTATATCTATCTATCTGTCTGTCTGTCTATGTCTGTCTGCTTGCCTGTTTATCTCTTATTCTGTCTATTTGTATATCCACCACCCTCTCTGTCTTTCCATCTGTCAACCTATCTATCTATCTACCTCTCTCTCATTCTCTCTGTAGCTAACTAGCCGTCTATCTATATGTCTATCTGTCTATGTATCTGCCTATCTATCTATCTATCTATCTATCTATCATCCATCCATCATCTATCTATCTATCTATCTATCTATCTATCTATCTATCTATCTATCAAAGACATGTGACCCGTTCTGTACTTAGCTTTTTTTATGACTATTTTTAATCAGTGTGATTACTGCAAATCCCAAACGGACTATGAACATGGACCAAATGGAATATCCATGTGTCTGTGGAAAGCGTTTCGCTACCACCCGTGGCATGAAGATCCACAGAACAAAGATGGGATGTGTGAAGACTCATCTGAATGAGCAGCAGCGCACTGCATCAGCAGATAAGACGTCGGAAGACCAAGGCCAGGATTTAAACCACAGTGCCAAGGACATCCACGCTGTTGGTTCGGATGAGGAATTTGCACAGGCCCTCGATGCCAGGCGCCTGAAACTCAACCTGCCACGAGCAAACGAAACTGAAGATTGGGAGAAACTGGATGCAAAAATCGTACAAAGACTCGATGCACTGATAGGGAAAAGCACCCTGGAACACAAACTAGCCACATATGGGGACATTGTGTATGCCACATGTAGAGACGCCTATGGAGCAAAACTACCCAAAGAGAAAACACCTCCAAAGAAATCCAGACGCCAAGAAAAGATGGACAAGATCAGGGTCCAAAAGAAAAACCTCAAGATGCAAATGAAGACCGCACTGCCAGCTGAAAAACAAGGCTTGGAAAAACTTTGGAAAGACCTGAAAGAAAAACACAGTGCCCTCAGCAAAGCGGAATCTTCGAGGAAGAGGAAGAGCAAAAAGAAGAAGACACAAGAGCGCTTCTTCAGAGACCCCTTCCAGTTTGCCAGAACACTGTTTGAGCAGCCAAAATCTGGGACCCTAAGTGTGGACAAAGGAGTTCTTGAGCAGCATCTGAGGAAAACATACTCTGACCCACAGAGCAAAGCACCACTCGACATTCAAGGTCTGGTGTGGCCAACCAACCCTGAGAAACAGTTCAATGGCAAGCCTCCAACGTTGGCGGAAATCAAGAAGGTGGTCGACAAAGCCAGAGCCAAATCATCACCAGGGCCAAACGGAATACCTTACCAGCTTTACAAGAAATGTCCCAAGGTGCTGGAGTGGCTCCACAGGCTGCTGCGATCGGCTTGGAGAAACCAGAAGATCAGCGGCCAGTGGATGACGGCAGATGGTGTGTACATCCCCAAAGAGCAAAACTCAAGTGACATTAGCCAGTTCAGGCCAATATCACTACTGAACGTCGAAGGGAAAATCTTCTTCTCTGTCATGGCAGCAAGGCTGACCAAGTACCTGATGGAAAACAAGTACTTGGATGTGTCAGTCCAGAAAGGTGGCATCCCAGGCGTGGCGGGCTGTGTAGAACACGCCACAATGATCTGGGACGCAATCCAAAAAGCAAAAACAGAAAAGAGAGACCTGGACGTAGTGTGGCTTGATCTGGCAAACGCATATGGATCTGTGCCCCATGAGATGATACAGTTGGCTCTTGAGATGTACCATGTGCCAAAGAACATCCGCGACATGCTCAAGAAGTACTTCAATGGCTTCTCAATGCGGTTCTCTACCAAGGAGTACACAACAGACTGGATCAACTTGGAAGTGGGTATTGCAATGGGCTGTGCAATTTCCCCAATACTGTTCGTGCTGGCAATGGAACTCATCTTGAAAGCAGCAACAAACAACGCGAGACAAACAGACCTTGGCGATGGATACAAGATGCCTCCTCTCAAGGCCTTCATGGATGACACTACAGTGATTTCATCCAGAGAAGACGAGACACGTCATGTGCTGGAGAGGCTGGACGACATAGTTGCCTCATCCAGAATGAAGTTCAAGCCAAAGAAATCACGGAGTCTCTCACTGAGGAAAGGAAAAGTGGCCGGATCTGTGGTCTTCAGTGTTGCCAACCAGGCCATTCCAACAGTCACAGAAGAACCAGTCAAGAGCCTTGGAAGATGGTATGATGATACGCTGAAAGACACACAAAGAGCAAAAGAAACCAAGCAGATGGCGGAGGAAGGCTTGGAGACCATTGACCAGTGTGGGCTCCCTGGCAAATACAAGGTCTGGTGTCTGCAGTTCATGCTGATACCAAAGCTGCTATGGCCTCTGATGATATACGACATCTGCACCAGCATAGTGGAGGCAATGGAAGCCAAAATCAACAAGTTCACAAGGAAATGGCTTGGTGTCCCACCCTGTCTGACTGACATAGCGCTGTACTGTCGCCAAGCAAAGCTGAAACTACCCCTGAAATCCATCCTGGAGGAATACAAAGCAGGGAAGATCAGACTTCAAAGCATGCTGGAGGACTCAGGAGACAAGGTGGTAGAAGCAATTAAGCCCCAGCTGAAGACAGGCAGAAAATGGAAAGTTCAAGAGGCGATGGATTCTGCAAAAGAAAGTCTCAAGATCAGAGAAATAACAGGACACACACAGACCAACAGACAGGGACTGGGGGTGACCAAAACTGAATGGTGGTCAAAGGCCAAAGGAAAAGCCAAAAGAGACATGATGATTCAGGAGATGAGAAAAGAAGAAGACCAAAAAAGACTCCAAAAAGCAGTCCAGCAGAGCCAGCAAGGGCAATGGACAACGTGGGAGAATGCACTCCAAAGAAGTCTCACTTGGAATGACATTTGGCACATGGCCCCTCTCAGGACCAGCTTCATTCTCAGATCTGCATATGACCTTCTGCCCTCAAATGCAAACCTGGTGAAGTGGGGGAAAACAGACGATCCTGCATGCCCCCTCTGCCATGAAAAACAAACAGTGGAGCATGTCCTAAGCTCATGTAAAGTAGCCCTGGCTCAAGGAAGGTACACATGGAGGCACAACCAAGTGCTCAAAGAAATTGTACAAGTAGTCTGGGCTAGTACCAACACCACAAAAGGGAAAATCAGGACTCCAAAAGCACCCGCAACATTCTTCACGGCAGGAGGCAGCAAATCATGGCCAAGAACAACAGTGCCACTCGAAACATGCAGGCAGAGTCTGCTGGACGGGGCAGATGACTGGGAGTGCACTGCAGACCTCCCAGAATGGAAGAGTCACCCAGAGATCATCAGCAAGAGTGGCATGAGACCAGACATAGTAGTCCACTCTAAGTCAACCAAGCAGCTGATCATGATCGAGCTCACGGTGCCATATGAGAACAGAATGGAGGCAGCTCAAATCTACAAGACTGAAAAGTATGCTGATCTGGCAAACAGCCTGAGGAGAGAAGGCTATCAGGTCAAAGTCCTCACTGCAGAAATTGGAGCTAGGGGGTTTGTAGGAACGTCTGCATACAGCCTCATGAAACAGCTCTCAGTTGCAGGGAAGGAAAAAACCAGAGCCCTGAAAGCAATGGCAGAAGCGGCAGAGAGGTGTTCAAGCTGGATCTGGTCAAGGAGGAACAAAAGTGAACTTCATAAGGCTTAATTTCCCTACAAATATCAGGTGTCCCTGTGGCTCAGTGGTTAAAGCGCGAGGCATTAAGTGGAAAATGAGCATGTCCAGAGGGTCATGGGTTCGAATCCCAGCCATGGCTCGTCCCAAGATGGGAAAAAAGGGGCAGCAGAGGGACATCCGGGGTCATGAACCGGGTGTGGCCCAACCCCCCTAGAGTGTCAGGAGATAAGGGCCGAAACACTTGCTTGAAGGGGTTTCTCTTCTGAGGACTCTCTGCTGCCACGCTCTCCACGAGTTTCTTTCTACTATACTGATTGTGAGATCTTCACTCACGCCCCCCCCCCCCCCGCCACCCCGTCAGCCTACCACCTCCACCCAAGCCGCCTTTGCCCCCTTCTCCTCATAGCCCCCCCCCCACCCACCCACACACACACACACACACCTCTCCAATTTTACAGCCAGTTGAAGTCGCCTACTGTTGTTGGAAAGAATAGGCAGAAACTGCGATCTGCGATGCCTCAGAGTGCCTGCAGGAAGGTAGACTGCACAAGTCGAAACAGTCAGGAAAGATTGACGTGTTTGTTTGTTTGTTTGTTTGTATGCCTGCTTTAACACCTCTCTCTCTCTCTCTTCTCTCTCTCTCCTCTCTCTCTCTCTCTCTCTCTCTCTCGCTCTCTCTCTGCTTTTGTCAGTCTGCTTGTCTGTGTCTCTGTCTTTATCTCTGAAACTCTCTCTCTCTCCTCCCTCTCTCGCTCTCTCTATGCCTCTCTCTTTGTCTGTCTGTTTGTTTGTTTATCTGTCTGTCTGTCTCCCTGTCTGTCTGTCTCTATCTCTGTCTTTGTCTCTTTCCTCTCTCTCTCTCTCTCTCTCTCTCCCTCGCTCTCTCTCTCTCTTTCTCTGTCTCTCCACCCCCTCTCTCTCTCTCACTCTCTCTCTCTCTCTTTCTCTGTCTCCCCACTCTATCTCTCTCTCTCTTGCTGATGATATATGCATGATATTGAGAACTCCTTAAGGGCTACAAAATAAATTAAATAATCTTGATAAAGCATCAACTTCTCTAGGACTTAAAGTGAACTTAAAACCCCCCAAAAGTTATGGTTTTTAGAAAAGGGGGACATTTATCAAAAGCAAAAAAAAAGTTTTATCAGGTTTAAGAGATTGAAGTTGTTAACAGTTATAAGTATTTGGTATTTACTTTAGCCACAAAGTTATCATACGACGTTGCACTCGAAGAACATGCAGGCAGGGCTAAAGCTAAAAGTGTAGAAATTATGAACACTATGTGGAGTTTGGAAACAATGGATAGAGGTCTATTTTTTTACCTTTTTGATGGGCAAGTGATACCTATGCTTTTATATGCAGCAGAAGTCTGGGGGCAGTCTCATCTACATGTAATTGAATTATCTCACTTGCTTGCATGCAAACGCTTTCTAAATGTACGCCCAAATACCCAAAATACAATGGAATACGGTGAGCTTGGAAGGTGTCTTTTGTATGTAGATAGTGCAATAAAATGAATGCGCTACTGGTTCAAATTGCAAACGTTTTCACTCGCTATACTATCCAAACAAACATATGAAAAGGAAAAATCAAAATGATTTCATTGTACAAGAAATCGGAGTGTACAAACAACTTGGGTATCTTCGATAAAAACATTGTTTGGATACTTGTAGCTGTCCTTTTGTTTGATTAAACGGTGGAGTGAACTACGAGAAACTGTTTTTACGTGAACGTCAACAACGCGTGATTGACGGTTATAGACAAAACTGGGATAGTAAAATACTTAACAGTTACTGATATTCAACATATCGTTCCTTCAAATCCTTACGGCAGCCTGAGAAAATTTTAACTGATATTATTACAATTTCTAAATTTCGCAAATTCTTCGTGAGATTTCGACTTGCTATTAGTGATTTGAAGGTCCATCAAAGATATACACTAAACTCCAAAAACTGTCCATTCTGTGACCAAACCGAGGACGAAATACAAAATGAAGAGAGGTGTAACTCGCTCTGTAGCTATGTTTATTTTCAAAGCACTGAAACGAAGAGAAGAACTGCTATCAGTTAACACGCAAATGCCAGAGTAATTTCAAACAGAACATAAATCTTTGTTACGCAAATATTTTCTTTCATAATTTTCAGTATATGCGTCAAGCGCGTGTGTGTGTTCTACTTTTGTTTTTGTCCTCATTGCAGATAGGTCGGTGGCCTTTGCAATTAAACTATTTGAGTTGAGTTGAGTTGAGTTGAGTCTGTCTCTCTGGTTGTCTGTCTCTACATCTCTCTGCCTCTCTTTGTTTTTGCCTCCGTCTTCGTCTGTCTATCTGTCTGTTTACCTGCTTGCCTGTCTGTCTGTTTGTCTCTCTCTCTGTCTCTCTCTGTCTCTCTCTCTGTCTCTCTCTCTGTCTCTCTCTCTCTGTCTCTCTCTCTCTCTGTCTCTCTCTCTGTCTGTCTCTGTCTCTCTCACACACACATACACACGTACACGCGCGCGCACGCACGCACGCACGCACGCACGCACGCACGCACCACACACACACACACACACACACGCATGCACGCACACACGCACGCATGCACACACATATGCAGCTCTCACCCCCTCTACCTGCCTACCTACCTGCCTCTCTGTCTGTCTGCCTGTTTATTTATCTATCCGTCCATCTTTTTGTCTGTTCCACTCTGTCTCTTTCTGTCTGTCTGTCTGTCTGTCTGTCTGTCTCCACACACACACACACACACACACACGCACACACACACACACACACACACACACACACACACACACACACACACATAAACGTAAGCATGCGCGCGCTCTGCCCAGACAGCTATCAGTAGCGAAACCCCTTGCTTCGAATAATGTGGAGAGTACTGACCTGTACACTGTCTGTCAGCGATCGGAGGATGTAGACGGTCGCTGTGTCTGCTTTGCATCGTGTAGTAAACAGACATTATTGTGCACTGTTTCATTCTTTTGTTTTGCTGGTATGTTGTTCACAGTCCAGCCGACAGCGGATGCCATTTCAGAGCTGTACAAGGTGGTATTTGACTGCCGGTGTTTTACTTGTACCACGACTTAAAGCAAAGCATTGATTTAGTTCTAACTTGCTTGTGTAGGTCTTTCTCCTTGGAATGATTGTAACTTTCATCATCATGGATTTTTCCGGTTTTGTATATGTCTTCAAAATATTGTGTGGGTAAGATGGGATTCAAACAGTTGGATGTAGTCTTTATTATGTCATCACTGTAGCGATCAAACTGGACCATGCTAATTGTTTTAAGTTTTCAGGAGAAACTCTCTTTGAGTTTGTTTCCCCCTCGTGTGCACCATTAAAAAAAGACGAACTGCGCCTGCAGATATGAAAACAAAGCAACAAAGCATTGAAGAGCAAATGTCTTCAAACAAATTCTATGACGTCGTCTACGAGAATACATGGCGCTTAGGGAGAAAACCTACACTGGAAAAATTCTGTCCACAGCTACCATTTGATGCAAGCTGACTTGTGTGGTGGACAGGTCTGTCCCTCTGAGACAGATCTGCTGGGAACAGTTGAGAAAGATTGTGGCAGTGGCAATCAGCGTAACTCCTGCATGAATCTTCCTGAACACCACAGACCGGTAACATCTCCTATTCTTTATTATCCCAGGTTGTGCATGCAGACAAACCTGTGGACACCCAAAATGTTTGACAATGCACAATTGGTGTGATTCCGAACAAGAGACAGATGATGATGTTGACTGTATCAACAGTTTCGTTATTTACATCCTTTACTTCAAGAGAGCTTTTAACGCATGACCATTTACTTTAAAGCTTGCTTGCCTTCCTTCGTGATATACTGAAAGATTTAGGGCAAGGTTGAAACTGTGGATGAAACGCACAACATACCCTGTTTGTGTTGAGTCTTACCTGTACTACCATTCCGTTTCAGTTTCATCAAAGACGCGTCACTGCGTGCGGACTAGACCATACACGCTACGCCACATCCGCTAAGTTTTGAGACCGTACTGCGCATGATTTGAAGCTGATGGATAAATGATTTACCAGCTAAGATGAGAGAATTGAAGAAGAGGGTCTCGTGGCTACGACTTGGCAGATGTCTGGCCTACGCTACCATTCAGTTGTCTCTAACTGGGTGGTCTCTATCATTACGTATTAGCCGGGAGCGACGGACTAGGGCAGCACCATCTAGGAAACAGTTCCCATTCCTTCTTCTGTCACATTCCAAGTTGTCCGCAGACGCACCAGAGGATGGTTAGCTTGTGCTATTAGCATACACTCTCCGGGGCGTCGCGCACACGGGGAAATAGTTTGTGATTAATCGGCAGCTGCCATTGACTGTGAAATCATGTTGCACAGAATTTGTCACCAAGGCTTTTATTTGACCCTGTAGAGAGAGTAGTGATATGGATAATGATCAGAAAATTGCTCACGCAGGTCTTGCGTTTGTTTTACAGATAGTTTGAGAACATTTTGTCATTCGATTTTAGTCGCTAACATACTGAAAACCACATCTAGTAAAACGGTGATGACCTTTATCGAAATTAGAAAAATAGTGACAGACACTGAAGAAAATCCAGAGAAAAAGAAAGAAAAAGGATGTACACAGATAAAACAGAGAAAAAGAATGCAAACATGAGGAAGAGTGGTGGGGGTGGGATGGGTTGGTGAGGGGAGTTGGGAAAGAAGGGGAACCCGACGAACAGAAAGGAAAAGGGAAAGGAAGAACAACTCTGATTCATGATCAGGGTGTGATTTTAACAAGTGAAATTGAAATGTTCATTACAAACATTGAATACCTTTTAACAACTCTGATTCATGATTAGGGTGTGATTTTAACAGGTGAAATTGAAATGTTCGTTATAAACATTGAATATCTTTTAGCAACTCTGATTCATGATTAGGATGTGACTTTAACAAGTGAAATTGAAATGTTCATTACAAACATTGAATATCTTTTAAACCGAAACATGTTTACTATAATGACCCAAGACGTGTAACTCACATCATTATTCTTTTTGCCTTTGACATAACATCTCCTGAAGATAAACATTATCGCAGATTCATTCAGGTCTAATGCCCTCAACATAACTGTTGTTTGCAGAAGTACAGTAAACAGCAACGACTAAAAGGGTGCCCCGAAAACCGATGGCAGTTTTCTTTGAACGGGGAGGTCAGCGACAAGATTCTCTTTGCAGAAGAGACAGACTTCACTGATATCCTGAGACATTATTGACACTTCTACTACTGTAACTGACGCGGAAGACAGCCTCTGTTGTGCAGAGAGAGTTGAAGTGATGACAGCAGAAAGTAAACATGAATATCGATGCAAGTAAGAAAAAAAAAAAAACTCGTCCTGCTCTAAGTCTGACCTCTGGAGCAAATCTTACTTTGTCACCCACAAGGTCCACGCCAGAAAATGTGTTGGTTTACTTTCAACTGAGAATTCATCGTTATTTGCAAGTCGGTGAGGTCGCCCATTTCACCCCGCATCAATGTTTCTCTATGAGCCCCCCCCCCTCCCCCTCCCTTCCAGACAAAAGCAAACAAAACGTGAAGAAAGACAAGAAAATAAATTTAGCCAAAAAAAAAGGACAAACAAGAAAGGGAAACCTTAACTTTAACTTTAGCTTGCGGCTTTGCCGGGAAGCTTTGGCAGGTGTATCGTTTTATTCCATTCAAAATGGCGTGGTGCATTTACGCATACGGATTTCAGAGGAAGCATAGATACAGCCAAGAGCAGGTAACCCTTTTAAATAAAGCCAAGGAATGCGACAAAAGAAATGTAGAGACAATGTGAGGACGAAATGAAAATAACAACAACAAAGAACACATCAAGGACACTCCGTAAAGTGCACTCTTGTGATCCATACTAAACCACGCCTCTAAATTTCAATAAAATCAGACCTGTAGAATGTTGTTGCTGTTGTTGTTGTTTTTGTTGTTGCTGATGGTGGTTGTTTCCTTTTTGTTCTTTTTCTTTTGTTAACTTTCAAAACGGAGTGACTGAGGGCGGAAAATGAAGCAAAAGTTGAAAAGAAAGAGAGGGGGTTAGTTACCGCCAAGGACACAGACAGAGTACTGTTTGTCTGTGTCCTTGGCGGTAACTAACCCCCTCTCTTTTCAAATTTTGCTTCCTTTTTTGTTGTTTGTTTCCTTTTTTTTTTTTTGTATAATCTTGCTGAGTGAATGCCTGATTCTTCTGATGATTTGGATATGAAATATGGGTTCATACAAGAAATGCATTGATTTGAACATGGGGCCACGTTTTATCTTTCCAGCACAACTGATGAAGTAATTTTTTTGTTGTTGTGCATCATCATATACTAAGAGAGGGAAGCAAGCCAGGACATATGGGTGAAAACATAACCGCAATGATGGAAGTTAAAACAAAATTAGTGAAATAGAAAGAAGAGGGTAACATGAAAACAAAAATGCGAGAGAAGAAAATGTACCCCCCCCCCTCCCCCCTTCAGGCTTGTTTCAGCACAAACTGAGCGTGAAAGCAGATTAAAAAAAAAAAAAACTTGAATTTTTCGGGTCAAAAATTAAGCTTCCTGCGGTTAACACTTGTTGTATCAAAGAAATCACAGTCGTCAGCATTCAGACTGGTGTTTTCAGATCGTCGCATTGC
>CM065731.1:24370576-24375576 GCA_033310375.1 Conus canariensis | reverse complement strand
ATGTGTCACTTTCATGTTATGTGGGCGTCTGCTTAAATAGTCCTTGGTGTTTACATGTGTCACTTTCATGTTATGTGGGCGTCTGCTAAATAGTCCTTGGTGTGTTACATGTGTCACTTTCATGTTATGTGGGCGTCTGCTAAATAGTCCTTGGTGTGTTACATGTGTCACTTTATGTTATGTGGGCGTCTGCTAAATAGTCCTTGGTGTGTTACATGTGTCACATTTCATGTTACGTGGGCGTCTGCTAAATAGTCCTTGGTGTGTTACATGTGTCACTTTCATGTTACGTGGGCGTCTGCTAAATAGTCCTTGGTGTGTTACATGTGTCACTTTCATGTTACGTGGGCGTCTGCTAAATAGTCCTTGGTGTGTTACATGTGTCACTTTCATGTTACGTGGGCGTCTGCTAAATAGTCCTTGGTGTGTTACATGTGTCACTTTCATGTTATGTGGGCGTCTGCTAAATAGTCCTTGGTGTGTTACATGTGTCACTTTCATGTTATGTGGGCGTCTGCTAAATAGTCCTTGGTGTGTTACATGTGTCACTTTCATGTTATGTGGGCGTCTGCTAAATAGTCCTTGGTGTGTTACATGTGTCACTTTCATGTTATGTGGGCGTCTGCTAAATAGTCCTTGGTGTGTTACATGTGTCACTTTCATGTTATGTGGGCGTCTGCTAAATAGTCCTTGGTGTGTTACATGTGTCACTTTCATGTTATGTGGGCGTCTGCTATATAGTCCTTGGTGTGTTACATGTGTCACTTTCATGTTATGTGGGCGTCTGCTATATAGTCCTTGGTGTGTTACATGTGTCACTTTCATGTTATGTGGGCGTCTGCTATATAGTGCTTGGTGTGTTACATGTGTCACTTTCATGTTATGTGGGCGTCTGCTAAATAGTCCTTGGTGTGTTACATGTGTCACTTTCATGTTATGTGGGCGTCTGCTAAATAGTCCTTGGTGTGTTACATGTGTCACTTTCATGTTATGTGGGCGTCTGCTATATAGCTTCCTCTTAGTAGTTTGAATTATCTTGAAACATCATCCACTGCTTTGGAATGAGATCAGTATATGATTCTCCCGTCACCCTCGACAGTCTCTCGTGTCTAGGGTCTAGGGTCTAGGGTCTATGACTTGCTGCGATCATCTCACGATGCACCATTAAGTTCTATGAACATCACGCACTGGATATTATTTTCTTTTCTTTTAATCTAATTGATTTTGTGCCGTTGTATTAACAGATAATCAAGTGCGTCTTCGACCCATCCAACACAAATGGTAAGTGTTGTCACTACGGAAGAGTCTCAAAAGCTACTTAAAAATGTTAAAAAAAAAAAGACGATTCTTAGAATGCCAAAGATCAGCTAACAAAGCAGGCCTGTTTCTGATTGACCACTGATATGGCAATATAGAAATACAGTGTGGCACTGTGTTCTTCCGTTTCACACATTGAGGACAGATCGTTTTGTGATCAAGATTTCTGAAGTTTACGTTACTATTATATTGTAAGAATTAGTTCTCTCTCTCTCTCTCTCTCTCTCTCTCTCTCTCACTCTCTCTCTCTCTCTCTCTCTCTCTCTCTCTCTCTCTCTCTCATGATTGTGGTCATTCATTCATTCATTCATTTATTCATTCTGTCATGATTGTAATGGACGGCATGTACATTCTCACTTTAATACTTAGTACTTTATTTTGTATAAAGGAAGTCTAAGAATGAAAAGGATGGGTTTTTATTACGAGTCGGAAAACTGTAGAGATGACGTGCACCTTCTGTATGTACAACGAGGACATTCCATCCGACTTATAAATGCAACAGAGACATAATGTCAATAGATTCTTTTTACACTTTTGATACCCCGTTTTTATATCCACAAGTACACCGTCGTTAACTGCTGCAAAAAGACGAATATTTGACCCCCATTTCTATTCAGTCATTTTTATTGAAACAATTATGCCGATGTGAATAGCTTACCAAAAGTAGACCGTCCACTCCATCAAAGGTTTTGTACTTATAGAAAGACAAAGGCGCTTTTTTCATACTCTGTAGAAAGCAAACAAACAAACACACCGACAAGCAAATACACACACAACAAAGAAAGACAGAAACAAACGAACAAACGAACAAACTAATGATTAAAAAAAAAAATTTTGTTTTCGTTTGAATACAGTTAACCAAAGACACGTAGATATTGTTTTCCTTTGAATGTAATTCATGCTTTTGAAAATCTAAGAGTTCAAAGCAGCAATTTGAATAATAATTTGTAATCCTTCGACTGGTTTGAGATATATTAGCGCATGACGGTGTCTGAAAAAAAGTTCAGTATTTTCTATCACGAAATCCAGAGTGCTTAGTAGGTGGATGAATGTACAGTCTTTTCTTTATATAACACTTTGTGTCAGGCTGGAACTAAGTGAGAAATATGGCACGGAACCTGCATCTGTATTGACAACTTAAAACCAACTTCTGTTCATAGACTGAAACTGCACCTTACAGAACATGCAGAGGGCGAAGGGTGCGCAGCGGAGAGGGGTAGGGTGTTAAGGGCGGTGGGGGATAGAAGGAGTCTCTGTCTGTCTGTCTGTCTCTCTCTGTCTCTCTCTCTCTGTCTCTCTCTCTCATTCTCTCTCTCCGTGTCTCTGTGTTTCTCTGTCTGTCTCTCATTCTCTCTCTGTCTCTGTCTGTCTGTCTGTATCTCGTCTTCTTCTTCTTCTTCTTCTTCTTCTTCTTCTTCTTCTTCTTCTTCTTCTTCCTCTTCTTCTTCTTCTTCTTCTTCTTCTTTTCTTCTTCTTCTTCTTCTTCTTCTTCTTCTTCTTCCCTCGTTTTGCTCTAAGCTTTTTCATGAGGTTTTGTGACTTTTTGCCATCGGGTATCTTCTTTTCACCACCCCGGCCCCATTTGCCTGGCTTCGTCACTGCCTCGAGGCGTTCCGTCTGATGGTCAACACTGTGATGTGTGTTTCTGTTAAAGGGTTGTTTGCGTTGTGCTTTCCCTGAAAAGAGCAGACACGTGCGATTCAATCGCTGGACCTGGTCTGCCCGTATCATTAAAAAAATAAAAAAAATCTTTATGCATGTGCGTTCGTCTGGGTGTTCTTTCGTTCCTTCTTTTTGATTAAAAAAAACTTTTTAATCTACGGTTGAATTAAAAAAAAAAAAGCATGTTAACCGATAGAAGGCAAAATACCAGACAACACAGAAAACAAACCGACAAATAACCAAACATATTTCCGCCAAGACTGTTGCGCTTAAAATGTGTTGCATCTGTCTTTTTTTTTTCTACCATTCCTCTCTCTCTCTCTCTCTCTCTCTCTCTCTCTCTCTCTCTCTCTCTCTCTCTCTCTCTCTCCTCTCTCCCTCTCTCCTCTCTCTCTCTCTCCTTCTCTCTCTCTCTCTCTCTCTCTCTCTCTCTCTCCTCGGTTAAACCTTTCCGTCTTTCTTTGTGATTATGTGTTCCGATTTTTTTCTTCTTTCTATCTTTCCTTGTCTGTTTTTTCTTTCTTCTTTCTATCTTTCCTTGTCTGTTTTTTCTTTCTTCTTTCTATCTTTCCTTGTCTGTTTTTTCTTTCTTCTTTCTATCTTTCCTTGTCTGTTTTTTCTTTCTTCTTTCTATCTTTCCTTGTCTGTTTTTTTTTTCTTCTTTCTATCTTTCCTTGTCTGTTTTTTTTTTCTTCTTTCTATCTTTCCTTGTCTGTTTTTTCTTTCTTCTTTCTATCTTTCCTTGTCTGTTTTTTTTTCTTCTTTCTATCTTTCCTTGTCTGTTTTTTCTTTCTTCTTTCTATCTTTCCTTGTCTGTTTTTTCTTTCTTTTACCTTTATAAATGGTTTAGCTTAGAAAAGGTCTGAAGGGCGAATATTTGTGCTGAAAAAAAACCAACATTTCAATGAAACTAAACATCACCGTGCCTTAATATTTATTTATGTTATTACCTCATGCACGCACGCACACAAACAAGCACACACAACACACACACACACACACACACACACACACCACACACACACACACAGACACACCACACACACAACACACACACACACACACACACACACACACACAACACACACACACACACAACACACAACACACACACACCACCTCTCTCTCTCCCACTCTCTCTCTCTCTGATACATGTATGCACGGTGTCTACGCACTTGAGCACACACGCACAAAACACACAACCTCCTCTTTCGTTCCTTCTATCTGATTAAAAAAAAACTGTTTAATCTACGGTTGAATTTCTTGTTTAAAAAAAAAGCATATTAACCGATAGAAGGCAAAATACCAGACAGCCGCATACAATGTCAAAGGGGGTGATTATAGGCACAGGAGAGAATGCTTCTAAAGAAACACTTTCTCCACACGTCGTCATTCGCTCAAGTTGTTTTAAGGCTGGCATTATAATCTTCATCCCTGCTGCGATTTCAGATCATAATTGTGACTCGGGTTTCCACGAGGCCGGCTCTTTGAAGCGGACTGTAGGAAAGTGAAAAAGAAAGGCTGAAAAAAAAAAGAAAAGAAAAAACAAGAAGCCCAAGGAAACGCGTCTACCAGGGCGTAATGATTGTGTGTGTGTGTGTGTGTGTGTGTGTGTGTGTGTGTGTGTGTGTGTGTGTGTGTGTGTGTGTGTGTGTGTGATTTCTCTGATATTGGTTTTGATTTCTGCTGATCATGCCACGCGCCATGCCTGTCTCGTCAACATTGCAGTGCGAGTGCTGCACGAAAGCCGGATACCTCAAAGCCAAGCAAAAACATGACGAAGTGCTCTCTCTCTCTCTCTCTCTCTCTCTCTCTCTCTCTCTCTCTCTCTCTCTCTCTCTCTCTGTCTGTGTCTGTCTCTCTCTCTCTCTCTCTCCCTCTCTTTCTCTCTATCCCCAACCTTCTCTCTCTCTCTCTCTCTCTCTCTCTCTCTCTCTCTCTCTCTCTCTCTCTCTCTCTCTCTCTCTGAGACGGATGTTGAGCTATCAAAAAATGTGTTTGCACTTTGGAGTTTTTCAATC
>CM065731.1:24365576-24368076 GCA_033310375.1 Conus canariensis | reverse complement strand
TTATTTCTGTATCTTTGTAAACGTCTGCAGCTCTTCGACCAACTGGACGAGCAGGTATGGTGTGGTGTAGCGTATATGAACTAATCTGCTTGTAGTGACACCTCCTTCATGAACTTGAAACAGAAGCAGAAACAACTGCACACAAACCAAGCAGAAGGTTCAAACAGTGTAATGTCGTGTCGGGCATGGAGAGTGTCACAGTGGGTATCACACTTTGTCATAGGAATGTGTCCCAGTGGGTTTTATGTTTTGTCATAGGAAAGTGTCCCCTGCACTTTTTCAACAGAAAGTGTCTCTCACACCCTGTCTTGGGAAAGTGTTCCTCACAGTTTGTCAAAGGAAATAACAAAATAGACAGATAGATGAATAAATGAAGCAATGAATAATAAACAAGTAAATAATTTAATGGATATATACATATATATATATATACAATTATAAACAAAGCTTGCTCTTATGTCTTAGATTGAAGACATAGGGGGAGATAAGCATTCATATCTGCAGTGGTAGATTATTCTGCCTAACTGACAGTGTGTGCTTGAGTGGGTGAATGGGGAATAATAAATGCTTCTCAAAATGAGCCTTCAGCTAGCTTATAGACTCCAAGGAGAAGATAATCTCCAATGGAGAGGAAACTCACTAACATATAACTCCTGGTCAGTTACCGGTATTTCGAAACCTGATTGTTTCTCCTCAGTGACCGCGGAAAGTGGTAATTTGACTCCTCTGCCTTTTCGGTTTTAAGAAGAATGCTATCCCAGAAAAAGGCTGGTGTGCAATACCGTAGTATGTTTGTTGAGTTTTTAAAAAAAACCAAAGGTGCCACCTGAGAAGCAAAAGAAAATCATGAAAGAGCAAAACAAGCTACATTTTCTTGTGAAAAGTAGAAAGTACAAAAAGATAACCTCTTAAGACACAAGTGCTGAGGGCCAGTTCTTGGAATGCAGGAATGGTTTTTGGCCTTGGAATTTATTAGTTTATATATATATATATATATTGTCATGAGTCGGCCGAATGTTCTCAAGCATTTAGACAAATTAAGGGTAGTTTTGCTGTTGTTGAGAGCAAGTTCCTTGGGTTCTTCAAGTGTGCGAACTCAGGCATCACCAGAGGGGAATACGCCGAGTCGTATACTGAAGGAGGGACAATTACTGGGAAGTGTTTCGCATGTCTAGGGGGGTAGTAACAAGAACATGCCGACATGCCGACCTGGGTAGACGAGAGTGTCCACTTTGAGCACTGGCTATTCAGTGGGTTCTCCAGTGGGGCTGAAAGGAAGGCGATCGTGTCAGGTGACCGTCACGGGTAGGTGACCGTCAGCCTGCAGGCAGAGTACAGCGACCATTCCGTCGTCCTTTGTTCTGAGGAATGAATGGAAGGCTTCGGCCTATTGAGTGGTTCGCACCTTGTTGTCTATAGAGGTAGTAATTACTTGAAGCATCAGTCCTGGCTGGTAGAGAAGTCCAGGCTGTTAGTACAATGGGTAGCTTCGGGGAATCGAACATGAGTTGAATAGGAGGTCAGGCATTAAGCACTTGGTACCCAAGTCTTTGTTGGCGCTAGCAGCTGTTGTGTGTGTATGTGTAGGTGACTAATGATTCCATTGGCGGAATAAAAATAACTGGGGGATCTATTGGTACAAATCGTGTGATGGGTGTGTGCCAGTGATTCCATTGGTTGAACCAGCTAAATTCGGGTTCTCTCTTTCTTTGAGAACGAATATAAGGAGCTTGGAAAACCAGGAAGTGTGTGATTCACTTAAGGGAAAGTGAACTCGCCCGTCTTGCTGAGGGCTCAAGAAAATACAGTGTGAAGCAGAGGCTTGCTGTCGCCTCGTTGTCTCCTGGGTGGGGACGTAAGACAGTGGAGGTTGCGGTAGCCTCGGAGCCGACGACGAGAAGAATTGTCTCCCGTGTGGGGACGGTCGACAGCAAGACGTGTTAGCCTGTTGGAGCCTAGACAGGGAGCTGCCAGACAACGGTGGGGTGTTTGCAGCCAGAGAAGACCTGTGGGAGAGGCCGACAGGAGCCCTTTCCGTGGAGAGGGCGAAGTGCAGTGGAGTCCGGGAGACTCGGTCTGAGGGTGCGACTCCAGCTACGTTGCCAGTGTCCCCCAACTGGGATTTGGCCAATCGGGAGGACACAACAGTGTGTGGCAGCTTCAGCTCGTAGTCGCACAATGGGATGAGAGAAACTGACGGTCAACCAAGGAATGCTGGCAAGTTATGGACGTTTTATTTACTCTTAAGTTTATAAGTGTGCAAACAGGATAGTGGAATATTGTCTTTCCTGGTTAAGTAAGAATAACTGAAGAACAGGGGATGCGATTTATGAAATTGTCTGTATGATGTTTACATTGTTGTATGATACAGATAGTTGTGTTGTGTAGTGACGGGTGGGGGCTCGGAGTCAAGTTAAATAAAGTTTGATAATTTTCTATGAAATGTTATTGGTTTCCCGTCACCTTTGTGCGGGCCCGATGTGAGTGACAGAGTGCGTGT
>CM065731.1:24355576-24358076 GCA_033310375.1 Conus canariensis | reverse complement strand
TTCAGTTTAATCCAAAGCAGTTCATATATCTTTAGTGTCTGTTGATGGAGGACATTTCAAACAGATTGGATCTTCAGTGGAAAAAAAATTTAACACAACAAACTAAAACCAATTGAATGGAGGTCAAGAAAGAAGAGTGTGCTCTTCAACAGATGAAATGGTGAATGGTGAAGAGAGAGAGAGAGAGAGAGAGAGAGAGAGAGAGAGAGAGAGAGAGAGAGAGAGAGACAGACAGACAGACAGACAGACAGACAGGACAGAGAGACAGACAGACAAGACAGAACAGAGAGAGAAGAGAGAAACAAGAGAGAGAGAGAGAAGAGACAAGAAGAGAAAGAGAGAGAGACAGAGAGAGAGAGAGAGAGAGAGATTGCTGGAGCGAGTTCAACATACGAGACTGGTCCGATAAAAAATAGGATCCTTCACAGGAAAAGGTTCTACATTAACTTCATAGAACATGATTGATATGCATGCCTAGGGTCCGCTGATCTCCTTAGCTGTTTAATCTGCTTGTAGGACAAAGAAGCGACAACACGTACAAAGTCAAGAGGTCTGAGTCAACGTGCTCTACATATAACGTATCGAACAAGCACTGGATTCCTCTCTCTCTCTCTCTCTCTCTCTCTTCTGACTCTCTCTCTCTCTCTCTCTCTCTCTCTCTGTGGTGTCTGATGTGTGTGTGTGTGTGTGTGTGTGTGTGTGTGACGTGTGAGGAGTGAGTGAGTGAGTGGTGTGTGTGTGTGTGTGTGTGTGTGTGTGTGTGTGTGTGTGTGTGTTCGCGCTGGCGGCGCGTGAGCAAAACTAACAAAAAAAAGCCTGTTTAGATCACTTTCAAACAACACGCTTAATGAAGAGATGGTGTGTGGACACAGATGAAAACAAGCAATGTAAGTACGAATCCGTATAGACGGTTTCAATCAAAGGACAGATCCACCATCAGTTTTGCAAAACAACGCAAAGACCTGGCTAAAAACGTACCCATTCAATTTTATCGCGAATCTGAACTACGGATCCTGATCTAAAAACGGATCTACAAAACAGGATCAGCAGGATTACGTTAAAACGTACCCCCATCACATTTTGTCGCGAATTCGTGATACGGATCTTGATCTAAGAACGGATCTACAAAACAGGATTGGCAGGATTATGCAACATATTTACCGAAATGAAGTGCAAATTATGATGTAAGACTCACGAAGGAAGCCAGTAAAACGTTGGTGCAGTTCTACATTGCGGACCACAATACAGGGCAGATCGCGGATTCTACAGAGTACTTTACAATCACGAAACCATTCTTCACGAAATTTACCCGAAAAGGATCAAAATTGACCAAAGGCAAAAACTGTCACATCTTAGTGAAGGATCTAGAACCAAAGGCAGATCCTGGATCCGTTCGGACATGGTGGAGGTCTGGGCTCTCCTTTGTAGCGTACTGTGAAAGAGTCTGCAACCACGTCGCATTTCCAAGTCAGCAGACATTTGTGCATATGCACATGCACAAAATGTTGGGGACCTGGTTTCGTCTATTTGCTTTTTTGTTGTTGTTTATTTGTTTCTTTGTTAGCACATGACTAACGAAGAGCTATATGGATTCCCCCTAAAGTTAGTGACAAGATAAGAACACATAGGCTTCGCCTAGTCGGTCACTGCATGCGACATCCAGAGGAGGTTGCTTCACAACTTGTACTGTGGCAGCCAACTGGGGGGAGAGCGAACAGGGGAAGAAAGACAACAGACTTCATTGATCTTCTCAAAAGGGACACTGGCCTCGAAAACATCGATGAGATCCAAGGCAGCTATGTTGGACAGGAGCAAGTGGGAGGAGTACGTCACAGAGGCTCCACCGGGAGATCGGCCTAACAAACCATTTCTTTGTTTTCAACTTGGAATTTATGAGAATATGTACCCTTACCGTGCCTCACTGGTGGAAGTGAATGTGTTTATGTGCTGAACAAAACAGGTTTGATTGTTTATCTAAATGAGCAAAACGAAAGTGCTTTTCACTAGCAACCACACAGACGTTACTATTGGTTTTTGTTTCTTTCTTTGTTTTGTTTTGGTTTATGTTTACTAATGCCAAGGAAGACTCAGCAGTGCACCAAACATTAACAGAAAGGGGAAGATGAGGCAGAAAGCTGTTCTGTTGGAAAACAAACTTTTCCAAATTTTTCCATACCTTTAAGTCGAGTGTTTATTCATTTTAATGTCTTATTGATTATTGTATGTAACATATGCATCTATGTATGTGTATGGAGGTTCTTTCAAAGTTATGAGTCATTTGTGCTCGCGTGCACGCGCGCGCACACGTACACACACACACACACACACACACACACACACACACACACACACACATATCCACACACACACGCACGCGCGCGCGCGCCACACACACACACACACACACACACACACACACACACACACACACACACACACACAAACACACACACACACACACACACACACACACACACAAAAGCATACATGCACCACACAC
>CM065731.1:24348076-24350576 GCA_033310375.1 Conus canariensis | reverse complement strand
ACGTCAAATTCCATCTCCAACTTTCGGAAGAGAAGGCCAGTTTTGGCCGTTGGTATGGATGACACGTTACACACAGCATGAACCCTGCGTGAGAAATGGAAAGAATGAAGGAAGTAAGGAAATTAAGTGAACGATATTGAACGATATGGACTGGTTCACACGGTAAACGACTGAATGAAGCGCCGGCTGGCAGCTTTTTAGTCGGCACTACCCAGGTAGACAGCCCGTTGTGTAAACGAGTGTAGATTGTAAAGCGCTTACAGCTTGGTCTCTAGCCAAGAATAGGCGCTATATAAGTATTCATAATAATAATGACGAGAGACTTAAACAGCAGAACAGTAGTCAGAATCAAACCAAAATCCGGCTTGGGCAGCACCCAGACTTCAACAAGAAGGAAGCATGCCACCTGCTGCCCAGATCAGACCCAGTGAGCATTGTGAGACTGTGGACAGGACACTCCAGACTGAGACATCACATGGTCACAAAATTCCGCACTGGCGATTTTTCAAGTTGCCCATGCGGTACAGCCCCAACGATGGTGGAACACTTCCTTGCAGGACCGTCCCACACATGAAAAGCTAAGGGCAGAGACCTGGCCTACCAACACACCGATGAGTGAAAAGCTTTATGGATCACTGGAGGACGTCCGCCGTACTGTAACCTTCGTCAGTACCTCTGGGGTTCCTGTCTGAGTGAACGAAGAAGAAGAAGAAGAAGAAGAAGAAGAAGAAGAAGAAGAAGAAGAAGAAGAAGAAGAAGAAGCAAAACCATGAACCATGATGACAGTGAAATGGTCGACGTGCCGGTCTTTTTCCGGTGGGTAGCCCCTTTTGCAACGCGCCATCCATAGGTCCCTGTGAAACGCTGTTGCTGAGTCTGTGAAAGGCCAAGGCAGGGTATGGTAGTAAGTAGACCGAGGAATCAGCAGCAGGCGGCTGCCAGTAAAGTCACTGAGGAGGCATTCCAGACGATGGGCAGGAAACGAGCCAGCAAAAACAAACAAACAAACAAAACAAACAAAGAAACAAACAAAAACAAGCCAAAATTGGGGGCAGCACGTCGTTGTGTGTGGGGTGTGTGTGTGTGTGTGTGTGTGCGTGCGTGCGTGCGTGCGTGCGTGCGTGCGTGCGTGCGTGTGTGTGTGTGTGTGTGTGTGTGTGTGTGTGTGTGTGTGTGTGTGTGTGAACACGGAAACACTCGAGATTAAAAAGGAGAGAAAAAGATAATGAATCCGGAAAGAAAAAAAGAGAGAAAGAAACAAAGAAAGGAAAACTGAATGATACGAGAAGACTCCAAAACAACAGCTGCTGATCGATATCAAGAGCGCCATTTGCAAAGCTTACCTTAATGAGATTAAAAACATCAAAGGGACAGAACCTGCTTTGAAAGAAACACTTTGTATTATGAGCACGCGGAAACATACAGACGGTGAAAGGTAATCCAACAGAAAAAAAAAAAACAGCATGAAACAAACTGTCCACAAGAAACAAGATCTTTCTGGCACTTTTTAAAAAACAACAACAACAAAAAAAAAACAAACAAACAAAACCAGCAAGGTTGTTTCAGACCTAGCAACGTGTAGGGAAAAAGATTTGGGGGCAAACGACAAAAACTATGTCAATAAAGAAAGAAATAATGGTAGCTGAATTACTGACATCCCCAAAGGCAAATACGACGAGGCCACTGTAGGCGTCAGCCATTCTGCTGAATTCAAAACGCCTGGATCGGAAAAGGAAATGCATAGAGTAAGACTGTATACTGAAGTAAAAAGCCCCCTTTGAAAGAAAGGATGGAGACTGAACTGAGGCTTATCATTTTTGGCAGAAAAACAGGGATACAGAGGGTGGGTCCTTGTGTGCGAGCACGTGTGTGTGTGTGTGTGTGTGTGTGTGTGTGTGTGTGTGTGTGTGCGTGCGACCGTACGTGCGCGCGTGCGTGCGTGTGTGTGTGTGTGTGTGTGTGTGTGTGTGTGTGTGTGTGTGTGCATGCGCACGCGTGCGCACTCGCGCATGTGTGTGTGTGTGTGTGTGTGTGTGTGTGTGTGTGTGTGTGTGTGTGTGTGTTCTTATCTTATCTGCGTACAGCATGTATATTTGCCGATATTAGATCCGTTTGGAAGGGAGAATGGGTTGGAAAAAGGGAGTGATGATTTCACAATTTTCATGTTTTGTCAGGTTTACATGTGCTTCACTATTGGTACCGCTCCACGCAAGAAAATAAGATCTGTTCAAGATTTACAACCGCAATTAGAAAACTGTCGAAGTTCACCCAGACGTACGTCTGATTGAATATTGACTTTCACCGCTGACTCACAGGAAATGTCAACATTGCGTGTGTTCCAAATTAAACCCGTCGGAAAACAAGGGATTCCTCTAACGACGCCAAAAGTCAAATATAAAAATGAAACAAAGGAAGAAAGAGAGAGAGAAGAAGAGAAAAGAAACAGAACAAAAATCTTCCAGGTTTGACGACATAAACGCGAGACCAATAAATACGTATA
>CM065731.1:24330576-24340576 GCA_033310375.1 Conus canariensis | reverse complement strand
CTATTCATTTTGTCTAATTTACCATCAGTTTGTTTCTCCCGTTTTTTCTGTATAAATTCCACCAAGAAGGTTATCTCCATCTGTGTCTTCAGGTTTCATTGTCAGTCTCTCGTTAAGATCACGGTAAAAGTCACCGATCCGATATTTCATGGGAGCTAGGTCAACGGGCAGTACATGCTGATGCAGATTCTGATCCGCACACAAAACGACTTAGGCTGTAAACAATTTTAACGATTTTTGGTTCTAAAGATAAACCCAGTCTATTCCGGATCCGTGGAGCAGATCTGGACAAATAAGCCTACCCAGGATACGTTCCAGTTTGGCAGAGGTCAGTGCCCGCCTAAGTACCCTTTTCATGTGCGCATTTTATTCATTTTTATTTGTTTGTTTATTCATTTATTTATTTATATATTCATTTATTTACTTATTCATTGATTTAGTTACTTATTTAATTGACTTTTTATTTGTTTTTATTTGTTTGTTTGTTTATTTGTTTATTTATTGATGTGTATTTATTATCATGAATTAATCCATTTCTTCATTCATTTATTTATTCATTCATTCATTCATTCATTTATATACTGACCCATGCATGTTTCTATTGATAACTTATTTATTCATTTATATGCTTATTTATTCGTTTATTATTTGTTTATATGCATATACATACATATATCATTTATTCAGTTATTCATGCCCTAACGCTCCAAAAACGGACTAGCAGCTTAGGTTCAATGTATAAGAACCACCCAGACCGTGGTAAAGACTACTTGAGGAAAACTGAACTAGCGGCTATTCTCCCCACCACATGGACTAACAACAGATGAGTCATTTTCGTTCTTTGTTTGTACTGTCTTAAATGTTAAATGTGATTTATTTTTTCGCCTGAAGAAGACCCAAGTGGTTGAAATGCATCGTGTCTTGTCATGTGCTTTGTTTGTCAATGTCATTGGCGGTAACTAACACCCTCTCTTTCTAAATTTTGCTTCGTTCTCCGCCGTCAGTCACTCCATTTTGAAAATTGAACTGTTTTTAAAACTCTTCTAAGACCTGAGTGGAGTTCAGAAGTCTTTGTCTGGCTCTTCCATTCCGTTTAAGAAGTCGACCGCTTATTTTTTCGGCGCTGCCTTTAAAACATGACTGAGCGACTATTACTAAAGGTTTGAATGGTGACAATGAAATCATGATCCCGTGCATCTAACCGTCTGTCTGTCTGCATATCCGTCTGTCTACTTGTTTATCTACCTGTCTGTCTATAAGTCTGTTTGCCTGTCTGTTTTTTTTTTTTTCCCGTCCGTCCGTCCGTCTATCCGCCTGTCTGTCTGTCTATCAATCGATCAGCCAATTAGAACGCTTGTGCGCGTAGCAGATTTGTTGTGTATCCTATGGCAGAATTTCTTGGTATCCTTTGGCAAACTTGTTGCATATCCTATGGCCGAATTGCTGTGAACCGTCCGGTAGAATCGTTGAGCATCTGACAGCAGAATTGTTGGGCATCCTGCAGCAGTATTGGGTATCTTATGGCTGAATTGTTGGGTACCATATAGCAGAATGATCGGGTGTTCCTCTAGCATGATTGTTGGGTATTCTATGGCAGATTTACTGCGTTTCCTATGGCAAATTAGTTGGGTATCCTATGGCAGGTTTGTTGGGTATCATTTGGCAGAAGTTTTGGGTATCCTCGGGCCGAGTTGTTGGGTATTCTATGGCCGATTTGTTGGGTATCCTATAGCAGAATTGTTGGGTATCCTATGTCAGAAACGTTGGGCATCATATTACAGAATTGTTGGGTATGCTATGTAAAAAGTTTTGGGTATCCTATGGCAGATTTGTTAGGTATCCTATGACAACATTGTTGGATATGCTATCGTGGAAGTGTTGGTATACTGTGGCACAAAGTTTGGGTATCCTAAGGCAGATTTGTTGTGTATCCTGTGGCATGTTTTTGGGTATCCTAGGGCAGATTTGGGGGTATTCTATGGCTTGTTGGGTATCCTATGGAAGAATTGTTGAGTATCTTATGTTATAATTGTTGGATATGCTACGGCAGAATTTGTGAGTACCTTACGGTCGAATTTGTTCCTATCCTACGGCAGAATTGTTCGGAATCCTATGACAGAAATTTTGGGTAGCCTATGGCAGAATTGTTGGGGTTTGCATTGCTTAATTGATAAATATCCTATGGCCGAATTCATGGATATCCTATAGCCGAGTTTTAGGGTTTTCTATGGCAGAACTGATGGTTGTACTACGGCAGAATTGTTCGGTATCCTAGTTGAGAATAGTTCGATGTTCTATGGTAGAACTTTTATGGCAGAATTGTTGGGGAACTAATGCTATTTTTGTTGCATATTCTGTGGCAGAACTGCTTAGTATCCTATTGCAGAATTGTATGGTGTCTCATAGCATTATTGTTTGGCATCATATTGCCGAATTCTTGGGTATTCCATGCACAAATATATGGTATCCTATGGCAGAATTGTTGGATATCCTATGGCTGATTTTAGGGTCTCCTATGGCAGAATGATTTGGATTCCTACGGCCGAATTGTTGGGTATCCTATAGCAAGATTGTTGGGTGTTCTATGGAGAAGTTTGTGTGTATCCAATTGCTCAATTCAATCCAGTTCGGTAGTAACCTGTTTCTTCATCATAGACAATGTAAGATATTTACAGCCAAAAGAATTTAATCATTCCATGATTTATACACACATGTATCTATGCATCTTATCCAAAAGAATGAAAATATCAAGATCAAAGGTTACATTAAAATGTAGCGACTTCACTTTGAACATTAACAGCTGCAATGTTGGTGATGTGAGTCTCATAGAAAATATGGATCACACTTTGATAATTATCTGATCATCAGTATTGCAGCCCCACTCTAGATCTTGCCAACAATAGTTCTTTTTTACTTTCATATACATATACTGTCATTAGAAAATGTTAACCTAAAATTTGCACATATCCTAGCCATGTGCTTAGCACAAGGGGGCAACGTAGTAGGAAAGAACCCACTTTGCAAATAGAATTTTCTATTATTTAAAGTGTTACGAGCGAAGACAAATGTAACAGACAACGTGGGGCATGTTCAATAGCCCATGTGCTTCTTGTATGTTCAAGCACTAAATTTTCACGCATTGTTTGGATTCGTCATTTTCTTTTCAGAAAATGTATAGGCGTCTTAGTGGAATAGCATTCACAGTGTAGCGTACCTCGGGAGCATGCATCTGTTCTTCGTCACTGAAAGCCGTCTGTAAACAGCAGTGAATGAATGCAGAGCCTGCCTGGTGCAGGCGCGTCATTTCAGCATGCCTTTTGGGAACGGTGGAGGCTTCTGCTGTTAGAATGAGTATTTCAACACTGCCGTCATGTTAAGCCTGAGATTAGCCCATTGTTTGAAGACATCATATTCTATTGTGTAACTTGATTACAAATTTGTTGTGGTTTTCTCCTAGGAGAATCCGCTGCCACGTTCTGGCACCCCCAACATGTTTTGTGTTTGTCTGTATGGGTGTCTGTATTCATCTTGCTTTCTTGCGTCAGTAGCATACTCTACAGAGCTCAACTGTGGAACAGTTCGGACATTAATCCTGTTAGGGAAGTTAATGTTTATGTGTATTGAATACGCTGTGTTGGTGGGATCACAAAGGAACACATTTTTGTCATCTCACCTGGAAGATTTGCACTCAGATCTCTGTGTCCATTGAAGACGGGAGAAGAAACCACTTTTGTGCCATGAATTTAGGAACACCCCCCCCCCCCCCCCCTGTTTCACAGGAATGCGTGATTCTTTCTGATGTGATAGTGTGATACTCACTGGAAAAAGTCTCTGATGACAAATCGTGAGGGACACTTTCTTGTGACAAAGTGTAAGAGATACTTTTTTTGACAAACTATAAGGGACGCTTTGCTATTACAAAGTGTGAAGGACACTTTCTTATGACAACCTGTGAGGGACACTTTCCTATGACAAAGTGTGAGGGACACTTTCCTATGACAGTCTGTGAGGGACACGTTCCTATTACAAAGTGTGAGGGACACTTTCCTATGACAAAGTGTGAGGGACACTTTCCTATGACAAAGTGTGAGGGACACTTTCCTATGACAGTCTGTGAGGGACACGTTCCTATTACAAAGTGTGAGGGGGCACTTTCCTATGACAACCTGTGAGGGACACTTTCCTATGACAAAGTGTTTGGGACACTTTCCTATGACAACCTGTGAGGGACACGTTCCTATCACAAAGTGTGAGGTATACTTTCCTACTACAAAGTGTGAGGGACACTTTCCTATTACAAAGTGTGAGGGACACTTTCCTATGACAAAGTGTGAGGGACAGTTTCCAATGACGAAGTGTTTGGGACACCTTCCTATGACGAAGTGTTTGGGACACTTTCCTGTGACAGCCTGTGAGGGACACGTTCATATTACAAAGTGTGATGGACACTTTCCAATGACAAAGTGTTTGGGACACTTTCCTATTACAAAGTGTTTGGGACACTTTCCTACGACAAAGTATAATACCCACTGGGACACTTTCCTATGACAAAGCGTTTGGGACACTTTCCTATGACAAAGCATAATACCCACTGGGACACTTTCCTATGATAGTGTTTGGGACACTTTCCTATGACAAAGCGTTTGGGACACCTTCCTATGACAAAGCGTTTTGGACACCTTCCTATGACAAAGCGTTTGGGACACCTTCCTATGACAAAGCGTTTAGGACACCTTCCTATGACAAAGCGTTTTGGACACCTTCCTATGACAAAGCGTTTGGGACACCTTCCTATGACAAAGCGTTTAGGACACCTTCCTATGACAAAATGTTTGGGACACCTTCCTATGACAAAGCGTTTGGGACACCTTCCTATGACAAAGTGTTTGGGACACCTTCCTATGTCAAAGCGTTTGGGACGCTTTCCTGTGACAAAGTGTATACGTGGACACTTCCTATAAAAAAAAAAACGTAATACCCACTGTGACACTCTGTATGCCACTGGGACACATTCCTTTGAAAGAAAAAGTGTGATATCCACTGTGACACACTCTCCATGCGCACTGTGACACACTACACTACACTGCGTGAACTTTGAGCGTGGTTTGTTTGCAGTTGTTCTGTTTCAGTTTCAGGTTCATGAAGGAGGTGTCACTACAAGCACATTAGTTCATATGCGCTACACCACACCATACCTGTTCGGCCAATCGGTCGAAGACCGCAGACGTTATATGGAAATGATTGCAACAATGAATCAGTAAGATTTGCGATGAAGGTTTTAGCAACTGTCTGATCTTCGAATTAAGGCAGCTCGCCGTTAAAACCTTCTTGAATACCCACCTAATGTGGTCTGTGCCACTACTACAGTTGTGTGTGTGTGTGTGTGTGTGTGTGTGTGTGTGTGTGTGTGTGTGTGTGTGTGTGTGTGTGTGTGTGTGTGCGTGCGTGCGTGCGTGCGTGCGTGCGTGCGTGTGTGTGTGTGTGTGTGTGTGTGTGTGTGTGTGTGTGTGTGTGTCTGAGAGAGAGAGGAGAGAGAGAGAGAGAGAGAGAGAGAGGAGAGGAGAGAGAGGAGATAGGATTACACTCCTTTTTTTTAATTAGAAAAAATGTTGACATTCTTTTCATAACGTGTTTTTTAAATGTCAGTACAACTTTGAGTTATTCTCACAATAAATTGGTTTCAGTCGGTCAGTGTGTGTGTGTGTGTGTGTGTGTGTGTGTGTGCGTGCGTGCGTGCGTGCGTGCGTGCGTGCGTGCGTGCGAGCGTGCGTGCGTGCGTGCGTGTCTGTGTGTGTGTGTGTGTGTGTGTGTGTTGTGTGTGTGTGTGGGGGGGGGGGGGGGGCGTGCATGTGTGCGTGTGTGTTTAGTATACATCTAGACAACCATTCAGTCACAATCTTTATGTGCCTGCTAATTGCAGTTTCTACAAGGTAATGACGACTGGCTGGCGTCAGAGTTATAAGCTGACAAATACGCCTTAGTGTACACACAACTGTGATTGAATAAACTGGAACTACTGTGGCGCGTATTTTTAGCTCCGTGCGTTGTCTCTTTTAATTGATATATGCATATTAATATATTTTGTCAGTACAACCATGAGTTAATCTGACAATAAATTGGTGTCAATCAGTCAGTCAGTGTGTGTGTGCTGTGTGTGTGTGTGTGTGTGTGTGTGTGTGTGTGTGTGTGTGTGTGTGTGTGTGTGTGTGTGTGTATGTGTGTGTGTGTGTGTGTGTGTGTGTGTGTGTGTGTGTTGTGTGTGTGTGTTTGCACACACACACACACAACACACATAACACACACACACACACACACACACACACACACACACACACACAACACGTGCGTTGTCTGTTTTAATTGATATATGCATATTAATATATTTTGTCAGTACAACCATGAGTTAATCTGACAATAAATTGGTTTCAGTCAGTCAGTCAGTGTGTGTGTGTGTCTGTCTATCCGTCCGCCCGTCTCTCTCTCTCTCTCTCTCTCTCTCTCTCTCTCTCTCTCTCTCTCTCTCTCTCTCTCGCTCTCTCTCGCTCTCTCTCGCTCTCTCTCTCTCTGTTTTCATTTTTCATCAATGAACTTGCTGTGGAGTTATCAAAACGTGGAAGACATGGCATTCAACTAATCTGTGGAGGAATTGAAATGTTTCTGATGTTATTTGCCGATGATGTGATACTGCTGTCAGACACTGTGATAGGGTTGCAGAATCAAATCAATGTACTTAAATCTGAAGCTGATAGAATGCAACTGGTTGTAAATCTAGACAAAACTAATATCATAGTTTTCCGTAAGGGAGGGTATCTCTCTGCAAATGAAATATGGTGGTATGGAAATGAGGAGATAAAGGTAACAAATAAATTTAAATATTTAGGCATTGTTTTTACAACCAAATTAAGCTTGATGTCTGGCTGGACAGAAGTCGCTAGAAGGGGTAGAAAAGGGGTTATTGAAATTCTTCGCACCATGAGAAGATTGAATTCGATTGATTCTAATTTATTCTGGAAAATGTTTGATTCACAAATAGAACCCATGTTATCATACGGTGCTGAAGTTTGGGGACTTAATGAAAATAAAACAAATGGAGAACATTCACACATTTGCAATAAAAAGATTTCTAAACATACCTTTACACTCATCAAATAAAATGTGTTACGGAGAGTCAGGCCGATATCCTTTATTTATTAGAAATTATATTAAATGTGTGAGATACTGGCTAAAACTAACTCGACTTCCACTAGATCGTATATGCAGACAGGCATATGAAATGCTTTTCAGACAAATGGAAATAGGAGTGTACAACTGGGTGTCGGATGGTAAAAAGGTTTTAACAGAAAATGGATTTGGCATTGTTTGGATTGCACAAGGGGTAGGTAGTGAGAAAATGTTTTTGTTTGCATTTAAGCAGCGACTGATTGATTGTTTTAAGCAAAATTGGCACTCCACTGTGGTTGGAAATGATAAATACAGCTGGTACTATTCCTTTAAAGATTCATTCATATCCTGAAAAATATCTCGGTGTAATAACTAATAAATGGCATACGGACTCACTTGTCAGATTTAGAAGAAGAACCTTAGGTTTATATTCATACAAAAGGTGGTTTACTTCAGATTCGATCATGAGTTCGGTATGCCCGTTATGTTCGAATGGTTTTGAAGATGAGATGCATTTCTTATTCGATTGTTGTGAATATAATGAATTACGAAACACAAGTAGTCTGTTTACTAAATACAACGCGCAAAGATATAACATAAGAAAAATACTGACATCAGAAAATGAAGACATTGTTAGATCACTTGCTGCGTTCATTGCGAAAGCAAACAATATTAGGAAGAAAAAATTAGATTGTTAGTTATCAGATTATTTATCATGAAAATGTAACTCTGCAAGGTACTTATTATGTGTTATTGTTGTGCTGAAAGGAAAAGATAATAACTGTCAGTAATTGTTGACTCATAGGTCGGTTGGTCGAAGATTATGACCCAGTACTAATGGATGTTTTTACGAAGCTGTTTGATTTTGCATTTATCTTCGGTTATCGCCAGAAGTAATTTTGCATTTTGATTTATGATTGCGCTTCCTTGGCATTAGAGCCGAAAGAGCTATTGGCAATAAATTCTTTGTCATTGTCATTGTTATTGTCTCTCTCTCTCTCTCTCTCTCTCTCTGTTTGCGTGTGTGTGTATGCGTGCGTGCGTGCTTGCGTGCGTGCGTGTGTGTGTGTGTGTGCGTGCGTGCGTGCGTTTTGTTATTTGTCTTACTCTTATATCGCGTGTTCCTTTATTCATAGTTTTCAAGCAGCATACCTTTTGAAAACTTGATCTTTTCCGTAATCTCAGAGAGAGAGAGAGAGAGAGAGAGAGAGAGAGAGAGAGGGAGGGAGAGGGAGGGAGGGAGGGAGGGAGGGAGGGAGCAGGGAAGAAAGGAGAGAAGGAGAGAAAGGAGTTTATGATCACTTGGTCATGCATGTTTTTGCTTGGCTTTGAGGTATCCGGCTTTCGTGCAGCACTCGCACTGCAATGTTGACGAGACAGGCATGGCGCGTGTCACGAACAGCAGAATCCAAAACCAATATCAGAGAAATCACAGAAATATCATTAAGCCCTGGTAGATGCGTTTCTTTTGGCTGTTTGTTTTTTTGTTTTGTTTTCTTTTATTGTCATTTCTTTAATTTCAAGTTATTCATGCAGTCCACTTCAAAGAGCAGGCCTCTTGGAAACCTGACTTAAACCATGATCTGAAATTGGAGCAGGGATGAAGATTATAATGTCAACATCAGCGAGTGACAACGTGTGGAGATTGTGTTTCTTTAGAAAGAGATCTTTTCCTGTGCCTATAATCATCCTTTTAGACTGCGCGTGGCTGGAGGTGGAAAATAATTGTGTGTGAGTGTGTGTGTGTGTGTGTGTGTGTGTGTGTGTGTGTGTGTGTGTGTGTGTGTGTGTGTGTGTGTGTGTGTGTGTGTGTGTGTGTGTGTGTGTGTGTGTGTGTTGTGTGTGTGTGTGCCCGAGTGCGTAGACCGCACATACGTGTGTCAGTGTGTGTGTGTGTGTGTGTTGTGTGTGTGTGTGTGTGTGTGTGTGTGTGTGTGCGTGTGTGTGTGTGTGTGTGTGTGTGTGTGCGTGTGTGCGTGTGCGTGTGCGTGTGTGCGTGTGTGCGTGCGTGTGCGTGTGTGTGCGTGTGTGTGTGTGTGTGTGTGTGTGTGTGTGTGTGTGTGTGTGTGTGTGCTTATCTGAAGCGCATACAGCATGCATTCTGCTGATAATAAAATTCGTGTGGAAGAGAGATTGGGCTGGGAAAGGGGAAAGATGGTATCATTTTTACCCTTTATTTTCAGTTTAACATTTCCGTCACAGTCAGTAGCGCTCCACATAAGATCTGTTCAAGATCTATAAACACCATTAGTTAAGAGACAAACTTCACCAAGCCTTATCTCAGATGGAGTATTGGTTTTCACCACTGACTTACTAGAAATGTCAACATCGCGTATCTTCCAAATTAAAAGAGTAGGAAAACGAGGGATTCCTCCAATGACCCCAAAAGGCAAATATAATGATGACACTAGAGTAAAAAAAAAAAAAAGTAGTGTCAGTCACCAAGATATCTTATACATTATCTGTCATAAGAGAATCGAAGGCTTCAACTCTGAAATACGCAGGTATTTGATGAAAAGCCAATATGGGAAGATATACAGACACGAAAACTAATCTGTGAGAGAATGTAGAAGAAAGAAGTAGATGAGAAATAGATTAATGTCATGGAGGGAAAACAGAAAAACGAAAGAAGCACAAACAGAGAAAGGGAGACGATAACATCATCGGAGATGCTGACCTCAGTGTCGATACTCCTTCCTCGTTTGTGTCTGCAGCGGGTTTGTGTTCACTTCTTCCGCGTCCGTGTATCCATGACGAATGTTGCAGGGGTACGTTGTGTTATTCTTCATTCCAGAGGGGAAGTTCTATCATTCTCGATGCCCGACGACATAATCATTTT
>CM065731.1:24320576-24325576 GCA_033310375.1 Conus canariensis | reverse complement strand
ATAAAAACAATCTAACCGTAACATCATCGTCATCATCCTCATCCTCATCGATCAGCAATCAAAAAAAAAAAAAAAAAAAAAAGAAAACAATCTGTGGCCCTTCAAGCACTATTCTCATGGTGGTCTGAGCTTCGATTTCATTTCCACTCCTATGACCTTGGTTTGAAGATTCTGTCGGGGTCACCGGTGCAGCAAATCCATGGGGAAGAACTTTGGGCAGACGGTGGTGGCACCCTCCGGAGGGAGAGCTCACTCACGCCGACTCCGCCCGCGACATAACCAATTACTGTTGTCAGTAGGGGGCTTATTAAGAGGTGACCTGCGTGTGTCGGATCAGAACTGGCACCACTGAACACCAGCCACAGTGACTGGACTTGACATTGACTGCTCCCTGTGGATTGCCGATGCTGGGGTCTTGGCGGTGTGAGCCGAGTCTGGTGGCCGTGGACTGAGCAGTAGGAATGAGCGGAGTGGTTGCAGTGCTACTGAGGTGGCGCAGAAGATGGTACACAAGAAAAAAAAAAAAAAAAAAGAGATGGTTTCCGCTTCAGGTCAAAAGCCACGATTTCACAATTTGCATCCAAATGCTGAAGAGTGTAATTATGTAAGCGTGCGGTCGTTTTCCATGTTTCTGAAATCAAACCAAGAATTGAATCGAGTATTACTGTCACAGAAAAACAAACAAACAAACAAGCAAACAAAAAAAAATCTTAAACAAAATAACACAAAACGAAAGCTCCTCATCGATCAGTTTAGCTTACTGTCAATAATTTTCGTCAAGGGAATCGCTCATTGTATGAAAAGAAGCGCTTCAACCTGATCACCTTGTCCATTTCCCCTACAGCTTGACGTCAGCCTTCAGGTCTTCGCAACGCGCACACGTTTTTGTCTTTGCACCAGCTAGGGATCCCAATATAGTCCGATTCTATTCATGTTACTATCGTTGCTTGGCACGTAATCGCATACACATTGATGCACACAGTGTCCAAAAGAGGGAACCCACTATAAGCCCATGAAAACTACAATGTTTGGGATCCTTCATTGTGGAAAACAGTACCTGACCATTTGTCTGCGACAGCTGCATGGGTACAGGTGTTTGCACGCACTCACGCACCCACGCACGCACGCAGGCACGCACGGACGCACGCACGCACGCACAGACCACAGACACGTGTGCATGTGTGAGTGCGTACGTGCGTGCGTGCCTGCGTGCCTGCGTGCGTGCGTGCGTGTGTGTGTGTGTGTGTGTGTGTGTGTGTGTGTGTGTGTGTGTGTGTGTTTTGAATAACTTTTAACTTTGAAAAAAACCTCTCTACACACATTAAATTACATATTGTCTCAGATACAGCAAACAATACAAAATACAAATAAAGCGAATAAAAACTCGACTTCAACGGGTTTTAAAATCTGGGTATAAAACTGTCTTCCAGCTACACAGCTTTGTTTCCTTTTTCTTTTTTTATAATATGAAATGCTCTGTTGCGTTTTTCATGGCACTGGTAAAAACAAATCAACAGAAAACAAAACAAACAAAAGAAAAGCTGAAAAAAAGTCATTGCATGTCTATGGTTGGTAGTGAAAAGTACTTTCGTTTTTGCTGATTTCTGTCAGCAATCCAAGATGTTTCGACTCATAGAGCTATACTGGCTCATAAAGACTTTCACTTCCACTAGAGAAGAAAGGTAAGGGTGTATAATTTCGTAAACTACAAGTTGAAAAACAAACAAACAAACACAAGCACAAAAACCAACAGACGAACTCAGAACCTCTGCATTTGTGCATACGCACACATGTCCGTTGACTGGGAATATGAGCATCTGGGTTGCAGGTTCTTCACAGAATACTAGAAGGGAGAACGCGGACTTCCGCCTCGTTCGAACGGATCCAGGATCTGCCTTTTGATCCCAATTCTCTTTACGAACGTGCACTAAACCATGACAGTTTCGTTCTCAGGTCATATTCTATCTTTTTTTTTTTTGCAGTTTCGTTAGTCACGGTGCCGTAGTACTCTGAACGAATCCTAAACCTGCACTGTACTCCATATCCGCACTGTAAGAACTGCACCAAAGTTTAATGGGTTCGTTCTGGGGTCACACCCAAAATCTCCACCTCATTTCAATAAAATCGTTTCAGTGTTGTTGTTGTTGTTGTTGTTTTGTAATCTTGCCAAACGTATTGTAGATCCGATCTCTGATCCTGATCCGCAGCACGAGTTCGCGACTAAATGTAATGGGTTCATTTTAGCGAGGTTTTTTGCGTTGTTTTGCGAAACCGGTCGTGAGTCTATCAGAGAGAGAGAGAGAGAGAGAGAGAGGAGAGAGAGAGAGAGAGAGAGAGAGAGAGAGAGAGAGAGAGAGAGAGAGAGACGAGAGAGAGAGAGAGAGAGAGAGAGAGACACAGAGAGAGAGACAGAGACAGAGAGAGCAGAGAGAGACAGAGAGAGAAGAGAGAGAAGAGAGAGAGAGAGAAGAGAGGAGAGAGAGAGAGAGACAGACAGACAGACAGAGAGACAGAGAGACAGAGAGAGATAGGCCCAAGGAAAGGTAAGAAAAACGTGTGCCCAGCTGCTGCTGTCCCTTAATGCTTTAAAAAAAAATCATACAGGACCTTGACATACCGATTATGGAGGTGCCACCTGGAAAATGTGTATGTCTGCACAGTTTGACAGCTGGAGAGAAGCGGATGACAGTCATCAGTACGATGAACATGAGCCTGGCTTCAGCTGTATCTTTATGCTCGGAAATATTATACAGGGACTCTTGACATACCATGTGGTGGTGTGTTACTTGAACAGTTTACGTTAAGGTAGTTTGACTCTGGAGAGAAACGAAGAAGTGTCGTCAGAAAGGACTTAGTCATTTACGTCATACAGTACTCGGAGCAGTAACTCATCCAGTGAGTGGCCTAAAGGTGGCCTATCATTTGCCGTTCTCCTATGAATTCATCACAATTAGAAAGAACGAGTTCGTGTATTTGTTGAGAATGAAACAGCAACAGAATTTCATTGGGATATTACGAAAACCGTTCAAACAAACAATCAATCAAAAAGGCCAAACTGGAACATGTAACCTTTCTGTAAATTAAAAGCAGCGTTACGAATCCATAGTTGAGACTGCCGATAACTGTCACTTGTTAGTATGTATCCACAGTTATTTTATTTCAAACATAGCAGTGATTCAGTCTGTGTATGCCTTTGTATCCAGATGACTTTTTTTTTACTTGCTGCAGAAAAGGGTCTAGTGGCACAGTCTGCAGTTCTGTCCGTAGACTATTGTTTTCATGAGAGTTTCAAAGACAGGTGTTCTGGTCGTGTTATGCTTGTTTATTCCCCTTTCCTTACTTGTTTTGTTTGTGTGCACGTTGTTTGCCTCTCTCTCTCTCTCTCTCTCTCTCTCTCTCTCTCTCTCTCTCTCTCTCTCTCTCTTCTCTCTCTCTGTTACCCAGTATGACATGCTATTTTGAAACGAGGGCGTGGGCGCATGGGTCGGGGTAGGGTGGAGGGGGGTGGGGGTGTGAGGCACGTAGAGGAGATGGGGATATGTATGAACGGATGTGGATTCAAAGAGCGCTCATTCCGATCAGATTTGGGTCGACTACATGGATGTATTTGGCATACTGTTGCTAATTTTTTTTTTCCTGAAATGTGTTATCCCAGAAGGGATTGTTAGAGGGTTATTTTCTTGCTCAGCATCTTCTCATCACACTGTGATTAGGGTTGGGGTTTCGATTGGGAAGAAACTGATTTTGAGGGTGGGGGTGGAGGTATCTTTTTCGTCTAATTTCACAATATCTCCACATTCATGTTAACCTCATTCTGTTTATTTTCTGAAACAAACAAACAAATGCCATTTGAGTTAGTGTAGGGGTTGCAAAGAATATTGATTTCAGATGTTATTTTGGTCACCTCTGTTGTATACCGTAAGTTGACTATTTTGCCAGAAATACTTGTTGTTTGAGTGGCTGGGAAGGAGTGCACAGGAAGGGGGCTCAAAGGAAATCTTTGTAGTTCGTTCCAGAACGACTCCATCACAATCCACCCCCACTTCCCAGTTTGTTTATTTCCAGAAATACTTATTGTATTAAAAGATGGATAGCCAAAGGGTCGAGAGTGGGCAAAATGGCATCACAGAGAGACTCTTTTCACGTCAGCTCCAGAACGACTCCAGCTTTATTTCTAGCATGTTTTGTTTTCTTTGCACCAGCGTATATTCTGCATCAGGACAGGCGTGGTTTGGGTGTTTGATAGGGTTGATGGAACATTAGGAGGCGTCTTGTCGTCAGTCACAGAACGACTCTATGAATAAATTTGGCATCGATTTCGTTGTTTCCCAGACATACGCATGATTCGTTGAGAGTTGCTGAGGTGAACAATGATTGAGGAACGTTAATGAGAGGAATGTGTGTATGTGTGTGTGTGTGTGTGTGTGTGTGTGTGTGTGTGTGTGTGTGTGTGTGTGTGTGTGTGTGTGTGTGTGGGGTGTGTGGTGGGTGGGGGGGTGTGGGGTGGGGTGATGGTGTCTTTTGGGCATCACCCCAGAACTACTCCATCATTTTTTTCATACTGACTTAACCCCCCCCCCCCCCCACCACCAAAACACTTTCATCCCAATCTCAACCTATACACCATGAGCTCAAACAACACCCATTTCTGTAGTATCAAAGTGTTAATGAACTCATTCAGGGCTGTTTCACAAGTAATTCCCCTAAATGCTCATCTTCTCGTGGTCATCCACTCCACAGTTATGAAATTAAATACTTCAGAATTAAAATGCAGGACTCGTGGCAAACACCTAAGAATCATTCCAGGGCTTGTCGGAAAAGAAAGTGGGCCTAAACACTGCAACTTGTTCATATTCGATTTAAAATAGCGCATAGTTCCTCTCCATTCAGTTAATCCTTCTTTCAAGCTTCAGATATCACAACTGTTTCCAGGCTATGATCTTGTGCCTCCCGCCGTATAGAGCGTTGCTGCTGGAGTTCGATTTATCCTTTGGCAGTAT
>CM065731.1:24305576-24308076 GCA_033310375.1 Conus canariensis | reverse complement strand
TCAGTAAGGGACATATTTGTAACTTTTTATTCATAGTTCCTTGTTACTTAGTGCACCCCCCCCCCTACTTTTTGTGCCTATGTTCTGGGGTACCTGTTCTGATCCAACATATGTGGAAACACTTCCCAAGCCCCCTATTTACAACAAAACTTGCTATGCCGCGGAGGGAGTGATCGTCTCCCTCCAAATGCTGCCACATTGTCCATTCAGTGACAGTTGTCATGAAAGTGCTGATACCAAAGACATCGATAGGAAATCAGCACAAAGGGGGACACCAAAACTGAGGTCACCGCGACAGCAGGGTGATAAGTGCCGTACAATTTGGGACTCGATATGAACATCCTTGAAGAGATCCTTGAACATCCTTGAAGAGAAAATAAACAAGCTGATGCTAAAGAGATTCGTTGTGGTCTAAGGTTATGTTGCGGCACTTTACTCTGCGTTCGTTGATAATGTATACCGGCGTCAGCCAAGGCCCATGAGATACAGACACCTGCAGTGTTAGTTAAGAAACCAGAGACAGTTCCATGAAGAGGCTGAAACCCAAATGTTTGGTTCCTGTCTTCCCATGCAAGCTGGTAGCAAATTATTCTTTGGTAGAAGCTGGCAGCAGCCCCCAAATTCCACAAATAGATGCCTCTGAAAACAATCAAAATCACGACACACACCTCTCCCCCCCCCCCCCCCCCCCCTTTTTTTTTTCATTTGCAGGAATGGAAAAGGTAACAACAGCACCATGGCGGTTATCATGCTAAGACGTGTTCGGTCGCAGTCCTAGCGTCCACAGTCCACAGAGAACCATAGATCAATCCACGAACCGCCAGGGGAGACACTGACCTGCTACTGAGATCCTTTAATGGCGGTCAGCAGAATCTCGTCTGATCCAACATACACAGGATACCCAAGTCTCCTTTGTGACAGTAATTGGAGAGGCCACCACTCGTGCATCCGAAAGTTCCCCTGAACCTGCCGACGCCGATTTTGTTTTTCAACTTTGACAGACTTAACTTACTGTGACAACGCATGAACACGTTGAATACTGAGCAGCGTCGGGATGACTTAGCACTGGTCTTCAGACCCTCAGGATATGTTCCACCTTTTTGTTCACCCAGGTAGATCAGTGTAGAGGGTCATCTGATTTCTCCCGTTTCACGAGGTTTGTCTTTGAAGACAGAATGTCATATACACATCCGAGGATGAATTGATCCTGAGAATCCAGTGCACCATACTATGTTTCAGCTGAGGTCTTTGGAATGCGGGTTTTTTTTTTCAGGATCACCCTCTGGATTCTTTTCTCACCCCCTTCTTCTCATTTTACCGCATGTATGTCTTCACTTTCCTTTTGGCTTTGACAGCTACTTGGTACCTTCTGATCCCAGTCTCTTCCTGTTGATTTGTGGGTGTCCTGTTAGACTCCTGATCTTGTGGCTTCCCATTGCCACATCCGCTGCCTCCAGAACTTTGGATTTTTGGCCAGTTTATGGCACAGGCTGAGTTGATCTCACAGCCTCGTCTCTCCACCATCACCACCACCTCCACCCCACCACCACGCTTCCATTGATTCATTCTGCCGTTTGCTTGGTTTTACGTCCCTTTTTTCATCTTTTTAAGAGTAGCAGTACCACCTTGCGAGACTCGATAGGCATTTTCGTTACAGTAGGAATGGCTTGATTGTCTAGAAAGAACGCAGCTTTCCGGTGTCTTCTCTTTCCATGATGAGAAGCGCTGATGTTTTGGTTTGAGAGTTATCCTCGTGTAGGCAACCGACTGTTCAAGTACTCCTGGTCTTTGTGTGTTTCATATTTTTTGGTGGAGACGTTTGCTCTGCTCTCCACGAGAGCTTTCAGAGTTCCAGTATTCGCTGGACCAATTGTATTCATTGCTGCCTTCAAGATAATCTCCATTACCAATACAATAATTGAAAAACTCTAAGTTGCAACGCCACTGTTCATTTTGATCAAGCCTGTTGTGGATTTCTTTGTGGAGGATATTGCCAAGAAGCCTTACAAGAACTTCAGCGTGTTCTAGTTTTCTTTGGGACATGATACATTTCAACTGCTAATTTACTTATCTTGTGTGGGACTGATCCATAGAAAATATAGACATCGTGCTATCTTGGTCCCTCTTCCTCTGTCAGATAATCGTGGGATGGGGCCTTCCTCTGTCAGATAATCGTGGAATGGGGCCTTCCTCTGTCAGATAATCGTGGGATGGGGCCTTCCTCTGTCAGATAATCGTGGGATGGGGCCTTCCTCTGTCAGAAAATCGTGGAATGGGGCCTTCCTCTGTCAGATAATCGTGGGATGGGGCCTTCCTCTGTCAGATAATCGTGGATGGGAGTGGAGCCTGTCCTCTGTCGGATAAACGTAGGATTGCGGCCTTCCTTTCTGTTGTGAGATTAACGAGGAGACGGCCTCCTCTCAGAAATCCGTGGGAGTGGGTTCCTTTGTCAAAAGAATCGTAGATGGTCCTTCCTCTGTCAATATCGTGGGATGGGGCC
>CM065731.1:24298076-24303076 GCA_033310375.1 Conus canariensis | reverse complement strand
CAGACGACACTCACGCACGCACGCACGACAGAACCGAGCCATGCACGCGACCACACAAAAACACACACACACCACACACCACACACACACAACACACACACACACACACACAGCACCACACACACACACACACCACACACACACACAAACCACACAACAACAATGATACAACAGCAGAAAGGTACCCGAAATTCCCTGATTAATGTTATGCATACCAAACTATGATTAACAAATGTTTATACCAAATAGAAATGCTTAGAAGACTTTGACCCAAATGGCCTTACTTTCTGAAATGGGCTGGAGCAAACACCAAACTCCGGCCCATTAAAATACATAGAATTAAGAATATATGTCTTCAGAGGAAAGTGGCATAATAAGTCCTTCTCCTGCGAGCGCTCTCGTCAGTTTCATGATCCCTCCAAAGGCGAGATCAGCCGGACCAGCAAGTGACAGCTGGGTTCGATCTTCTGAAGAGACCATAGGCTTGCTACAGAATCCTGCTGGGTGAGATTCACTGCCATTTAAACAAAATAAATAAATAAATACATAAAATAATCTCGGAAACGAGTAGGTCTTCCTGCATATTTTAAAACGCATCAATGAAATCCATTCTGATGTGGTTTATAAGCCTTTTTCTGCCTCCTGAACTCCGCCTGGCGATAACACAAGCTGGAATAAGATGAAAGATCTTGGATGCTGACATTCAACTGCTTCTTTGGATAAATGAACTCTTCTACATGACATTCAACTACTTCTTTGGATGAATGAACTCTTCTACATAACAGCTGATCATGAAATGTTCTTCATTCATCCCTCTCAACTTTTAGAATAATTCTTAGTGAGTCTGCCAAAAAAAAACAAGGACAAACATGGTACAAGAAAAAACAAAAACGACGCGTTTCGACCTCTTAGGTTTTTTTTTTTTTTTTTTTTTTTTTTTGCCTGAAGATGTCAAAACGCGTCGTGTTTTGTCTTGTAACTTGTTTGTCCCTTTTTCTAGGGGGGGGGGGGGGGGGGGAGGGGAGAGGGGCGGATGCACTGAGAATCATTCTTAAAGTTTGTTTCAGTTTCCGCTTGCAGTCACCTCACTTTGAGTTTGAAGTCATTCCTCTAAAGTTGATTTCTCCTCATATCACCATGGCATACATTCACTCAGTCTGTTTCTTCAGGAGTCTTCTCATGTTCTCCATCTGTTTGTCTGCCCTCCCTTCTCCCCACACTCACATAATCTTCTCTTGTTTTTTTTTTAGCTCAGACCCTCCACTGGCTGTTTTTTAACTGCTTTTAATGTACGGTAATAACGCTGAAAAGAAAACTTGCGTTCATTTCTAATGTCTACCATCGCTTGCGTGTGACAGGTTCCTACACCGAACGTCACACCAAGAAAGAATCAACGACAACAGCAGCAGAAATAACAATCAACCTCTGCCCCCCCCCCCCCCCCCCCTTCTTCTTTGTTTGTCAGCAAAGCATGATGGCTTCCATCTTGCCCTCATCCTTTTATTAAATGCCCGGTCCATTTTTTTTTTTTTTTTCATTAACGATTGATACCTTTATTCTTTGTGGACCGACTGGCCTCTCGCTGTTCTTATTTTGTTGTTAATCCATTTCATTTTCTTCAGTTTGGTGGGAGCCTCAGCTTCAAAGATCACACTTTGTAAATCAGGATCTGCTTCTGCGATGGGTTTCATCTCATTAAGCTAAGCTTCGGCAATGGCCTTTTTGATATTGATCAGCGGCTGTTTTTTTTTTTTTTTTTTTTTTCAGCTTCTTCGTTTTATTTGTTTGACAGCCCTTCTTAGTTTCTCTTCCATTTATTTTCTCTTTCGTTCCTCTTCTTTTTTTATTTTGTTCGATTTTTAGCTTTCATTCCCCTCAGTCTTTATTTTCATCTTGTTTGTCTTCCCCACATTCTTTTCTTCCTTGCTTTTTCCATATATTGATTTTGTCGGATTCTTTTGTTGTCTCCCTTGTTGTCTTGTTTTCTCCTGTGAGTAGATATTTGTTTATTTCTTTGGCGTTGTGTTTGCTTGGTTGGTATTTTGCTTGTTTGTCTTATTCCTTTGAAACTCATTTCTAGCCTCCCAAATCTGACTGCCATGCCTAACTCGAAGTCACCAACAGAGTCATCAGAGGATTGTTTATCAGTGTTCAACAAAGAGCTAGTACATGATGTGTCGTCATAAGTTAACCCACAGGAAGAGATGGCGCACATGATCTGATTCGCGTTTATGAATTTTGGTAGTTTCTGTCGATCCTGACTTCATCTCACATAAGACACATTGTAAGCTTCTGTCTCTCACCCTCCCCCACCTCTTTTATCCTCTCCCTGTTCTCTCATTTACACGCACGCACGACATAGTCCCGTTGTCCCTCCTATTGACGACAACATTTATTGATAGTTAGGGGACGAAGACTGAGTGGGAGCACCCCCACCTCCACCTCCAAACCTCTCTCTCTCTCTCTCTCTCCTCTCTCTCTCTCTCTCTCTCTCTCTCTCTCTCTCTCTCTCTCTCTCTCTCTCTCGCAGGAAGAATGACTCCTTGTCTTGTAATAACATCTTCTCTCTCTCTCTCTCTCTCTCTCTCTCTCTCTCTCTCTCTCTCTCTGTGCGTGCGTGTGTGTGTGTGTGTGTGTGTGTGTGTGTGTGTGTGTGTGTGTTGCATGCGTGTGTGCGTGTACGCGTACATGCATGTGTGCATGCACACGTTCACGGCTGTATGAATGTGTGTGTATGTGTTCGTGTACAAGCGTGCGCGTGCGCGCTCTGTGTGTGTGTGTGTGTGTGTGTGTGTGTGTGTGTGTGTGTGTGTGTGTGTGTGGTGTGTGTGTGTGTGTGTGCGTGTATGTGTGTGTGTGTGTGTGTGTGTGCGCGCGCGCGCGCGCGCGCGCGCGTGTGTGTGAAATTGTTCTTTTTTTCTATGATAGCACACACACATTTCATTATCCCACATGAGGCACTACACTACAGGAAAGGTAAGAGTATATTTGTTTATGCTTTGCCTTTTCCTCAAACTGAATCTTTTCGTCTGTCTTTCTTGTTTGTTTCTTTCGTTTTTTTATTCGACTCATTGGAGGAATCTCTAGTCTAATGATCTATGGATTTAAAAGCATGGCACAATGCTGACTGCAGAGACAGCGAGTGGCGAAAACCGATACCTCATCAAGCATTCATGGCACTGAGGTTGATCAGCTTTTTACGGACGGCGGAGGGTCGAATTTAATCAGACTGTTGTGGGCGTGGTTTATGGTGGAATCGAGTGCGAAGGGCATTCTCGGTGTCTGAGTCCGGTCTTAAAGAGGACAATGACCGTCCAAATCGCAGTCTCTCTGCTCTCCCTTCTCTAATGTTCTCACTCCGCCTTACCTAATCCCCTTTTGCCTATTCATGGTCCCGGCACCTCGAATACGTACAGACATACTTGCTCCCCCCTTGGCATACGCACACGCGCACGCACGCACGCACCACACACACACCACAACACACACACACACACACACACACACACACACACACACACACACACACACGCACACACGCACGCACCCACCTACCCCCCCCCTCCCCCCCCCCCCCCCCCCGCACCCCCTCCCCCCCCCATTCGACTGTGATTCGAGGGCTGATAAAAAGAAGAAATCGTATTCAATTGAAATCGTATTCAATTGATGGTCAGCTCAGAAGCATCTCATCCATAGTTTTAGCATAGCGTTCATTATTTTGGGAGGCTTTTGGTCCAGGGCCATAACGACTTTCTCAAGTTTTATATCAAATCCACTACATGCTTTTCTTTTTCTCAAATAGATTTTAGACACAAAGGGATGACAAGACTGTGGAAAGGTATGAGGCGAAGGATGTCTCACGAAGGCTGTGTCACAGCAACTCCTTTCACGATTCCCTGCTTCAAGTTGTTTCATATCCGGTAATCTCTCTCTCTCTCTCTCTCTCTCTCTCTCTCTCTCTCTCTCTCTCTCTCTCTCTCTCTCTCAAAATGAGCCTTCAGCAAGCATATAGTCTCCAAGGGGAGACAATCTCCAATGGGGAGAAAACTCACTAACATATAACTCCTGGTCAGATATCGATATTTCGAAACCTGATTGTGTATATATATACCACTCAACACTTGCTAGGGATCAGCAATTAAAAACAGTGTATGAAAAAAATCATTTTGAACTGACTTCAATAAACACGTGATCCAGCAACACAAAACAATGTGAAAGACAATCACACTGTTGCCTGCACCTTCACGCTGGAACATGCAGCATGGTGAGCGCGTGAATTGCGTGACCCCTCATTCTGGGGGTAAACAGGGGAGAGGTCAGCGTCACATTTGCTGTTTTGGGACCGGCAAACAGTGGTTCAGTGTGATTCGGGCAGTGTTTACCGCACCACAATGGAACAGCAAGCACAAAGACGACGCCTTTCCGCAGAAGATATGGCGAGAGGAGTTCGGATGCTGCTAGGAGGGTCATCGCAACGAGAGGTTGCTGGAGCCTTGGGCGTATCCCAGAGCGTTGTTTCCCGTATGTGGAATCGATATCAAACAACAGGGACAGTCACTCCACGACATTCTGGAGGTCACCCACGTGTCACAACCCAGCGAGAGGACCGATATCTCCTTGTCCAGGCACGAAGAAATCCTTTCCACAATGCCACACAACTGCAACATGACCTCCAGAACGCATCAGGGAACCGGGTGTCAACCCAGACAGTCAGAAGAAGGCTTCACGACGGTGGTCTTCATTCAAGGGCCCCAGCAATTCGGGTTCCATTGACCAGACAACATAAACAAGCAAGGTTGCTGTGGGCACTGGAGCACCAAGGCTGGACTGCTGCAAACTGGACTGCAGTTTTGTTCAGTGATGAGTCCAGGTTTTGTTTGGACGTGACTGACCGGAGAAGGAGGGTGTGGCGAAGGCAGAATGAACGATTCTACCCCAACTTCATTGCTCAGCATGACCGCTATGGTGGGGGCTCAGTAATGGTGTGGGGAGGCATTTCA
>CM065731.1:24288076-24290576 GCA_033310375.1 Conus canariensis | reverse complement strand
TCTCTCTCTCTCTCTCTCTCTCTCTTGCCCTTTTTCCCCCTTTTTTTTCTTTTCATTCTTTTTGGCTTATTTCTCCTTTCAATTGATATCTGTTTACTTCTTTATGTGGCATTTTGTTTGCTTGGTGGGTGTTTCGTTTCTTTCTTTGTCTTGTTCGACTGGACGTTATTCCTAATATCCCCACGTCGACAACCTAACCCGAATTCGCAACCAGGTTCATCAGAAGACTTGTCTGTGCATCACAGTCGAACAAAGAGCTATGGGTGGGCGGTGGGTCGTCATAAGCCCAGAAGAGACGCTGCCCATCGTCTGATTCGCGTCCATGGTTGTTAGTACTTTCTGCAGGACACACGGTAATCCTCTCCCCCCCTTCCCCCCCCCCCACCCCACCACACATGTCCATATTATTCTTTCTCTCTCTCTCTCTCTCTCTCTCTCTCCCGTCATTTACTTGCACCCACGTCACAGTCTGGTTTCCACCCCCCCCCCCCCCCCCCACCTACTACTCGACAACCATTATTGCTAGTTAGAAGAAGCAGAGTGAGTTGGTGCATCCATCCCCCACCTCCTTGCCCACCCTTGCAACTCCTCTCAGTGGAAAGAAGTCTGAATCATTGTCTTGCAGCGACACACTCTGTCTTTGTCTTTCTTTGTCTCTGACCTCTCTCTCTCTCTCTCTCTCTCTCTCTCTGTGTGTGTGTGTGTGTGTGTGTGTGTGTGTGTGTGTGTGTGTGTGTGTGTGTGTGTGTATGTGTGCAAGCATGCGTGTGCACGCGCGAGTGTGCGAGTGTGCGTGCATCCGTGTATGCGAGAGAGTGAGTAAATGTGTGTGTGTGTGTGTGTGTGGTGTGTGTGCGCGCCGCGCGCCGCGCGCGCGCCTGTGTGTGTGTGTGTGTGTGTGTGTGTGTGTGTGTGTGTGTGTGTGTGTGTGTGTGTGTGTGTGTGTGCCTGTCTATCTGCCTGTCTGTCTGTCTGCATGTTTTTTCTGTCTGTCTGTGTCTGTGTGTATACGTGCATGCATGTGTGTATGCATACGTGTGGGCGTGTCGATGTATGCGTGCGTGTGTATGTGTATGTATACGTTGCGTGTGTCTGTCTGTCTGTGCGTGTGTTTGTGTGTCTGTGTGTGAGTGCATGCATGCGTGCTTGCATACGTGTGTGCATGCGTGTACGTGCATGCATGTACGTGTGTGTATTTGGTGTGTGTATATGTGTGTGTGTGTGTGTGTGGTGTGTGTGTGTGTGTGTGTGTGTGTGTGTGTGTGTGTGTGTGTGTGTGTGTGTGTGTGTGGTTTTTTTTATATTTCACACACATGGCACTATACATACAAGACACTACTACCTCTTGAAATCAACACTGTGCTGGGCTATGCTTTGCCTTTACCTTAAACGTACTCTTTCTGTCCGTCTTTCTTTCTTTCATTCTTTCCTTCTTCCTTCCTTCCTTCCTTTCATCCTGTCTTTCTTTCTCATTGGAGGAATTTCTGGTCTAACGAACTATTGATTTAAACGTCACACAATGCTGACTGCACAGACAGCCGAGTGGCGAAAACAGATACCTCATCAAGTGTCCGTCAGAGTGGAGTTGATCAGCTTTTTGGACGGTTGGGGTCGAATCTAATCAGACTGTTGGGGGATGTGGTTCACGGGTGGGATCGATTGGGAGGGACATTCTGGGAGTTTGTGTCTGGTCATAAATGAGACAGTGACCGCTCAGGCCCCAGTCCCCCTCTCTGCCCCCTCTTCCCTAATCCCCTCACCCCACCCCATCCCCCACCCTGAGTGTCTGCAGTCATTGAATCGCTAGATGACAGGATGGTGAGGTGGTTTCTCTTTGAGAGGGAATGCTGGCTTGCTTAAACCCCATGGTCAGTGAATAACTGTTTATTATTATATTATATTGGGTATTTATCAATGTATGTATGTTGTCAATGCACGCCTCAGCAGTTGGTATAACGTGCAGGTGATGCATCTCATACAATACCACATTACCAATTTGGAGGTCCAGACCAGAGTACGGCAAGCCATTGGACCATACGAAGACCTGTTGTCCACAGTGAAAAGAATGAAAACGAGATGGTATAGTCATGTATCAAGATCATCAGGTCTTGTCAAAACCATCCCACAAGGAACAGTGCGAGGAGGCAGAAGGAGAGGAAGACAGAGAAAGAGATGGGAGGACAACATCAGTGCATGGACTGGCCTCACACTCAGCAACTGTCGAAGAGTGTCTAAGAAATGGAGCGAGTGGTGGGAGCTAGTTGCAAAGTCTTCTGTGGCGCCCCAGTAGTCTCCCAGACTCCAGGATAGGTGGTAGGTAGGTAACGCAGGGTAGACACTTGCTGAACACAATACTTACTTTAGCGTCAGTGCTGGTTCTTCTCCGGCGAGGGTCATTTTTGTGACCAATCACTGATAATGCCTTTTAACTTAACTCCCCTTCTTTATACATGTTTGTTCGCCCCTACGTCGTGATTTGTTTCTTTGTGCGTTTGCTTGT
>CM065731.1:24270576-24275576 GCA_033310375.1 Conus canariensis | reverse complement strand
TTTCTGTGGAGCATAGATTGCATCTTTTTGAAATATTGTTGTATGATGTTGCTCTTTTTATGATTTTCCATGATATGTTATAGTCTATTTTTTATCTTTGAGTTTCGAAATGTATTTACTCAGCTCTGTTTGATTTTTGTATTTTTCATTTTTGAATGACTGTTTGTGGTTTGCGTATCTGGTTTTGAGAGTGTTTTCAGTAATCCCTATATATATTTCTTTTTCATTTTCTGATGTTACCATAGCTTGGTATACAATGTTGCTGTGAAGACATTTATTGCTTAGGGGGCACTGTTCTTTTTTTAGTGCAGTTGCAATATATATATATATATATATATATATATATATTGTGTGTGTGTTTAAATCTTTATATACTCTTTTTTTTAATGATGGAGGGATTGTTAGCCTGCACTTGCTTTTTTCCCCTCAATACCATATCATCAATTGGTCAATTAGTGGAAGATCGCATCTCTTAGGAGATCCGATTCGGCGCCGTTGCGCACAGTTTTTACCTATGGTCGGCCCCGACATAAATGACAATGCTTGAGGGTCCTGGACAGTTGAGCTGACCACTCTGACACATTTTGACTCCTTTGCATCCTTCTATGAATCCTCAAGCATAGCTCCAAGACACCTCCACACAGACACACACACTGTTTTCGTCACTCTACGCAAGTTCGTTCCTTTCACTGCTTTCCTAACATTTGCATTCCTTCCCTTCACTTGCTGATTTGAAGTGCCGTCGGGCTCAGTTTTCCAACTGGTGTGAATGCCAGAGACCTATCGGTGGCAGATCTCCTTTGATGTCAGGGGGACACAGACCCAATCAGTGCCGAGTTCCGCTGATGATTCTGAATACGCAGATGACAGGGTCTCTGTGCAGGCGATACAATGGGTTCTTTTTTCTTCAAGAGCAGGCTACCATGGTCCCACATATGCTGTTGGTGAAGAATTTCGTATTTATATTCTAACGCCCTCTTTCTTATTTTGACACCCTCACCACCGTTTTTCAATGTTTGTCAGGTCATTGTTTCAATGACGTAGGAACTGTTAAGACTATACTTGTTTTCCTTCCACCACTGCCGTCAAGCGTTCTTGCGGTGATAGTGTAGTGCTGGACCTCAATCGGAACGATGGATTTTGAGCATCCTGAAATTACGCCAGGCTCTCGGCTCAAATGTTGGCATTGTCAACATATTGACAGGAGAAGTTTCTTCGGCGAGAAATATTTCATGTACGACATTGGCTCAATTGGATGTGTCAATTTTGCATTCCAAACGTAATGGGTTGTATAATGTGGTCTCATCTAGCAAACTGCCTTTTTGATTGTCCGGTCGATATCCTTCTTCGTGGTGTGGGAACATGTATAAATCCGTTCTGAAGCGAGAAATAGAGCCGTCTTGTCCAACTTAGTTGGTCAACAGAATGTGTTCTTGTTGGTTCATCAGGAGAGGCAAATTTGCATGCATACTCCGAGGTCTGGACCTGCTGTCCATAAGAACAGGTTACAGACAGCACCAGCCTCCCGTCTGTTTGTTGTATCTCGTGCGGAAGTTCACCAGAACACTCTGCGGCTCTCTAGGTCAACAGGCGGTAGTCGCCCTTCGCCCTTCACTGTGATGCTGCTGTTGGGTTATTCTCCGCCACGTCATCATTCCTAGATGCTTTTTTTACCATCAACTTCTTTTTTTCCTGGCGTCGCTGGGATTCGAACCCGCAGCTTTTGGATGCGTGGGCGTCTCAGGGTGCACCTTTTTTTTCGACCGGTGTCTTACCTCACTGCTAACGGACATCTGTTCTAAATCGGGAAATTTAAGCCTATGAAGTTCACTGTTGTGGAGTCTGATCACAGCTCATGTACGGAGTGGACGTGTTGGACCGTCGCTTTCTACACGGCATCACCCACTGATTGATGTGATATGACAGTTGGGTTGTCGCTCTGTCGCTCTGTACTCATTGTGGGTACCTACTCAAGGTCTGACCCGTGCGTTGGGTTGATGCATAGGTCAGACATCTGCAAGGTTGTAGCCACGAGACCCTCACTTTAAGTTCTCTCATCTTAGTAATTCATTCATTGATCCATCAGCTTTAAATCATGCGCACAGTGGTCTCCGAACTTAGCGGATGTGGTGTAGCGTATATGGACAGTCCGCGTGAGAAATGATATGGACAAAATAACTGTAAGACGGACCACAAGATCTGACCCAGTTGAATGTAGTACATTTGATGTCAACAGACAAAAACGAAAACCTTTTGACAGAAATGAAGAAATCAAAAAGAGAAAAGAACTCCGTTCAAAATTTGACAGGACTTACAAAGGCGAACAACAATATTAGAATCGAACTTAAACTCTCAACAGATTTTTGCATTTTGCATGGCGGACGTTCTTTGCTTTGTAACATTCTGCGCATTATTTGTTAAAATAATGATATTTTTGTAATGAATGTGTCTATTTCAGGATTTTTAGGCGATACATTGCTTCAGATAACAAAAATGTTGTTTTAAATACCATAATTCTGGGAAGAAAGCCGTCGATCAACGGTGGTCGAAATCCAAGGGAAAGAACTGAAGAGTGACCAAGAGATGGGATGTCCGTGTGTATACGAAGAGGGAGGGACAGGCAGAAGACTGTGGAGGACTGCATAAACCAATGTGTCCGTGTATTTGCAGAGGAGATGGGTGTATCGGTCAGCTACAAAGGCATCGAAATCGCCCATCCTTCAGGGTCTTCTCCAGGCGACTGCGTGGACGAGTGTTGGCGGACAGGCGTAAATAAAAACAGTCTGGTGTTTCTATCGGAGAGGATCTGACCTTTCGGAGCTAGCAGACCGTGAAAAAGCAGGACCGCTGACCACTCGGCTACACTCGCAGCCTGGTTCTCAAACAGGAAGATCCTGGCGTGAAAGTCAAAAACGGACTCACAATGAAAATCATTATAAACACAAACATTAAGGAACCGTTTGCAAGAGCGATGTCGCCAAGAAATAAAAGAAAAGAAAAAGAAAAAAAAAACCGTCTAAGTAACACTGTAACTTAAAGGTTAGACTTCTCTCACCTCCTCCCTCCTCTCCCCCCCCTCCCCCCACTTTTCCTTCTTTCACTTCATTATTCTGTTGTTGTTGTTGTTGTTGTTGTTGTTGTTGTTTTCTTGTGACATTGATACGATACTGCTGGTCACTCCGTAAATTACTGTTTTGACGCTTATTTTCCCCTCAATTCTGTCGACACTTTCACTTCAAGATGAGGGAGTGGTGTATGGGGGTGGGGGTGGGGATGGGGGTGGGGGTGGGGTTTCACCTGGCGTAGGGGTGGGTGCTTCATGGACAGACAGGTCCTTTCATCCAGCATTGTGATGAGTAGTGCCAGGTTTTGGAATGGAAACTATCCTCAGTCACAAAGTAGCTAAGACGACCATATCGTGAGCGAATTGACTGGCTGACTCATCGATTGTTTTTTTTTTTCTTCTCCGAGTGCACTCCTAGGCGCATGTTTCGGTGTTCATCAGTTAAATGCCTGTAATTTTAACGGTATGAAAGTTTTAAAAAAGAAACAGAAATTTATTGTTTTGTTTATACCTTTGGATTCTTTACCGATGTGATGATGATCCTCGCCCTGTATGTATGTTACAAAATGTGTTGAAATAACTTTTCTTTTTGTTGATAAGCAGAATCTTTACAGTTCAGCGGGATGTAGCTGGATAGTTTGGGTGTTGCTCGCCCTGTTCATCTCCCGCGTGTCACTGTTCACTGCCACACCCCCTCCTCTCCTCGTCCCCCCCCCCCCCCCCATCCCAGCTGTCTCATCCCGGCGCTCAGCCCCTCCCCCTCCCCTCGGCCTCCGCCCGCGCGCGCGCACACACACACTCCCTCTCTCCCCTCACACACACACACACACACACACACACACACACACACACACACACACACACACACACACACACATTCACGCACGCACGCATGCACGCACGCACGCGCATGCACTTTCGTCGATGGGTGAAGGGGGCTGTGTTCCATCCAGTGTGTGGGATGAAGGTATAACAACCATTTTTTCTGTATACCCCCATCTCATTAATTCATTGATTCATGTACTCATTTAAGGGTCAAAGGAGGTCACAGAGCGTTTTTGGATTTCGAATAGAATGGACTCTGGTTGTACGAATTTGGCAAGGTGTTTGTATGTCACCCTGTGCAGGTTTAGCCACTATGCATCGTAAATTTGTGTGGGTTAAGTTAAACTTGATGTGTTATGAATCAGTCATTGATCTTACCAAGTATGTAGTAAGCGAGGTTTTTTTTAATTAATATATAATTTGGTCATATCTTCTGCAAGCTTGGCACATGCAATGTGTAGTGTGTATATCTGTATATATGCAATGCATGATAATGTATAGTTGGTGTATTACTCGGTGATTGTTCCAATCACTGATGCATTCATTTGGAAACGGCGTCTACTTTTTGTGTCACGTTTGGTGAACATCGGTCACAGATACGTAACCCGGATATTCATGTAAGTGGTGATACTTCAGTTATTATTGCGTAATATCCACTTAGGAGGATTTAAAGTGGATTTATTTGTTTGTTTGTTTGAGTGGTGGTGGGGTGTGGGAGTCGGATGGCGGAGGAGGGGAAGGAGAGGGTGGGGGGGGGGGGTTGGCTCACCTTAACTGTAGTCTGTAGTGAATATTATGCCCATTCTCTCTCTCTCTCTCTCTCTCTCTCTCTCTCTCTCTCTCTCTCTCTCTCTCTCTCTCTCTCTCTCTCTTTCGTACACACACACACACACACACACACACACACACACACACACACATACACACACACACGCGCGCGCGCGCACGCGGGCGCAAATACGCACACGCACACTTCTTTTTTGACGGGGGGTGGGGGCGGGTTCTTTTGTTCAGAGTAAACAAAGATACAAAATGAAACTTCCAGTATCATGAAAAATGTGCGCAACTTTTTCATTAGGAGGGTGGAAAGGAAATCGGACGACTTCGTTTG
>CM065731.1:24225576-24228076 GCA_033310375.1 Conus canariensis | reverse complement strand
AAAGTTTAGCCATGCACAGCTGAGATAAAAGAACAAGAAGAAAGGTGTGTGGCCCCACACCTCAAGTAACGTGGGGCGTACTACACTCAATACGCAAACTAGCTTGAACAAGTCTCGGAAGAACGACTCTTTGTGACTGCCACGCGCAGAGTAACAACTTGTTAAAACACATCAAGTAATAATAATAATGATGATGGTAATGATACTAGTAGTAGTAGTAGTAGTAGTAGTAGTAGTAGTGTAGTTGTGTAGTAATAGTAGTAGTAATTTGTAATAATGATGAAGATAATATCAGTAATAGACATAATAAAAGATAATATTGACATAGTGTATAAAAAGTAGTTATGTGGCGCATGGAACTAACAGTCACAGGAAAACAAAGAAACAAAACACACAATCAAACAAACAAAGGAATATATCACTGTTTAGATTCAAGCGGAAAGTGAAACAGGCGACATCGTTGCTGAAATCGAGGCAAATGCAAATGAACGTACAATACAAGATGTAATGCAAGGGTGACTTGACATACAACACGTAACAGACATGCGAATTATCAATAAACATGTCTTGTTCAGACGTAGCACACAACAGATATAAAGATGCACAACAACTCCCCTCCAGCCCTATAGCAGGCAGCGTGAGTCTGTCTCTCTCTCTCTCTCTCTCTCTCTCTCTCTCTCTCTCTCTCTCTCTCTCCCTCTCTCTCTCTCTCATGCTAATCGTCATCTTGAGACTATTGTTTTGTGTCTTTTGATACCTGTTGTTTGAAATGGATGAAAAAGACAGTTTGGGTTAAAAATCCGCTTTAAGGTTTTGTCTTAATTTACGCCGCATGTTTACACAAATAATTGTACATGAAAACAATGTAAAGCAAACGAATAAAGGTAAACACGTATATATAGGTAAAGTGGCATATACATGCAGCTGCGCTCCCATGTATTAGACAATAACAAATGACTTGAACATTAAAGCATGAGAGACAAAAAACGTCATATGAATAAAAGAAAAGAAGTGATTTTAGTGCCAGTAGGAAAGCGACGAAGTGTTTGGTCACTGTGTATTCGGTGTTTTGCTTTGCGGACTGGCTCTGAGCAGCCCTGCTATGGCCATACATTCTTTTTTATAATCTGGTCACATTCATGAGGAAAATCAGTGTCACCTTCGTCGTCGTCGTCGTCGTCGTCGTCATTGTCGTCGTCTTCGACGTCGTCGTCTTCTCATTCGTCGTCGCACTCATAGTTCCGTCTCTGATATGAACTTGACTGTCCCCTGTAACTGTTCCGAGCATTCCCAAAGTTTCCAGAGCATCATCACTCCTTTCTTTCTTTCTTTCTGCGTACGCAGGCTGATTGATACTCCTGCGGACACTGCCTGTATAGACAGGCAGTGGAGTTTTGTGTGTATGGCCGTTTTTTTTTTTATCCCGCCATTAAGGCAGCCATACTCCATCTTCGGGGAAGCATCATTACTCCATCTTGCCAGGGTGTTTCTCAGAGCAGCACAGTCTGCTGGAAGTGCTTACGTGGCGAAAAGGGAAAGAGGAGTCAATGCTCAGTTTACAGTACATATACGCTTCCTGTGCAAGATGAGGCAGGTTTAATCAACAGATGGTGGCACAACTGTTCATCCAATGACCGGGACCCGCCACCGGACCACGGTTGTCTGGCAGGTAACCGTGTAGCCAACTGAATGGTCGAATGACTGCGGTTCTTTGAACTTCGCGCTCGTTGGACGTCACAGTTCGCTATTTCTGGTTAGACCTACCACGTCCCCTCGAAAGACCGTCATTTGTGACGCAGTGGCCAGCGGAATTTTCCCCTCCCACACGCTCGGTGTTCGTCAGAGCGCGCGCGATGTTCTGAGAAATCTATGCAGAGCAAAGCAAAGATAGGCTCGTAGTGCTATCGACATGGAGTTGAATGTTCAGACTAGTCTCATACAACATCAACTCTGTTTTGCCTCTCTTAAAAAAGGTTAAATGAATACTACATCATTTTACTTGTATGTCCAGTTGTTTCATTCAATCACAAAAAATCCATTCTCCATAGCACAGCAGCATACGACACACCCTGTGTTTGATGAGCAAAGTATAAATATCGGAAAGGCTGTCGCCCAAAAGCACTACTCGGCGAAGTTTTATCTGTTCTAACGATGTCTCTAGATCTAGAAAATGGAATAATTATGATTGTTGTACATCATTGTGTTTATATGCTGTGGGTTTGCTGTTATGTTCACGACAGGACGGGAAGACAAGCATCTTCCACGCAGCCGAGTGTGAGACGTGTGTTCATCTGCCTCAGCTGAAACTGATCCCCAACCATCCACTCTGGTTTGCACTGACTTACCACAACTGGACGACCACACGGTAGAGGGTGCGGGTAGGACTGTCTTTCCACTGACCGAGGTTCAGTGATACGCAGTTCAGTGATCAGTGACTGTGGTTTGTTAAACTCGATTTTGTCGGACAACCGTGTTTTATTCCAGTAACCGGAGTTCATTG
>CM065731.1:24213076-24218076 GCA_033310375.1 Conus canariensis | reverse complement strand
AATTTCTGTAATAGTCTTACAACGAATTTTTGAATTTAAAGACTGTAAGGCAGAAAGAGCTGACTTTGAGTCACTGCACAGTAAAAGTGGACAATTTTCTATGGAAGAATTTAAAACATGCTTCAGGGCCATCAGAATAGCAACTAATTCTGCAGTAAAAATTGACAAGTGTATGCCAAGATGATATAATTTCTCTACTTTTAATTTTGGTATTATAAAAGCTGCTCCTGTTCTATAGTCATCTAACACTGAGCCATCTGTAAAAATTTGAAGATGGTCCTTATATTGATTTTCCAAATGAGAATTTACATAATATTTTAAGAGATATGGTGGATCGTTTTTGTTCAGTTCAGTATAGTTTGTGTCATAATTTGCTTTGGTTTGTTTCCATTTGGGAATGGGTGGAAAGGACGAGTTGACAGTATTTCACTTTGGTTAATGTTGGTTTTTTTAAGAAGGTAGATGTGTATGACTGAATAGAGTTAGTTGATTTTATGTCTTTTGCTCTTTTAGCAAAATCTGTCTCTGAATTGAGAGATACTTCATTTGTACAGAAACTTTTCTGTGAAAGGTTCTTTAAAACAAATTTTGAGGCGGACACTTTTCGAAATTCGTTCAAAGGTAAGATTCCAATTTCATTATAAGTCCCAATGTTACATGCATGTGTGGGAACTCCAAGAGCAAGTTTATATGCTTTGCAGTCTACACTTTGTAACTTATTAAGTAGATGCTGTGGAGCACTAAAGAAAACTTCTTGAGCATAAATCAATCTAGAGCGCACAAGAGCCGAAGATAGGAGTGTTAAACTCTCTATATCTTGTCCCCATTTTTGTTTGCTTATGATCTTTAGAAAGTTTAAACTTTTTCTTGCTTTATTCAAAATATATTTAATATGTTGGTTCCATGAGAGTTTTGATGTTAAATATACTCCTAGGAATTTAACAGATTTGACGTATTGTAAGACTGACCCATTCAGGGTGAATTGTGGAAGTTTCTCTGGGTCATATCCAGAGTTAAAAAGCATTAGATTTGTTTTTTCTGCCGAGAGTGTCAATCCATTTTCATGTAAGAAACTACTGATTTTGTTTAATTCATGTTGATATTTGATCTTTATGTAATTTAAGGATCTTAATGTGGTTTTTCTTTTCATAGTGACTTTCATCCACAGACATATGTCGTCAGCAAATTGTACTAAAACTATGTCTTTGGATAAGCCTTTTGTTATATCTGCAATTAGGATATTAAATAAAATTGGAGATAATACTGATCCTTGTGGAAGACCCATTTCCAGTGGTCTAGTGTTGGAATATGTATGCTCTATTCTTGTTTGAATAATTCTACTTTGAAGGAAAGCTTTGACATAGTTATACATGGTTCCATTTATTCCAATAGTTTTAAGTTTATACAAAAGTCGTTCATGCCATACTTGTTCGTACGCTTTCCTTATGTCAAAGAACGTTGCCAGGATGTTTTTTCGTCTTGCGAACTGTTGTTTAACATGTGTTGTGAGTTTTACTAGATGTTCTGTTGCTGATCTGCCTTTCTGAAAACCAGCTTGATTTATGGGGATAATTTGATGTTTGTTACAAAAATAAAGTAATCTGTTTAGGACAATTCTTTCCATTAGTTTACATGCGTGCGACGTCAGGGCAATTGGGCGGTAGCTGTTTATGTTACTTCGAGGTTTTCCTTGTTTATGTATAGGAACTATGATAGAACGCTTCCATAATGAGGGCAAATTGCCGTCTTCCCAGCATTTTTGAATGAATACTGAGATAAAGCGTTTTACATTAGGTGGGACATGACGTAACATTTCATTAGAGATACCGTCTAAACCCACTGATGTTTTTTTGGTGCCCAGATTAGCAAGACATTCTTCTACTTCTTGAATTGTTATGGGAGCATTCAGATAGTGGTTTATTATAGGGTCTGGATAGTTGTAGATGAGCTTTCCTTCTTCTTGCTCTCTGTGCAGTCTATTTTCTGTTGATAAACTATCTTTACTGCCATTTTTGGCGAATATGTCAACAAAAGCTTCGGCCTTTTCTAGATTAGAAGGGAAATCAGAGTTTGGGAGCTTGACAGGACATTTTGGTAAGTTTGCTCCATTTTTCATTGTTCTTAACTTTTCCCACACTTTTTGGGCATCTTTATGACTTGATATTTCATTCTTACAAAAGTTAGACCAATATTGCTGTTTTGCTTGAGCTGTGATGTGATTAAAATGATTTTTTGCTCTTTTTTTCTCAAGAAGCTTTTGAGCGCGCTCTTCTCCTTTGCTTCGTAAATATTCTCTCAGTTTAATGTTTTTCTCCTTTTTCCCTTTTTCACATGTCTCATTCCACCAGGCATTACCTGCGTGCTTTTTTGAACTTGATTTGACAGGTTTTATCATAGGTATTGACTGATTCGCAGCAGATAGCATAGCATTCTGAAACTGATCGTATAGGTCATCAATAGATTGAGTATCAAGTTCTTCTGTGTCGACATAGAATGCTTTTAGTAATTCTGTGAATTTACCCCAGTTAGCTAATTTATAATTATATTTTGGGACTTTTTCCATTGTTAAATCTGTTAGTTCAGGCCTTGAAGTTTCAAAGGTAGTAATGATAGCAGTATGATCACTATTGAGTGTGTCATCGAGGGTTTGCCAATCACAAAGTGGCGCTAGATCTGGAGATACTAAAGTTAGATCTATTGCACTTGGCTTGTGCTTAGGGTTGTCAGGAATTCGTGTTATTCTCCCATCATTCAAAAGATATAAGGACGAGTCGACTAGATTTTCTATAAAACGGTTACTAGTAATCGACTGACAATTCTTTTCCCAAAACGGGGAATGAGCATTAAAATCTCCAGTTATAAGATATCTATTGTTTTTATCTGGTCTTGTATGTAATGATCGTAACCATTCAGAATTAAACTCGTTAGGTCCCGTGGTAGATAGACTGACACAACAGTTAATACGATGTTAGAATTTACCTGAACCCTGACTGCGCAGGAATAGGAATCAGGTGTGTCTGGTGGAACGGGACTTGCGCAGAGGGTGTAGTTTTCTCCTTCCTTGATGTAAATTGCTACGTTGATTTTTTCATCTGTGTTCCCCTGTTGAACAATTGGGGGGAAATAATAGCCAGCAAGTTTAGGTAATTTGTTTCTATGTGTGTTTAGGGATTGTAAGGCCAATACATTGTAGTTTCCTTCTGCAAGCTTTTGTGCTAATTGGTCAAGGGAGGTTATAATAGATCGACAGTTCCACTGAAATACCTTAAAGGAACCGTATTTTAACATTAGAAAATTTCACGTATCAACAGAACTTATTTGTAAGCTAGTGCAAACAACATTGAGATATAGTAAAATAACAATAATATATCAATGAATGACTGTGCCAATGGAAAATGAATGATGATTTTTATACTGCAGTTCAAATATTAACGAGAGTTGCGTTCTAGTCACAAGTGGTGCTGGTGTTTTGCAAAGTTCCACTTTCACCAGTCGCCCAGCACGCTAAACCTGTTGTTCCAGGGGCCCAGGCTGTAGAGCAGAGGATCCGGGTAGGGTTGGTTAGTACCAGGATGGCCGGTACCGTGATCGTCCGGTCTTCCTGGGTCGGCTCCACAGCAGGTCTCTCACGTGACGCCCGATGTTCCTAGCCAGGACGCTGGCACCACTGTTGGTGGGGTGGAAGCCGTCATGGAGATGCCAGGAGCTCGTGCGCAGGTTGTTATGGCTGATCAGGCTGACGTCCTCGTCTTCACTCAGCTCTGATGTCAGGAGGGCGTTGAACAGATCTTTCTTGATGGTCAGTGAGTATCTGTGACTGGTGCTATTTGCTGACAATTATTTTGAGACCAGGATTTTCTTTCTTAATGCCTCTGATACACTGCACAGATCTTTGCTGCAGTCCGTGGGAGATGTTGACTTTAAATCATTCACTCCGCAGTGAATCAGTAGCGCGTCGTGTTTTTGATATGCTGAATCAAATGTTTGTTGTATATCCTTGATTTTGAACGTTTTCCGAGATTCTGCTTGAAATCCAAAGGAATCTCCAAGTCTCTTGTCATTGACCTTGTTTGTCACGGAATCGTGTATGAAAAGCAGACTTGGCAGACCAGACTCAGTTCTTTCGTCATTCTTTTTTCCTTTAGGAGCAGAATCCTGACGTTTTGCTGTCGCCTTGACGTAATGTTTTTTTGCGTCACTTCGTTGTTTTTGCTGTGTTCTGTTTGTCATTCTAAGGTCGTTTCCTTTGACTTGAGGCTTGTTGGTCGGTCTTTTTTGCTGAGGGCCACCCTGCTGCTGCTCCGCGGGCGACGGTATTGGCCCCGAGCTGACTGCTTCAGCATATGATGTATAACTTTGCTGTTCGGCAGTCTGGGTGGCAACGCTGACCATTGTCGTCATTTTGTTGTTCTTTACGATCAGGTCAATTTTTTCATTTTGATTTTGTATCGTTTTCTCTAAGTTGCAAATTCGATAGCATAGTGTTTCTATTAATGTTTTCATGTCAGCAACAGTACTTACAAAGCTTTCGCTTGACCGGTTATCAGGCCTGTGACCGGCAGATCCAAGCGTTCCACAGGTCGTTTGGTTCAGGGTAACGAAACGGTCCTCAGCTCTCGGTTTTCGTTCTCTCTTGTTCTTGGCTGATTTGTTTTTTCCTTGATCGCTGTTGTCCAAAATCAGGGTGGTCAACGCTGAAGGACTTCCGTCCAGGGTCTTGTTTTGGAGAACCTGGTCATTTTAAGGAACTTTGGCAAAAAACTCAGCAAGCGTGTTGTTTAGCTGTTGACCATAGCCGCCATCTTGTGTGTGTGTGTGTGTGTGTGTGTGCGTGCGTGCGTTGTGTGTGTGTGTGCGTGCGTGCATGCGCGTGCGCGTGTGGTAGCCCACCCCTCCCTCTTTCCTCTCTCTCTTTCTCTCTCTCTCTCTCTCTCTCTCTCTCTCTCTCTCTCTCTCTGAGTGAGTGTGTGCGTGCGTGCGTGTAGATTTTTTGTTTCCGG
>CM065731.1:24188076-24190576 GCA_033310375.1 Conus canariensis | reverse complement strand
ACACACACACACACACACACAGAGTCTTTCTCTCCCCCCCCCCCTCTCTCTCTCTCTCTCTCTCTCTCTCTCTCTCTCTCTCTCTCTCTCATTCATTTGAACTATACAGAACGTATAGTCATTTATGTCAACGAAAACAGACAAGCATTTCAAACACATTATGACTAGATTTCGATTCGGTGTGTCTGATATTGCTAGTCATTACTAAAGCTATAGAAAGATCTAAGCGAAAGAAATCTGATCTGTCCATTGTGTCCAAATGCATAACAGTACGACGTTCATTTTGTGCTGGTTTTCCCCAATATTAAGTGATCTTAGAAAACAATTCATCCCGCAAAAGTATTTCAACTATCCTTGCCCGTTCAAATTAACGTTGTTAATGGCATCACCAAATGAAAGCACTGTAAAAAAAAAAAAGTTAGCTATTTATTTATATAAGGCATTTAAAAGGAGAAGTGTGTATACAACATGAAAAGACCAATATTCATGTGCAACTTCAAAAGCATATCCCCTTTCTAAGGGTCTATGGCCTTTATGATTAACACATTTGAGTCTTGAGTCCTCTCTCTCTCTCTCTCTCTCTCTCTCTCTCTCTCTCTCTCTCAGAGAGAGAGAGAGACAGAGACAGAGAGACGAGAGAGAGAATGACAGACAGAAAGACAGACAGACAGACAGACAGACAGAGGGAATCAGAGACAGACAGACAGAGACAGAGCAATAGAAAGAGAGAGAGAGAGAGGAGAGTAGGGACAGAGTGATAGAGAGACAGAGACAGAGAGACAGAGACGGAAGGGACAGACAGAGTGATAGAGAGACAGAGACAGAGACGAACAAGCAAACAGGCAGGCAGACAGACAGATAGACAGAGAGGTAGACAGACAGACAGACAGACAGAGAGGCAAAGAGAGAGTCAAGCACGTATACTCGAGAGAGACAAATATACAGACGGGCAGAATGTCTTGGGGAAAATAAAGGGGGGGAAAAAAGTGAACTACGATTTTTTTTGTTGCTTGTTTGTTTGGGCCTTTGTTTGTTCCTTTCATACCTGTTTGCTTTATTTTGTGTTTTTGTTTATTCTTAATGCTATTAGTTTCTTCCTTCCCGTCATTTATTGTTTGCTTTCATTCTTAATGCTTCTTTGTAGTTTTCTTTGTTTACCTTTTGTTTCATGTTTGTCTCTGTATTCACTTTTTCCTTCATCCCTTCTTTCAGATTGTCTTGATTTCTCTATTCGTTTTTTTTTCCCATCCCGCTTGTAAATAGCTTTGTCTTTTGTTTCTTTCTTCATATTTTCTCTCATCAGTTTTCAAAGTTTTTTTGTTTGTTTGTTTCTTTCTTTCTTTTTCATAGATTCATCTCATCCCTTCTTTTACTTTTTCTTTGTTTCTGTTCATCTTTTGTCACATCCATCCTCTACGTTTCCCTTGTTTCTTTATTCGTATTTTCTTCCTTCCCCTCAGAAAATTGTTGTTTGGTTTCGCATTTACACCTTCTTTTCATTACGTCTTTTAGTATTTTCTCTGTTTCTGTATTTCCGTTTTCTTTTTATCCCAATTTTTTTTTAGCCATTTTCTAAGTTCAGTATTTACTCTTTCTTTCACGTTTTCTTTGAGATTGTTCTTTCCTTCTGTGTTTGCCGGCTTTTGTTTTGTTTTGGTTTTTTGTTTGTTTGTTTTTTGCTTTAGCTGCAAAGTGAGACGACCGCAGGCGGAAATCTAAACAAACCTTAAATAAATGTTAGTGAACCGCCCAGAGAAACGTGGACAAACGAGTCACAAGACAAAACACAACGCGTTTCGACCTCTTAGGTCTTCTTCAGGTAAGACACAAACGAATAAAATAACGAAAAATCACTTAGCTTTGATCGCTTCAGAGTTCAGCGCAAGGAAGAAGGCGTCAACGCTAAGTGAATTTTCGTTATTTTATTCGTTTGCGTCATACCTGAAGAAGACCTAAGAGGCCGAAACGCGTTGTGTTCTGTCTTGTGACTCGTCTGTCCACGTTTCTCTGGGCGGTTCGCTAACATTTATTTAAGATTTGTTTTTTGCTTGAGTTTTTCTTTGTTCCTTTATTTAAATCTACACTTATCTCTACGTTTTATTTCTTTCTCTCTGCGCCTCGTCTTCCAGTTCACATCATGTTGGTTTCTTCCTTCAGGTGTTCCTGTCATCCCTCCTTTCAATCCCCCCCCCCCCCCCCCCCTTGTGTCTATATGTGTGGTCTCTACCATTTATTTATCTTTTTTTTTTTTTTTTTTTGCCTTAGAATCGGTAATTTGTTTGAAGACAATCTAGATCAACAACAAAGTGGTCCTGATGTCCCGTAACTTTTGATCCTTTGTCACGAACCGTCAGGGCGTCGTAACACTGCGTTTGATAATATACATAACGGATGAAGCATTCGATTGATCAATCAGGACTACTAACTAAGCTGACCTTACTGCTGGCGTGCGTGCGTCCCTATAAAAGGACAGTGTGTGTGTGTGTGTGTGTGTGTGTGT
>CM065731.1:24178076-24185576 GCA_033310375.1 Conus canariensis | reverse complement strand
TCTTCGTCTCTTGTCTTCTTCTTCTTCTTTGTCTTCTTTGTCTCTTCTTCTTCTTCTTCTTCTTCTTCTTCTCTTCTTCTCCTCGTCGTCGAGTCGTCGTTGTCATTGTTTTCTTCCTCTTCTTCTTCTTGTTCCTCCTCTCTCTCCTTCTTCTTCTTTCTTCTTTTTCTTCTCTCATCTTCTTCTTCCTACCTCCGCTCTCGTTCGTCTTTCTTCTCTTCTTCTCTTCTCTCTCTCTCTCTCTTCTTCTTCTTCTTCTTCTTCTTCTTCTTCTCTTCTTCTTTCTTCTCTCTTCTTCTCTCTCCTTCTTCTTCTTTCTTCTCTCTTCTTCTTCTTCTCTTCTTTTCTTCTTCTGCTCTCATCTCTCTCTCTCTCTCTCTCTCTTCTCTCTCTCTCTCTGTTTCTCTTTTTTCTTCTGCTTACTCACTTCTGTCTTTCTTTCCAGCTTCTTGCTTCTTTCTTCTGTCTGTTCTGTTTCTTGCCTTCCTTTCTTTTTTTCTGTCTTTACAAATGTCTTTCTATCTTTGCCTTTTTTCGTGACAAGGTATAGGATATATAGATATTAGTATACAGCCAATGGTTTATCTTTTTGAGATTAAAATCTACATATTGTTATCTATTGCTTATAAGGTTTGTGTCGTTAAAACTACTTCAGTATTCACACACACACACACACACACACACACACACACACACACACACACACACACACACACATACACGCACACACACACACACACACACCACACACACACTGTCAGTGTGTCACTGTCACAGACTTTGCTGACCTGGGAGGACTTGGAATCTGAAAGTAGTGAAGAGAAGCATTTCTTTTAATACTCGCCTGTTAAAACGATAATGTGGATATATATGCTAATTCATTTCTGTTCATTTCTTAAGTACCCGAGGACTTTTCACCGTCTGGCATGCAATGTCTAGCGTATAGTGTGTGTAAAAAGAGCATAACGTCGGGTGACTGACAATGTCGAACGTTTGTCCCTCTATGGACGCATATCGCCTGAGAAAAAACCACAATTTCTCCGTCCGCTTAGTACAACGTTTATCTATTCAGTCTCTGTTGTTAATCAAGTGTGCATGGAACATATCCGGACAATCGGACTTCCGGATGGTCCCCGAGGGGTTATCCTCTAAAGCTTCCATGCCAAGCATACAGCGCGACTGCGTTCCTGTACAATCTTGTGCTGATTTGATGCCAGAACGATGTGCTGCTATACATGGCAATGCAGTGTTAATACATTGTACTAACACTCTTTCGACAGAACTTTTTTTTTTTTTGGTCAACTTCAGTGTCTCTTCAGGGAAATGGTCGTTTCATGTTAAATGGGAACTGGGAGAAAGAGATGGGAGAGGAAGTGTAGGCGGGACGGAGGATATGTGTGTGTGTGTGTGTGTGTGTTAGGGGGGGGAGGGTGGATGGAAGATGAAAGGATAGATGAGTGTTGAGGAGGGAAAGGGGCCATTCGCTCGCTTCGATCGTCACCATGGGATTGATTGACCACAAGTATCATGAGCGACCGAGCAGAGCAAGACTCATTCCCAAAGGGAGGCAGGAAGACCGTTGGTGTGGACAGTGCTGGGGGTACGATGTCTTTGATTTGCCTTGTGATCACGTGACTTGATCCGGTCTTTTCCTTGGTCAGGAACCCAGACATCTGCATGGCCATCACATGGGAGAATCTCTCTTTCTCTCTCTCTCTGTCTCTCTGTCTCTGTTTCTGTCCTGTCTGTCTGTCTGTCTGTCTGTCTCTCTCTCTCTCTCTGTCTCTCTCTCTCTCTATATATATTATATATATTACACACACACACACACACACACACACACACACACACACACACACCACACACAAACCCCATGCACTGATGACAAACAGGGAATAGACTTGAGCAAGCCAAGTCCTCAGGGGCAAATCAAAGACATCATATATATTCCAATATTGTCGACACCAACTGTTTGCTGCTGACCTTTGCGAATACGTCTTCGTGTGCTCATTGTCTCATGCTTTTGTTACGGTCAGTTCCATGATGTCAATGAAAAAAAAAAGCAAATAGCCACCTCCATTTCGCCAACCCTCTCTCTTTCTTCGTACACCCCCCTCCACCCCCCCCCCCCCCGGCTCCCCCGCTCCCCCCCCCCCCGCCCCCATACCCTTCGTCCCACTTACCCTTTGCCTCTCATATCTTTCTCCCAGTTTCCATGTAACCTTGAACGAACGCTGTACAACAAACAATGAACACCAATTATTTGTCTGGACAATACACTGCCCCTGATTGGCTGCATCTACAGGCAATGGCATCGAGGGCTGTGTGGGAGTCGTGGAAATGGAAGAGAAATAAAACCCCGAAAAGCTAGGACCGAGAAGAAAAAAAAAAGGCAATCTGGACAACAGACATTAAACTGTGACTGGATCTTCTTCGCTGTACAAGATTTTCATGATAGCAGCTGTAAAGGCGGTAATATATTTCTTCTCTCAGTAAACCTCCCAGACATTGGGTAATGATGATAAACGGGTCATAGGTTTCTTCATTGCACGCTTTTTTTTTTTTTTTTTTTTCAAAGCTGCACGAAGAACAGTGTGACATCTTCTTCGTGTCATGTGTTTCGTTTTCTTTTTTTTCTTTTTTTTTTCTTCCTTTTTTTCCCCCTTCTTTTACGATCTCTCCCTCTGTGCCAGGGGAGTAAGCATCGCCCAAAGGAGACACTTAATTCGTGAATTCAACGACAGTCCCCATAAATTGTCAGTACTGTCGACTAGACACGAACTTCCCGTGGGCATGGAATTGAAGAGTTCATCGAAAGTGAGGTCGCCACGAGACTTGGGAATGAAAGGTCACAGAATTTTCATCTTCTTGTTTTTGGCTGATCTTATGTGCTGCTACTGCAGTAGCTTTTCCCCAACACCATATGTGTGTGTGTGTGTGGGGGGGGGGGGGGGGACGGGTAGGGGGTGGCTGGGTATGTGTGTGTGTGTGTGTGTGTGTGTGTGCGTGTGTGTGTGTGTGTGTGTGTGTGTGTGTGTGTGTGTGTGTGTGTGTTTATCGAAAGTAAGGTCGCCACGAGACTGGGAAGAAGTAGAGCCACAGAATTCAAATCTTCTCGTTTTCTGTCTCATCTTAAGTGCCACTTCAGTAACATTACAACCATACCACTCACTTTGGCTCTCCCTCTGTGGTCACGCACACGCTTGTCCCGTGGCGACCGTGTTGTAAAGTTTCCGTTATTATTCTGCACCCAGAATCACTCCGCAGTCAAAATAGAAAGCGCATGTGCCCACATATTCCTGACGCCCTCCCATTCCTCCCCCCCCCCCTCTCCCTCAGCCCAAGGAGCAAAATCTAGACCAACGTCCACCTTTGTTACAAGTCATCCCTTTCCTTAAAAATTCTCAAAATGTCCCAAACGATGAGACGTACCGATCAAAATGCGTTGTACCTGAGGTGGGGGAGAAGATGGGGGTTCGGCCGATTTGGATCTGAGCACGAATAACCCTCACCCTCTTCCCACTCCCTGGTGAGTGATTCATCACGTAGTCCATAAACACAGCATGGAGTGAAAGAAGAAAGTGAACTGCAGTTGTTTTTTTTTCTGTTCTGGTCTTAAGTTGGTCAGACAGACAGGCAGACACGCAACAGACAGACAGACAGGCAGGCAGGCTGGCAGACAGACAGAGAGAAAACAAGAAAAATAGAAAGAAATAAGCAAGGGGAGGGGGGGGGGCTTGAGAGAGAGAAAAGAGAGAGAGAGAGAGAGAGAGAGAGAGAGAGAGAGAGTGTGAGAGAGAGAGAGAGAATGAGGCAGAGACAGATGAAGAAGAAGAACAAGAACAAGAAGAAGCTGCTTTCAAGATGCCCCCACTCCCCTCCCTTCCATCCCTCCCCCACCTCCGCCTTTCACATGTCCCATCCTCCCCACAACAAGCAACCAATTAACACCAAACCATTTTCTGGACAATTCAATGCCCTTGAGTTGCTGTACCTACAGGCGATGGCATCGAGTAGCGTGGGAGTACTGTAACTGAAAGAGAAATAAAGCCCCCCAAAGTAGGACAGAGAAAAAAAGGCCATCTGGACAATAGACATTAAACTGTTATTGGATCTTCTTCACTGTAGCATCCTTTCAAGATAGCGGCTGTAAAGCTGGTCATGTATCCTTTCTCTCTGTAAACACCGACACCGGGTAATGATCATAAACGGGTAATAGGATTCTGCATTGCACGCGCTCATTTTTTTTCAAAGCTGCAAGAAGAACAACGTAAAATCTTCTTCCAGTTATGTTCTCCGTTCTCTTTTTCTCTCACTTTTTTTCTCCTTCCTTTACGATCTCTGCCTCTGAGCCTGAGCGAGTAAGCATTGTCCCCAGGAGATAGTTACTTCATGAATCTATCGCCAGTCCTTATAAACTGTCTGTACCTACGACTAGACACGAACTTCCCGTGGGCATGGGATTGAAGAGTTCAGCAAGAGTAAGGTCGCCACGAGACTTGGGAACGTAGGGCCACCGAATTTTGAATCTTCTCGTTTTCTATCTGATCTTACGTGCCACTTCAGTAGCATTACCCCCCCCCCCCCCCCCCACCCCCCCCCCCCCCCCCCCCCCACCCATACCACTCATGTTGGCGCTCCATCAGCATTCACACTCCCGTTTGTCCCGTCGCTGCCCCAGTGTAAAGTATAGTAAGTGTTCCACATCCAAAATCACCCCCAGGCGAATAAGAAAGAGCACATATGCCCCAGCTAACCTAACCTCCCACCCATCCCCCGTCCCCCTCCCACCCCTTCCCCCTTAGCAAGAAGTAAATCCAGACTGACCTCATCTTTGTTCTGAATCACTCTGAGGGGTGGGGGTTGGGGTGGGGTAGAGGGTGAAGTGGAGTGACTCTGTGGGCAGAACTAACCCCCTCTCCCCCCTCCCCCCCCCCCCCCCCCCCCCCCCGCCCCCATTCCAAATCAACTGGGTGATTAAGAGCATGGTTTAGAAACACGTCATGTAGCGAAAATAAGCACGACAGGGTGGTACTCTACGTTTAGTTTAATACCAGTTCATTCCAAATTCCTTTGTCAGTCAGGTCTAAGAGGTAGTGACACATGCACTTTTGTTCAGGAAATTTCATCAACGCTCTCAGAGACACATTCACTAAATAGACAAGACTCCATTGTGTGGTCACCGTCGTTTTCATTGAGCCCATAGCAAACTCAAGTCTGGGTAGAAGCTGGCCAGGGCAAAAACCAACAACAAAACCCTAAAACGAAAACAAAAACACCCTCCTAAATATAGATGGCCCTGACAGAAATCAGACCTACGATCTCCAAGCCAAGTATCCACAAGGCTTACCATTTCACCACGCCAGCTAGTTATTTGAGATTTCTTTTAGGAAGATGAGGATGCTGAATATGGTGCAAGAGAGACGGTGCCATTCTGGTCGGAAATTGCATGACAGGATTCTATCCTACTCTTCGTTTCATAACGTAACCCGGCGTCAAGTAGCCCCAAGAGAACAAGACACGTGCAACTTAGGTCAGGACATTTGATCAACACCCTGAGATACGCATCCACCAAATGGATTGAAGTCGGAAGTGAGGTCTCCGTCTTGCCAGTCCTCCCTCCACAGTATACTCGAGTCTGGGTTTATAAGCCAGCCAGAGCTGGAACATCAACACAACTGAATTCCTCTTGTGGGATTTGAACCCACGGCCACTCAGCTAGCGAACCTGTGACTCTAGTCGCCGCATCAGGGAGCGTGTTCTTTCAGATTTACGGCAGGGTTACACACGTGCGCGTAGGCGTTAGCACATGGACTATGATTTTTCTCCCTGTTTGTCTCTCGAGCGCATCTTCACCTTGTTGCTGCTGTCTCTCTACCTGCTCCCCACCCCCCACCCCTGCTCTTTTTGCATTACTTTCAATTCAGCCTTTCGGCTCTCCCTATACACATCATACGCTGGATCGTCGCGTTGCAGCTTCGGCCACGGCAATCCACATGAAGCGGTTATTTCAAGTTTGCCACGAGGCAACGCACCAGCGGAGACGCTGAGGCTGAATCACGTCTGATGTGATACAAAATGACACAAAATACACCTCACACGTGAGTGGCGAAACACATCGTGCTGGAAAAAAAAGGCATGCAATACAGTGTTTCTCCTGTGTTTGCAGCCTGACATGCCTCAACACGATCTAGGTCTGGACGATGTTTAGTGTGCGAACTCGTTTCACGTGACAAGCTCTGGTCTAAGGCACGGTCCAGAAGCACCTTATGCATTGAATATGAGCACGTGCTCAAATTTACACCACCACCCACACACCACCTCCGCTTGTTCCCGTGTGACAAGGAAGGGAAAGTGGACACTGCCTATTCTAATCCATGGCGTTTGTCCGGACCAGGCGCCTAATGACTCATCGCCGAGGTGATTTTGAAACATGCCCAGGGGAGTAGCTCAGGCTTAGGTCCAGAACCCTCCTCCTCCTCTTCCCCCCCCCCTCTCTCCCCGTTTCCCCATAAACTGAGGTGCAATATACTTTGATTGGTGTTTTGTTGTGTTTGGTACACTTTGAGATTTATGAAAGATAGAAGGGGAATGATGATTTTGGAAGAAAGAGTGAAGTTAGTCTTGACTGACTTGCAGGGAGGCGGAGGGAAGTGGAGGTGGACGGGTGGTGGTGGGGGGGGGGGGGGTAGTTAGAGTACACGCACTGTCTCCCATACTGGCCATCTCACTCCACTCTCTCCCCACCCCACCCCACCAACTGATCAGGATGGCTAAGCCATGGAGTCGCGCCGTAAGTGAGCCCTCCTTCCCACCCTCACCTTTCCCTCTGAAATGGTATCTACAGCATCTTTTTTTTTTATTGAACTTTTTTTTTTTTTACATTTTCCGTGCACAATCAAAAATGACAGTATAGGAGATTGTACAAACAAAGGCAAAGGAAAGAAACAAAAAAAAACAAACAAACAAACCATTATTGAATGGAAAGGGCACTACAAGTAAACATCTAGACAGAAATGAACTGTAGCTTGAATACTAGATGGACAAGAATCTGTAGTTACATTGTAGTATTCTTGGTGACAGGCATGAATATTTATGTCTCATACACATTACAAGTATGGCAAAAAAACAAAAACAAAAACAAAAACCAAGTAACGGCACGATGGGTTTGCTAGCTCGTTTCTTTATCTATTCAAAAAGTTTTTTGAAATAAAACCATTCTGTCTGAAAACTGTTCTATCTCATATTTGTTAAAGAAATATACTTTTCAGTTTCATATTTAATCTTCAAGAAGGATTTAAAGTTAACATAGAGTGGTAAAGTTTCCACTGTTTTACATTTGAAGATGAAAAATTTTGCAAGGATTATAATATAATCAAGGACATGACTTGACTTTGTATTCTTTTCATATCCAAATAGCACAAACGTTTCGTTAAGTAAAAGGTTAAAGCTATTTTCTGTGCTGGAGTTGATACATGCTTCTAACTGTCCCCAAAAACG
>CM065731.1:24170576-24173076 GCA_033310375.1 Conus canariensis | reverse complement strand
TAACAGTAACTAGCCAGTGGACTGAACGTTCCCTCTTTCCACGTACACTGCTATCACACAACAAATGCCTGTAACAGGAATTGGTTCTCTCTCTCTCTCTCTCTCTCTCTCTCTCTCTCTCTCTCTCTCTCTCTCTCTCTCTGCGTGTGTGTGTGTGTGCGCGCGTGCGCTTGTTGATTCATACATTCTTATTATCAAGAGTGTAGATTTTTCGCCAGTGATCTAGGTTACTCGCGCACTCTAATATCAGTTCGCTTTTGTCTTGACATCACTGTCGCTTACGTTTCCGAAATCTGCATCCTCGGACACTTTGACGTCATAAATTAGTATATTTTACCTAACGAACGCAACTGTTTATAGTGTTTGATGCATACATGCATGATGTGTTCAGGATTAGCGCCCTGTTTTCTATCATTTGGCGACGACGTACAAATTACGATGTATTCGTCGAGTTTATTGTTAAGATCTGTTATTGCTGAAACTAGAAATAACTGTTTCGTTTGCTGCTTTATTGCAAGTCCAGTTCATTGACTCAGCATAAATGATGAAGACTTATCTAGCTAAATTTGGCAAGACATGTCTACATACCGTCTGTCGCAGTTCTATACTGAGAAACAAAAACCTTTGTCTGTGCCTCTGCTTGGGAAAAAGAACTGTTTTAAAAAGATTCTTCTTTCTTTCTTACTTTCTTTCTATTCTTTTCTTTCCTTCTTTTCTTTCTTTCTCTCTTTCCTTTTCTTTCTTTCTGTGTTTCTTTTATTTCTTTTTTTCTTTCTTTCATTATCATCATCTTCTTCTCCTCCTCCTCCTCCTATTCTTCTTCTTCTTTCTTTGTTTCATCTTCTTCTTCTTCTATGACAGCTGAGACAGCAACTTTGGAGGCTTCAACGAATGATGTTGTATAATGGACACTCTCCAGGGAGGCCCGGAGACTGTTCCTTTGGGCAAACCAGCAGACCAGGTGTCTCTGCTCATAGGTTCCACTGTGCTGGACACCGTCCTGGAGGAAGTGTATCCATGCCATGAGAGATATGCTGCAGAGGCACGCTGAAGAATCGTCAAGACATTCCAGCAAAAACGAAATCTAGATGTGTCATCAGATGTAGCGTCGGCATACAATTCAACGCTGCATCGTTTAAACACAGCCTGGTGTTGTGTGGATGCAAGATCTTGTACGAGGGAACCAGTCTCACAGAACCCATGTGATGCTATTTCATTTTAATTTCATAACAAATAAGCTATTTTGATAGCAGAGTCTGCAGAAGTGTTTTGAAAAAAAATTCTCATCTGCGGCTTTGTTCAGGTCAGAGGAACCTGAATAGGTTAAGTTCTCTGCCTCATTATGAGACTGTTTCACTTACAATATGTTATCAATATCTGGCGATCTATTATACCATTGCTAGGCTTCCACGTAGCTACATATATCCCAGGAGAAAATTTACCAGCGAAATAGTTCCTCATACGCACATATATTCTGAAATTTAAGTTAAAGGTTAGCGAACGAAATTAAGTATTTTTTTTTCCCAAATGGCATTAGTTGGATTTAAGCGGATTTCTTCACTATCAGATATTTCAGCTTTGGTAGAGTGCTGGCTGCCTGTAGATAGAGACGTCAATTCAAGGCGTTCTATCTTGTTGCAGACTGGAGGGAAAAGTTAATAAGTGGATGAGGATCAGAGACAGACAGTGAAGTTCAGCGAGTGGTGGGCGCGCACCTGAGATCATCGACATCACTGATGTAGTCATGTTTCTCTGTCCCATCTTCTGTGCTCCTTCAGAGGCACAAATCCCACGCCGATCGCACCCAACCCCTCGGCCACAGCCACGGCTTGGATGGTCAAAGCTTTCTGGCAAGACGTTTTTGACTCATTCGTACCTTTTAGAAGAGTGAAGAAGCTCCGTGGTGCATTCCATGTCATGTACCACTCACAATGAGACATATTCTTTTAGAATGTTGGGGGCTTACATGATGTGAGACATCAACATTTTACAGCAGACTCCATGAAAATCTTGTTCGGAGATGTTCCACCTGATCTGATCTTTGAATTTCTGAAAGAGATTTAACATTTTTCACGTGATCTGAGATTTTACATTAGAAAGATTTTCAAGAAAATTTCCGGTCTCTTTTTTTAATTTCAAAGGGTTGTGTGAATGTATGACTTGTGAGTTGGCTTCAACGTGGTGACAGCCTTGATATAGCCCTTTGCTGTCGGCTGGGCTATAAGCAATATCACCTTACCTTACCTTAGCCTGGCCCGTCCCGCCACAGCTGCGGCATCGGCAATCCACAGGGAGCAGTCGATGTCAAGTTAACATGAGGCAACCAGCCAGAGTAGACACTGTACAGCTGCCAAGACACTTCAGTGGTCTTCAATAGCGCCTCTTCTGATCTAACGTACGCTGGACACCAATTACTGAGCCCCCTACTGACGACAATATTTGCCCAGTTGCAGAGCCGGAGTGAGTCAATTCTCTCCCCGGGGGGCGCCAGCCCGTCTGT
>CM065731.1:24145576-24150576 GCA_033310375.1 Conus canariensis | reverse complement strand
GTGGAACATCCACAGAATCACCGTGCCCTTCATGTGGATACACTACTGACAACGAAAAGCACTTTTTATTTCAATGTACTGCATACAGTGCAGTGCGTGTAAAATGTTCGTTTTTTCACTTTGGATGTTATCGAAAGGCAAGATGTTGCTTCTTTGTTATCATCAGATAACGATTGTATAATCAAATCAGTTGCTAAATTCATTGTGGAAGCAATGAAAATCAGACAGAAGTATTTATGATAATATTGTATTAGCAAAAGCACCTAATCTTGGAAAATAATTAATTACAACAGGTGGAGGAGTTCAGAAATATGGTCATCGCCTGACTGAGTGAATGGTCGAATCAATCTTTAACATTGCATTTTCTTCTTGTATGTGTGTTGCTATTGTTGCTGTTGTTGTTGTTGTTGTTGTTGTTGCTGCTGCTGTTGTTGTTGCTGCTGCTGCTGTTGTTCTTGTTGTTGTAATGTCAAAGTAGTACTCGTGTCTGTGAGGAAATCCAAAAATTCTTTTCTGTTTTTTTTTTCTACATGTTTTGCCTTTTTTTTAATTTGATTGATCAGTGGGAATAACAATGTAGCATTGTTTGCAGTAAGAGGAGGAAGAATGTGTTATTGTTCTGTTTTTTCCTCCTTGACACAAGACCTTTTGGTAATGACAATGACATATCAAAGAGTCAAAGTGTCTGTCTGACTGATTGGCACTATAGTATGACAGACGGGGTGGCGTGCATTTCACAGTTGAACAGCCACAGACTGTAGATGTTTGCAGCAGAGTGATTCATTATTGTTCGTCAGAAAAAAAAACTTCAACAACATGGATGGGAAAGATGCCCAAATGAACACATTGATTTAGCTACAAGTGTTGTATTTTTGCATGCATTTTCTGCTTCTTTTTACAAACACACACACACACTCTCTCTCTCTCTCTCTCTCTCTCTCTCTCTCTCTCTCTCTCTCTCTCCCTCTCTCTCTCTCCCTCTCTGTGCATCTGTCTGTCTATCTGTTTCTCTCTCTCTCTCTCTCTCTCTCTCTCTCTCTCTCTCTCTCTCTCTCCCTATCTTTACCTCTGTCTCTGTCTATCTGTCAGTTTCTCTCTGCCTCTGTGTGTGTGTGTGTGTGTGTGTGTGTGTGTGTGTGTGTGTGTGTGTGTGCGTGTGTGTGTATGTGTGTCTCTTTCTGTCTCTTTCTATGTCTGTCTCTGCCTACGTTTGTCTGTCTGTCTGTCTGTCCGTCTCTCTCTCTCTCTCTCTCTCTCTCTCTCTCTCTCTCTCTCTCCCTCTCTTTTCCTCTCTCTCTCTCTCTCTCTCTCTCTCTCTCTCTCTCTCTCTCTCTCTCTCTCCCCCCCTGCGAAACGTGCGACAGAACCTGTCTCCTAAGCAAAATGATGGTGACGTTGATTAGTATCCGTTGTTTGCGACTGTCTGGTTCATGACACGTCCGCATTTCCTTACGCAACATCATTCCGCAGGAATCGCACTCCTGCCTCCACCTACGACTATGTTTGCCCTCCCTCCACACGGCATCATTATTTTTTTTTTATCCTATCTCCTAGTCGCACGATTGTCTGCCCCACGATAACTATTTTCCCTGTTTGTCCTTCACTATGATTGTCCTCTCTCTGCCAGCAATCATTGTGCTATCACCGTCCACTACAATCCTGTTGTTATAGATCTCCACTCCCCCTATTTCTTGCCTTCTCTCCGCCCGTCATTTGTGTTCTTTTTCCCTTCCACAACGATGACTGTCCCGACTCCACCCACCACAGTTAGTTAGTTTGTCCGTCCTTCACGGTTCTTCGCTTCCATCCACATTTTCACCACTGTCCCACAAGCTCCATCCATTGGAACTGTTCATCTGTCTTTTTTCCCCCAGTCTTTCTTCTACCGTCTTTCGCTATCATTCAGTTATTTTTACCCTTCAGATAGTTCTTTTTACCTGTATCATTGGGAAACATCACTCACGTGTCCCTCACTCTTTAAGACGATTGTGCCGCTCCAAAATGTCAAACCAATCTATGAGACATTTCACGATCAATCACATCCATCCACCCTTTGACCATAGTTTTTTTTTGCTACGTCCATCATGTCCAGTCTTATTCCTATATCCACCCGTCACAATCATTGTATGCCTTCAGCCGTAGCAGTCGTTGTGTTGCCCCCTACCATTAGCAATCATTTTGTTACTTCCACGCTTCACTGTTGGTCTGTTACCTCCATCCATCAGAATCATATTGTTATTATTATTGGTGTTTTCTTCCAATCATTCTGATACTTTGACCTTTTGCTATCATTCTGTTACCTTTGCCTTTCATAAGCGTTGTGCTACCTGAATTCATCACATTCGTGTCGTTGCTTTCACCTGTCACGATCCTTCTGTTACTTCTACTCTTCACAGTCATTTCATTTTCATGTCCGTCATTTCGCCTATCATGATTATTTTTGTTACTTTTATCGTTCACAATTATTTTGCTATTTCCAGCCATGATGATCATTCCGTGACCTCCACCTTTCACAGATATTCTCTCACCTTCACCCCCTCACAGGTATTTTGTTGTGGTCACCATTCAGGATCATTTTTACCTTCATCCTTCCCAGTGTTTCTGTTGTTGTCAACTTTTATGATCATTGATATTTTCATGTTTCACAGTCATTCTGCTAATGTCACCCTTCCTGATCAGTTTAAATTTTCACCCTTTACAATCATTCTGTAACCTTCATCCTTCACGAACATTGTGTTATTGTTACCCTTTATGATTAGTTTTACCTTCACCCTTCGCAAACCTGCTGTTATTGTCACCCTTTATGATCAGTTTTACCTTCACCCTTCACAAACATTGTGTTATTGTCACCCTTCATGATCATGTTTACCTTCACCCTTCACAAACATTCTGTTATTGTCACCCTTCATGATCATGTTTACCTTTACCCTTCACAAACATTGTGTTATTGTCACCCTTCATGATCATGTTTAGCTTCACCCTTCACAAACATTGTGTTATTGTCACCCTTCATGATCATGTTTACCTTCACCCTTCACAAACATGCTGTTACTGTCACCCTTCATGATGATTTTGGCCGTCGCCCTTCACCCTTCACACTATCATTCTGTTGCAGTCACCCTTCATGATGATTTTGGCCGTCACCCTTCACCCTTCACACTATCATTCTGTTGCAGTCACCCTTCATGATGATTTTGGCCGTCGCCCTTCACCCATCACACTATCATTCTGTTGCAGTCACCCTTCATGATGATTTTGGCCGTCGCCCTTCACCCTTCACACTATCATTCTGTTGCAGTCACCCTTCACACTATCATTCTGTTGCAGTCACCCTTCATGATGATTTTGGCCGTCGCCCTTCACCCTTCACACTATCATTCTGTTGCAGTCACCCTTCATGATGATTTTGGCCGTCACCCTTCACCCTTCACACTATCATTCTGTTGCAGTCACCCTTCATGATGATTTTGGCCGTCGCCCTTCACCCTTCACACTATCATTCTGTTGCAGTCACCCTTCATGATGATTTTGGCCGTCGCCCTCACCCTTCACACTATCATTCTGTTGCAGTCACCCTTCATGATGATTTTGGCCGTCACCCTTCACCCTTCACACTATCATTCTGTTACTGTCACCCTTCATGATGATTTTGGCCGTCGCCCTTCACCCTTCACACTATCATTCTGTTGCAGTCACCCTTCATGATGATTTTGGCCGTCGCCCTTCACCCTTCACACTATCATTCTGTTGCAGTCACCCTTCATGATGATTTTGGCCGTCGTCCTTCACCCTTCACACTATCATTCTGTTGCAGTCACCCTTCATGATGATTTTGGCCGTCGCCCTTCACCCTTCACACTATCATTCTGTTGCAGTCACCCTTCATGATGATTTTGGCCGTCGCCCTACATTCTCACCCTTCTGATCACTATCATTCTGTTGCAGTCACCCTTCATGATGATTTTGGCCGTCGCCCTTCACCCTTCACACTATCATTGTGTTGCAGTCACCCTTCATGATGATTTTGGCCGTCGCCCTTCACCCTTCACACTATCATTGTGTTGCAGTCACCCTTCATGATGATTTTGGCCGTCGCCCTTCACCCTTCACACTATCATTGTGTTGCAGTCACCCTTCATGATGATTTTTGGCCGTCGCCCTTCACCCTTCACACTATCATTGTGTTGCAGTCACCCTTCATGATGATTTTGGCCGTCGCCCTTCACCCTTCACACTATCATTCTGTTGCAGTCACCCTTCATGATGATTTTGGCCGTCGTCCTTCACCCTTCACACTATCATTCTGTTGCAGTCACCCTTCATGATGATTTTGGCCGTCACCCTTCACCCTTCACACTATCATTCTGTTGCAGTCACCCTTCATGATGATTTTGGCCGTCACCCTTCACCCTTCACACTATCATTCTGTTGCAGTCACCCTTCATGATGATTTTGGCCGTCGCCCTTCACCCTTCACACTATCATTGTGTTGCAGTCACCCTTCATGATGATTTTGGCCGTCACCCTTCACCCTTCACACTATCATTGTGTTGCAGTCACCCTTCATGATGATTTTGGCCGTCACCCTTCACCCTTCACACTATCATTCTGTTGCAGTCACCCTTCATGATGATTTTGGCCGTCGCCCTTCACCCTTCACACTATCATTGTGTTGCAGTCACCCTTCATGATGATTTTGGCCGTCGCCCTTCACCCTTCACACTATCATTGTGTTGCAGTCACCCTTCATGATGATTTTGGCCGTCACCCTTCACCCTTCACACTATCATTGTGTTGCAGTCACCCTTCATGATGATTTTGGCCGTCACCCTTCACCCTTCACACTATCATTGTGTTGCAGTCACCCTTCATGATGATTTTGGCCGTCACCCTTCACCCTTCACACTATCATTGTGTTGCAGTCACCCTTCATGATGATTTTGGCCGTCACCCTTCACCCTTCACACTATCATTCTGTTGCAGTCACCCTTCATGATGAT
>CM065731.1:24133076-24140576 GCA_033310375.1 Conus canariensis | reverse complement strand
CGAATAACTATCTGTGTCTGCCCCAAATTTCAACATATTATACACATTAAAATGAATGCATACACAACACCAAGCACACACTTAAAGACTGGGCATTTTCAGTAGTGCACCAAAAAGTTACTCAAAAGCGTCTTTTGTATGGCTGAATTTGTGTCGTACGAGTACGATCGTCGTGGCAAAAGAGCATTAATATATATATTTTATATACAACAAACTAATAAATTCCAAGGATAAGTACCGAGCACCATTCCAGCAACTTACAGAGCAGCTTGGTGTTGCAATGACTGCAAGAAATATTCAATTATAAACAAAGCTTGCCCTTATGTCTTAGATTGAAGAAATAGGGGGAGATAAGCATACATATCTGCAGTGGTAGATAATTCTGCCTAACTAACAGTATGTGCTTGAGTGGGGAAAAATAAAATAAATGCTTCTCAAAATGAACCTTCAGCAAGCTTATAGTCTCTAAGAGGGAGACAGTCTCCAATGGGGAGAAAACTCACTAACTATATAACTCCGGTCAGATACCGATATTTCGAAACCTGATTGTTTCTCCTCAGTGACCGCGGAAAGTGGTAATTTGACTCCTCTGACTTTTCGGTTTTAAGAAGAATCTATCCCAGAAAAAGTTGGTGTGCAATACCGTAGTATGTTTGTTGAGATTTCAAAAAACCAACGAAAGGTGCCACCTAAGAGCAAAAGAAAATCATGAAAGACAAAACAAGCTACATTTTCTTGTGAAAAGTAGAAAATATAAAAAGATAACCTCTTAAGACACAAGTGCTGAGGGCCAGTTCTTGGAATGAATCCGCAAGGGACTAAATTACAACAAACTAATAACATTCCAAGGATAAGTACCGAGCACCATTCCAGCAACTTACAGAGCAGCTTGGTGTTGCAATGACTGCAGAAATATTCAATTATAAACAAAGCTTGCCCTATGTCTTAGATTGAAGAAATAGGGGGAGATAAGCATACATATCTTCAGTGTAGATAATTCTGCCTAACTAACAGTATGTGCTTGAGTGGATGAATGGGGAAAAAATAAAATAAATGCTTCTCAAAATGAGCCTTCAGCAAGCTTATAGTCTCCAAGGGGAGACAGTCTCCAATGGGGAGAAACTCACTAACATATAACTCCTGGTCAGATACCGATATTTCGAAACCTGATTGTTTCTCCACAGTGACCGCGGAAAGTAGTAATTTGACTCCTCTGCCTTTTCGGTTTTAAGAACAATGCTATCCCAGAAAAAGCTGGTGTGCAATACCGTAGTATGTTTGTTGAGATTTCAAAAAACCAACCAAAGGTGCCACCTAAGAAGCACTGCAGATATGTATGCTTATCTCCACCTATTTCTTTCCGTCCAACTCATTCCCACCTTCAAGCACTTCATTCCCCGTTTGGTCCATCCAGCTTTCACTTCCGTCACCTTTACCATAGTTTCTGTAGAATGTGTTCGATCAAACCCATGCTGAGAAAAGCAAACTCTCTGTCTGTGTCTGTCTGTCTGTCTGTATGTCTCTCTCTGTCTCTGTCTCTGTCTCTGTCTCTCTCTCTCTCTCTCTCTCTCTCTCTCTCTCTCTCTCTCTCTCGTTTTTTTTTTTCTTCTTCTGTCTGCTACGTATCATATTCCTGGCGTCATCCTCTGAACTTTGGACTATTGCAGCTGTTGGACTATTGCAGCTCTGTTGGACTGTTGCAGCTGTTGGACCGTTGCAGCTGTTGGACTGTTGCAACTGTTAGTTTCCCAACTGCTGCCGTTACTGGGATCGGGCGCTCTGTCTCACTGTGCCTGGCTTCATTTGTTTCTGTCTCTGCCTGTCTGACTTGTCTGTGACCGTTTCCATCTTGGACTGGCTTTCCGACTTTTGGCTTGGCATCGCTCGTTTGTGTCTTCGTTCCATTGTCTGTCTTTTTCTGTCTGTCTGTCTGTCTGTCTGTTTGTTTGTCTGTCTGTCTGCCTGTCTGTGTGTCCATCTACATCCATCCATCCATCCATCTATCGATTTATCTGTCTATCTATCTGTCTGTCTATTTATCTACCTGCCCACCTTCTATCTGCCTATTTATCTATTTATCCATCTATCCATATGTCTGTCTGTCTCTCTGTCTGCCTGCGTGTTTCACTGTCTGTCTGTCTATCTATTTATCTAGCTAAGCTAGCCAGCTAGCTATTGACCGATTGAAAGATCTATCGGTCAATGTTTGTTTAAATGTTTGTAGGTAGTATGAATATATGAATATTCTCTCTCTCTCTCTCTCTCTCTCTCTCTCTCTCTCTCTCTCTCTCTCTCTCTCTCTTTCTCTCTTAAGCTGAAAGGATAACGTCAAAAAAGGTACTAGGTTTTTAACGTAAGGTCTAAGTGAGATCTTTATTTGTGTCGTCAATATAATGTTTAGTCGTAGAGCGAAAGTCTCATGTTGTCTGACATTTTAAGAAAGGTCATCATCGCTGATTTTTTTCATTGACCCTCTTGGAGTGGTTTCCAGCTTTAAAGGGGTAAGTATATTGCTGTCAGGATGTGACATTGTGTCAGAATAATTACGAAAGTATGTTGTTGTCGAGATATTGAAGTATGGCACTGTGTGGATTATGATGAAAATGTGTCACCGTCAAGATATGAAAGTGTCTCGCCGTCAAAACAATTATGAATGCATGTTGTTGTTCGTGTATCGGGTATCACTGTTTGGATACTTAGATAACAGTGCGTCAACGTCGAGATATAAAATTGTGTCGCCGTTGAAATACCTTTGAACGTGTGTTGCTGTTTAGATACGGTGTATTGCTGACTAGATAATCATAACGGTATGTCACCGTCAAGAAATGACAATGTTCGCCATCAAAATAACCATGGACGTGCGTTACTTTTATTACATTAAGATATGTCACTAACAGTGTGTAACGGACAAGATTGAAAACTGTGCGCCGTTAGGATTATCATGAACGTGTATTGTTGAGATATTAAGGTTTGTTATTGTCTAAAATCTTATATCTATGTGTCAATGTCTAGCAAAAAATGATGAGTGGCCATCAAGAGATGAAAGCGTGTTGCCGTCAATATCATTATGAACAGGTGTGGCTGTTAAGATATTAAGGTGTAACACATTGTCTACATAATCATAAGTGTGTCACCGTCATGACATGAAACTGTGTCACCGTCAAACTAATCATGAACGTGTGTTGCTGTTCAGATATTAAGACGTATTACTCACTAGATGATAACAGCAGCGCGTCGCTGTCAAGATGTGAAAGGGAGACAGTGTTAGGTTATGATTGCAGTCGCAATGGCTTTCCAGTGGGGGGTCTGAAAATGAGGGGAACGGAATTATGACACAGCGCAAATCTGTCTATTCTCTGTTTCTCTTCTTCTTCTTCTTCTTAAAAATATTTGTGCTGCTGTTTTCTGTGAATTAAAAATCTTGAGCAACCTTACAACATTAATGCTAGGGACGAAACTATTTAGCCGTAACGTGACCAAAAGAGACAGATCCAAAGAAGACTATTTTTCCAGATTTCACACACACACACACACACACACACACACACACACACACACACACACACACACACACACACACACACAAATACACGCGCTCACGCACGCACGCGCGCACGCACGCTCGAACGCACCCCCCCCCCCCACACACACACACACTTACACACACACACACACACACACACACAAAACACACACACACACACACACACGCACGCACGCACGCACGCACGCACGCACACACACATACACGCACGCACGCACGCGCGCACTCACACACACACACACACACACACACACACACACACACACACCACCACCACGCACGCACGCACGCACACGCGCCACACACACACACACACACACACACACAAGCAAAAACATAAAAAAAAACCCTTCAACTATGTACCGTTGACGTGTCATCATAACCATTATCAAGGCGGCTGATAAGCCTCCCACGACAGCGGAAAGTCGATTCAATTCTGGCCATAGAAATGTACGTCTGAATAGGAGATGATTCGGGAGACCCTTACTCGTGCGGGTCTGGAAAGGTCTGTGTTTTCTCTGAACAAAATTATCTTCCTACCTCCCATCACCTCCCCCACGCTCTTCCCCCAACCTTTCTCTCCCTATCATAACTTCCCACACTCTTGCTATCTAGCAGAGGGCAAACGTCAGTTTGAAGTCAAGAATGCATTGATATTTCAAGGCCAAATTGATGTAATTGTGTTGTAGGCGAAGGCAAGCATACGAAGGTCATTTAGGAGGACTCTTACAAACGTTTTCTTCTTTTGTTGATCTATATTTCTTACTTTGTCGTTGATGCTACTCTTGAAGAGTACAAACACTTGGACACCTCTCCCGCATCCTACACCACTCACCCTTCAGCCCTCACAACAGACGGTAATACATGTGCTCACACGCACGCACGCACGCACGCATAAACACACACACATACACACACACACACACACACACACACACACACACACTCACACACGCACCACACACACACACACGCACACACACACACACACACACACCCACACACACACACACACACACACACACACACACACACACACACACACACACACACCGCACACTCACACCACACACACACCCACGCACACACACACACACACACAACACACAACGCGCGCGCGCGCACACACACCACATGCCCGGGGCCCCACAACACACCCACACACACCAATTTTTTAACACGTGTCTGGAGAGTCATCGCCATGTACAGTGTTTGACCTTATATGATAGCATTTGTTTCATGGAATGTCTGTCTTTCTGATGGCAGGATTAGGGGAGAGAGAGATAGAGGGAGGAGGGGGGGGGGGAGCGATGTTTCTGAAGCGAGAGCTATGTGCCTTTATGCGCATAGGGCCACCTCACACCTACCCCCTCCGCCCCCCCCCCCCCCCTTCCACCGCACCTCTTCCATCCTGCCCCTTGGCCCCATTCCCCCTTTCCCTACGAACTTCCCTTCCCCATCCCTCCATCCCTCCTTATTAATCCATCTCAACCCCTTCTCCCTTCTGCCTGTTCACTCTCATTGGTGATGACTGTCTACTTGATGGATCTGACACCGGAGTTTGTGAGTCGAGGACTGTTGCTTTAAGTGGATTCCACCAGGACAGGGCGATACAGGAGCGAGGGGAGGATAGTAACAAATGGAACAAAATGCCACCCAAGAGCAGAACTGAAAGGCGTGGAGTTGTGCTCTATAAACGTCCACTAGACGAGTTGTCCACTTTTATCCAGATGTTGCCCTGTTGATCGACATTGCCTTATTGAATGCCTTTTTGTACCAGCATGTAATGAAGTGCAGGTGCATGAGCGCGCGCGCGCGCCCGTACGTGTGTGTGTGTGTGTGTGTGTGTGTGGTGTGTGTGTGTGTGTGTGTGTTGTGCGTGCGTGCGTGCGTGCGTGCGTGTGTGTGTGTGTGTGTGTGTGTGTGTGTGTGTTTACACACAGGCATGCACATGAAGTAGACTGCTTGTATATTCACAACATTCCGGGCTGGCTCTCTCCTCTCCAATCGAAATGTCTCAGCTCTACGCCTTTCTCGAGAGGACTTCTCAGTAAGCCTTCCCTGTATGTTTTGGATTGCCGTGCATTGGTACACACACTTTTCCAGCCCAAGCTTTTTCCCCCCCTGAGGGCAGGCCTTCCTTCACACTTAGCACTGGATGGTAAACATCAATGCACAGTGGTTCCACTCAGAGATGACATGGCCCTTGGCTTTGAGCGTCTTGTGTATTTCGTGCTGCAGCGCTTCTTCCTCCTCCTCCTTCTCCTTCTCCTCCTCCTCCTCCTCCTCTTCCTCCTCCTCCTCCTCCTCCTTCTCCTCATCTTCATCCTCCACCTACATTTCCTCTTCCTTCTCCTTCTCTGTTTTTCCTCCTCCTCCTTCTCCTCCTCCACCTCCTCCTCCTCCTCCTTCTCCTCCACCTCTCCTTCTTCTTCTTATACTTCTTCTTCTTCTTCTCATTGTTATCAGCATTATCATTTTACATTGGGCAGGGGGGATGGGGCAGGGGATATCTTCTTCTTCTTCTCATTGTTATCAGCATTATCATTATTACATTGGGCAGGGGGGATGGGGCAGGGGGATAGATTGTTTGGGAGTTATGACAGGGGATGAGGGTCTCCTTTTTGTGAAGTGCATGCTGCGGACATGATTTTAGTTTCATGTCTCATCGATTTACTATACCTAGTTCAGTCAAAAGAAGAGTTTGGTAGGATCGGATTGATGGGGAAATAACAAAGACAATGCCTGCACGCATGCACACACACACACACACACACACACACACACACACACACACACACACACACACACACACATGCACACACATACAGAGAGAGAGAGAGAGAGAGGAGAGAGAGAGCAGAAGACAGACAGACAGACAGACAGAGGGAGAGAGAGAGAAAGAGCAGAACAGACAGACAGAGACAGACGACAGACAGAGCACAGATTCCTTACTGACATCTTCGAGTGTTTTATCCACTTGTCCACTACTTCAGCATCCAAGGCTGCCCAGACCTGATTCCATCCAGCAGAAGACAGTTCCAGGCCTGAGGCACAGAAAACAGGACAGAGAGAAGAAAACAGGATTCACAGGACAGCGAGCATAAAACTGGCCTGCTGCGATGGGCTTCCCCCTTCAGAAGCCCTGGGGAGCAGTCGAGGCCTTGGGGAAGGCGGCAAACTTCGGTTCCAGCATTGGCTAGGACGTTTAGATCCAGCCCAGGATATTTTAGAGAAATAGGGAAAAATTGTAAATAAATTGCAAGAGGCAAAGCATATAAACGTACTCCCAGTACAGTAGTACAACAAAAAGAAAAAAAGATATATAAATAAATCAGTCACTATAGCGCTTTCTCCCCTTTTGGTGGTAAAAAGTTTGTATATAAGAGGAAAGAAAAAAAAAATGTTGCTCTCCTTGGTGTGGAGGAGAACTCCGGTCTCCTGCGTGACAGGCGGGGATACTAACCACTATACTACCGAGGAGCTTACAAAGTTTGGTTACACATAAGTTTATAAACCGTTATTGCAAGAAGGGAAAGAATTTCCAGCTAGTGGAAGGGAAAAAGTTGACAGCGCGGTGGTTATTTCCCCTATCAGACTTGATTTTTTTTAGAAATTATCATTTATAGCCATTAGTAACGGCTATTCTGGTAAAATAAAACATCGGGCATCATCCGTGACCCGTAATGAACATACCTACAAATTGTCAGAAAGATCGGCCCAGACGTTTTGTCTGGAGCGAGTGGAACACATTTTGACCACTGTCAGACACACAGACTGACAGACAAACAGACACACAGACAGCATTTCTTCGTTCCCATTGTATAGTACTCCCTGTTCTATAAGAACTGGGAGTACAAAAATGAAAGACTTTTTGTCCCATAATTTAGTATCATGTATTTGATTCAAGGATAGCTACAGTCTAGCTGCAACCTAGAAAAGACCGTGCAGCTAAA
>CM065731.1:24113076-24118076 GCA_033310375.1 Conus canariensis | reverse complement strand
CCCCCTGTTCTCACCCTCCAGTGGTTTGGTATTCTTAGTTGTAATTCAGCCGGTGACGGACTTTACCTCTGTTTACGTCTAACAAAAACGTTTTAAATACATCATAGATTGGCCTCTCTTCAGGCTTCCCTTCTCAACGGTTATTCTCTGTTAGGGTGCGTTAATTGCCTAGATCTGTCAGCCTTTAGCAGAATGTTGCAATGCAAAGGGAACTGTCTGCTGTTGTTGTCATTCATCTATTCTTTGTGTTTCCGTGCATGGTTTTTGCATGGGAGTGGAGGCATGGGCAGACGCAAAAGGGCGTAGGGGTTATTCCTGGTTACTTTGGATTGTCTGGGGACCTGACAGTCGTGAGTTTGGACTCCGATTTTGTTTCTTTGGGGCGTGAAATCCTGCTTTTTTTTTAACCCTGCAGTAAATGGGCATCTGATCAGATCAAGGAAGGTTAAAGCTGGTGAAAGAGGGATGGGCCCCGCGTTCCGTCATGCCATGTCCAGGTCACTTGGAAACTCGTGACGGTTCAATTCCCCCATGGCCGTTAGGCTATGGGTCTTTAACACATGTTTTCCTTTCAAAACGGAGTGACTGAGGGAGGAAAATGAAGCAAATTTTGGAAAGGGAGGGGGTTAGTTACCGCCAAGGACACAGACAAACAGAGTACAGGACTAGACACAATGCATTTCGACCTCTTGGGTCTTCTTCAGGTGAAAACAAATAACGTTTAGGACAATGACAAGAAGAACATGTGGCCACTTAGCTTCGGTTCTCCTGTTCGTCTCCAAATCAAAAATCATAGAAACATATTTTGACTTGGACTTTGGCGGTAACCAACATTTTTTCCAGTCATGATCTCAACACCAGCTATCCACTAATCCTTGTAAGTGGTTGCTGAGGCCTTAATGAAGTTTTGCTGACAGTGTATCACCATCACCTAAAGCTTTGGGACTTGAACACATTTTCCAGTTCATGATCTCAACTGTACACCAATCCTTGTAAGCGGTTGCTGAGGTCCCAGTGATGATTTGCCACCAATGTCCCTCCATGTGTCATGGTTCTGTGCAGCCCCCTATAGAACTGGCGAACTACAGGCCTGTACCCTCCCTGATGTTGTGGCGAACTACAGGCCTGTATCCTCCCTGATGTTGTGGCGAACTACAGGCCTGTACCCTCCCTGATGTTGTGGCGAACTACAGGCCTGTACCCTCCCTGATGTTGTCCCTCCAGCTTTCCTTCTGTCTGTCTGCCTCCTTGTCGTCCCCCTGGACCTGCGCTCTGCAGCACGGTCTTCGCCAGACTGGTCGATCTGGAAATGCTCAGAATTACTTTGTCCTTCTTCTTAGGTGATGGTGAGCAGGTCGTCGCGGCATTCTACAGATGGACTCTGATCTGGACAACATCGTGTTTATGTCTGGGTATTTGTACGAGGTGACTGGAATCTCATGGTAACGTCGCATTTCTAGAAAGAACAGAGACTATCAGATCAATGTGTTGATTGAAACAGAAAAACCAGCACACACACACACACACACACACACACACACACACCCCACACACACACACACGCGTGTACACACACACACACACACACACACACACACACACACACACACATACACACACACACACACACATGAATGTACTGTTTTTAATAAGCTTTGGGTAGAAAGTACCAAGGTGAGTGGACAAGGACCAGAACGGCAGGACAGCAGAAAAGATGGGATGACAGAAAGAAATGGGGGAACAGGATATGAGGTGACGTGGGGAGGGAGTGGGGTAGTAGACAGATTCAAAGACTGCAGTAGCAAAAAAAAAAAAAAGAAAGAAAGATTGAGTTTAATACAGAATTCTCAGGCGGCAGGACAGAGAGAAGGGAGTGTTGCGTGCAATCAAAACTCACTGTGTTCTGTACTAATACACAGAATGAATTCTTTCTTTGAAAATTCTTTTGAAAGCTTAACATTATGGGATAATTTTGTGGGTGAAAATATCCTTAAGAAGCAATAGCACTGACAAATTTCATTTTCTGTTTGTCTGTCGACGAAGCAAATTATGGCCATTGAGAGAGAGAGAGAGAGAGAGAGAGAGAGAGAGAGAGAGAAGAGAGAGAGAGAAGAGAGAGAGAGAGAGTGAGTGAGTGAGTGAGTGAGTGAGTGAGTGAGTGAGTGAGAGAGAGAGAGAAAGAGAAAGAGAGACAGAGAGAGAAAGAGAGAGAGAGAGAGAGAGAGAGAGAGAGAGAGAGAGAGAGAGAGCCCGTTAAGGCAAAGGTCAGTATGTTCAGGAGAAAACCTGTCAAAAGTGACACATTTTATGACCGTGTCCCTCGACCATACCAATAAGCTGCTTTAAGTGCAATCAGCCGACCATACCAATAAGCTGCTTTAAGTGCAATCAGCATTCTTCATGAAAACTCCCAAGAAACATGTTAGCAGCCGATCAGACTACTATTCTGCATTTACGTGTTGCGCTATGGCATGCCAATCTAGCAGGCAGTTTCGTTCTTTTGATCTGAATGCATCGCATCGCATCTTTATTCTGCGGCATGTTTCTCTGCATGGCATTACATCAATGTATGTGTGGGGGGGAGGAAGGGGGTGGGGGCGGGGGTGGGGGTGGGGGGGGGTGTGAAGAAAGGAGACAGAGAGACGGTGGCAGAAAGTTGTGGTGATAAAGAACCCCCCTCCCCCCCCTCCCCACCCCTCCCCCCTCCCCCCCCACTCACCCACCCTGGCATGACCGACCGTAGTAGACACGTAACACTGACAATATGTCTCCCTCTTATCCTTACAAAAGAAAAAGGCAGTGTCATTTTCTCTCTCTCTCTCTTGCCAGACCCCCTCCCCCCCCCCCCCTCCCCTCCCCCCTCCGTCCTGGATCAAACAATGGCTGGTAGTTTAATCTTCTAAACTGGCTAGCATCATGTCTTCACAATGTGTGTTGTCTGGACGTCCGTTTAAAAGGAAAGGGGAAAAAAGAAAAAAAAAAAAAAGAAAAAGAAAAGGAAAAAAAAAAGAAGAAAATCTGCAGACACAATTTACTTTCAGGACACATCAAAGCGAGCGGACACAAAAAACTGCATACACCAACCCTCCAAAGAAAAAAAAAAAGATAAGGGAGAGAGAGAGAGAGAGAGAGAGAGAGAGAGAGAGAGAGGGGAGAGAGAGAGAGAGAGAGAGAGAGGGGAGAGAGAGAGAGAGAGAGAGAGAGAGAGAGAGAGAGAAGAGGACGAAAAAAAAAAAAAAACAAGAACAAAAGCAAAACAAAGCAAAACAAAACAAAAAACAGAAAAAGAAAGAAAAAGAAAAGGAAAACAAAACAAAAAAGTGAAGGAGACAAAACCAAGAAAAATGGGGAAAAAAAACTATCAAGTAAATGCAACACATGTAGAATCAAAGAAAATAATGGGGAGTGAAACTGTGCATGTAAGATTATGAAAGAGACTACGAGGGGTAGGTTTCACACATAATAATACCTTCGTATCTTTGTCTGCGACAGAAACGACAAGACGAAAGAGATGATGAGGAGTGGGAGGGCGGAGGGGGGGGGGGGAGGGGGGCAGGGAAGGGGAGAGGGGGCGAGGGAGGGGGAAGGGGGCGGGGAAGGAAAAGATGCTACGATAAAAGAGTGGCTAAAAAGAAATGGGAAAACGGTATAAGGACAGAAAAAAAACGATCGCCATGGGAAAGTAGGAATACAAGTACGGCAGGAATAACTGCCTTTGTGTGCTCTCTGTTCGTTCACTTACACTCTGGTCATCAAGCTTTCATCACAAAAAAGACCATGAATACACAAATCGGACCTCAGTGGCGGATGTATGCCACTCTGTGCATTTCTTTTCTTCTTCTTCTTCTTCTTCCTTCTTCTTCTTCTTCTTCTTCTTCTTCTCCTCCTCCTCCTCCTCCTCCTCCTCCTCCTTCTTCTTCTTCTTCTTCTTCTCCTTCTCCTCCTCCTCCTCCTCCTCCTCCTTCTTCTTCTTCTTTCTTCTTCTTCTTCTTCTTCTTCTTCTTCTTCTTCTATAGCCTTTACAAATATCGATGTTTCTGTGTTCTTGCTGTTGCTGTTGTTGTTGTTTTTTTCTTCTTCTTCTTCTTCTTCTTCTTCTTTTTCTTCTTCTTCTTCTCTCTTGAAAACAATTAATTTCTACGGATTAAAGGCGATTTCCACGTAAGAAAATAATGATTGCAGTTCTTTTTTCCCCTTTCAAATCCAGGAGTAATTAGCTGTATTGTCAGATATACTAAGGGGTAATTAGTCATTTTCTTTTCGCGAATGTTTTCCATGGATCATTCCTCTTTTTTTCAAGAAACTTTTTTTTTACCGGGATAAGCACCTATTTTCACAGGAAACGGTTTCCATGCTATTATGTCTTGATGGGAATACAGTCATGTCTGTCATGGACCGATTTGACTCAGGAAGGGTCCCTTCACTCATTGGCACATTATGCAGTATGTTCCGGAGGAACCCGTCGGAAACTGCTACATTTCAATGACCATGTCACGCGAACCACAAGAATAAACTGCTCCAGTGCAATCAGCGTTCAAGAAAACTCCCAACAAACATAAGTTTCAAAACGGAGTGACAGAGGGCGGAAAATGAAGCAAAATTTGGAAAGAAAGAGAGGGAGTTCGTTACCACCGCCAAGGACACAGACCAACAGAGTACAGGACTAGTACAGAGTCCTGTACTCTGTTGGTCTGTGTCTTTGGCGGTAACTAACACCCCCCCCCCCCCCCCCCCCCCCTGTCTTTCCAAATGTTGCTTCAAAGAAACATGTTAGCAGCCGATACGACTACAATTCTGCCTTCGCGTGTTGTGTGTGCTATCGCATGCCAATCTGGCGGCAGTGTTATTGCTTTGATCTGAATATCTCGCATGTTTATTTCCGTGGCATGTTTCTCCACATGGTGCTAAATCAATTTCTTTTACATTAGGAGGGGCGTCCGGATACAAGCACATGTGTGGCATTACTGGTGTTGAATTCCCATTTCATGTCATCCATTTCC
>CM065731.1:24098076-24103076 GCA_033310375.1 Conus canariensis | reverse complement strand
TTCTATTCCGAAAGTTGGTGATGGGATTTTACGTGCATACATGCAAGATGTTAGGCGTGCGTTCACACACGGAACCTCGGTTTGTAGTCTCATTCGAAGGACTGTATGGGAAATGGAGTCAGAACCAATGTTAACTCCGGGGGAAAAAACCGAAACGGCCCGGTGGAGATTCGAATCCGCAACCCCAAGATTACGAGTCCGGCGCTCTACCACTGAGCTATTCTGCACCCCTGTCACCATTCTTCGAAGCTTTGCTTAAAAAAAAAAAAAAAAGAAACCCAAGCTGATCGGATTTGGACCACCAGAGACACAGAGAAGCAGATAAATAAAACATATTAGACACAAATGAGGGAATGGGGGGGGGGGGGGGAGGAAGGTGACAGATGGATGGGGAGACAATTTCAAGGACACCAGTATAGAAACAAACAGGACATTTAGCCAAATGTATCTCGATGGTGAATGGGGGGAGGGGGTTCTATGTAAACAAACGACTCACAAATACTGGTGTTCTAACGTCTGGTTTGACAAGTGTCCATGACATTCGGAATTTGAAATCTTAATAATTATAGATTAAGCCAGACGGCGTATCCTCAAACGGGCTAGGGCGGCAGTATTTTGTATGTGTTGCACCTTCCTTCGATTTCCATACGTGGACGATTTTAGCCATTGAGAAGTCTTCTGATTACATTTGAAGGGATGGAAAGTTGGATTTAGAACCAAGACAGGTCCACCAAAATAATGGTCGCCTTCACAACATAAAAATCGATAAGAGAGAGAGAGAGAGAGAGAGAGAGAGAGAGAGAGAGAGAGAGAGAGAGGAGAGAGAGAGAGAGAGAAGAGGGGCGGGGGCGGGACAGACAGATAGACAGAGAGACAGACAGTGAGACACTCAAGACTCAAGATAATAATCTTTTTAAGAGAGAGAGAGAGAGAGACAGACAGACAGACAGACAGACAGACAGACAGAGAGAAACAGAGATTGCACATCATCCCTATTCGATAGCGCCTTTGAAATAGAGGTAATACTATTCAACCTTAACAGAAGATAATGCATTCGATTTTCACTTAATCTTTCCTGTCAATTGAAAGTGTGTTTAAAAGGGAACAAAAGCAACTAATCACACAATAAAAGAGAGAGAGAGAGAGAGAGAGAGAGAGAGAGAGAGAGAGAGAGAGAAGAGGGAGAGAGAGAGAGAGTTGCACGCCACCTCTGTACGATAGCTTCTTTTAAACAGAGGTTGTGGAGCTCAAGGGAGGATAATGCTATTCAGTTTTATTCAGTCGTGCCAAACATTTGAAAGAGTGTTCGAAGAAAGCAACATAATCTAAATAATCAGAGAGAGAGAGAGAGAGAGAGAGAGAGGGAGGGAGGGAGGGAGGGAGGGAGGGAGAGCAAACGTTCAAGTCAATTGAAAGTGTGTGCTCAAACAAAATATCTAAAACCAAATAATCACACTGATAATGTTGTGTGTGTGTGTGTGTGTCGCGCGCGCCCGGGCGTGTATGTGTGTGTGTGTGTGTGTGTGTGTGTGTGTGTGTGTGTGTGTGTGTGTGTGTATGTGTGCGTGCGTGCGTGCGTTTACGTATGTGTGTGTGTGCGCGCGCGCGCGTTTGAGACAGACAGATAGACAGACAGACAGACAGACAGACAGACAGGCAGACACACGGACAGACAGACGGACGGACGGACAGATACAGACAGAGAGATTTGGTTTTAATTCCAGTTTTCTTCATGCAGGAAATGCCATCCCGGACGAGTCCATTGACACTAAGCCAGGAGAGGACGTCGTGACCTATGGTGAGTGTCAGAGAAATGGACTGGGATGGAATGGGTGGAGACAGAGTGAGGTCGAGCTTTGTAAGAAAATACATGAATCAATGAAATGAAAGAAAAGAATAGGCAAATTGCACGGAGTTAAACAGACGCAAGGGCCATTCGAGAGAGCTTAAACCTCAGTGACGGTCGATCTCGTCCTAAATCTGCCCTTTGATTCATCAGATTCACAGCGTTGTTCAAAGGGTTCATCTTTGGGCCATCTTGCGGAACAGAATGTCACCCTGGTACAAAATGTTAGTGGGCTGCATTTTTTTTTCTTTTTTTTGTTTTTTTTTACAAGTTTCAAAGACATTGTCACGTGAATAGAGACTATTACCTCGAGTGGCATTCGGTGCTAGTAAATTACACATGTATGCCTACTGCAGAACATTTTTTTTTTGCCATTTGTGAATGTACTGTTGTTGTTTTTTCAGTCTCACTGGTCACTTACATTACGTGATCTCGCTGTACAAGTCGGAATAGTGGAGCCCCCCCCCCCCCCCACTCCCCTTCTCTTCCTTCCCTCTTTGCTCCTCTTTCCCCTCCCCCCCCCCCCCCCCCCCCCCCCCGCCTCCCCAGATCAAACAATGGCTGATAGTTTAGTCGTCTTTTAGATGGACTTGCATCATGTCTCTGCTATGCGCACTGTCTTTGTGTTGATAAAAAAAGGTTTCCCAGACTGTAATCAATCTTCAGTAAACATCAAAGCAAAAACACGCAAGAAACTGAATGCAAAAAAAGAAACTCGAAAGAACAGGTCTAAAGACGAAAAAAAAAAAAGTCAAAAGAAAAATACAATCCCTGAAAAAAAGATAAACAAAAAACGGAATAAATACAAAAAGCAGGAAACATGCAAGGAATTAAAGAAAACAAGATCGTTTTTAAGAAGATTGGGAAAGAAAGGGGGCAGTATAGGTTTCCATCGTGCATCCTTCCTATCATTCTCTGCAGCAACAAGAAAAAAAAGATAAGAGGAAAAAAAAGGAAGAAAAGAAATAAGAAAAAAAGGCAAAAAAAAAAAAAAAAAAAAAAAAGAAAAGAAAGACAAGTAAAGAGAGAAAGAGAGACAAGATGATAGAATGAAGGAAAGACCGAGCAAAACAACTAAAGCATTTCGAAAAGAAAGGGAAGAAGGAAAGAAAAAAACAAAAAAAAAAAAAAAATTGACAGTACAAATAGAGCAGAGTAGGCTTCCACTGTACATTTTTGTCCATGTATTCTGTGGTTCACGTGCTTCCGTCACAAAAGCCAAGAACGCACGAAGCTGTGCTAATTTAGTGGAAAAGTGTTTGTTACTCTGTGGATGTTTTTTCTTCTTCTTTGTGCTGCGAATTTCTTCTTTCAGTTGTTGTTGTTGTTGTTGTTGTTGTTGTTGTTGTTGTTGTTGTTGTTCTTCTTCTTCTCTTCTTGTATTGTTTTTTTTTATATATTCTTTCTATCATCATCATCATCTCAACATCATCATCATCATCATTATCGTCATTGTCATTGTCGTCGTCTCCCCTCCTCCTCCTCCTCCTACTTCTCCTTCTACTCCGTTTCCTCCTCTTCCCCCTTATCCTCCTTTTGCTCTTCCTCCTCGTCATCCTCCTCCCCCTCCCCCTTCTTCCCCTCTTCTTAATCGTCAGTCTCCTCCGCTCCCCTTCCTTATCTCTGCAATGTGTTTCTTGTGCGTGTTGTTCGTTCCTCCCCCTCTCCCCCCCTCCTCCCCCAGGTCTTCTTGTTCGTTTTCATCATTGTCTTTCCATTCCTGCTTTTTCCATTTCATTCATCATCATTATTGTCATCGTCATCATCGTAGTCATCATCATTGTCATTGTCATCATCGTTATCGTCATTATTATCATCATCATCATCATGAGCATCATCACTTCATCTCTCATCTCATCTTCTTCTTCTTCTTTTCTTCTTCTGAAAATTGTTGTTGTTAACGTTGTTGGTGTTGTTCTCGTCGTCGTTGTTGTTGTCGTCGTCGTCGTCGTCATTGCTGTTGTTGTTTTTGTCCTTGTTGTTGTTGTTGTTGTTGTTACTGTTACTGTCTCTTCCTCGTTTATGTTTTTCATCACTGTCATTCTCATCACCTCTAAAGACGGACGGGAGAGGAAAGGTGTCGCACCGTATCGCCCCAAACAGATAAATTTCCTATGCAACTGTTTTAGCCACTCCACACAGCAGCACAACCATAAGGCAAGCGGAAACGCTCTACGGCAGGAATATGAACATCAAGCTTCCACAAATGGACAGTCCACCCAGGGAGCAGAACAAAGTCATTATGCAACGAAAGTGGATTGGGAGACACGTCATCGTCACAAACTCCAGGCACAGAAATTGAAGACAAGCACGCACGACCGACGTAACACAGGTGAACCTCCGATCCTTGCTGGTAAAAGAGCGCTTCCCCCCAGCGGAAGAGGAAGAAGACACCGAGCCATGTAGCGCTCAAACACCTCCTGAAGTGGCAGCGGGAAATTGCCTCACACTGACTGTAGCGAACAAACTACCTGTAACCGTTATTTCTTCAAGGAAGCCATCCATCCCTTAATCTCCAGAACTACCCGTTGCTGTTATATTTCTCCAGGGTAGTCACCCATCCCTTATCTCCAATCAGCAGGAGGGGGGGGGGGGGGGGGGGGGGGGGGCGAAGGGCTGTAATTCTGCAATACTGGCTTCCTAACGGTATTGTCCCGCGAAATTAGCATGTTCCCGTAACCCCCCCCCCCCCCCCCGCCCTCTTTCCCCCCTGGAAGACAGTCTAACTTTTCATAACATGTAAAACCAGCAGCATGAAATCCTGGAATGTAGCTGTTTTGTTGGGTTTTACCCAGAGAGTCAGCTGTGCTCTTTGGAAAATAAATTTTGCCATGCAGCTACAGTTTTACAGAGGAATACATATTTTTTTTCCCCCTGGATAATTGGCTATGTTGACAGAAAATGAGTAATTAATTATGATAGGTAACTGATCGATTTTAGAGAAATATCTATTTTCCCGGAATAATCAGCTTTTCCGCCCACTGTAATCAAAATTCTAGTCTATCCATTATGATCTATTAGCAACAGAGTCATGCCTGTCTTCGATGCAATGCCCATACATCTGTCCATGTTACTGATTCATTTTTATTTTAGATATTCAGTTTCATTTTCTGCAAACTAGGATATGGAATGTTCTGTGATTAAGAATCACGTT
>CM065731.1:24083076-24093076 GCA_033310375.1 Conus canariensis | reverse complement strand
TTGTTTCCCTCTTGATTTTCACACTGGTTGTCTTTCTTTCCCCTGGATGCATCCCCCCTCCCCCCCTCATTCTTCCCATTCCCTTCTATAACTCTTTTTGTTTTGCCTCCCTTCCCGTTTGCTAAGTCATTTGTGATATCTATATAACACTGCGTCTAGAAGAACTGCTGCTGTGCCTTTTCCCCTCTTTCCACAGTTAAGGTATTTGTTGTCATTGTTTAACCGTTGATGTACTGTGCCTCAGTATACGTCCACCAACAATTTGATCCTAGAGTTGTAGATGTTCGTGAGTGCGTATTATCAGTTCATCTCCGTCAGTGCATGCTTACTACCGACATCACCTGGCGCTTTGGGGAATTATACAATGAAAGTAGAACTGTTTACGTTTGTCTTTCACTCATTTTATGCTTAAATACAAAACTCCAACTTGATGCTCTGTCGACCAAATGGTACACAGGTACCTGATCTCATAATCCTTGGAAGGTGTTCTTCAGGCCCCACTGGTGTCTTACTGACAATGTCACTCTATCTGTGGTGGTTCTCTGCAACCCTCACAGAGCTGGCAAAAGTATTGGCCTGTCTGCTTCCTGACGTGGTTCTTCCAGCTCTTCACCTGTCTGCCGCTTTGTTGACTCCTTAGGACTGTGCTCTTCTAGAGTTTTTGCTATCCTACGCTGGCTGATCTTCAAACGTGCTCGTACGTGAACCATTGGTCCTTTTGGTCCGGACGATGGGGAGCTGGTTGATATACGATCCAACGGCTCGTGTGCCTCTGCAGTGGGATTCTCAGTTTTTCTGATGGAATCTTGAAGTCCGGTGTTCAAGATGTTTCTAGCGAGGTATCTCCAGAAATGGTTTAGTTTTAGTTTGAAAAGAAATAAAAAGGAACTACATTTATTGGAGCTACTGTTTCATGTTGACGATATGTAGAAGAAGAAGTAGAAGAGGAGGAGGAGGAGGAGAAGGAGGAGGAGGAGAAGGAGGAGGAACCAGAAGAAGAAGAAGAAGAAGAAGAAGAATTCGATTATGTGATAAATTCACAGACAATATAATCCCAGTTCTTATAAACTTTGTTTCAAGAGAATCAAGATGAATGCTCCCAGACGTCAAAGGCTAAAAGACAGAGAAGAAACGATGGCAGAAAGAACCGAAAGAGAGAGAGAAGGGGTGAGGAATAGGACGAGGTGGAGGGGGGGGGGGGGGGGGAGGGTTGCTGATGAAAGTCATTGGCAGTTAAGGAAGGGGAACAGTAACACACAATTTCCAAAAGACGAAGGGAGAGGTCAGTTTATTGTGAAAACACAACACACAAATACTGGTTTAACATGTGGTTTGAAGACTTTCTAAAAACATTCAAAATATGAAAACATAACATGTAAGACAGTTGAAGGAAGACAATATTCCCTTTCAGTGTCGACGACGATAACATCACTGGATTGCTTTTCGTCTCATGACGAAAGCACTTTAAACAGTAAACAAGTTGGGTATTTTTTGCTCCCATAAGACCCCCCCCCCCCCCCCCCCCCCCCTTAAGTCCAAATCTTTGCCAAGTCATTACTATGAAGATAGTTCAGTTGTTGGCCTGCGCTTGTTTTTTTTCCCCCACTATTAGATTGTTCGTCTATGTATTTGTCTGACTTTATTCAAGTTTAAAAGGCTGTGCCGGTCTTGAATACAAGTTACTCTGTGTTAGGTTTTCTTATGGGAGCAAAAAATACCCAACTTGTTACTGTTTATCATTTACTGTTCCCTGCCTCATTTCATTTCCGAAAGCACTTTAATTTTATGTGGCATATTCGGGTTCAATACCTATAGACGGGCGATTTGGGTCCTTTAGAAAGCTTCTAATCAGATTTGCAGAGGAATTTAACTTCTATCCAAGACAGGCGCACCAAATGGCTGTCTGCACGACAGTTGAATGAGAGAGAGAGAGAGAGAGAGAGAGAGAGAGAGAGAGAGAGAGAGAGAGAGAGAGAGATGAGGGACAAAATGAGGGTGGGGGGTGGGGGGGCGAACACACATAGATACACTCATACACACGCGCGCGCGCACGCACACACACACACACACACACACACACACACACACACACACACACACACACACACACACGTGCGCGCGCGCGCACGCACACACACACACACACACACACACACACACACACACACACACACACAGAGAGAGAGAGAGAGAGAGAGAGAGAGAGAGAGAGAGAGAGAGAGAGGGCACACGATTCCTATACGACAGCCTCCCTGAAGTAAAGATAAAACCATCCAGTCTGAAAAGGAAGATAATGCCATTCCGTTTCATTCAATCTTTCCAGTCAATTGAAAGAGTAACCGAAAGAAAAAGGAATAGAAACGGAATAATCACACAAACAATGAAGAGAGAGAGAGAGAGAGAGAGAGAGAGAGAGAGAGAGAGAGAGAGAGAGAGAGAGAGAGAGAGAGATTTGGTTTCAATTCCAATTTCTCTCATCAAGGAAATGTTACCCCGGGCGAATCCGTCCACTCTAAGCCAGAAGAGGACATTGTGACCTATCGTGAGTTTAGAAAAAAAAAGAAAGAAAAGGACGACAAAAAGCCCAGAAATAGACCGGGGTGGAAAGATTGGAGGGAAAGGATATAAAGTATTGTTCCACAAAAAAATAAAAACAAGCAAACAAACAAACAAACAGACCAGTCGTCGTAGACAAGTGGTTAGCGTCGCACGTTTCCGGCTGGGAGGTCGTGGGTTCGATTCCCATCAGTGCCATTTGTTTGTGGGATTTTGTTCTGCTCTGACCGGTTCCTACCCAGAGTTGAGCTTGCTATGGGCTCAGTTTGGCGGACTGGAACCACACAATCGAGTTTTGTCTATTAAATGGATGAATCTCTGAGTGTTGCTCAAATTCCTTGACCAGCGCTGTAGGTGTCTGTATCTCTCAAGCCTGGTCGAAGCCGGGATATGTTATAGAGAAAAAAAAGCATAGAGTACAGCCCCGTCATGCAAGTTTCAGACCTGATTGGAAATGCGTGGTATCATCTTCATCATCATGATCATCATCGTCGATCAGTATAAAAAGTTTCACCTTCTGTAGCCCTTCATGTGGTGATAATCTCAGTCTTGGTTGCCTCGCCACGTCTATGGCTTCGGTTTGATTCTGTCGGGGTCTCCGGTATGGGCAAATCCATGGGGACCGTCGATGGACGGACCTGGTGGCGCCCTCCGGAGGGAGAACTGACTCACGCCGGCTCTGCGACTAAGCAGTTACTGTCGGTCCAGCAGGGAGCTTACTGGTGGTGTCCTGCGTATGCTGGATCAGAACAGGCGCCACTGAACGCGGCGGCAGTGCAGTGTCTCCTCTGGTGGATTGCCTCATGACGACTTGACATTGACTACTCCGTGTCGATTGCCGGTGCCGGGGCTGCGACGGAGCTGGCCTGGCTGTGGCTGTGGACAGGGAGCGGAATGAGCGGCTTGGAGTGCAACGCCACTGAGATGACACAGAAGACGGGATAACACACACACACAAAAAAGAAAGAATGAAATAGACTAAACAGAAGGGCTCACGGGAGAACGTAGACCTTTGCCATGGCCGAACAGATCATGGACCACCAGTCGATTCATCATCAGTTGCATGCCACAGATCCGCACCCACATTTCATGAATTCATCGTTGGGTCACATGTTTATGCCTGCTGCACAAAAGAAGTGTTCGCTATTCGTGAATATGCTCTTTTCGGTCGTCTCTGGTCACGTACATCATGTAATGTAGTCTTACAAGGCGGAGTCGTGAGCTCTGCCTATACCTCTTTCTCTCTCCCCCCCCCCCCCCCCCCCTCTTTCCACTTCCCTCTCTTTCCCAGAGCAAGCAATGACAAGTTGTTTAGTCTTCTTCTTATTGGTCAGCACCGTATTTCAGCAGGGTGTTTTGTATCTGCAGCGTCAAGTCCACAAAACAAAACGAAACGAAGAGAAAGGACACGAAAAGACAGGAAACGACACAAACAGAAACAAAGAAGGAGAGCAGAAAACGTCCACAGACACAATCAATGCTCATTAGACATCAAAACGAACAGACGCAAGAAACTATGTACGAAAAGAAATACCTAGAAGAGAGAGAGAGAGAGAGAGAGAGAAGAGAGAGAGAGAGAGAGAGAGAGAGAGAGAGAGAGAGAGGAGAGAGAGAGAAGAATACAAAAACAACAGGCTTAGAGAAAATTGTTTCAAGAAAATTCAGAAAGTGGTAAGATGTTTTCAAAATGCGCCCTTCATATTATTCTCTGTAACAAAACAAAAAAGGGGAGGGGTAAGGTGGGGGTGGGGAGTGGTGGTAGGGCAAAAAAAAAAAGAAAAAGAAAAGACATCACAAGAAAAAGACGTGAGGAACAAAGATGGAAAAACAATTAGATAAGGAGAGAAAGAGAATGAGGAACGATAACAGAATAAAAGGAGGGGGAAAAATAAAAGAAAGAAAGAAAATCCGAAAAGGGAGGGAAGAAGAAAGGAAAATACATAAAGAAAACTTTGTAAATAAAATGACCGTTTATGCCTATAGGGTAGGACGGCACTTCCACTGTACACTCTTGTCCGTGTATCTTCTGTGCCTCAGAATGCCACCACAAGGGTGCGTTGGACGAACACATATTTGTGCTAAATAAGGAGATGGGTGTCTGTCACTGTGTGGATGTCGTCTTTTTCGTTCTTCGTGCTGCTGCTGCTATTACTGCTGCTTCTGGTGCTGCTGTGCTGCTGCTGCTGCTGCTGCTGCTGCTGCTCAACCTCCTTATCCTTCTCCTCCTGCACTTCCTTTTTCATCATCATCACCATCATCATCATCATCATCATCATCATCATCATCATCATCATCATCATCCTCCTCTCCTCCTCCTCCTCCTCCTCTTTTTCTTCCTGATCTCCTCCATCCTCTCCTCCTCCTCCCCTCCCCCTCCTCCCCCTCCTCCTTCTCTTCCTCCTCTAACTCCTCTTTCTTCTTCTTCTCCTCCTCCCTCCCCCTCCCCTTTCTTCTTCTTCTTCTTCTCGTTCATTGTTGCTGTTTTCCTTTTTAATTTGGAGTTTTCTCTATCCCCATCTTCTTTCTTTTTTGTTCAAATGGTCAGCCTCCGCCAATCCCTTTACGCATCTCTTCTTATCTTTCATTTGCCCCCCCCCCCCTCCCCCCCCCCTCCTCACGCGTCTTCTCATCTTCCTCGTTTTCCCCCTTCTTCTTCTCATTATCTTCCTCCTCCTCTCCTCTTCTCCTACCTCCCCTCCTCTTCTCCCCCTCCCCTTTCTCTTCACAGTATTCTTGTTTCGTTGGCTTTATTTTATCGTCATCACATCATCATCATCAAATCATCATCATCATCATCCATCATATATCATCATTATCATCATCATCATCACCACCATTATGATCATCACCATCACCATCATCATCATCATCATCATCATTTATTCTCTTCTTCTCTCTTCTTCTTCTTCTTCTTCTTCTTCTTCTCTCTTCTCTTCTTCTCTCTCTTCTTCTTCTTCCTCTTCTTCTTCTTCCTTCTTCTTCTCTCTTCTCTCTTCTTCTTCTTCTTCTCTCTACTACTACTACTCACTCTGCTGCTCTGCTGCTGCTGCTCTGCTGCTGTTGCTGCTGCTGCTCCTGCTACGTTCTTCTTCTTCTCCTCCTCTCCTCCTCCTCTCCTCCTCCCTCTCCTCCTCCTCCTCCTCCTCCTCCCCCTCCTCCTCTCCTTCTTCTTCTCCTTTTTCTTCTTCTCTCTTCTTCTTCTTCTTCTTCTTCTTTCCTCTTCTTCTTCTTCCTCTTCATCCTTCTCCTCCTCTTCCTCTTCCTAGTACAATTGCTACTAACATGTACCATCACTACAAGCACCATCACCAAGCCACAACTACTACTACTACTTCTACTACTACTACTACTGCTGCTGTTGTGCTGCTGCTGCTGCTCTCCTTCTACTTCTCTTCTTCCTTCTTCTTCTTCTCTTCCTCTCCATCCTTCTCCTTCTCTTCCTCTTCCTAGTTAATTGCTGCTTCCATCATCAAAAGCACCACCACCAAGTCACAACTACTACTACTACTACTACTACTACTACTACTACTACTACTACTATTCCGTCCTCCTATCTATATTCTTCATCAACATTTTTTAAATCAAATTACCAAGTTCTCAAAGTGGAAGGAAAAGTATGGCATGCTGCCAAGAGCTTTTCAAATTCCCGCGCAGCTATCCTGCCATGGCACGCAGCAGTGCTAGCATAAACCAAACAGAAACACTGTACAGCGGGGGAAAAATGAAAATTAAGCTTCCAGCTAACCCGAAGAATCTACACAACGTCAGTGTACATCTCAAATGTACAGCAGACTCGTCATGATGATCACAGTCCAAACACAGAAGATGAAGACCTGTGTTGATGACAACCCATGTCAAACAGGTGAACCTCAGGTTCTTGCTGGTGATGTGGGATCCTGCCCATCAGACGAGACTGAACACAGTGAGCGCTGTAGCGCCCCTGCACATCTAGTAGTTACAGAGAGCTACGTTATCCTGCTGAGTGCGGGGAGGGGGGGGGGGGGATGAACAACAAATCACCCGCAACTCTTCTTTCTTCAAGGAAATCGCTCGACGAAAACAGCTTTAAAGTCGGTATAATTATGATGGTTAGCGACAGAAGAATATTCTTTCCCAGGAAAACTTTTCCCATGAAATATCCCGGGATAACTATAAGCAACTGTCACGAAAAAAAAACAATATCCGTTTTCTAAGATACCTAGCTGTCTTCATATGGAATGCAGATTGTCCTGGGTTTATTCCTGTTTTGTTTGTTTTGTTTGTTTTTTTGTTTTACTGGAAAATGTTCTTTCTGGCATACTAAATCCAGGAAAATAAGAGTTTCCTACGTTATCGTATTCCGTTATTGCTGCTATGCTGCCCATGGGAATGCATCCATGTCTGCTACTGACTGAGAAACCTTCCAGAAGTCCTCTGTCCATCGGGTCAAGTCGAGGCGATGTTCATGAAAACCCACCGACATTTTGTACATTTTTTTTATAATTAGTTTGTCATGTGACCAATGTGGAAGCTGCTTCAAATGAAATTAACACTCAAGAAGAGGAGAGAGAGAGAGAGAGAGAGAGAGAGAGAGAGAGAGAGAGAGAGAGAGAGAGAGAAGAGAGAAATGTTTTATTCGTATAGCATCTAGGCCTTAATAAATGGCTTAGCAATAACAATAATAAATTAATTAAAGACATTTAAAACAGAATTATAAACGAAACAAGCAAACAAAGTTGGAATTGCAAAAGAGGCAAACAACATTGACAACTCGGAACAAAGGAGTACAAATCTTAAATTACTTGGTATCCTACCTATCTAATCAGGTCATCTTATCTAGATGCTATCGTTACAGTTTATGTCTATGTTTAAAGGCTAGGTAAAGAAATGTTGCAAACTTTTTACTAGTTTTGGGTTCTCTGAAGACACCAACAATGTATATCTAACAGCATTTGAGTATTTGAGGGGTTATCGCGTCGAAGATCACCAAGGAGAAGAGGGGCACAGAGACAAAGAGTATCGTTGAGAGAGAGAGAGGAGAGAGAGAGAGAGAGAGAGAGAGGAGAGAGAGAGAGAGAGAGAGAGATAGCAGCTCTGTAGGATGCATTCCGCTCTTTCATCATGTCCTCTTGTGTACGTCAGTCTGACAGTTATTGTATCGCTTTGATCTGAATGCACTGCATGCATATTCTGTCGGATGTTTCGTCACATTGTTCATTTTCATCAATGGCATGCTCGTTTTAAATGGTTACTACCAATGTGGAAAGACTAAAGTTTTTGTTGTGGAATTCTCATTTGATTTCATAACATTTGTGCATATGACAGATCAAACAAAAGAGTCTCTACATTCCAGAGCTCTCAAGATAAAAAAAAAAAAATGCTTTAGTACCTCAAAATTTTCTTTGCAAGAAAGCGAGCGGTTTAATGTCTATTCGCCCATTCTGTTAATGTTTCATTTGCGTTAAAGGACATTCTATTTTGTAATTGCAACACAGATTTTGTTCATTTTATCATCAACTGTCACATTAAATCTCAGAACGGTTAGGTCTGTCATATATGGCGTGTGTGTGCGTGTGTGCGTGCGTGCATGCGAGCGTGCGTGAGTGTGTGCGTGTGTGCGTGCGTGAGTGTGTGTGTGTGTGTGTGTGTGTGTGTGTGTGTGTGTGTGTGTGTGCTTGTGTATGTGTGTGTGCTTGTGTATGTGTGTGTGTGTGTGTGTGTGTGTGTGTGTGTGTGTGTGTGTGGAGAGAGAGAGAGAGAGAGAGAGAGAGAGAGAGAGAGAGAGAGAGAGAGAGAGAGTACATCCGTATGATTCTCAAGCTTTGGAGGAAAATTCTCTCTCTCTCTCTCTCTCTCTCTCTCTCTCTCTCTCTCTCTCTCTCTCTCTCTCTCTCTCTCTCGTGTTTTTTCCGAATTTTATCTCTTCCAAAACCCCATTCTTTAATCAGTCAAAGCCATTGGCCCATGTTTTCTTTGTGTTAATGAGACCATCGCTGCATCAGAAATACCATGTCCGTGTTAAACGCCGCCGGTGGCCATCTCACCCTCATAGCCAAGGTTATTGACGAGAATCGTTCAAGCATTGAGTCTAAAAACAAACCTAACAACCGAGCACAACAGTTGGTTTTAATTTACAGAAATCGGAGGATTCAATTCACAAATCCTTCACAATGTATGCCCCCCCCCCCCCCCCCCCCCCCCTCATCCCCCACCCCACAACCCCATGACATCCTGTCTCTTCATTTTGTTCTCTTTTACCCTAACAAATGTTCGTTTTTCGTTCTTTTTTTTTTTTGGATGAATTATTTGCAACATTTATGTATTCAAGATATTGCCTCTAGAAGAAGTGTTGATGTGCGCGTTTTCTTTTTCTCTCCACTAGTTTTTTTTTTTAACTAGCTGGTTTTATTCAAACAGAGACGACGTTCTGTATCTCAGATTATGTCCAAAGGAAGGTTATCACACACACACACACACACACACACACACACACACACACACACACACACACACACACACACACACACACACACACACTATTTGACCTCTGAACTTGTTTAGAATCGATCGTTGTTTTTGCGTGTTTATTGTCAACATCTGCTGGTACTTACTGTGATGACGCAGTGCGGGTCGAACTGTCAATGTTTTTTTTTTTGTTGTTGTTTGTTTTTGCGTTCAGATGTTCTTCCAAGCATTCTGTCTATTTCAGTATTCCAGAGCAACACAATTGCCTGTGCAGAGGGAGAGGGCGAGCAGATGTAGTGGTAGATATAAACAGAGGAACTTTTGTACATAATTTCCAGAAAGTAAGGAGGTGGGGGAGGGGTGGGGGCTTCCTTGTGAAAATACAACTCACTGATATTGTGTCCTAATATGTATTTTTAACAATTTCCATGAAAATTCAACATTCGAAAATTTTTGCACGTGAAACAGGTTGAAGGGGGAGGTATCTTCTTTAACAGGCAACAGCGCTGACACAATTGGATTGTTTCGCCTGGCGATAAGAGCACCGCAATTTTATGTGTGGTGAAAGAGATACAATACCCAATGGATGGACGATTTCAGCAATTGAAGAGGCTTCTAATCCAGTTTGCATAGGAATTTAACTTCTACCTGGTACAGATGCAGCAAATGGTCGTCTTCACAAGAGAGAGAGAGAGAGAGAGAGAGAGAGAGAGAGAGAGAGGGAGAGGGAGAGGCGGGGGACGGGGCAAAGCATCTGATACGATTGCTTCCTTGAATTAGAGGTAAAGCCACTCAATCCGGCCAGATGATGCAATTCACCTTTCATTCAATCTCTCACGTCAGTTGAAAGAGTATTCAAAGAAAGAAAGCATTGAACAACAAATGATCGCACAGACAATGGAGAGAGAGAGAGAGAGAGAGAGAGAGAGAGAGAGAGAGAGAGAGAGAGAGAGAGAGAGACAGACAGACAGACAGACAGACAGACAGACAGAAAATGAGA
>CM065731.1:24068076-24075576 GCA_033310375.1 Conus canariensis | reverse complement strand
TATCATGGTCTCATGCCAGTTTCCATGTAGATTGTATTATTTCATGGTCATTGCGCCATCATCTGTCAAAATGGATCAAAGTCTGAAATTCCCAACTTTGACTGCACAAACAACAGCGGTACTGGCAGAACTGCAACCACTCTGGGAGAAACAGATCATCGTCTTAGATCCAGGCTTAATGTGCATGCGGTTATGATGTTCAACTTCATGTATGCCCGAGAATCATGGACTCGACAGTTGAACTGCGAAGGAAGGTAGCTGACAAGCAGAACTGCAAAAGAAGATCTTTGTCAGGAAAACAAAGGAAGATTTCAGTTAGCAGAACTGAAAAGGACGCTCTCTGACAGCAGAAGATCAAAGAAGAGGTTGTTTTGTTTTTAAATAGCAGAACTGCAAAGACAGGCTTTTGATGGCATAACTACAGAGGAAGATTTTTGATAATAGAAATGCAAAATACCTGACAGCAGAACTTTTAAAGCGGCAGTTCTGATAGCAGAACTATGAAGGAAGATCCCTGATAGAAGAATTGCAAACAGGGCTGCTCATACTGAGAACTGCAAAGGAGGACTTCTGATAGCAGAGCCACAAAGAAAAATCGCTGATAGCAGAACTGCAAAGGAAGGTTTCTGATAACAGAATTGCATAGGAACATGGCCGACAGCAGAAATGCAAAGAAAAAAAACCCAATTCTGATGGTAGATTGCAAAGAAAGATTCATGATAGTACAACTGGAAACAAGATCTCTACTAACAAAAGGAGAGTTCTGATGGCAGAACTTCCAAGAAAAATTATCTGACTGCACAAGGAAGAATTTTTAGGAAGGTTATGTATAACTGCAAAGAAACAACCCGCTACGGCAGAGGAAATAATTTTCAAAACAGACAGCGGAACTGCAAAAGAATATATTTGGTAGCAGAAGAAGATATCTGATGATAGAAATGCATATCTAGGTCTCCCAGGAGGACCACAAAGGAAGACTTCTGACTAGTAGGACTATAAAGGAAGATCTCTGCTGACAAAACCGAAAAGAAAGGTTCAAGCAGTAAAGGCAAGATGTTTCATCTATCCCCAGCATGAGCAAGTCACGAGCGACGGAAGTACTCCACATCAGCAGGCAGCTCATAAGGGGAGAAAGAAGAGAAACGACAAAATAAACAGAGAAAGAAGGAATACAGAAACAGAAGGAAAGAGAGAGAGAGAACAAACATAGAACTTCCAAAAGAAAGGGAAGATATGAAGAAAATATGGAGAAACCCTACGTTCAGAAAGTGGCTGGTATTACTACAAGGGCGGAACAGTCTTACTCTGCAAACTGTTGGCAACGTATTTGCTGGGCCTCAGGCTTCGACCACAAGAGTCTATGGACAAATATAAATTTGTGCTTATTAAGTGGAGGAGTGTTAGTCATTGTGTGGACGTCTCCGTCTTCTTCTTCTTCTTCTTCTTCTTCTTCTTCTTCTTCTGTTGTTGTTGTTCTTGTTCTTGTCCTTGCTGTTTCCCTTTCTTATTTCAGACATCTCTAACCCATCTTTTTTCTTTTTCTTGTTCATCTTTGTGTGTCTCCTCTATTCCGTTTCCTCATCCCTTCGAATCTTTCATTTATTCCTCCATCTTTTTCTCATCCAGCCTGTGTTTCCCTTCCTCCCACTCCCTCCTCCCCCTGCTCCCCCTCCTCTTTCTCATTCTCTCTTGATCCGCCTCTTCTTCATCCTCCTCCCCGCTCCTCCTCCTCCTACCTCTCTTCATCTTCCCCATCCCTTTTCTTCGTCATAGTCTTTTTCTGTTTTGTTGTTTTTTTTTGTTTGTTTTTTTTTTGTTTTTTTTCTTCTCTTTTCTCTTCGTCTTCTTCTCATCTTCTCTCATCATCTCATTCTTCTCTTCTCTATCTCTCTTCTCTCTTTCTTCTCTGTCTTCTCTTCGTCATCATATTCAACTATTTGTTTTTCAATCAGTTTTCTCTTCTCTATCACTTCTATTTCATTCATTCATTCACTCTGATTACTATCTATTGCACTACTATACATACTACATACTGCTGATCGTGCTGTGCGTCGCAGGGGTACGTAAGATGAAAATCTGTTATTCTTTATTCTGTTACACTTACATATCGTTGTCAGATCGTAAACCTCGTCATCTCACCTATGTCACATATCTTCATTTTCTTCTTTTCGCTCTTCTTCTTCTCTTCTTCTTTCTTTCTTCTCTTTCTCTTCTCCTGTTATTATCTGCTGCTACATAACATACTACTGCGCGCTCTGGCACTACTACTACGACACTACAAACTACTGTTATTGTACTATTACTATGAACCACACCAACCACCACCACCACCACACACCACTACACGACGCTATTAGACTACTATACCACCACACCACCCCACACCCCCCACTACTATATACTACTAGAAAGGAAGAAGAAAAAATTTAGGAAGAAAAATAAAGAAAGAGAAAGAAAGTAAGAAAGAAAAAACCCTTGTACGGCCTGTTGTGAGGATCAATGTGTGCGAGACAGTCTAATGCTGCACAATACAGTCCTTTCAAACAGACAGTGCATTTGATCTGTCCAGTAACCAGGCTGACCATTTGTGTTTCGCAACGAGCGGCTTCCTCAGAAGACAAGGATACAAAGGACATGTCTCCGTGAATGATGCTCTTCCACTTATTTAGTTATCTTAGTTTTGTAGTTCAAGCGAACAAGAGCCTCTCTCTCTGTCTCTGTCTCTCTCTCTCTCTGTCTCTGTCTCTCTCTCTGTCTCTCTCTCTCTCTCTCTGTTTTCTCTCTCTCTCTCTGTCCCTCTCTGAGTGTCTCTCTGATTGTCTCCTCTCTCTCTCTCTCTCTCTCTCTCTCTTCTCTTTCTTTCGTCTGTCTCTGTCTCTCTCTCTTCTCTGTCTTTCTCCTCTCTCTCTCTTTCTGTCTGTCTCTGTCTCTCTGTCTCTCTCTGTGTCTCTCTGACGTCTCCTCTCTCTCTCTCTGTCTCTCTGACTGCCTGTCGTCTCTCTCTCTCTCTCTCTCTTCTCTCTCTCTCTCTCTCTCTCTCTCTCTCTCTCTCTCTCTCTGTCTGTCTGTCTCATACATACTTCCCCCTTTCCCTCTCTCTTTCTCTTCGCCAAGATAACATCTAACTTTGGATTCGCTCGGTCAGTTGAGACCGAACGGTTCTGTATGTTTTCTTGGGAGTTCCCTATAATCCCAGCTAAAAAGACTGAGGAAAGGGGACATGTTTGTATTGTTGGAAGGATTGTCTCGAAATGTTTTTTCCTCCTTTAACATATGGATACTTTTGATGTCCTCCAAATCCACCTGTGCGACCCCGGCATCCTCAAACCTCTCTTCAACCCATCTTCCAACACTTCATTCCCGCCCTCTTTTATCCCTCCTTCTACATTTCCCGACCCTTAATTCCAAAAGGCAGCTTCCTTTAACGAATAGTGTCTGTATGCTTACACATCATTATTGAACATTCTTGAGACATGTCAAGGAGACATAAGGTTTGTTACCTCTTCTTCTTCTTCTTCTGGTTCGTCTGGTTGTTCTGATTGTTCTGGTTGTTCTTCTTTTTCTTCTTTCTTCTTCTTCTTCTTCTTCTTCTTCTTCTTCTTCTTACTTCTTCTATACTACTACTACTACTACTACTACTACTACTACTTCTTTTTCTTCTTCTTCTTCTTCTTCTTCTTCTTCTTCTTCTTTGTGATCGATTTCTAAATTTGGCGACACAAAAGTATCAATTTTGGGGGCGGAGTGAAAGGGATGGAGGAGCAGGAGGAGGAGGAGGGGGAGGAGGAGGAGGGGGAGGGGGAGGAGGAGGAGGAGGAGGGGGAGGAGGAGGAGGGAGAGCGGGAAGTGAAAGGAGGGGAGATGTGGTTCGGGAATTTGAGAGGGAGGGAGGCAAGTTTGAGGGGCCGGGGGCGGGGAGGCGGAAGGAGAAGGGGGAGGGAGCTTGCAATCAGAAAATGTCCCCGAAATCCCACAGCACAGTTCTATTGCGCCATGTTTCCCTCTTGGAACTGCACGGTTTAATCAAAGCCAGTACACGGACCTCGATTTTCAGCAGCCAGCCTCTTCCTTCTCTTTCTGGATTCACCTCCCTACAAAACATCCGGGTTAACCTTACCTGTATTTCAACGATCTTTGTGTGCTTTTTGCTTGATTCATGTTGATCGATTCACTGCAAAACAATATCGAATAAAGTTCGAGATAGACTTGGAGATTCTTTTCTTAACTTGGAGAATTCTTTTCTTTCATGTCTCTTTCTACCCGCCATTCGACCCCCCCCACCCCACACCCACCTCACCTCCCACCCCAAAAAGAAACAAAAAAGATATACAGTACACTCTATCCCCTCCATTTAGTTACGACAAAGGCACAGTCAGATTGCTTAGATGTTTCTCGAAGCAGGGTCTACGTGAGACATCCCTTATCCCCTACCTACTCACTCATCTACGCTCTCTCTCTCTCTCTCTCTCTCTCTCTCTCTCTCTCTCTCTCTCTCTTACACACACACACACACACACACGCACGCACGCACGCACGCACGCACGCACGCACCACCACACACACACCACACACACACACACACACACACACACACACACACACACACATACGTAAAGCATGATAAGAGTCAATTTCGACAAAATGCACGATGAGTCACATTTTTCACAGTTTTATCTGAAAGATTACAGCCTCTGTGTGTTTGTTGTGTGTCTGTCTGTGTGTCTGTCTGTGTGTCCGTCTGTGTGTGTATGCCTGTCTGTCTGTCTGTCACGCGGGCGCGCGCTAGCGCGCATGGTGTGTGTGTGTGTGTGTGTGTGTGTGTGTGTGTGTGTGTGTGTGTGTGTGTGTGTGTGTGTGCTTGCGTGTATGTGTGTGTTGGATCCCTTTGAGGTATTGCCTCAGACGTATTCTGTGGGTTATTATTCCATCATGACTCAACAGCAAAGTTCTTTTAATCTTTCCAACCTTTAGATCATATTTCAGTGATTACTGGGGGATTTTCCTAGCACACAGCCAGCCAGTCTTTGAACTTCCAACTTCCTTCAAATCGATCGATCACGATCAACAGACTTCAAAAATGCATTAAATCAATTTGTTCAAAAAAAAAAGGTAAACAAAGAAATAAACACCGTGCAGCTGCTGTTCTTCTCAACAGAGCACGATTTTTAAAAAACCAACAAAACTTTGTGTTCATAATATCGTTTGAAAAAAGACAGGCTGGTTATGCGACTGCGGGTCTTATATGCGGCTCTCTACAGTCGTTCTGCTCACATGATGGCTTCGTTTTACATTACACTGTGTTTTGATCGTATTGGCGAATTCATGTGTCAAAACGGATCAAAAACTGAAATCCAGGCATAGGCTGCACGAACAGCCGAGGCACTGGCAGAACTGAGATCAGTCTAGAAGAAACAGATCACTGCTCTCAGATCCACGTTGAATTTTGCATACAGTTGTGTGTTCAACTTCCTGTAGGCACGAGAATCCTGGACTCCGAGGGCTGAACGACAAAGGAAGGCCTCTGATAGCAGAACGACCAAAGAAGATATTTCGTAACAGAACTGATGAAGAAGATCTTTGATTGCAGATCTGCTAAAGAGAATCTCTGAGGGCAAACTGCACGAGAAACTCTGTGAGAGCGGATCTGCATTAGAAAAACTCTGAAAGAAAAATCTGCAAGCAAGGATCACCGGTAGCAAACCAGCGAGGGAAGATCTATGACAGCAGTTCTAACTGAAACAAAAAGATTTCAAATAGCAGAACTGCCAAGAAAGATAACTCATGTCAGAACTGCAAAGGAAGATAGATCTCTGACAGCAAAAACTGCAAAGGAAGATTTCTGATAAATACAAATGAATATTTTTCTTTGGAGAACAGCAAAGAAATCTTACTACTAAAAAACAACATTAAATTGTAATAGCAAATGACAAAGGAAGTTTCTGATATCAGAACTACAGATGAAGATTTCTGATATCAGAACTGCAAAGGAAGATCTTTGATGGCGGAACTGCAAAGGAGATCTTTGATGGCGGAACTGCAAAGGAAACTCCTAGTAGCAGAACTACCAAGGAAGACATATGATAATAGAACTGCAGAAAAAGGCATCTGATAATACATCTGCTCATCCAGAACTGCAGATGAAGATTTCTGGCCGCTGAGCTACAAAGGAAGATCTAAGCAGTGAAGATCCGATGCTTCAGGAGTGGATTCCATCTGTTCTTAGCATGAGCATGCGACGAGCGACGAAGCTCTCAGGACCACCATGCAACATGTACGTCACGGTGAAAACTTGTTCACTGCTGTGAGGGAAGGGAAGCTGAAGTGGTGTGGACGTGGGACCAGATGAACAGACTCTCCAACACTCTCCTCCAAGCAACAGTGCAGGGAAAGAGGAGACGGCACAGACGACAAAGAGGTGGGCAGACAGACGACTGTATCGGGTGGACGGACTGGGAGAAGCTTTACCGCGACCCAGACACTCGCCCACTACCATCAGAGGAGAAGACACCTGGTGCAGTGTCCATCGATGTAGTGTCTCCACCGCCCTGGTGGATTCTGTAATCAGCGACAATTAGCAGCATTGTGCTTTGTAACTTCTTCTTTGCATGGGATCAATGACCATTGACCGAGTTGTATTTTGTAGCTTCTATGCATGGAATCAATAAGCACTGACAGTAGTTTGCTTTGTAACTTCTATTGCATGGAATCAGTGACACCACTGACAAAATTGTACTCTGTGACTTCTTTTATGTATGGAATCATTGATCATTGACAGAATGGTGCTGTGTAACTTCTTCTATGCATGAAATCATTGATGTTTGACAGAGTGGTGTTGTGTAAAGTCTTCTATGCATGAAATCATTGATGTTTGACAGAAGTGTGTTGTGTAAAGTCTTCTATGCATGAAATCATTGATGTTTGACAGAATTGTGTGTGTAAAGTCTTCTATGCATGAAATCATTGATGTTTGACAGAATTGTGTGTGTAAAGTCTTCTATGCATGAAATCATTGATGTTTGACAGAATTGTGTTGTGTAAAGTCTTCTATGCATGGAATCAGTGATCTTTGACAGAATTGTGCTGTGTAACTTCTTCTATGCATGGAATCATTGACCATTGACAGAATTGTGTTTTTTATAACTTCTTCTGGGTATGGAATCATTGACCATTGACAGAATTGTGTTTTGTAACTTTTCTGGGCGTGGAATCATTGACCATTGACAGAATTGTGTTTTGTAACTTCTTCTGGGCATGGAATCGTTGACCATTGACAATATTTCACTTTGTAACTTCTTAGTAACGACTTATTTCTGTATATGGAAACAATGACCTTTGATAGCCTTGTACCTTATACCTTCTTAGTAAGACTAGTTTATATGTTTAGAATCAGTGGCCGTTGACAATATTGTACTTTGTAACTTCTTGGTCACAACCAGTTTCTATGTATAGAATAAAAGACCATTGTCAATATTGTGCTGTTTAAGTTCTTAGTCAAAGTTT
>CM065731.1:24055576-24060576 GCA_033310375.1 Conus canariensis | reverse complement strand
TGTGGAGGAAATATGACTGACTACATTCAATGTACATCTGGTGTAAAACAAGGGGATGTGTGCAGTCCTGTTTTATTTTCTCTTTTAATTAATGAGTTAACATCAGAGGTTGTTAGAAATGGAAAACATGGTGCACAATTTACTTGTGATGCTCTTGAGTTGTTTATTCTTCTCTTGGCAGACGATGTTGTTCTGATGTCTGAAACTATTATTGGCTTGCAAACTCAACTAAATAATCTATCACGATCTGCATCTTCACTTCAGTTAACAATTAACATGTCAAAAAGCAATATAATTGTGTTTAGAAAGGGTGGGTTTTTAGGAATTAGAGAAAGGTGGACTTATAATGGAGTGTTTATGCCTGTGGTCAACGTATATAAATATTTAGGAATATATTTTTCAACGAAATTAAGCTTTACTTTTGCATGCAAGGATCTTGCCAGTAGAGCTAAGCGTGCACTACTATGTATCATGCAACACTTATCAAAATTAGAAAACCAGTCTTTGAAATTATTTATAAAATTGTTCGATTCTCAGGTACAGCCTATCGCTCAGTACGGAGCTGAAATCTGGGGTCTTTATGATTCTGCTGTTTATTGTGAAAATGTCCATTTATTTGCATTGAAAAAGTTTCTAGGAGTGAGCATGCGAACACCTAACGATTTAGTCTACGGCGAAGTAAACAGATATCCAATATATTTGAATTCTGCGACAGCTTGCATACGTTATTGGTTGAAAATAACACAAATGGAAATTTCAAGGTTGCCCAGGAAAGCATATAATATGTTGTATGATTTGGATGGTAGAGGGAAAAGAAACTGGGTTTCTAACGTGAGGACTAAATTACATAAACTTGGATTTGGCTATGTTTGGCTACAACAGAGCGTTGGGGACATAAATGGATTTCTACGTGCATTTCGGAATAGATTGATAGACTGCAGATGGCAAGAATGGTCATGTCACGTTCATGAAAGTGATCGATTTGCTTTTTATAGACAGTTCAGATCTATACATTGTGTGCCGGTGTATTTATCTGTTGAAATGGATAATCATTTAAAGTATATCATGACAAAGTTCAGATTAGGTATTTCTGATCTTTCTGTTCATTATTATCGTTATAAGAAGCATAACAAACTTGATCTGACATGTCCGCTTTGTAAATGTGCCGAAGAAAATGAAGTTCATTTTGTGTTGTGCTGTCCCGCTCTAAGTGACCTGAGGAATCAGTTCATTCATCAAAAATATTGTAGACATCCTTCTTCATTTCGACTTTCATTACTAATGGCATCTACAAATGAAACTACTGTAAAACGTTTTGCTATTTTCTTGTACAAGGCATTTAAAATTCGAAGTATAGCATGTAGTTAGGCATTGGTTGTTGTATGTTGTTTCATATCGTGTATGCTTTTAATTGTGGATGCCTAGATGTTTGATGATTTGCTTATTTCTGTCTGAAACGATTTGATCTCAACACCCCCTTCATTAGGGGCCATGGCCTGTATGAATAAAACATCCGTATCCGTATCCGTATCCGTATCTCTCTCTCTCTCTCTCTCTCTCTCTCTCTCTCTCTCGATCTGCCTGTCTGTCTGTCTGTCTCTCGCTCTCTGTCTCTCTGTCTCTGTCTGTCTCTGTCTATCCCTGTCTGTCTGTCTGTCTGTCTCTGTCTGTCCGTCTCTCTCTCTCTCTCTCTCTCTCGATCTGCCTGTCTGTCTGTCTGTCTCTCGCTCTCTGTCTCTCTGTCTCTGTCTGTCTCTGTCTATCTCTGTCTGTCTGTCTGTCTGTCTCTGTCTGTCCGTCTCTCTCTCTCTCTCTCTCTCTCTCTCTCTCTCTCTCTCTCTCTGTTGTTTGTTTGTCTGGGTGGTGGTGGTGGTGGTGGTGGTGGTGGTGGTGGTGGTGTGTGTGTGTGTGTGTGTGTGTGTGTGTGTGTGTGTGTGTGTGTGATTGCCTCTCTCTCTCTCTCTCTCTCTCTCTCTCTCTCTCTCTGCATATGAAAAACAAAACAAAACGAAATGAAAGTACTGTCTATCAGGCTATGAACGCTCATGGACAACATAAAAAAATAGCCTTTCGTTAATGATCTCAGCACAGGGAGAAAGAGAACTTACCGTAAATGAATGGAAATGTTTTGTAGGTTTGTTTCCTTTTACACTGAGAAAAAGGTCCAGACGCACCTACACACCTTAATCAAGACTAGTTTGTACGTGATCCTGTGTTTGTGTCCAGTGTTCTTTTTGTAAGGCGTTGTAAGAAATGTGAGGCCAACACTACAATATGAATGCCAGGAGAGAGAGAGAGAGAGAGAGAGAGAGAGAGAGAGAGAGAGAGGAGAGAGAGAGAGAGATGCTTTATTCGATGAAGGTGTGTGTGTGTGCGTAGCACAATAACTGTGTATATCTCTGTGTGTCTGCTTTCCTGTCATCTGTCTGCCTGTGAAGTCCACAGTCCTTGTTTACAAATCAATAATGTTCATCTAATCTATGCAACGTTTCGCACGATAACTCATTAGTATGCTTGGCGATCAGGAGCGAATCCCCTTTGTGCTTGACAATTGCAGTCATCGCACTTCAGTGTAATTTTATGGCAAGACAGAACGATGTCGAGATTCAATAAAAGACAAAGAAGCCTCGTCGTTATCTTCCTTACGTGGTTAAAACAACGTGCTTCTGGTCAGCCGAAATAGCTCAGTTGTGTGAGTGTGAGAGTGGAGATTTCAAGGTCCCGGGTTCAAGCATGCTTTTCCCCCTTTATTATTTTTGTCTTTCAGTGTGTTTCAAACGGGTTTAAGGCAAATGTGGAGGAGGTGGGTGTGTGTGTGTGTGTGGGGGGGGGGGGGAATATTAACGGGAAGATTGGGGACGAAGGGTGGAAGAAAACGGAGGGAGGGGATGAAAGTGGACGGGAGTAGGGGAAGGATGGAGGGGGAAGTAGGGGAAGGGGAAGAGAGGGGACAGGGGGATTACTGGGTGAGAGAAGGTAGAAGGAGAGGCGAAGAAACGGGAGACAGGGTGGAAGGAAGGTGGGTGGGTGAACAGGAGAAGGATAAGAGGGGGAGACGAGGGAGGGGGGCCGGTGGGGGGGGTGCGACGGGGAGAGGCAAGGGGAGTGGGAGTGGGGGACGGAGATGGAGGTTGGCGAAGGGCTGGGAGACAGTGGAATGGTTGGGTGGGAGGGAGGGAGGGGGGGGGTATTAGTGCACGTATAAAAGGAGAGGAAAGGTTGACTAAAATTCAGACCACAGGATAATTATGACAGATGTGTACGAGAGGTAATTGAACTGAATTTCAAGAAACAAAAGGTCAGAGAAAGCAAGAAGTCGAGCGTAAAGAGTCTTGTGTGTGTGTGTGTGTGTGTCTGTGTCTGTGTGTGTGTCTGTGTCTGTGTCTGTGTGTGTGTCTGTGTCTGTGTGTGTGTGTGTCTGTCTGTCTGTCTGTCTGTCTGCGTGTGTGTGTGTGTGTCTGTCTGTCTGTCTCTGTGTGTGCGTGTGTGTGTGTGTGTGTGTGTGTGTGTGTGTGTGTGTTTCCTTTGTGTGTTACTTTTTCCCCATTACTTTCTCTCCTGTTCTTTCTGCGTAACATCGTCTATTCGCCCTCCTCAGTTCTCATAGCCATCTAGTTTGTAACCTACTTCAGACTCTGTGTCTGTGTCTGTGTCTGTCTTCCTGCCTGTCTTTCTGTCTGTCTGTCTGTCTGTCTGTCTGTCTCTGTCTCTCTCTCTCTCTCTCTCTCTCTCGCACCGTCCCCTTATTTTCCTCCCTCAAGAGGCTTCTTTTTCTCCACTTCCCCCTCTCTGTCTGTCTCTGTCTGTCTGTCTGTCTGTCTGTCTCTCTGTCTGTCTCTCTCTCTCTCTCTCTCTCTCTTGCACCGTCCACTCCCATCCATCTCCTCTCTCTCTCTCTCTCTCTCTCTCTCTCTCTCTCGCCTCTGCGTCACTCCAATTGAAAGTAAACATGGCAAAAAGTAATATCATAGTGTTTAGGAAAGGTGGACATCTCGCTGCACGGGAAAAATGGATGTTCAATGGAATGCCTATGCCAGTCGTGAATGTCTATAAATACTTGGGTATATATTTTTCAACACGTTTAAGTTTCGGTTTTGCTTCCAAAGACCTTGTAAGTAGAGCTAAACGTTGCTTACTATGTATTTTAAAGAAATTGCGTATGCTTAATAATGAGTCTCTTACACTGTTTTTAAAGTTGTTCGATTCTCAAATTCAACCCATAGTGCAATACGGAGCTGAGTTATGGGGTCTTGATACTGCTTCTATACATATTGAAAAGATTCATTTAAATGCATTGAAAAAGTTTCTCGGTGTTTCAATGCAAACGCCAAACGATTTAGTTTATGGGGAGACCAATAGGTATCCAATCCATTTACTCTCTGTAGTAAGGTGCATTCGTTACTGGCTGAAAATAACCCGGATGGAACCTAGTAGACTACCACATAAAGCATATAAAATGTTAGTACAGCTAGATGCTAGGGGTAAGAGTAATTGGGCCTCTAAAGTGAGGTTAAAACTGTACGAATTTGGGTTTGGCTTTGTGTGGGAGAATCAAGGTGTAGATGACATAAATAGTTTTATTTGTATGTTCCGGCAAAGGTTAATTGACTGTAACTGGCAAAGATGGAATTCTCATATCGAGGACAGTTGCCGATTTGATGTTTACAGAGTGTTAAATCCTGCACATTGTATTCCAAAGTACTTATCAATGCAAATTAACAGACATATTAAACATATTGTCACTAAATTTAGATTTGGTGTATCGGATATCTGTGTACATTCTAACCGTTATCGGCCTTTTATTGATCGTAATTTTACATGTCCGCTCTGTCATGAAGATGATGAAAATGAAGTTCATTTTGTTCTGTCTTGTCCTGTACTACAAGTTATCAGACAGCAATTAATCCCACTTAAGTATCTAAGAAAACCTTGTTTCTTTAAACTCATCATGTTAATGGCATCATCGAATGAAAACACTACCAGACAGTTCGCTTTGTATT
>CM065731.1:24048076-24050576 GCA_033310375.1 Conus canariensis | reverse complement strand
GTGAGTTCCAGATGCATGGTGCAGTGGAACTAAAGCTGCGCTCCACGTTTGTCTTTGGTCTGCATCTTGGAAGTCTCAATGAACTTTACGTCAGAAGCACCCAGTATACAGCAGGAGGCAGATGAATACGGCGAAGGTGACCTGTCAGAGTAGTGGAAAGTGAAAACTGCGATCTTGTCCTGCCACCTAAGTTTCGCAAGCAGCCAGTAGAGTTCCTTTAACCGCGGTGTTATGTGTTGTGTCTGTCTGTCTCTGTCTCTGTCTATGTCTATGTCTCTGTCTGTCTGTCTGTCTGTCTGTCTGCCTGTCTGTCTGTCTGTCTGTCTGTCTCGCTCTCTCTGTCTCTCTCTCTCTCTCTCTCTCTCTCTCTCTTTCTCTGTGTCTCTGTCTATCTTTCTCTCTGTGTCTGTCTGTCTGTCTCTGTCTCTCTCTCACTATCTCTCTTTCTCTCTCTCTCCAGCCCTCCCTTCCCCCATCGCTCTCTTTGTCTCTCTGTCTCTCTATCTCTGCCTCTGTCTCTGTCTCTGTCTGTCTGTCTGTCTGTCTGTCTGTCTGTCTGTCTCTCTCTCTCTCTCTCTCTCTCTCTCTCTCTCTCTCTCTCTCTCCTCTCTTGACGCGAGTCTTGCAGCACTGTTTTGAATTCTTTCAGGACGGTCAAGTTGTTCTGCTGGGAGGCCGTGTAAAACAGAATTGTAGCATTTCAGCACGGTTGTTAATGAGTCAGTGACGTTGCGCATCAGCGCATTGTGAGACAAAACTGATCTAATTGATGCCATTCGTCCAAGTTCAAGAAAGATAAACCACAGACACTCTAGTGTGGTCTTGCATCGAAAGAGCCCCCACCCCAGTCCTCCACCCTTCGACTCCCAAAGCCCCTACATTCCCAAACGTCCTCCATTTGATGAGCCTCGTGATTACATTGACTAATTTTTGTACAGATTTGAAACGCGTGCCACTTCTTGGGCATGACCTGAGGAAAAATGACGTCTTTATGTCTCTTCGCTTTATTGTGGCAGTGCATTTTCCTTGTTACTATACCCTCTCCTCCAAAACAGTGGATTAAGAAGGTTTCCGTAAGAAATATCCTGCTTTTTGGCCTTACCTGAACGTATCATTTACTGCATTTTAATTAGCACTGGTAGTCTTCTTTTTTTCTTCTTTTTTATTTTTCTTTCTTCTTCTTCTTCTTCTTTTTTTTTTCATTTTTTTTTTTTTTTGACCGATGGATTGATCTTTTCGGGAATCACTCGCGATTTTGAAAGTTTGCGTACTTGATTTTTTTTTGTGTGTATGAGTTTGCGTTTTCGTATGTGTCTTAAAAAACGTAGCACAGAAGCTGTTTATTAGCGCAGTCCTCCACAGGAAATCCAGATTCTCGGTTTTCAACCACAAGGACATGTTCAGTGCTCTCTTTGGATACACTGGACTGGTTGATTTGTGCATGGGGACAATCTGCTCGTCTGTGTGTTCATGAAACACATGTCCAGCGCAAAGGTACGTTCTCATGTCTGGCATTCACATTCATACCATGACCGAGCATTCCGCAGGACTGCAAATGAACATGAAAATGTGTCTGCCTTCTTCTTGACAACGGAGCACTTTGAGGCTGACCCGGGGACGGTTAGAAAGAGAACTTTGATATTTTGCACGGTTGGAACCACGATTGGGTGGGTATCGACCACCCATACCGTAATTCCCTCGCCTTCCAGTATAATACAGAAGCGGATGAAGAAGAAAAAACGTTTTTGTTTCACAACATTCTGGCTTCCTTGCAAAGATTTTGCCATGATGTACACTCTTGTACTGATCCGCGAGTTTGAACAGGTCTTCCGCAGGTTTAAAACGCCGTTAACGAAGAAACCGCTAAACCCTTCAAAACTATTTTAGGATTTGCTCGCGCGAAAAGAAATCACGCAAGCTTTCAAAATCATGAGTGATCCCCGAGAGATCGATCCCAATAGGTCAAGAAAGTGAACAGAACGAATTAAACATGTAGCAAATCTATTGTTCTCCACAGGTCGATCAGCACAAGATTTCTCACGGAAACAGTCTTCTGTACACTAAATTCAGTTATGAATAGTTCACCTCCCAAATCGTCCAATGTGATCAACTGTTTGGAGGAAACAGTGTGTTACAAGAATAATGCATCACAATGAAAAAAGGAAGAGACACAAAGAGGCCATTTTTCCTCAGGTCATGCACAAGAAGTGACATGAGTATCAACTATGTACAAAAAGGGGTAAATTTCATTACGTGACTCATCAAAAAGAGGACGTTTGGCAACATCTGGGGCTCGGGAAGTGTTGCAAACATCAGACTGATTATCATCTCCTGCATCAACATCAATAGCCTGATGACTATAGTCATGGTCACCTTTCCTCATCTCGAATTCATGTTGTCTCGGTCTCTTGTTCTCTTCTTGTATCTGTAATTGCAGCTCTCGTTCTCTCTCCTCTCTTTTCTAATTGCGGCTTTAACTTTTGTTCTCTTTTTCCGCGTT
>CM065731.1:24040576-24043076 GCA_033310375.1 Conus canariensis | reverse complement strand
AGGCTGCCCCGTATTAACCCCTCCCTTTTGCCAACCCATCCCGCTCCAGTGCCCGCTCTTCCCACGTGCATGGACACGAGATGGAGAACACATCAGCTTCTTTCTTTCCTTGGCGCCACAGCGCCGTACTACGAGCTTATGCCGTAGGGTTGTCTTTTGCTCTGGAACTCCATATTTCATCATTTTCAGTTCGTGATACGTTTCATAGAAAAGGGAGGTTAGGGGTTGGGGTGTGGGGGGGGGGTGTCACTATGTAATGTTCTGCCTCACTGATTTTATTACTATTGATTTTATAAGCTATTTCGACAACATAACTTGATACGCTTCTATCAATGAATTTCAGTTATATAAAATGACAGGGTTGTCTTTTAATTAAAAGTGAACCTACTGTATAACTGTAATGTCTAGGTGATTTCAAGAATTATCTTGAAAACTACAATGACTCAGTACTGAACCAAAAGCAACTGAATTAAAGGCGAACAAGTACGAACAAGTTTAGAAGGATCAACAAAGAAAGCAACGTAAGACAGGCTATGAATTAAAAACAAACAAACAACAACTGTACTATGGTTATACAGTAAATGAGTACACACACACACACACACACACACACACACACACACACACACACACACACACACACACACATACACACACACACACACACACACACACACACACACATACACACACGCACGCACGCACGCACGCACGCAGCACGCACACACGCACGTACACACACAAGAACAAGAAAATGGAAGAAGCCAACACAAAAACAGAATGAACGAACGCGATTCGGTAAATGTCGCTGGACCTATTTTGTGTGTTCTAAAACCACTTTCAGTACTATCAGAAAGCGGAAGGATATTTCTTCTTGGGTTACAGCCCAGTGTGTATGTGTGTGTGTGTGTGTGTGTGTGTGTGTGTGTGTGTGTGTGTGTGTGTGTGTGTGTGTGTGTGTGTTTGTCAGTACAACACTATGTTAATCTGACAGTAAATGGTTTCAGTCAGTCAGTGTGTGTTTGGAGGGGGAGCGGTGCGTGCGTGCACGCGTGCGTGCGTGTGTGTGTGTGTGTGTGTGTGAGTGCGCGCGCGCGCGCAGGAGCAGCAGCAGCAGCAGCATAGCACGAGCAGCAGCAGTAGGAGAGGAGGAGGAGCATCAGCAGCATCAGCAACAATAATAACAGCAGTAGTAGTTGTATCAGCAACAGCAGCCATAACAGCAGTAGTGGCAGCAGCCGTCGTAGTAGCGGTAGAAGTTGTAGTAGTAGTTGTAATAGAGGCAGCAACAGCAGCAGCAGTAGTAGTAGCAGTGGCAGTAGCATAGTTGTTGTTGTTGCTGCTGCTGTAGTAGTCTTCTTCTTCTTCTTCTTCTTCTTCTTCTTCTTCTTCTTCTTCTTCTTCTTCTTCTTCTTCTTCTTCATACCATCGTTGTTGTTGTTGCAGTTGTTTGTTGTTGTTGTTGTTTTATATCCTTATCATTACATTGTTGTTGTGGTGCTAGTGGTGGTCGTTGTTGTTGTTGTTGTTGATGTTGTTGTCGTTGTTATTCTTGAATCCGTGCAGTGTTTTTCTTTCACGAGAAATACCGAGGGTGAGTGAGATTTTAAGTAAGAGAACCAGTGAGCAAGTAAACAAGGATAAAAATTGTGAATAATCAAGGAATGAAAAAAAAGAAACCCACGACAGAAAGCACGAAAGACAGGAAAACAAACAAGCAAACAAACAACAATTACAAAGGGTAGGCGAGACAGACAGAGAAAGACGGAAAAAAATCACTAATTAATGTGAGATGGATAGAGAGCAGCCCAGATTCACACAAACACACACACACACACACACACACACACACACACACACACACACACACACACACACACACACACACACACACACATTCTTTACAGTTTAGGATTAAACCATGTTTGGTTGAACCAGTCAACACTGAGTAAGCATAGACTGAAATTCACTGTACAAGAACTATTGAAAGCCAGGTATATTGAATTTTGGGCAAAGGAAAAGACAAAATACAGCCGTTTAGAGTTTTACAATGTCATCAAATCATCTGAATATCATATTGAATATTACTTGTTGACTGATATGGACAGTACGAAAAAACAAGCACTATGTAAATTGCATGTTAGCTCGCATGACTTAAATGTTGAGATAGGTCGTTATGCAGGTATACCACGAAATCAAAGATTTTGTACAGCATGTAATGAAATAGAAGACGAATTTCATTTTTTTTAGATAATTGTAGAATACTTATGACTTAAGAACAAAACTAAAGACACAGGTAGAACAGATGCACGATCTAACAGATGACCCAGGAAAAAGAATATTTTGTGCCAACGACTTCAAACCAAGTACTCTATTAAACTCCAGGGAACACCAAAAAATATTAGCCAGCTTTGTTTTTGAGGCATTCAAAGCCAGGCAAAATTGATAATCGAAGCACTTTTGTTGTTGTTGTTGTTGTTGTTGTTGATGATGATGTTTT
>CM065731.1:24028076-24033076 GCA_033310375.1 Conus canariensis | reverse complement strand
CGTGTGTGTGTGTGTGTGTGTGTGTGTGTGTGTGTGTGTGTGTGTGTGTGTGTGTGTAAAGTTTATACACGAGAGGACCATTTGTTCCCCTGCGAAAAGACTCCTTCAAAGAGTTGTGGGTGGCTGGCTTGTCTGTTATAAATCAAAACCTGAACTTAAGAGTTCGTGCTCCATCTCCTTCTCTCTCCCCCCCCCCCCCCCCCCCCCCCCCCCCCCCCCCCGTCTTACCTTGGTATTTTGTTTGTTGTTTGTTTGTTTGTTTTGTTTTCTTGAAACTCCTGTGTAACATTGGTTAGGAGGTTACTCGGACGAGCATCAGCATAACTGTATATTATACGAAAGAGAGAATTTGCAGAGTTTGTTTGAGTCGGATTCATGCGAAATATTACTGCGTGTTTGTTGGAGCTCACTTCCTTACATATTTAGCTTCGCAGAGTCCAGGGATGGGGGGTATGGATAACGCTATGACTATGCAAGTTGTCTTTGTTTCGGTTGCTTTAATTGTGTGTGCCAAGTATGGGTTCAACCAAACCAGGCATGAGCTGCAGAAGCGTTACGAGTAGGAGGGGGTGGTTGAGGGGGGGGGGGGGGGGGCATGCGTTGACTTCAGGCGCAAAGATAACCATCATGTCGTTCCTCTCCTTCTGCCTCCTCCGGTTTTTCCCTCTATGAATGATCATCGGCTCGCCTTGATTCCATATCTCCGGCTGGCCGTTTTGAGTGATGATCTCTCCCCGTATAGTGGACAGGTCTCTGCTGTAAAAGGTGTGGTGGGGGAGAATATCATCAGCCACTACAAGCTGTCTTTTCTTCCTCTAGGGGGCTAGGCATTGAAGCGCTTCCTCTCGATGAATCCACGATCGATCACACTTTTTAACTTTGATCTCAATAAAGAGGGTTCCCTCGGGCATGCTCTTCTCCCCCCCCCCCCCCCCCGCCCCCCCCTCCCCCCCCCCCACCCCCGTGACGAAGAGCAGAGAGTGAATACGTATCTTCACCTTTAGCTGGTTGATTAAAAGAGTTCTGTTCTGCAGGTTGCAAGCGTTCATCACTTCTTATGGTTGGGTTAGTTCTCAGTCCACCTCCTGGTCATGGAATGGCTGTCTTTTAGCCACAGTTCCACGATGAGAGCGTCAGACTGCCAAATGTTATGGCATACACGGTGATTCACGCGGGGGGTGAAAGCTTCAGCAAGCATTGATCCTACTTCCTTGAACAGACACACACACACACACACACACACACACACACACACACACACACACACACACACACAAGGAAGCACACATGGTTTACCTAAGAGAGCATGCAGCCTAGCCAGTTGATCATACTTATCTCGCGGCGAATGGTGACAGCGGTGCTCGGAAGTGATAAGTGACCTGCACCATCAATCTGGGCTCCAAAAGAAAAGAACAGTCGAGGAGCCAGTAGAGATACTTATCCTTCCTCCACGTTGATCCATGATTCCTGCTACATGAACAGCCCGCCCCGTGTGTGGTTAAAGCTGGGCGGGATGGATTCGATTCTTAATAAATTTCACGCTATGCCGCAGCGCCCACCCTCTCTCCCCCCTCCCCCCCCCCCTTCCCTCTCCCCGAACGAGAACACGTCCAATCACAGTGAAGCCATGTCTTTGTTCTTTGTCATTTGTTTGTTTTTCTTCTTTTTTTTTTTTTTTTTTTTTTTTTTTTTTTTAGCTTGATTGTCATGTTCGTCTTGCTTGTAGAAGCACTGAAGGTCGAAACGCCCTGACCCTTTTTGGACTGTTCGTTTCATTGCTTTGTGCCGGTCTTGTCATCATTCTCGGCCTGCATATTTGCCGTCCACAACACGTGTTGGAACAGGTCAGTCAGAAAGAAGCCAGTCAAGTCTTCTTCTGATGGCTCAAGGGATTGAAACTTCAGCCTCCATGCTCTGCTTAAGGAGGTGCGTTTGCAAGAAGGGACACACACGAAGTGCGCCAAAGGATGAAGAAGAAACAAAGACGTTTGTTTGGTTGAGCGCAGACCTCTAAGATCAAGTTTGTTCATGAACGAAAAGGACTTTTCTTTTCAGGCAGCGGGAAGTCATAATGGGTACAAACTAAAACTTTAATTTTCCATATATGTTTTTTTTTTAAATAAAATATGGTGCACACGAACTTTCAACGTTTGTAACACTCGAAGATACAACACTCCCCGAAAATATAAAACGTCAAAGTCTATACCACTCAAAAGATGTAATAATCCTTGCAGAGTTAAAACGACAACGTCTCTGTCACCCAAAAAATGTAATAGTCCCTGAAAATGTAAAATGCGACATTAACTATCCCTCCAAAAAAAATGAATACTCCCTGAAAATTGAAAATGCGAACGTCTGTATCCCTCAAGAGATGCAATAGTCCCTGAAAATATTTTAAACGTGAAAGTCTGTATCGCCAGAATATTTAACAGTCCCTGAAAATTTAAAACTTGAACGTCGTTATCACTCAAAAAATGTAACTGTTATTGAAAATTTGAAATGTGAACGTCTATATAACCCAAAAGACGTAACAGTCCCTGAAAATTGGAAACAAGTAAGTCTGTATCACCCGAAACATGTACCACTCCCTAAATTGTATGACTTCAAAGAGAGTAATCCATTCAAAGATAATAAATTCGTAGAGTTCACCATCAGTAGAAAACTCATGGTAATCTTCCTTAATGGATCCTGCATCTGTTGTTTGGACGCAGGTGAAAGTAGAACTCCTTGAGAGGAGCTGAACATCGTCACAAAGGCGTGTAGAACAAGCCTTCTCCTCGAAGTTTCTGAACAACAAAGCAAGAGGTAAAGTCATGTAGATCTGCAATGCTCAAGAAAGGGGCCATGTTGGCAGCTGTTATTTTCCCAGTACAAGACATCTATTCTTCTCCCATTATGTGCGAGGCCATAGTCCGATATTCGAAAGATAAGCGCTCAGGATTCTTTTCTTCATTCATGTCTTTTTCATTTATTTGTTTATTTATGGGTGTGTGTGTGTGTGTTTTTTTTTTTATCTTTTATCTTATTTCATTTTTTTTTCCATTCCCATTCCATGAATAAAGTGGCAAGAGATCAATCGCAAATGAAAAATTGACGATTGTTGCTGTGCAAAAAAAAACTTTCACCTTTTTTACATGTGATGGTCGTATAAACATGTTCCTTTTTTTTCTACAACACCACCACCTCCAATAAAATCAGTAACAGTTTCTATCGAAATACTGTGTTCTAAAACTGGATTGTTATCTTTGACATAGACTTCTCGGTCGTTTCATGTAAATCGTTACAACCACTATCCCCCCCACCCCCTCACTACTATCCTCTCTCTCTCTCTCTCTCTCTCTCTCTCTCTTCTCTCTCTCTCTCTCTCTCTGAGACAGTCGGGGATCTCTTAGAACAGAGGGTGCGTTTTTGGAGCGAGGATAAATGGATGAATGCGAGTTAGTGCTTCATGTTTGTGTTTATGCGTGTAAGGTGTGAGAAGGGAATGAGAACTATGTGTTAGGACTGAGCCCAGTGGGAAATGGTAGGGTAGGAAGGGATGGCCTTTAGGGAAGTCTCCAAATCTAATTAGATAGTTCACGAATGAGCTATTTTATGCTTTAAATATTATAAATACTTGTACCTTTTCAACAATGTGGCCGATTTTTTCCTCCATGAAGTTTCCAGAGTTTTCCTACTTTCATCATTTTTAAAAAAATTTTCCTCATTCTTCAATGATGCCATGTGTCAAGTCGTTGTAGCCCCCCCCCCCCCCCCCCCCCCCCCCGCCCCCTCCAGCCTTTGCCTTACTGGCTTAAGCTGAAGGCAATGAATGGTCAAAGCGTCTCTCTCTCTCTCTCTCTCTCTCTCTCTCTCTCTCTCTCTCTCTCTCTCTCTCTCTCTCTGTGTCAGCAATATGTTCATTGAAAATGTATGCAAATGGAGGGAGGAGCCCACAATGGAATACCCCTTAAAAAGGCAACAAGTTCTTACTAAACCTTCGGGACGATCATTTGGGAGCAGTTTTCCCCCTTCATGTTTGAATCATGTGTGTGCACTGCGGCTTCCAATGTCACGGACGAGAAGGTTGAGTAATGATGTTTATTCATTGTACGTTTGTTTCTCTCCTTTTTACTTTTTGTTTGTTTGTTTTTTGTGTGTGTGTGTGTTTTGTTGACTTTTAGTGAGCGTTAAGTGAACCGTTGACTATACAGTTATTGGCTTTACTCAAAGTCAGGCTAAAATGGTCATGTGAGATGAGGAGAGTACAGCGACGGTGAAGGACACGAAATAAAACTGGGTCATCCGGAAGAGCGCAGACCTTTGCCATTGTCGGATTGACCATGGCCCTGCCCTTTGGCCCTGAATTACAGGAAAGGAAAACAAAACGAAACAAAACAAAACAAAACAAAGCAAACAAACAAGGTGTGTTCACTGTAACACTGGAGATGAACATGGGATCTAGGGAGGTAGGATGTTTATTCTCAGTAGTTAACTTTCGTGAGTAAGTCAGTTCATGAGTGGGATAAAGACGTCAGGGGAAGAGTAATAGAAGGGTGGGCGAAGATAGTGGCTCCCCCTCCCCACCCCCCACCCCACACCCTTTGTTTTAAAAAAAAAAAACTTATTTACCTTTTTTTTTTAAAAGATCAACCCTTATATCATTAGAAACATTTCCTTTTCCCTGAAAAATGTAGTACTTGACAGAGAATGACCAATTTAAGAACAGTATCTCAGCTGTGATATTTTCAGTGGAAATTTAAATTGTAATCATAAATAGTTAACGTACAATAAGCTGTGTTTCAGTGATATTCATTTTCAGTGAGCGGGGCAAGGGAAGGAGGGAGGGAAGGAGGTGGAGGTGGGGGGGGGGGGAGTAACAATCTTGTTGAACGGATCCACGATCCAGCACCACAATACAGATCCGCATCGGATTTTGATGAGTTCGTTCTTGAGCCGCACGCTATCTTTCTTCCAGGTCTGTTTAACATCGACGAGTCATGGAGCGGACAAGGAGGCTA
>CM065731.1:24015576-24020576 GCA_033310375.1 Conus canariensis | reverse complement strand
TACTCCTTTTCACCCTTCAATCTTTGCTCTCCCCACCCCCATCCCCCACCCCCCCCCCCATTCCCACCCCCTGCTCCGACCTCATCCTTCAGCCTTCTATCCTGTGCACGTGTTCGCACAAAGGAGAGCAGTGAAATAAGGCCTGAGTTCTGTAGCTGCGTTGCAGCACGTTGAAATAGCTAAATGTAATGAAATCTCTCTCTGACATATTCCATCTGTCCTCGTTTCTTTGCTTCACGCCCTTGCACACATGGATGACGGAGGAACCAGAACATAAAATGAGAAAGACACAGAAGAATGGATGGCGGAGGCAACTATATGAATCAACGCCCTTCGCTTCCCCAAAGTTGGAGTATGGCTGTCTTAATGGCGAGATAAAAAAAAAACGGTCATACACACAAAACTCCACTCCCTTTGTTGGGGATATGGGATCAATCCTTGCCTGTCTGTACAGGGAATGTCTGCAGGAGTATTAGCCTGTGTACGCGGGAGGAAAAAAAACGTCCTTTGCATGGGGAAATGGGGGGGGGGGGGGCACTTTGATGGAATGTGTCTGATTCCAATGGCCCCCCAAAAAAAACTTTCCATGGGTGGAGAGCTCTCCCAGGCATTACAGTCTTGAACATGTCCAGATTGTTGTCATCAGTCATCTGACTTACTGCCAGACAAAGTACTTGTGACTATCATTATATCATTACGTTTCTCTAGGCACAGGGTATTAGAATCTCCCTACACCATAAGCAATGATCAAGACCTGAATTTACCCCCCGTCTCCCACATACACAAACATCTCTCTCTCTCTCTCTCTCTCTCTCTCCGCTCTCTCTCTCTCCTCTCTCTCTCTCTCTCTCTCTCTCGCCTCTCTCTCTCACGAGTACAACTAGACAAAACAATATTTCTGCAGTGCACCAAATGTCCCTGGAAATGCTTAAACAGTTAAACGACATTGAACCCCCAATTGTTCTATTCCACTTTTACTTTTATCATCACTCTCTCGGAAAGGAAAGGGGGAGAAAAATCGCACCAGTACGTCAACAAAAATCAGTATAAGAATGATGGGCAAGTCAAGAGTACCAACAGAAGATACGTTATGTAATGACCCATACGAATGAAAGCCATTTATGAAGAGACAGTTCCATTAGAGCTCAGGAAGACAGGACCCTGAAGCATTGCATCCCTAATACTTGACATTCAATAGCTCTTCCTCTTCTGGTTGGCCAGGTGAGGAAGTTCTTCAGTGAGGACGGTCAGTATGTCCTCTTGGTTAGAGGAGGAGTGACTGTCCAAGACAGAAAACCTCGTCAGGAACTTTCTGGGAATGAGGAGTTGTGAGTCGAATGATACATCAAGGGAAAGATTAGCTCTGAATTCGTGAAATAGACGTTCCTTGAAGTACCACTGTATTGAAAAAGATATATCTTAGAATGAGCGTGTCACCATAATGATTGAATTATATTACTTTTAATGCGACATTGTTAACTGTCAAGTTATGAAACGAGCAAGTCAAAACTAGAAAAGGAAGAAAGGAAAAGAAAAAGAAATATAGAAAGCAGCAAAAAGCTTGATACAAATCAAATTCGGCTAGATCATGTCGTTCCATTTATCCATTCCCTGGGGTACCTGGAAGAAAACGAAACTCTTTTTGCCCTTATGCAATGCAAACCACATTAATAATTCACAACTTCATTTCCCCTTTCCCTGCCAGCTGCCAATGCGTCTACACGACGAAAAACAGGTTTTATTCGTGTCAGGTGATTGTAAGGAATTAAATAGCTTTCTGTAGCTTTTGTCAGTGATGTGTGTGTGTGTGTGTGTGTGTGTGTGTGTGTGTGTGTGTGTGTGTGTGTGTGTGTGTGTGTGACAGAGATAGTGAATGTGTGTGTGTGTGGGTGTCTTTGTGAGTATGTGTGTGTGTGTGTGTGTGTGTGTGTGTGTGTGTGTGTGTGTGTGTGTGTGTGTGTTCTTTAGTTTTACGTCTGTTCACCCTTAAGTGATATTAGACGGGAAAGGGGGGGGGGAGAGAAAATAGGAGAAATAATGGTATGAAGGTAGAGATTGTTTATGCATGCGTTGATATTGTTTTGAGAGTGTGTGGTAGTAACAATTATGTGTTTTTCCTACATGCCTACACTTATAATTCTATATAATGATCAAGCTTTAAATGGGATATGAATTGTTGAAAATGACAGAATTAGTAGAAAAGAAGTGAGGTTTACTCTGTGCGTGTGTGTGTGTGTGTGTGTGTGTGTGTGCGCGCGCGCGCGCGCGCGCGCGCGCGCGCGTGTGTGACAGAGAGAGAAAGAGACAGAGAGCATGTGTGTTTATGTGTAAATGTGTGTGTGCGCGGTGTGTGTGTGTGTGTGTGTGTGTGTGTGTGTGTGTGTGTGTGTGTGTGTGTGTGTGTGTTGTGTGTTCATGTGTGTGTGTACATGTGTGTGTGGTGTGTGTGTGTGTGTGTGTGTGTGTGTGTGTGTGTGTGTAGTGTTCCCCTTCTCGCTCTCTCTCGCTCTCTCCTCTCTCTCTCTCTCCTCTCTCTCTCTCACTCTCTCTCTTTCAGGTGTTCTTTCACTACCTCTCATCTACTAGTTCTCGTTGAAAGAAGTGGAATGAAAGAATATTTTCTGCCTCTCTCCGTACAGTTGCTGCTGCTCCTCCTCCTCCTCCTCCTCCTACTACTACTAGGTATACATATCTCAGCTACCACCACCACCACCATCAAATCACACCACTCAGCATACATCATATTTCTCCTTTGCCACTCGCACTGCGTTTATGTCCCAACCTTTCCCAACCTCTCCTCCCAGCGCATTCCAATGCCCCACTCCCTCCTGCCCCCCCTCCACCCTCTTGCTGCTCTACCTCCACCGCTTCCCGCCCACATCCTCCACTGCACATAAAGTAAAAGCGCAGGGCAGACATCCTTCAATATACGCACAATGCCACCCGGACATCGTTGTCATCTTGCGCAGACCACTCTTCAGCCTCTGGGAAAAAAAACAAAAAAACCAGGCAGGCTCATCATCACAAGAATCAGAGGGGCACAAGGGGCCGGCAAAACAGCGTCCCTCCCATATCAATCACTCTCACTAACTCCTGTCTAGCCGGGCTGCCGGCTCGCTCCCATTGTTCCTACAACAGTGGAAATCACCACCATAGCAATCAGGATAACAGGATAATAATTTTCTTTGTCCAAAAGATGGAAAATTCATTTTCGACAGCACAGCAACCATATACCCGGTCCACACACAACACACACACACACACACACACACACACACACACACACACACACACACACCACACACACACACAGAGAGAGAGAGAGAGAGAAGAGAGAGAGAGAGACACAGAGAGAAATGAAAAGGAAAGGAAAAAGAGACAGACAGACAGAGACAAAGGCAGGGAGACAGAGGGAGAGACAAAAATAAAAGACAGAGAGAGGGAGACAGAGAGACAGACTTTAGGTAACTGTTCCGCCTTATCAGTGTAAGAGTTATGGATAAGGAGGTAATAGGCAGGTAAGTAGTATGGACAGAAGATACCCTTGTATGCAGGCCATTAATCTTCCAGTATTGGGCCAGCTCCATACATCGCCTTAAGCACAGTAAATACCAGCTTCTGCAAGTTCCACATCTTCAAAATGCATGCCCAGCTGGAGTGTGACTTAGGAGAGAATATCACCAACCTCGGTTATCTCTACGCAACCAAGATTTCCCTAAGGGTAAAGGGTTGTGGCAGTTCTAGCATTTAGACTCTAGACAGTGCTATGCAGCCAGCCCTGTCTTCGGTGTTCCGTCGTGCCAAACATGAAATTATGGAGTTTGAAGGGAAAAACGAAAACTGGGGGTGTGTGGGTCTGTGTGGGGATTGGGTGTGTGTGTGGGGGAGGGGGGGGGTGGAGGTAGGCTGTGGGATCTCTGCAGTGTATTGAGCTCTTCATTTGACTCAGTGGGCTTGCAGTATGAGAGTCAGGAACAGAGCAAATGTCTTTGACGTTTTATTGCTATAGTCTGGCACACTGCCCAGGGCATCCACAGAGCCATCAACACGTGGTGGAGTTAAGCACATCTCTGGAAAAGTTAAGGCACAATACAAGCAAATTCAATCGACAAACAACCTGGTATACACAGATGTGCAACTGCAGACTGTATTTCCTAACGTGCAGAATTTGAATAGGCCGCTGCTGCTGCTGCTGCTGCTCTGTGTGTGTGTGTGTGTGTGTGTGTGTGTGTGTGTGTGTGTGTGTGTGTGTGTGTGTGTGTGTGTGTGATCACTCCTATCTCCACATGGATGTTGACACAGGAAGAGGGGAAGGTGACCAATCTTCACGAAAATTAGTTGCTAGAAACTTACCATGCCTAGAGCTCCCTTCCTGTCCCCTCTCTTGTCTGTCCTACTACCCCTGCATATTATCGCATACATAGCTGGAAGTTTAGTTCAGGCCTTTGTCACTGAAAGTGTATAAAAAAAAATCACCCATGCAAACCAGGGACAAGCAAGACGGAGGATAAGTACATTGGCAACTTGCTGATAGAGTTGCGCATGTAGAAGGTAAAGTTATCCATCACTTCCTGCTGATCCAATTGGCCTTCTGTCTCCTTCCTGTCTCTCTCTCTCCACACACACACACACACACACACACACACACACACACACAAACGCGCGCGCACGCATGCACGCACGCACGCACACACACACACACACACACACACACACACACACACACACACACACACACACACACACACACACACACACACACGCCATGGTTTGCGTGGGCGAAGGCTTCGTGCAAGCAGTAGTCCGCCCTCACTGAACCACAAGCTTGCGAACGTGGTTAGCTGAATTACAGCCCAGACAATGACAGTCTTCTCATGGTACATGGTAACGGCAGCGCCTGGAAATGATTAATGACTTTAGCGAGAGAACTGGATTCCAACATAACTGACAGAGGGAAAGCGTGGAGAGATGCATATCCTTTCCCCTCTTCATCTAAGGAA
>CM065731.1:24008076-24010576 GCA_033310375.1 Conus canariensis | reverse complement strand
ATGCAAGTGGGGAGGGGGGAGGCTCAGTTCTATGCAAGCCCATCGAAGCTGTTTTGAAAACGACATGTATATGTTTGTCAAGCATCAGCAAATCTCGGCTACTGACAATTTACGCTTATGGCCGAGACTGTATTGCCACTGCTGCTGCAACTCTGAATGTTTTGGGAGGAAGCGTATTCCATCTATTATCATCATGCCACATGGAGTCATGTCGTGGACAGTTGATCTTCTGTGGGGGAGAAGAAAATCCCACAGGACACATTGGCATGAGAATGAATCTAATGCAGACAGAGGAAATGGGAGGACATCAGGGAGCAGAAGGTCTGTGCTTCATCAGCTCTCAGTGACAGAATTGTGACAGATAGAGCAGCTTTGTCTGAATCTGACCAATGGTGGCTGAATACACCCAACAAGGCCACCACCAGCTTAAACATCTCTCCCTCTCTCTCTCTCTCTCTCTCTCTCTCTCTCTCTCTCTCTCTCTCTCTCATGAAATATGCATCAAATAAGTACCAGGCTTGAAGCAGAGAGAGAGAGAGAGAGAGAGAGAGAGAGAGAGAGAGTACTTGCTTCTGCTCACACACACACACACACACGCGCACGCACGCACGCACGTACGCACGCACGCACGTACGCACGCACGCACGCACGCACGCACACACACACACCACACACACACACACACACACATACACACACACACACACACACACACACATAAATAGCTAGGTATTGAACGCTCAAACATAGCAATGAGATTTTAATGTTTGCAAAGTCCATTCCGAAATCGAAAGAAAGAAAGAAAGAAAAAGATGACTCAAGGAATGAAAGGAGAAAGAGAAGAAAGAAAAATGAAAGAAAGAAGGAAAGAAAGGAAAAAAAGAAAGAAGGAAAGAAAACGTGTATTCAATAGAGACAAACTTACCTTCTAGCAGACACACATGCTTATGGATAGTCAAAAGGCAGAGCAGTAACAAAACAGGAATGCATGAAAATTGCTCACTGAAGCATATGAAAGGGTGCACGTTAGGTACCGGGACGGAGGTGCTAAGTTACTAGTCTTATCAAAGCACATCTGGAGATAGCGCTCCACCCTCCCCCCTACCATCCCCAGGGCATTAAAGCTCCTGAAAGTGTACAGCGCTTTGCCATTCCTCTTCTGCCTGACTGGCTGAGAAAGTTGTTAAGTGAAGACTACCGTTACATCCCTCCGGTCACAGGATGTGTGAGGTGACTGACACGGGTCCCCCAGAGGCAAAGGGGAGAGTGTGGGACATGATAGGCACTGCTGAGAGAGTGTCATGTTCTGAGTCTACAGACACACTCCCACCCACACCCACACCCACGCCCCGTCTCTCTCTCTCTCTCTCTCTCTCTCTCTCTCTCTCTCTCTCTCTCTGGCTGCCTCTTAGGATTTCCAAGTGCCAAACCTCTCCGCCTTTCTTTAACCCCCTCCCTCTCTCCTCCGTCCCCTTACACACACACACACACACACACACACACACACACACACACACACACACACACACACCACACACATATGTATATATATATTATAAAATATATAATTTTATATTATATCATCTCCCTCTCTCTTGTTCTCTCTCCATTCTCTTGCCCTCTTTCTGCAAAGTCAAGAAAAAGAGACACAATTTGAGCAGCATTCCAGATGCATTGAGATATTGTGTACCATCTTGTGAAGATTATATACACGTTTTATGATCACCGACAAGATGAATTGAAACCCAGGTTTTCTTTCTCCTTCTTTTTTTCCCCTTTCATTTCAGTGAAAAAAAGAGAAGAGCAGAATCTCCTGACAGTGATAGTGTCATTATGGAGAGAGGTATATGAACGAACACTTTGAACAGCAAATGGTGCGGACAGATATAGTATGTCATTGGTTCTATAAGTGCATTTCTTTCCCACAGGAAGATATTATTCTAATGTGTAACAGTCGAGAAAGTATACAGTTCCCCAGTATCCGTCTTCTGACTGAGCAGTTTAGGGTGTTCTTGAGGGGTGATCATTGTCACATGCCTCTGGCTGTGACGCATATGAATGTTTCAGTACGCCGGCGCTTTACCTGATTTTCTCAGCAGTGAGGTTAGGGAATGATAATTGACAGATATTCTGACAGACGATTCTGACCCTCGTACACCCCCATCTCTCTCATACTCTCTCTGTCTCTCTGTCTGTGTCTCTGTCTCTCTCTGTCAATCTCTCTCTCTCTCTCTCTCTCTCTCTCTCTCTCTCTCTCTCTCTCGCTCTGTTTTGGCTCCATTCTGTCTATGTGTACTCGCCTCCCTTCCCTAGCCCCCTTCAACCCTTGCTCCCCACCCATTATACTATGCTCTCTCTATCTTTCTCACATTTTCTCTCGAAAATTAGAACAAATTGAGACTTGATTTCTGGAGCGCAAAGGATGTGTCATGGCATAGTAAAAAAAAAACAAAACTAGAGATCATGAAAACTCGTATATTCTATTTTGTCACCGTATCTT
>CM065731.1:23993076-23998076 GCA_033310375.1 Conus canariensis | reverse complement strand
TGTCCTGGGGACGATAATATCTCTATCAGTGTGACCCTAAAACGAAGCCAAGATCTTCAGGGTGCATATTCCTTTCGACGATCTTACAGAGGTCAAATAGTTTACCGCACTGCATCATGGTCTCTTTCTTGAGCTTGATTGGCCATGCGAGAAAAGTGACGCTGGGTTAATGACAAATAGTTCAGCATTATGATAACAATAACTAGCATGACCTATGTTCCACACTGAATGCTGTGTGCAGTTTCTAAGTAAATTGTTTAACATTGAGGTACTCTCTCTCTCTCTCTCTCTCTCTCTCTTCTCTCTCTCTCTCTCTCACACACACACACACACACACACATACACACACACACACACACACACACACGCACGCACGCACGCACACACGCACGCACGCACACACACATACACACATACACACACATACACACAATCCCAGAGGCACTATACATGTTATTTATTCTGGGAAATACCGTCGACGCAGTGGAAGACGTTAGTGTTTGAAGAGTGGCCCTGAGAACAGAGTGCTCGGCTTGAAAATAATAATGATCTGGATGCACGTTTTGCGTTTTACATGGACATTTTTCTTCCTCTCTTTTTTCTATCAGAATCAAAATACTCTTTTGAGTGCTTGTTTTTTTTTTAATGTGACAACAAACCACATGTCCAGTGTACAACGTGCAGTTAAGTACGCGAAAGAATCGATGATAATAAAGATGTATCTTTGATAAAATGGGTAAGAAATCTCAATCTGATAGCTTAATGCCAAAATATGCAAGCAGGAAATAAGCGCAGCTCCAGGTCTGCCGGTCAACGCTCTTGTGGAAATGGCCATCGTATGATTTTTGGACACCAGCGCACCGCTACTACTGACGGTTTACGCCTATATACAAGACTGTATTGCTCATGTTGGTGGACGGTTTAGGAGGAAGCGAAGTCCATCTCTTCTCATCGTGCAGCATGAGGTCCTTTTTTGGTCTCCTGTGGGGCGAAAGACAATTCTGCAGGACAGATTGGCATGAAGAAGATGCAGGCAGGAGAGGAGATGGGAGGACATCAGGGAGCAGAAGGTCTGTGCTTCATCAGCTCTCAGTGACAGAACTGCGGAAGATCGAGAGGTTTTGTCTGGAACTCACCAGCAGTGGTTCAAAGTCTCCTGCAGGGCCACCACCAGCGTAATAAACATTTTTTTTCAGCCGTCTTTCCTTTCTTTTATTTATAAGAAAACACGCCCAAAGTATTCTTCAAACTAGTAGTAGGATTCCACACCCACATTTTCGTGCATTCATTCTTCCATCGGTCGACTTACAGAAGTCTTGATCTGTTGGTTCTTTCATATCACAAAGCATATCAAATGATTGACGTTCACGACCTGTCAGACTCATATGGATACCCTACGTTAAAATGAAAAGTCAAAGCAAATAGTAAACCTTCGCTTTTGTTTTTCACGTTGATATATTCATCTTGGATTTTTTACGGGCAAAGAAGCAGAGAGGTACGTATACACACTTTCGTACAAAATGGAAAGGGGCGAGAAAGAGAGAGAGACAGAGAGAGAGAGACAGAGAGAGAGAGAGAGAGAGGAGAGAGAGGAGGGAAGAAGAGAGAGAGGGAGTGAGAGAGAGGGAGAGAGAGAGAGAGAAGCAGACAGACAAACAGACAGACAGAGAGGGAGTGCTTGCTTGTATTAATGCACAAGCACATGGAAACAGCTAATATAATGAATACATCCAGAGTGCATTAGGAAAGGAAAAGAAAGAAAGAAAAAAGAAAGAAAGAAAAGAAAGAAAAGAAAAGTAAGAAAGAAAGAAAGAAAGAAAGAAAGAAAGAAAGGAAAGAAAGGAAGGAAGACAGAAAACATGGATTTCAAATACACAGACTAACTTACCCTCTGACAGACCCACATGCTTATCGATAGTCGAAGGGAAGACCGGAACAAAATGCCAGTGCAATGCATGTTGCGCACTGAACCATGTGAAACAGCACCCCTGTTAGTAAGCAGACAGAGGTGTTATGTGATTAGTCTAATCAAAGCACATCTTTCCACTGGGAGAAAGCCTTCCATCCTTTCCCCTCCTGCCTGTGTGTCTGCGTGTCTGTGTGCGTGTGTCTGTCGGTCTGTCTGTCTGTCTGCCCGTCTCTCTCTCTCTCTCTCTCTCTCTCTCTCTCATCTCTCTCTACTCTATCTATCTATCTCCCACTCTCTATATATTGTTACCTGATAATAAATAGTAGCAGTGATAACAATAATAGAAATGACAACAGTAACAACAACAACAACAACAACAACAACAACAACAACAACAACAACAAAGCATAAGAGCATCAATATTGAATTTCAAAAGCATTGTCGTCGTCGTCATCATCATCATCATCATCATCATCATCATCATCATCATCATCATCATCATCACTCTCATCATCATCATCATTCTCGGCATTATTATCCCAATCACAACCACCATCATCGTCATCATCATATTGACATTAGGTTTTGTCCCGATGCATGTGGGATTTAAAGTTCCGGTGATGGTCTTCTCTTTACTGTCACATTCACTGGAAATCTGCTGAGAAATTCCTCTAAAATCTACCACGTTAATCGCAGTCCGTGTCGAAGATGGGGACATAATTGCACTCAGTCGTCAGCAAGTGATTTGCTCGCTCTCTCTCTCTCTCTCTCTCCTCTCTCTCTCTCTCTCTCTCTGTATGTGTGCATGCATGCATGCTTGCATACATGTGTGTGTGTGCGTGCGTGCGCGCGCGCGCGGTGTGTGTGAGAGTGTACTGTGTGTGTGTGTGTGTGTGTGTGTGTGTGTGTGTGTGTGTGTGTGTGTGCGCGCGCGCGCGCGCGCGTGTGTATGCGTGTGTGTTGGGGAGGGGGGGGGGCGCACGCGCGTACGCACGTGCTCGCTCTAAGTTCTAACACATTTTTTACTTTTCATTTCCTAACGAAGCTGTAGAACAACAGTAGTGAGCAAAACATTAATGAGCCAAAGATGGCTATTGCAAAATGCAATTCAAATATGTGAATTCACTTATTCTTAAACTAAAATAAAGGAATAATGGGACTGTGAAAACATGAAACAAAAAATTTCCACATAAATGAAACATAACATTAAGAGATAATCAGACACTACAACTTAAAAAAAAAAACAAAAAAAACAAAGAAACAAACAAACGAACCAAAAATCCAAAACAAAGCAAACCAAAACAAACAAATGACAACAAACAACAACAAGAAAATTTGAAACAAACAAGCAAACTTCATGTAATTTTTGTCCATCTAAATCATTTTATAATGATTTGTCTTGGACGTAATGATCAAAGAAACAGTGACTATTTTGGAAACAGTAAAACAACTGCAGTGGCTGCCATCCAATATGGGGGAGGGGTGGGAAGTGGGCAGAAAACAATCCTTGAATAAGTGACATGACAGCCACAGACGTTGTGAAGTATCCAGTTCAAGGGGAGAGAGGACAGCATAATCCTTTAAGAATTCAAATAACAGCTGCAGAAGGTACTAAGTATTCAGTTTTCCATGCGTACAGGAGAGAGAGAGAGAGAGAGAGAGAGAGAGAGAGAGAGAGAGAGAGAGAGGGGGGGAGAGAGAGAGAGAGGGAGACAGACAGACAGACAGACAGACAGACAGGCAGACAGAGTTTGGTTGTGTTAGCACACATACACATAGGGGCAGCTGAGTATGGTGCGATCAAGCAGAGCAACAATATCTAAATGCTTGCAGAGTCTGTTGCAGAAAAGAAGATTTTGGAAAAAAAAAAAGCTCTTCTGATGTAGTCCTGTAAATTGGAAAAAAAAAACAACTAGTGGATCAATACACTCAGACAAACTTACCTTCTTAAAAACAAACATGCTTAATTAAGGACAGTCAAAGGGCAGAGCAGTATAACATGTCAATACAACGCACATTTGGGCACTGAACTGTGTAAAAAAAGCACCCTTAAGTTCAGTGAACGGAGGTGCCATGTGATTAGTCCTATCAAAGCACATCATGCCGACAGAAGACAGCGCTCTAACCCCAGTCCTTCTAACGGAGGGTATTAATGTCCAGAATCTGTACAACGTGTTTTTACCATCCCTCTTCTGCCTGATTGGCTGAAGAAGTTGTTAAAGTGAAGACAGTCGGTGATTCCTCCCGGTCACAGCACGTGTGAAATCATTGACAGCCCCCCCCCCTCCCTCCTTTCCCATCCCCCACCCGTCCTCCCTCTTTCCCTGAGGCAAAGGGGAGAGCTGGACAAGAAAAGCACCGGCAAGAGAAGGTAAAATTCGGAAGTTACTGCCTCATTCCAACCCTTATGCCCCATCTCTCTCTCTCTCTCTCTCTCTCTCTCTCTCTCTCTCTCTCTCTCTCTCTCTCTGTTGCTCTTAGTCAGCAAAGGCAATGAAAAGAGACAATATAGATGGAGCTCTTTGGGTGTATGGGGTATTCCAACATTTTTCTAGAGGTCATTCAAATTCTCTCGGACGTCAACACATTTTGTAATTACAGACACAAAGACTACCCCGAACCCAGGTTTTTCTTTGTATTTTCCTTCTTTTTTATTGTTCAGAAAAAAAGAGAAGACTATCTTAACGGTGACAGTAACATCACGGGCTGAAGTGTGAATGAACACACTCTGAAAAACGAATGGTACTGCCAGAGACGCAATCTGATGGATTCCATCAATGCATTCCTTTCTGCAGGAAGATATCGTTCCAAGGTATAATAGTCGTAAAACTATACAGTTACCCATTATCAGTCTTCTGACTGACTCGTCTTGAGCGGAAACTATTGCTAGGTACCTCTGGTTATAGCACGTATGAATGTCTTGATACTTGGGCACTTAACTGGATTTTCTCAGCAGCAAGCAGGGATGGAAATCGACAGATATGCTGACAGAACGTGACCCAGCAACACCTCTCTCTCTCTCTCTCTCTCTCTCTCTCTCTCTCTCTCTCTCTCTCTCTCTCTCTCTCTCTCTCTCTCCCTCTCTCCCCCT
>CM065731.1:23985576-23988076 GCA_033310375.1 Conus canariensis | reverse complement strand
TGATATTGTTTTGGAATATTCCTGTGATCCGCACTCGGAGGATGATTGCTTGTTCTGGTTCGTGAAGCAGGAAGAAAGAAACATGACGTCAGAGGAATGTGTCAAACTGGCCAGTCTCCGGAAAGGAAGACGCACCCGCAACACAGAACATGCAGGAACCAAAGCGCGTGCTCTACGGCGGCTGCAGGCTCTCCACGGATTGATCCAGTTTTACCTGGGGTGACCGTCATCTACAGAACTGACAGTAAACGCATACCAGTAAAATTTTCTCGTACATTGTCATATAAAGTGAAAGAAAAGACATTCCATGTCAATGAAATCGAGTTGCGTTTTGTCATTGTACATCGCGCCGATTTGCTAAATGGGCTTAACAGCTTATTAGCATTAAAGTTCGTTCGTTCGTTCTCTCTCTCTCTCTCTCTCTCTCTCTCTCTCTCTCTCTCTCTCTCTCTCTCTCTCTCTCTCTCTCTCCCCTCTCTCAGTGTTTACAAGTGCATGCACGTTACTGATTCAGTGCTGCATGTATATCTGTTTCCTTCTCTGAAGACTGTCAGTAGGAATTGGTCATAGTCTGTGTTCCAGACCAAGATACTTTAAAAAAAAAAATGTCCTAAGCATGTTCTTTTCATATATATTTCCATATGTAGAATGGTCGCTGATCTTTTCTTATACAGACCACATTTTTAACCTCCAACTCGTTGAAAAAAACATCATACAAATTTGAAACCATACAAACACCTTGAACAGATTCGATGGAAGTGTCTTCAACCTCTGAAGACTGCTTGTAATTAAAATTAAAAAAATGCTATTGTACGTACGTTTTGTCGACAAGTGCATGCTTTCATTGCAAACACCGATATCACTAAAGTTTTTTTTTTTTTTCAACTGCGTCGCTGAGATAGTCCAACATCAAACTGGAGAGAAAAGGGGGTGTAGCACAGGAATAATACAAGACTTCTTGGTGGATAACTCAGTAGAGCATTCCATGTATCTTAGAAATGTCCTATCAAATGACACTATGGCAGTGAAAGAGAAACAACAACCCCTCCCCTCTAGCAGAAGCTCAGCTGGAGGCTAGGGAAAAATTCCTAACTCACTATTCGCAGAACACTCTGCCATTCACTTGCTTTCAAAGAAGATCTCCTCTGTTGCGTGTTCGTTCCGAAGCATCAAATCTGAATTTAACCGGAGAACATCCTAATATTCCGTATAACTGCAAGGTTAACAAACAAGGGGATATCCTCATCGCGCAGGTATAATATTTGATGGGCAAATGGTGTCTTTCAAGGGAGATTACCCTCTATTTTTTTAAAATAAATTTTCTATTGAAGCTCTTTTAAAACATCTTCCCTAAGTAGTGGCCTCCGTATGGCAGAGTTGATACTGTTTTACACTGAAAGAGTGGCGTCTCCCTCATCTATGTCATGCATGTATTCTCTTCAGAAAGGCATTCACTGAAACGCATTCCTTATCCATGTCTTCGCTGCTTCACTGGATCCAGTGATATCACCCTTGACAACGAAGTCTTAGAGAGGTTGAATATAGCCAAATATTGAGCCCATGTAATTAACAGACAGTTTCCCTGGGATGTGCTGTTTTCACATCAGCAACACATATAAACCACCTCTTCAATGGCGGGGCTTTGGTGGGACTGGCAAGACACGTGAACTCTTAGGAAGAGGTTCAAGGAGCCCCCGAGACGCCAGCACAGTGCGGCTGAATGCTGAGGATAAGGATTAGTGGGAATGGCAGCTGTGTGACATCAGGAACCGTGCGACTGATTCTCAGAGAAGAGCTGGAGTGTTGAGACATTTTACAGACAGGTTGAAGAAGAAATCGCAGACACAGAAAGTGCTCCCAACAACCAGCACTTCCCCTTATCATCCAGCAGAATCAATTGTAGCTCATGAGTTGACCGAACCCCATGTGAGAGACACGTACATGTCTGACCCTCTGTGTCTTCGGAATGTATTTAATTTACGAGGCGGAGGTGGGACTGGAACTCGTGCGCGCGCGCGCGCACACACACACACACACACACACACACACACTCGCACGCACGCACGCACGCACGCACGCACGCACGCACACGCGCGCATGTACGCACGCACGCACGCACACACACACACACACACACACACACACACACACACACACACACACACACACACACACATGCACGCAGAAGAGTCGACGATCAGCATCATCAGAAAGTATGTTGCAGAGGAAGTAGAAAACTGTCTTTGACCTACGTTCTCATTCCGTAGTAGCCTGCCATTACCATTCTCATCAAATGTGTCCTCTTCAAAGAGTACCTGAAGTGGCGCAGAAGAAAAAAGGAAGAATTAGGACACAGTTTAGAAGCTGTTGGTTGTAGTGGTAATGGAAGAGGGTATATAATCAGGGCAGATGGAGGCAAACGGTGACAGTTTCTTTGAAGGATCGCTGCACAGACGGGGAACGACACTGGCTGACTAGCCAGTCGCTTTCATCTGCGTTT
>CM065731.1:23973076-23980576 GCA_033310375.1 Conus canariensis | reverse complement strand
CCTGGCTGGCGGAGGAAGTTGTTAAGTGAAGACTATCGTTACATTCCCCCCCCCCCCCCCCCCCACCCTCTGCCGGTCACAGGACGCGTGAAGTGGTTTACAGTGGCTCCCCATGGGGTATGGGCAGAGTTGGGAAGAATGGCACCCGCTGAGAGAGGGCCATGTGGTGAAATTCTTGTCTGTACAAGTGGACAGAGGAACGCGAAACTTTGTTTTGGTTTTGTCTGAGACAAAGAGTCCGTCTGCGAAGTTTTTTTTTACTTCTAGGTCTTAGGGGTACTGCCTTGAATGTCTTTGACTTTGTCAGATTTTGGAAGATATTAATGCTGATGCAGAGGGGGTAGGTGTGTGCAGCACAACTTGCTGAGGGGTGCACTGACAGGAACTCATCAGGTGAAGGTCGCTGACGGAAACCGGTGGTGATGTTTCCTGTTCTGTGACTGCTCTTGGGTCTCCACATTGACTTGAACCATCCTGGGGGTCTGTCACCGCTGCAGGTTCCCAGTGAGGGTCCATTGTGGAGGTGGTCAGGGACACGGGGCCAAGGAGATGGACAAACGTAAGAGGGACGTGAAGAGTGGAGGAAGTCAAACTGTCGAGGTCCTTGTTCAGCAGAAATGCACTGACGATATGTTTTAGTTTTTCACACTCTTCAAGATCCCAGAGGGAGCAATCCCTTCCTTGACACAGCAGTGTGCCGGAGTCTTGATCAGTTACAAAATAAAGAGTAATAGTAATTCTTTTTGTTGATTTCCAAAAAAGACGTATGGTGGTTTTAGCTAGAGCAGTGGGAAGGTCGGTGATCCAGTGTAAGGAAGGAAATGATAATATCTGATCGTTTCAGTTGCAATCAGTCACTTCTAGTTTAAAGGAGCTGTCAGAGATCGCTGAGTAACGATATAGAAGAACACTATGTACATGAATGAACAAACATTGAACAGCGAAGGTACTGACAGAGATGCAGTGTAACTGGTTCCTTCAGTGCATTCTTGTCATAGCAATACATCATTCCAAAATATGATTCTCTCTCTCTCTCTCTCTCTCTCTCTCTCTCTCTCTCTTCTGTCTGTCTGTCTCTCTCTCTCTCTCTCCCTCTCTCTCTCTCTCTCTCTCTCTCTCTCTCTCCTCTCTCGCTCTCTGCCTCTCTCTGTCTCTCCTCCTCTGTTCTCTCTCTCTCTCTCTCTCTCTCTCTCTCTCTCTCTCTCTCTCTCTCTCTCTCTCTCTCTCTCTCGCTGCCCCATTCTGTGTCCCCTTCACTTCACTCCCTTACCGCTTCTCTTCTTCTTTCCTTCCATCGTTCAGCTATCTGTCTATCTGTCGCACGTTTTTCCACAAAAGAGAGCAGGGAAATGAGGCTTGATTTCTGATGCACATGGGATACGTTGAAATGACTAAAAGTAATAAAAACTCTGTTGTACATTCCACTTGTTCTATGTTCTTTTGTTTCCGGCACACACATGGATGGCCTAAAAGCCAGAACATAAAATGAGAAAGATGAAGAAGAATGAGTGGAAATCTGAGGCATCGTTGTGAATAAACGTCCTTTGCACTGGGGAATCCAGGGACTTCGATGGAATGTGTCTGGAATGTGTCTAATTCCAACAGTGAACAACTTTCCACAGGCAGAGAGGTCTCCAAGGCATTACAGTCTTGAAACTGTGCAGTTAGCCGTCATCAATCTTCTGACTGATAGATCGGAAAAGTTTTCGCTGCTGTCATTGTGTCGTTACCGTCCTCCAAGCTCAGGGTATTGGAACCTTCCTACACTATGAGAGAGGATCAAGACATCAATCCCCCTCCCCCTACACCAAAAGACCCACATGCACGCACTTACAATCTCTCTCTCTCTCTCTCTCTCTCTCTCTCTCTCTCTCTCTCTCTCTCTCTCTCTCTCTCTCTCAAATCAGAACGGTGGTGAAGAGAATTAAGATGGAACTTAACGTGTGGTGATAGAGACAGCCATGGTTGTTGCTGTGAAAGGCGTAGAGTAGGAATACGCGACCTGGATACTGTTAGGGTGATATCACAGAGTAATGGAGGATGGATGAAGGGGGAGGTCGGGCGGTGAAAAATCAGCCTGACATTGCCTATATATGTTAGGCACATCAAGCTTCCGTGTTTGATGCCAGCGTTCCATTGAGGATTGTGAGAAATGTGCATTATGCCTTAAAGCCCACGTCAATCACATGTTACATGTTCATCCTGGCTGTATGATGATTCCGTTACGCCCGTTGTAAGCATTTATAGATATCTTAGCTTTCATCCTAAATCGGTTCATTTTACTGGGTAAAAAAAAAAAGTTTTGGGAAGTAGAACTTGGTACGCCAAACAATTTAGCATATGGGGAAATGAATAGATAGCCAATTCATACAAATTCTGCAGGTAAAAGTATCTGCTACTGGTTGGAGTTGTCAGATATAAATAATGATAGAATACCTTCTTTGTCGTAATTGTAAGGACTGTACTGCGGCCTTTACGACAACTATCCTGTAATGACATTATTATCGACTTTTTCATATGGGGGTATGGCCTTGAAAGAATAAATCATCTGAATCTCTCTCTCTCTCTCTCTCTCTCTCTCTCTCTCTGTCTCTCTCTCTCTCTCTCTCTCTCTCTCTCTCTCTCTCTCTCTCTCTCCAGTGACCACAACTAAAACAAACAGAACATTTGTAGTGCACCACGTACCTCCAGAGGAAATGCTCAATTACTTATTTGTCATATCTCTCACATGTTCCATTATTTCATCTCTTTTTTTCTCTTGTCATTATTTTCTCAGAAAAGAAAGGGGGAAATCAATATTGCACCTGGATGCATAAAAAAAAAACCCACCCAATATAGGAATAATGGATAAGCCAAAAAATACGAACGGAATGTGGGTTATGTAATATCCTTTGAATGAAAGCAATTTACAGAGCGAATAGTGGGAAGTGGTTAGCTCTATCAGTGGTCAGAAAGACCGGACCCTGTAGCATTGCAGACCTAATACTTGACCGTCAATGGCTGACCCTCTTAGATCTTCAATGATGACTGTGATAACGTCCCTTTGGTCATGGGAGTAGTTAGCCTCCCTTGCCTGGCATCCATGATGGGAACTTTCCAGGAATGAAGAGGGAGGGAGTGTGAGTTGAATATTACATCAAGGGAGGGTCTTCATCTACAGCCTGCTACCTAGCTCTGATCCCAATCCCTCCCCTTGTTTCTCTCTCCTTATCTTTCATCTTGTCTCTGTCCCTGTCCCTGCCTCTGTCTGTCCCTGTCTCTGTCTCTGTCTGTCTGTCTGTCTGTCGTCTCTCTCTCTTCTCTCTCTCTCTCTCTCCCTCCCTCCCTCTCTCTCTCTCTCTCTCTCTCTCTCTCTCGTTCTCTCTTTCTCTATGCAGCGCGCACGCGTGTGTGTGTGTGTGTGTGTGTGTGTGTGTGTGTGTGTGTGTGTGTGTGTGTGCGTGCGTGCATGTGTGCGTGTGTTGTGCGTGCGTGCAGTGTGTGATGGTGTTGTGTGTGTGTGTGTGTGTGTGTGTGGTGTACTTGCTTTTCTTGATTAAATATGTGTATGATGAGTAATCGTTTCTCGAACCTGGCATGGGAGAGAGAATTAGTAAGGTGCATTCCAGATGAGAATGAGGCAAAGTCTGTGACACACGGTTTAAGAACAGATATCTAAAAAGAACCAATTTTTAAAAAAAAAAACGGTGGAAGAGAAAGACACACCAGCAAATATGACACATTCCTTAAAATAGACAGGACTTAGTGTCTTGCTATTTCAAAAGTTGATATTAGGATGTGGTTGTCTGGATCTTGATAAAATCACATCAATTCGTAATATAAGCTGTCACTTCGTAGTCGCCAATTGCCAGCTTATGAAAAAAGCAAGAAAGGGAAGAAAAGGAAGAAAAAAGATGAGGATAGAAAGAACAAAAGAAAACACAAATTAAATTCAGATGGATCATGTTGTTCTATTCATTCAATTGCCTTGGGTATTTGGGAGAAAGCCAGTCTCTTTTTGACATCATGCAATGCAAACCACATTCATGATTTTGTTTTTGCCCTCATGCACTGCAAACCGCGTTAATAATTCTCAGTTTAATTTCCCCTTTCGCTGCCGACTGAGAGCGGATCTACACGACGACAAAGAGACTTTATTCAAGTCAGGTGATTGTAAGGTGTTAAATGGCTTTCTGTAACTGTTTGCACAGTGCCCTGTTTGTCTGTCTGTCTGTCTGTCGGTCGGTCGGTTTGTCTATCTGTGTGTCTGTCCGTCCGTCTGTGTGTCTGTCCGTCTGTCTGTCTGTCTGTCTCTGTCTCTCTCTCTCTCTCTCTCTCTCTCTCTCTTCTCTCTCTCTCTCTTCTCTCTGTGTGTGTGTGTGTGTGTGTGTGTGTGTGTGTGTGTGTGTGTGTGTGCGGGCTGTGTGTGTGGTGTGTGTGTGTGTGTGTGTGTGTGTGTGTGTGGAGAGAGAGAGGGGTGTGTGTGTGTGTGTGTGTGTGTGTGTGTGTGTGTGTGTGTGTGTGTGTGTGCGTGCGTGCGTGCGTGCATGCGTGCTTGTGTGTGTGTGTGTGTGTGTGTGTGTGTGTGTGTGTGTGTGTGTGTGTGATATGCGCATGTATTGAAATGGATGCACTATGAAAAACAGCAAAGAGTGTAAAGTTGAGACAGGTATAGTGGTGTTCTGCAATCTTGCGAATATAAAGAAAGTACACAGCAATACCTGTTATTATTGCGCCTTCAAATTACATGTTTCCACCATTTGCATAGGAACACACCCTGGGAAGTGTCTGTCTGTCATTTTTTTTCTGTCGTAAAGTATACAAAAAGAACGTATTCATTCGCTATAGTGCACTAAACGACAAACAAACAAACAAACATTTTCATTCACTGTAAGGCACGGGGAAATGATATTTAACAAATAAGAGAGAGAGAGAGAGAGAGAGAGAGAGAGAGAGGAAGAGAGAGAGAGAGAGAGAGAGAGAGAGAGAAAAGGCGTTTATATGTCCTGAGATGAAATTAAAAGTGTGCAGCCATGAGGTACAACATAAATTGGTCAGCTGTCTTTAGATACAGCAGAAGTGATCGTCAGCAAAAAATGTACCTCTGTCATCAGTAACAGAAAAATCGTTCGTCCGTCATGAAATACAGAAGACAAGTGTTTCTCTGCAGTAAAATACCCCAAGAAGGATCCGTTCATGAAGAACTAAAGCAGAAAAAAATCATCTGCGATGAAATACGAGAATTGATATTATGCGAACCCTCTGGAAAGTGAGAAATAAAGATAAAATTTTCAGAAGTGTTAATACGTTTTGAATGTTTTTGTTCCCAGGGATTGCTGTACAGATACGTATTTCTTTGAATTACTATAGCATTTCGGTACGTTAATGAAATGCATTGTACCTCAAGTTAATGGACTGGTTACCGCGCCTTTATTTGTAATGATTATGCAATGTATTTGTATACCCTTATGCTAAAACAAGCATACAAACAAACAAACAAAATAGTACAGAAAATAGTTTTTGTTGACGAATGCACGCTTTTTCTGCACACACAGATATCCTTGAAAGGCTTTTATTTTTCAGCCACTTTGCAGAATTAGTCTAAGCCTTCTAGCTGGTATACACAGAGGAATAGTACAACCTTTCTCAGTTGATAAATCAGTGGAACACTCCATGTATCTTGGAAATGCATATCAAACGACACTACGAAATCAAAAAGAACCATTTCGTCCTATCAGGCAAAAAACTCAACTGAAGGCTGGTGAAATATAATAGGCGCTTTATACGTAAAAAAATTACCGTTCATTGCTTTCAAAAAGATCTCCTTCGTTCTGTTTTCATTCAGTAAAGAACTAAAACTGAATTTTATTACAAAACAGCTCAATGTCCCATATAGATTCCAAATGAAGAAATAAGGTGGTATATTCATAGTTGGAAGTAAAGCAGCCTTGATATTTGACAGGAAAATGCCGTCTTTCAACTGAGGGTTATACTCTATTTGAATAGAAATTGCCAATTTCAACTCTTAAGTTTTCGAACTGTACACCTCTCTGAAATCAGATGGACACAACATAGTTTTTGCTTGGTTCCCAGCCATTGGGCATTTCGAGACAACGAGTGGTTGATCAACTTGCCATGAGTGCCACAAAGGAAACATTGAGCAGGTTGTCTATCCCTCACACTGATCTCAAACCCAAACACAGGCTTACGTCAAAACCTCTGGCAAGAGGAATGGAACTCGCAGACGGATAACAAACTATTTAAATCCGTCCAAACCTGAAGGAGTTTTTACCATGTTCCCGAGGCGGCCGTAAAGACGAAAAGTCTTGTGCCGCTTGCACACAGGTCCACTCGTTTTACACCCATTCTTATCTTGTAAAAGTGAAGAAGCTCCGTGGTGCATTCCATGTCATGTACCACTCACAGTGAAACACATTCTTTTAGAGTGTTGCTCACGATGTGAGACATAAACACTTCACAGCTAGACTCCATGAAAATTTTGTTCATAGATGTACCCACATGACATGATCTTTGAATTTCTGAAAGAGTTAAGCATTTTTCATCTGATCTAAGATTTGACGGAAAAAAGATTTTTAACGAAGTTTCTGGTGCGTTTTTAGAAGATGTATTTTAAAGAGATATGTGAATGGGTTTTTTTTGTTTGTTTGTTTGTTTTTTGTTTGTTTTCTTTTTTTTCTTTTTTTTTTTTTTTTTTTTTTTTTTTTTTGGGGGGGGGGATGACTTGTGAGTTGACTTCAACGTGGTGACAGCACTGATATGGCCCTTTGCGGTCGGCTGGGCTGTAAGCAACATTACTATTGACCATTACGAACTCTACTATTACCATTACGAATCTTATGAATATTTTCCCTTGGTAGTGGTTTCAGCACATTAGTACTCATAAGTTACACCGGCAGAATCGCGTCTGCACTATCCTGGTGATGAACGCGTCCTCCTCACGTAAGGCATTTACGGGAACGCATTCCCCAACCCAGTCTTCTCTTCTTCACTGCATCAAGTGGTTTCACCCCTGACATCGAAATCCTAGAGAGGTCGAATATGCCAAATATTGAACCCGTGCAATTTAACCAGACAGCTTCACGAGGAGATGTGCTGATTCACATGTGGAACACATAATTATAGAATGCCTCTTCAATGGCGGAGCTTAGTCAAGGACTGGCGAGACAAATAACTCCTTTCGGGAGATTCGAGAACCCACAAAGGCGCCAGTACAGTGCACCTGAATGTTGGGAGAAGGTCTAGGAATAACAGCTATGTGACAGGAGAAGCTATGCTGCCGATTCTGTGAGAGGGGCCAGTGTTTAGAGATGATGTGCAGACCTGTTGAAGAGGAAACTGCAGACACAGGAGGTGGCTGCCCATGCCACCAACAACCGGCACTTCAGTCAAGCTGCAGAACAGTCAGCGCATTATGAATTGTTCACCCCCGCGTGGAGAGGGACACGTACATGTCCACCACTCTGTGTCTGGGAGATGCATTTGTAAAACAAACAAACAAGT
>CM065731.1:23953076-23970576 GCA_033310375.1 Conus canariensis | reverse complement strand
TTTCACTCACTGTCTTCTACCCTTCTTCTTTCTTTCTCTTTCTTTTCCTTTTCTTTTTCTTCTTCTTTATCTTCTGCTTCCTTTTCTTCTTCTTCTTTTCTTCTTCTCTTCTCCTCTTCTTCTTCTTTTTCTTCTTCTTCTTCTTCTTTTTCTTCTTCTTCTTCTTCTTCTTCTTCTTCTTTCTTTTTTTCTTTTCTTCTTCTTCTTCTTCTTCTTCTTCTTCTTCTTCTTCTTCTTCTTCTTCTTCTTTCTTCCTCAACATCCTCCTCCTATTGTTCTTCTCTATTCGTTTTTCTTCATCTTTCACGTCTTTTTTCTAATTTTTGTTCCAATTTCTTTTTGCCTCTCATTTTATTAAGTATTCGTCAAGAGAATTATTATCTAGTGGTGTATGAGGCATATTTTTGAATACATCCATTTCATTGCCTTTGAAATATGAAAAATGTGTGTGTGTGTGTGTGTGTGTGTGTGTGTGTGTGTGTGTGTGTGTGTGTGTGTGTGTGTGTGTGTGTGTGTTCAAGACACCTCCTTAGGGGCGTTTTGTTTGATCATATTGCTGCAAAAAAATCTTATTTACATTAAAACCTACTTCTGTATGGCCTGTTTCTTCTCTCGGTGGATATGACCTGCATGCAGGCACTGTATCTCATTAGACTCGTCTCCGTTGACGCATTTGTATCTTATTTCCACCATATCTCATGAGCGTACATATGTACGTCAAGAAATGATGACAAGGCCATTCGAAATCTTTTGCTGAGTTCCCTCATATTCACCACACTGTAACAATCGTTTTTGTGACCTGTACGCGGATTCCAGAAAGCTGGAGCTATGCCAGCTGAACTGATAATACTGACCTATCTTTAACAAAGATATGAATGTCTAATAACGTTCACCTTCAAGCGCAACAGTCCTATATAATAAACAGCCATTGCTTTCTCAAACGGTCAATTTTAAGAAAAAGAAGTAGAGAAATGTGGCTTTGCAAATGTGCAGTGTGCTGAAAAAGGAAAGGGTGTAATAACAAAAAAGAGGGTGATGAATGGATGGATGGATGGATGGATGGATGGATGGGTAGGCGTTGAGGCAATCAGCCCCCTAAACACGTGTCATCTCCCCTGATGTCTTTAAAGAGAAACAGTCAGAAAAGAAAGTGCGTGAAGATTTTGTGTCAAAGGTTGTAGAAGAGAGATTATAGATGAGTGCACGTGATATTAGTTCCCTTGAGGGAAGGCTGCAGACAAAGAATCCCATCTACAGCTTGATTATGTAGTCTCCTTTGCTCTCATGTGAGTATGTACGCTCGCGCTCGCGCGTGTGCGCACGCACTTGTACATGCACTTGTCCGACCTCAAAATAGGAACAAAGCATGTAAGTCCAAAGGTGTGATTCAGAGGTAACCTGTAGACTTCATTCCTCCACTGGCTCGACATTTCTTGCGGCAATTCACTCCAGTGAGACTGGATTGTCATCAGAGATGGATATGCCTTTGAGGAACAACTGATGAAGACTCTGGATATAGAGCTTCATGACCGCATGGGAAGATATGTGGATCCAGCAACTTGTTCTAATCCCTATTGAGTGGTCGTCTCAGAATGAAAGATTGTGGTCTGCCTTCACATTTTCTGCGTCGCTGATGTTTCTTCTGCCCACTGGTAACATACATCACGAAAATGATCTTTATGTATATATGTATTTATGTATGTATGTATGTACATATGCATGCATGTATGTGTGTGTGTGTGTGTGTGTGTTTGTATGTATGTTTTGTATATATGGCAGTATACATATATACAAATATATATATATATATGTGTGTGTGTGTGTGTGTGTGTGTGTGTGTGTGTGTGTGTGCATACATACGGAAGTGTTAATGCAGTGCCATACAGAACATGATGATTAACATGTTTCGTCTGAGCCGAACTGAATCGACAGTTAGTTCAGGTTGTCTGTTTACAGCTTTCTAGTTTAGTTGATGAGCAAGGAAATCGTTTGACCTACGTGACTTCGGCACACACACACACACACACACACACACACACACACACACACACACACACACACACACACACAAAATCCACACACACACACACACACATCCACACATAAACCTCCCGGCTTCTTCCTACCCCCACCGCACCCCCAATCCACCCCCTCCCCCTGTGTGACAGAAACCATAACGAATTCTTTGCCTGACATTTGTGCGAAGATCAACACCAAGAGGCAGATTCAGAATCCATTGATGAGAGTAGACGTGTCTGCGCTAACCGTAAGTGCACAATCCTTTTTGGTACCAGTAAATACCTACATCAAGACAAAATTATCCAAACTGTGCACTGTTGTTGATTCAGGCAGACAACCAGTCACTCTTCGTTTAGTTTCTTATTGGAGTTTGACTAAACTGGCGGAAACAGAAATTGAAGGAACCAGTCATGGGCAGACTAAAAAAAAGTTCTTCACAGATTTGGTCACTGTCGGAAGGTAGGTCTTTATCATGGGATTTGTAGAGTAAAGACACAGGATCGTTTTCTTTTTAAACGTTAGCCACAGCTAGCGATGGGAGCGAGAGAGTGGGCGTGATCTGGCCGACAGAAAATAAAGAAGGACAGGCGCCAAAGTCTATGAGCGTTCTGAACTGTTGAGCTCAAACAACGCCTTCTACACGACAAAGAGCGTGTAATGTGTGGAGTGAGATTAGTTGTGTCAGAGTCACACCTTTTGAAGGAAGATGTAACCAAAGTAATCGGTGGCCTAGACATATCTTCAACCATCTGTTTACCTCTTCTTGCCTGGTTGGACGATGGAAGATCCACTGGCAATGGACATGTTTCCCTTGTTCTCCTAACGATGTCGCCAGTGAAGTCTTCTTACCCTGAATACTTTGATGTGGAGTTCCATAAGTAGTAATGAGGTGAGAAGAAATATGTAATGTTGATAATGTTAGGGGAAGAAGCCTATCTCTATGGATCAAGGAAAATGCGAGTGAATCTTTAAGTAAGTAAGACAACAGCTAAAGTGGTGGTGAGAAGAAGGCATCATCCTTGAATAAGGTTAATGACTACCACAGAAGTACTAAATGTTCAGTTCTTGCATGCATACAGACAGACAGACAGACAGAACAGACAGACAGACAAGAGAGAGAGAGAGAGAGAGAGAGAGGGAGGACAGAGACAGTACACTTGGTTGTATTAGCTCACCAATGCGTGCAAACAGCTAAGCAATGAGTGATCAAGCAGAGAAATAGTATTTGGATTCTTGTAGAGTCTGTAGCTAAAATAAAAACACATGCTTTTCAATGTGTAGGAACATAGACCAAAAGTGGATTTAATACACACAAAACAACTTACATTCTGGAAGACACACATGTTGTGGATAGTGAAAGGGCAGAGCAGTACAATTTGCCAATGCAACCCACGTTTTCGCGCTGAACCGTGTGAAAGAGCGCCCTTTAGGTAAGCGGACGGAGGTGCCATGTGATAAGTCTTATCACAGAACATCTTTACGCTGGCCCTTCATCCCTAACCCCAGGGTATTACAAGTCCCGAAACTGTACAGCGCCTTGCTATCCCTCTTCTGCCTGACTGACCGAGGAAGTTGTTACGTGAAGACTATTGTTACATCCCTCCGGTCACAGGACGTGTGAAGTCATTGACAGGGGTCCCCCAGAGGCAAAGGGGAGAGCTGGACACGAAAGACACCACTGAGAGAGGGTCATGTTCTGAATTTATAACCTCATTTCCACTGCCCCTCCCTCATCTCTCTCTCTCTCTCTCTCTCTCTCTCTCTCTCTCTCTCTCTCTCTCTCTCTCTGTTAGAATCTGCCAAGCCTCTGCCTTTCTATCATTCTTTAACCCCTCCTTCCCCATCCCTCTCCTCACACACACACACACACACACACACACACACCACGCACGCACGCACGCACGCACGCACGCACGCACGCAGCACGCACGCAGCACGCACAACACACCACACACACACACACACAACACACACACCTGTGCCCTCCTCTCTCTGTCTCTCTGTCTTGTGTCTCTCCCTCCCTCCCTCCCCTCTCTCTCTCCTCTCTCTCTCTCTCTCTCTCTCTCTCTCTCTCAAGTCCATGAAAAGAGACATTACTCGTTAAGCACTCCAGATGCATGATGGTATAAGAACATTTTGTGGTGATCATTCAAATACTGTCATACGTTCGTCTCACTGTTTTTCCTTTTTAAAACTGTTCATGGGTACATACAAAAAGAGAACTTTTTTTTTCAGATAAAGAAGAGACGAGTAGGATATCATGATGGTGACAGTAGCATTATGGACTGAAGTATATGGCTGAACACACTTTGAACAGTAAATAGTGTGGACTGAGATGTCATGTGATTGGCATCATCAGTGCATTCCTTTCTACAGGAACACATCACTTCCAGGTATTAAAGTCGAGAAACTACATAGTGACCTATTCTCAGTCAAAAAAAAAGAAACATAGTAAACTATTATCAGTCTTCTGACAGACTGGTTGAGGGAGGTTTTGAATGGAGAACATCGTTACGTGCCTCTGGTTATGATATATATGGACATCACACTACTCGGGCACTGGTAATGGATTTTCTCAGCACTAAGTAGGGATTGAAAATTGACAAATCTACGGATAGAAGAACGTGACGCCCATCAATCTCTCTCTCTCTCTCTCTCTCTCTCTCTCTCTCTCTCTCTTCTCTCTCTCTCTCTCTGTTGTGTGTCTCCGTCTCTGTGTCTCCGTCTCTGTCTCTGTCTCTGTGTAGATATCTCTGTCTCTCTTTCTCTCTCTCTCTGTCTGTCTGTCTGACCTCTCTCTCTCTCTCTCTCTCTCTCCTCTCTCTCTCTCTTCCTCTGTGTTTCTGTTCGTTCCCCCCCCCCACACTGCCTCTGTTCCCTCTCATCCACTCACTTACCCCCCTCTACTTCTGGCTTCTACTCATCACCTCTGTTGTCCCTGCATCTTCTGCCTGTTTCCCAACGAAAGACAACAACTTGATTTCCGCAGTACAAAGGATTCGTTGTGGTATGTTGAAAGAGCTAGAAGTAATTAAAACTCTGCCAAATTTTGTGTGTTTGTTTTTTCTTCTTCTTTCTTTCCTCATACTATTTCACATAAAGATGACTTAGAAGCAAGAACATAAAGTGAGAAAGAAGACTGAAGTAATTTATATGAACGAACGCCCATTGCGCAGAGACGTTGGTGGACTTCACTAGAATGTATCTAATTCCAACAGTGAACAACTTTGCACGGCAGAGAGCTCTCCAAGGGAGGCATCATAGTCCTGAAACTGTGACTGACTGGTCGAGAAAGTCCATGCTACTTTTTTGTTATGTCAGTATGTTTCTTCAGGTGAAGGTTATTGGAATCTCATAGACGATGAGAGAGGACCAAGACCTGAAGTCATCCCCCCCCCCCACCCTCCCTATACACATACGCTTGCACTACTCCACACTCTCTCACTCTCTGTCTCTGTCTCTCTGTCTGTCTGTCTGTCTGTCTGTCTGTCTGTCTGTCTCTGTCTCTCTCTCTCTCTCTCTCTCTCTCTCTCTCTCTCTCCTCTCTCTTTTGCTTATTTCTGCCTCTGTCCCCACAAGCATCTCTCTCCATATCTCCTCCATCCCACACTGCCCCTTATTCTCTCTCTCTCTCTCTCTCTCACTCTCTCTCTCTCTTTCTCTCTCTCCCTCTGTCTTTCTCTATCTCCCTCTCTTTCTCCTCCCCCCCCCCTCTCTCTCTCTCACTCCCTCTCAGCACTTCTGGGGTGCACCAAATGTGTCTGTATATGCTCAAAATACTTAAACGTAATTGAAGCTCTGTCTTCTGTTCCTCTTTTCCTTTCCTATGTTTCATTTCATCATTCTCTCAGAAAAGAAAGAGGAGAGGGATGCATCCAGATGCAGACAGTCAATATAAGAATGACGTACAAGCCAAGAACACCGACAGAGGACACGTTATGTAATGACCCATGTGAGTGAAAGCCATTTACAGAACGAATACTAGGATCTGATTGGTTCTATTAGTGGTCATGAAGACAGGACCCTGAAGCACTGCAGTCTTAATAGTTGACAGTCAATGACTAATCCCTCTTCTGCCTGATTAGGTGAGGAAGTTCTTCAGTGGGGACTGTCATTATGTCCCTCCAATCACGGAAGGGGTGATTCTCTGTCTAGACCTAAGTCCTCGACAGAAACTTTCTGGGACTATGGAGGGCGTGTGGGTTGAATGATACATCAAGAGAGGCATTTGATCTGAATTTGCAGCCTGCCTCCTTGCCACCACCTCCACTCTCTCTCTCTCTCTCTCTCTCTCTCTCTCTCTCTCTCTCTCTCTCTCTCTCTCTCTCTGAGCATGTGTGTGTGTGTGTGTGTGTGTGTGTGTGTGTGTGTGTGTGTGTGCATGCGTGCATTTTGTATGTGTGCGCACGTGCGCGCATATGTGTGTGTGTTTGTGTGTGTGTGTGTGTGTGTGTGTGTGTGTGTGTGTGTGTGTGTGTGTGTGTGTGTGTGTGTGTGTGTGTGTGGGGTGTGTGTGTATGTGTGTGTGTGTGTGGAGAGAGAGAGAAGAGAGAGAGAGAGAGAGAGAGGAGAGAGAAGAGAGAGAATAAAGTGGATTTATGAAAAACGGTTGGAGTGACAGCAATATTATGGAAACTGTGAATTACGATCATAACGAGGTTGGAAAACATTGTATTGTTTCTATGTCCAGTGTCACTTTTCGTGTTGCTAGGTTTTCTTGCCCAAACTACATTATGATACAGCAATGTTTTCTTGAATTTGATTTCCTTCTGTGCAATGCAGCAGAACATGACGCAAAAACTGTGGTGAAAAAAGAAAAAAATCGAAATTAATCAATCAAACATAATCGATTTGGAAGGAAAAAAACTGTAAAGTAAAAGGCATACTGGCAGAATCAATACATTGTATGAAATGGATATGAATTGAAACATCCCTTGTAATTAAAGACAAATGGATGTGCTTGTCTTCCTTAGGGTAGAATTATATCATTTGTGTCGTGACATCATTATCTACGAAGGATAAAGAAAGATAAAGAAAGAAAATCTACAAAAAAAGGAAAGAAAGGAAAACAATTAAGATAGAAAAAAAAGAAGATGATACAGAATAAATTCTAATGGACGATGTTGTTCAATTTGTTCAATTGCCTGGGGTATTTGGAAGAAAACGAGACACGTTTTGCCCTCATAACACGCAAACCACTTTAACAATTCTCAGTTTCATTTCCAGTTTTAATCACCCCATTCCTTGCCGGCTTCTAATGTTTCTACAAGACACAAACAGATCTTATTCAATTCAAGCGATTGTAAGCAATTAAATGACATTTTGTGACTGTTTTGTCTGTGGGTGTGTGTGTGTGGTGTGTGTGTGTGTGTGTGTGTGTGTGTGTGTGTGTGTGTGTGTGTGTGTGTGCCAGTACAACTATGAGGTAATTTGAAAATAAATTGGTTTAAGTCAGTGTGTGTGTGTGTGGTGTGGTGGGTGTGTGTGTGGTGGTGTGTGTGTGTGCTTTCTCTCTCTCTCTCTCTCTCTCTCTCTCTCTCTCTCTCTCTCTCTCTCTCTCAGCGTGCGCGCACATGTGAGTGTGTGTGTGTGTGTGTGTGTGTGTGTGTGTGTGTGTGTGTGTGTGTGTGTGTGTGTGAGTATGTGTGTGCGGGCGCGCGCGTGTGTGTATGCATATGTGTGTGTATGTGTGTTATGTGTTGTGTGTGTGTGTGTGTGTGTGGTGTGTGTGTGTGTGTGTGTTGTGAGCGCGCGCGCGCGCGCGCGATCCCCCCATGAAAAACAGCCAACGGTGGAAAGCTGGGACAGGCGCATTGTCTGTCTGCTAGATTTTGTGATTGCGGAACCAAACATGTACAGCAACAAATGTAATCTTTGCTCCTTCGAATTCAACATTTTCCTAATTTGCATTGGCGCGCCCTAATATTTCATCTCACAATAAGTGTAGCAAAGAAGGGTTTATTCATCCTAAAATACAACCAAAAAGTTTCTTTCCATCAGAAGGTACAGCAACACCTGTCCATAGCTGTAATGTACTAAAACAATAAAACTCCGCGACTAAGCAATTACTGTCGTCAGTAGGGGCCCTAGTAGGTGGTGTCCTGCATATGTTGGATCAGAACAGGCGCCACTGAACACCACCGAAGTGACTCGGCAGCAGTGCAGTGTCTCCTCCGGTGGGTTGCCTCTTGACGACTTGACATTGCCGGTGCCGGGGCAACAGCGGGGCCGACTGGGCTGTGGCTGTGGACGGGGTGTCGGAATGAGCGGCGTGGGTGCACTGCCACTGAGGTGACACAGAAGATATGACAGAAAAAAATCAAGACAATAATGCGTATTTGTCGTTAGGTATTGCAAAAGTTGCTCCTTTATTCTATTGCGCAGAAAGAGTGGTCGTCTGTCCAAAAGTACCATCAAAGTTGTGCATTCGCCATAAGGTAGATATACATTTAAAAAAAAGTATTTATTTGTCATGGCGTACAACGTAAATTTTTTCATTGTTGTAAGGTGCCTATCATATGTCGTACAGCAAAATATGTTCATCCGTCGTAAAGTGCATCAAAAAGTCTTCATTTATTGTAAGACACAGCAAAAAGAATCAGGCAATTTGTCGTAAAGACCAGCAGAAAATGCGTTCATTTGTTGTATGGCACAGAAAAATCCATCCATCCAACGGTGCATGAACTACAGGGAAAAAGTGCTCGTACATGGTAACATATAGTTTAAAAGAAAAGCGTCATAGACTGAAAGGAATGTACGTCCATGGTAACACACAGCGAAATGTGTTTGTCGATTGTCAAGCTATGACGAAAGTGTTCGTCCGTTATCAAATACATTAAAAGAAAAGTTGTGGTAAAATACAGCATAATGCGTTCGTCTCTCGTCAAATACAGAATAAAATGTTCGTCCGAGGTAAAATACAGCAAAATATTTTCGTCCATCGTCAGTTACAGCAAAAGCATTCGGTCTTTATCAAATACAGAAACAAAGTGTGTATCAGTGGTAAACTATACAATAAAAACGGTTCGTCCGTGGTAAAGTACAGCTAAAAGTACTTGTCCATGTCGAAATACAGCCAAAAGTATTTGTTCATATTAAAATACAGCAAAAAGTGTTTGTCCGTCATATACTTTAGTAGCACGTGTTCATCAATCATAAAAAGCAGATAAAAAGTGTTTATCTGGTGTAAAGCGCAAAATGTGTGTCGTAACGCACAGCAAAGCGTGGTCATCTGTAGTAAGGTGAAAGCACAAGTGCACAATTGTAAAGAATAGCATCAGGTTTTCGTCCGTCCCCGACTGTAGCATAAAAGTGTGTAAAGAGTAGTAAAAAAAATGTGTTCGTCCAATGTTATGCAGAGAGGACAAAATTTTTCTGTTGTAATGTACAGCAATGTCTTTCCATCGTCAGGTACAGCTGAACTCGTCTATGTGTACTAAATACAGTCAGTCGTCCTTCTTCTTCTTCTCCCCTGAAAACTTGTCTGAGGCTCGCAGTCAGACACACATAGTAAAAGTAGTACCCCACCACCACCACCACCACCCAAAAGTCGGAAAAAGTAGAGCAGGTTCAATACATCTACTACTGTCAATGGTAGTCAAAGGTCAAAGGCACATGGTGTTCGTGAGCCACGGGAATGACTGCCGTTTGAACGGCAACTAGTGCAGACTAGGGTACAATGTGATTAGTTCTATCACTGGGATTTCCACCCCCATCCTCCTTGCCCCCCCCCACCCACCCCCCCACCCCCCACCCCCAGGAAGGTACTACGGTTCCCAGGGTGTTACAGTTCTAAAACTTTCCCGCTATCACTTGTCTCTTTTGGGAGGTGAAGTGTCGTGGACACTTTTAATCTGGAGACTATTGCTCCCAGACCCGGTTACAGCGCTGCAGAATCTGCTTTCTTTCAAAGTCTTGGCATGCTTCGTTCTTCCCTGGTGTAGACATACAGGGGAGGTTGGGGAGATCGGGGGAGGGGGAAGAGGGGGGGGGGGGGATTAAAACTACGACGTGAAGCATGTACTGGCTTGACATGTGTCGTCTGCTCTCTCTCTCTCTCTCTCTCTCTCTCACCACACACACCACACGCACACACACACACACACACACACACACACACACACACACATGGGTCGATGTCCCTCTTAAATAACCTCCATGTTTGTGAAGGGAAAGAGCCATTCCCTTTCTTCAGGCTCAAACTAAATTAGAGGCCGACGAAAAATGCCCGAGCCATCATACGCAGAAAACACTACCGTTCATTCGCTTTCAAACGCGATATCCTCCGTTGTGTTTTCATTCAGTTGAGGAACAAAACTGAATTTGAACAGAAAATAGGATACCGTTTCATATGGATCTCAAATAAATAAAGAAGGTGGCAGGTTCACAGATTAAAGCAGATCACCCATAATATTGTACAAGAAAATGCAGACTTTCCATTATCTTACTTTTTGTATAGAAATGTCCAATTCAACCGCCTATCAAATATCTTCCCTCGGTAGTGGCTTCAGCAGGGTGGTGTTCCTGCTGTGTTACACCGGTAGAAAGATGTCTGAACCATTCAAGTGATGCATGCGTCCTCTTCAGAAAGACAGTTTCTGAATGCATTCTGCATTGAGGTCTTTGCTTCTTCGCTGGATCAAGTGTTATCATCGTTGACAGCGAGGTCTTGGAGAGGTCGAAGATGCCAAATATTGAGCCCATGCAATTTCACCAGACGGCTTCGCCAAGATGTGCTCTTTTTATCCGTGGAACACCTATTCAACGACTCTTCAACGTCGCGGTTTTGGCAGGACTAGCGCGACACAAGGACCCCGTTGCGAGAGACTCAAGAACTCCCCGAGGCGCCGGCACAGCGTAGGTGAACGTTGAGGACAAGGAGTAGGACTAGCAGATGCGCGACAGGAGAAACTATGTGGCTGATTCTGTGAGAGGAACTGGAGCATTGAGACGTTTAGCACACAGTTCGAAGAGGAAACCGCAGACAGGGGAAGTGGCTGCCCATGCCCCCCAACAACAAGCACTTCACCCAATTATCCTGCAGAAGGAATGGCCAATCATGAACCGGGCACCCCAGTATGGAGAAAGACACGTATTTGTACAGCCCTCTGCGTTTGGAAGACGTCTTTGAGAAAGGAAAAAAAAAAGTCAGGCTCTGTCAAACTTGGATTTTTACAGTATGTCTGTTTCTTCGAATTGAAATAAACAGCCTATTGCCAATGCAAAATCAAGCATTTTATGTTTTTGTCAGCAGTATACAGATGTGTGATGAGGTGATGGTTGGGTGGGGGGATACACCATGCAAACAGGAACCAAATGGTTGTTCAAGACAACATTTTTAGGTATATGATATGTAATTCTGTCCATGCATTTCCCCATTTCTCAATTGCTGGTTGTCCTTTAACCATTATAAATGGATAAAACCATGTAGTATAAGAGACAGACGGACAGACAACACACACACACACACACACACACACACACACACACACACACACACACACACACACACACACACACACAATCAGAGCAGACAAACAAAGTGACAGAGAGAGACAGCGACAGAGACAGAGAGACAGAGAGAGAGAGAGAGAGAGAGAGAGAGAGAGAGAGAGAGAGAGAGACAGAGAGAGAGACAGAGAGAGAGACAGAGTGACAGAGAGAAGAACAAGGACAGGAACTGATGACCACCATTATCGGAAAGTATGTCGCAGGGCAGGGGGACGGTTGTCGTTGACCTACATCCTGATAGTGTATAAGCCTGTCATCACCATCCCCATCAGCTGTGTCATCTTCAGGGAGTACCTGAGGTGGTGCAGAACAAAGGGAAGAAGTAGGACACAGTTTTGGAGATTGACAGTGAGGGGGAGAGGAAAGGGGGGCTGGCAGGGGGAATATAATCAAGACAGACTGAGGGCAGATAATCACAGCTTCTTTGAACGACTGCTGCTGCTTTGACGAATGACACGGGTTGATCAGTCAGTCGCTTTCAAGTTACATTTACCACAGTAGTTTTCATAGACATGAAATACTCTCTCTCTCTCTCTCTCTCTTCTCTCTCTCTCTCTCTCTCTCTCTCTCTCTCTCTCTCTCTCTCTCTTTCTCTTTCTCTCGATTTTGTCAAATCGATGTAATTGTTCCATTTTATTTATATCTATTGTTATTTTGAGGGCATAGTGCAAAAAAAACTTCCTGCTTATCTATTCACTCTCATTAAAGGTTTCGAGTTTCGAGTTTCTCTCTCTCTCTCTCTCTCTCTCTCTCTCTCTCTCTCTCTCTCTCTCTCTCTCTTCTCTCTCCTCTCTCTCTCTGTAATGCACATAGAGAAATGAAATGCCCCTGGTGACCAGACAGACAGGGTAGCAGAAACATCAGAGGAGTAATAGATCACGAGGCAGTGCAGATGCTGCACGGCACTGCCCGTTCACATGATGGACAGCCAGTTAACCTCGCTCTGTCGGACCGGGGTAAGGGCCTGTTCATGTGTAACATCACACTTTGGTACAAAATGTCTCACGTGCGCGCAAACGCCTTTGTGATTTATTATATATATATATATATATATATTAATATATTATTATTAATGTATGTATGTATACGTATACATACATACGTTGCCTTTGTACACGTATTTCGTTCTTAAAATCTTAAGTCGTTTTCAGTGTCGCTTTTAACTCCTTGATATTGCGTTTTGTTGTTGTTTATTCCTTCTTTCAGCGACTCACTTTTTTGCCTTTTCAACGACGTAGGCTTTTTTCCATGAAGACGTGACGTAAAAAGGCTAGTATTCTTATCCGTCTAGATTTCATGTTCGCATTGATATGGTTTCTCTCTCTCTCTCTCTCTCTCTCTCTCTCTCTCTCTCTGCCTCCCTCCCTCCCTCTCTCTCTCTCTCTCTCTCTCTCTCTCTCTCTCTCTCTCTCTCTCTCTCTCTCTCGTTCTAGTCTCTATATTTCGTCTTTTTCTTCTTTTTTTTTTCCTCCTCTCCCTCCTTCTTTTTCTTCTTGTGTTTCTCTTGTTTCTTCTTCTTCGTCGTCCTCTTCTTGTCCTCCTCCTTCATCACTTCGTCCTCCTCTTCCTCTCTTCTTTCTTTTTCACTGTCGGCGACTTTAACTACGGTATTTTTTAAATTAAATTTCTCTTTGTCATTTCAAAGAATACTACTCAAGGGATTTATTCTCCAGTAGTAGAAAGTAGTAGTAGAAAAAATGTGTGTGTGTGTGTGCGCGCGCGTGTATGTGTGTGTGTGTGTGTGTGTGTGTGTGTGTGTGTGTGTGTGTGTGTGTTCAAGACACTTCCTTAGTGGCGTTTTATTTGATCATATCGTTAGGAAGAAACTCCCATTGACATTAAATGGTACTTTTGTACATCCCGTTTCTATTCTCAGCGCACTGCATCAGCAGATAAGACGTCGGAAGACCAAGGCCAGGATTTAAACCACAGTGCCAAGGACATCCACGCTGTTGGTTCGGATGAGGAATTTGCACAGGCCCTCGATGCCAGGCGCCTGAAACTCAACCTGCCACGAGCAAACGAAACTGAAGATTGGGAGAAACTGGATGCAAAAATCGTCCAAAGACTCGATGCACTGATAGGGAAAAGCACCCTGGAACACAAACTAGCCACATATGGGGACATTGTGTATGCCACATGTAGAGACGCCTATGGAGCAAAACTACCCAAAGAGAAAACACCTCCAAAGAAATCCAGACGCCAAGAAAAGATGGACAAGATCAGGGTCCAAAAGAAAAACCTCAAGATGCAAATGAAGACCGCATTGCCAGCTGAAAAACAAGGCTTGGAAAAACTGTGGAAAGACCTGAAAGAAAAACACAGCGCCCTCAGCAAAGCGGAATCTGCGAGGAAGAGGAAGAGCAAAAAGAAGAAGACACAAGAGCGCTTCTTCAGAGACCCCTTCCAGTTTGCCAGAACACTGTTTGAGCAGCCAAAATCTGGGACCCTAAGTGTGGACAAAGGAGTTCTTGAGCAGCATCTGAGGAAAACATACTCTGACCCACAGAGCAAAACACCACTCGACATTCAAGGTCTGGTGTGGCCAACCAACCCTGAGGAACAGTTCAATGGCAAGCCTCCAACGTTGGCGGAAATCAAGGTGGTCGACAAAGCCAGAGCCAAATCATCACCAGGGCCAAACGGAATACCTTACCAGCTTTACAAGAAATGTCCCAAGGTGCTGGAGTGGCTCCACAGGCTGCTGCGATCGGCTTGGAGAAACCAGAAGATCAGCGGCCAGTGGATGACGGCAGATGGTGTGTACATCCCCAAAGAGCAAAACTCAAGTGACATCAGCCAGTTCAGGCCAATATCACTACTGAACGTCGAAGGGAAAATCTTCTTCTCTGTCATGGCAGCAAGGCTGACCAAGTACCTGATGGAAAACAAGTACTTGGATGTGTCAGTCCAGAAAGGTGGCATCCCAGGCGTGGCTGGCTGTGTAGAACACGCCACAATGATCTGGGACGCAATCCAAAAAGCAAAAACAGCAAAGAGAGACCTGGACGTAGTGTGGCTTGATCTGGCAAACGCATATGGATCTGTGCCCCATGAGATGATACAGTTGGCTCTTGAGATGTACCATGTGCCAAAGAACATCCGCGACATGCTCAAGAAGTACTTCAATGGCTTCTCAATGCGGTTCTCTACCAAGGAGTACACAACAGACTGGATCAACTTGGAAGTGGGTATTGCAATGGGCTGTGCAATTTCCCCAATACTGTTCGTGCTGGCAATGGAACTCATCTTGAAAGCAGCAACAAACAACGCGAGACAAACAGACCTTGGCAATGGATACAAGATGCCTCCTCTCAAGGCCTTCATGGATGACACTACAGTGATTTCATCCAGAGAAGACGAGACACGTCATGTGCTGGAGAGGCTGGACGACATAGTTGCCTCATCCAGAATGAAGTTCAAGCCAAAGAAATCACGGAGTCTCTCACTGAGGAAAGGAAAAGTGGCCGGATCTGTGGTCTTCAGTGTTGCCAACCAGGCCATTCCAACAGTCACAGAAGAACCAGTCAAGAGCCTTGGAAGATGGTATGATGATACGCTGAAAGACACACAAAGAGCAAAAGAAACCAAGCAGATGGCGGAGGAAGGCTTGGAGACCATTGACCAGTGTGGGCTCCCTGGCAAATACAAGGTCTGGTGTCTGCAGTTCATGCTGATACCAAAGCTCCTATGGCCTCTGATGATATACGACATCTGCACCAGCATAGTGGAGGCAATGGAAGCCAAATCAACAAGTTCACAAGGAAATGGCTTGGTGTCCCACCCTGTCTGACTGACATAGCGCTGTACTGTCGCCAAGCAAAGCCGAAACTACCACTGAAATCCATCCTGGAGGAATACAAAGCAGGGAAGATCAGACTTCAAAGCATGCTGGAGGACTCAGGAGACAAGGTGGTAGAAGCAATCAAGCCCCAGCTGAAGACAGGCAGAAAATGGAAAGTTCAAGAGGCGATGGATTCTGCAAAAGAAAGTCTCAAGATCAGAGAAATAACAGGACACACACAGACCAACAGACAAGGACTGGGGGTGACCAAAACTGAATGGTGGTCAAAGGCCAAAGGAAAAGCCAAAAGAGACATGATGATTCAGGAGATGAGAAAAGAAGAAGACCAAAAAAGACTCCAAAAAGCAGTCCAGCAGAGCCAGCAAGGGCAATGGACAACGTGGGAGAATGCACTCCAAAGAAGTCTCACTTGGAATGACATTTGGCACATGGCCCCTCTCAGGATCAGCTTCATTCTCAGATCTGCTTATGACCTTCTGCCCTCAAATGCAAACCTGGTGAAGTGGGGGAAAACAGACGATCCTGCATGCCCCCTCTGCCATGAAAAACAAACAGTGGAGCATGTCCTAAGCTCATGTAAAGTAGCCCTGGCTCAAGGAAGGTACACATGGAGGCACAACCAAGTGCTCAAAGAGATTGTACAAGTAGTCTGGGCTAGTACCAACACCACAAAAGGGAAAATCAGGACTCCAAAAGCACCCGCAACATTCTTCACGGCAGGAGGCAGCAAATCATGGCCAAGAACAACAGTGCCACTCGAAACATGCAGGCAGAGTCTGCTGGACGGGCAGATGACTGGGAGTGCACTGCAGACCTCCCAGAATGGAAGAGTCACCCAGAGATCATCAGCAAGAGTGGCATGAGACCAGACATAGTAGTCCACTATAAGTCAACCAAGCAGCTGATCATGATCGAGCTCACGGTGCCATATGAGAACAGAATGGAGGCAGCTCAAATCTACAAGACTGAAAAGTATGCTGATCTAGCAAACAGCCTGAGGAGAGAAGGCTATCAGGTCAAAGTCCTCACTGCAGAAATTGGAGCTAGGGGGTTTGTAGGAACGTCTGCATACAGCCTCATGAAACAGCTCTCAGTTGCAGGGAAGGAAAAAACCAGAGCCCTGAAAGCAATGGCAGAAGCGGCAGAGAGGTGTTCAAGCTGGATCTGGTCAAGGAGGAACAAAAATGAACTTCATAAGGCTTAATTTCCCTACAAATATCAGGTGTCCCTGTGGCTCAGTGGTTAAAGCGCGAGTCATTAAGTGGAAAATGAGCATGTCCAGAGGGTCATGGGTTCGAATCCCAGCCATGGCTCGTCCCAAGATGGGGGAAAAAAAAAGAAAAAAAAAAGGGGCCAGCAGAGGGACATCCGGAGTCATGAACCGGGTGTGGCCCAACCCCCCTAGAGTGTCAGGAGATAAGGGCCGAAACACTTGCTTGAAGGGGGCTTCTCTTCTGAGGACTCTCTGCTGCCACACTCTCCACGAGTTTCTTTCTACTCAGTGGATGCAACCTGCACTGTACAATACCTCAAAAGACTCGTTTCCTTCGTTGCATTGTATTGTACTACCGATTCCACCCTCGCCTTGTCTCATGAGCATACACGTTTATGTCAAGAAATGACAATCAAATCATTTGAAAATGTTCGCTCAGTTGCACCAGCTCCATAATTATGCTGTAATACCTCTTTTTTGTTATCTATACACTGATTCCAAACAGCGGGAACTCAGCAAACTGAAAAAAGTCTATAATGACCGATATTTGATAAAGAAATGAATGTCAAATAACAAGTACCATCAAGCACTGTAGTCCCTCTACAACCGTCTCTCACATCGCGTTGTGAAACAGCCACTGTTAAGAAGTATTACATGGGTGTGGCTTGGAAAACGAGCAAAATATGTCTGAAGAAGAAAGGCTGTAATAACAAATGGGGGTGCAGATGGATGGATAGATTTATGGGTAGGCTTTGAATCAATTAGCCCCCTCAACACATGTTATCTCCACTGATGTCTTTGAAGCGAGAGAATCAGAGAAGAAAGTGAATGAGTGAATGTCGTGTCAAAGGTCGTAGAGCAGAGATTATAGATGAGTGCATGGTAGTTCCCCTGAGGGCAGACTGCACACAAAGAATCCAATCTACAGCTTGATTATGTAGTCGCCTTTGAAG
>CM065731.1:23943076-23948076 GCA_033310375.1 Conus canariensis | reverse complement strand
TCAGTTTCAGTTAAAAAAAAAGGTCTACACCAGTTCAAATTCATGGAAGAAGGACGAGAGTAAAATGTGTGCGCGTGTCTGGGGGAGGGAGGGTGAAGGGTGGGGGGGGGGGGGAGGAAGATGCCTATTTTAGATTCTAGACGTCGACGCACCCCTTTCAAAAGTAACAGAAAAAAAGACTGTCTTGCCATTTATAAAAGGACTGCCATCGTGGTGCGTGTTTATAACATGTAAGTCAACATATGTAAACAAACTAATCTAATTTTAATCGAAGCAGATCATACTAGCAGCCAGCAGCATGCACGTCATGAATACATATCTACGACACGCATGGCAGTCCATGGATTCCCATCCAACCGTCCACTTTAGCAGTGCAGGCAAAGAGATGGTGGCAGGGTGGTTGAACAGGGAATGGAAAATGCGTAGAGAGCACAATGCTTCGAACTTGGACGGAAGGATAAGGCAGTCATTCCCTTCGCCATGTCTCATGCTCCGGACGAGCTGGCAGAGAGACAGAATACCAATATGAAGACGTGTGTTCAGTATAAGCCAAAATCCCTAACTGAAGTGGGTGGCGCACGTAGCCAGATCATCAAAAGTATTACAGTAATTACTGGCACAGGGATTCCACCACTACGTCTAACTGAAGTGGGTGACACTCATTGCCAACTGATCAAAAGTGTTACACGGATTGCTTGCACAATGATCCCACTGCTAAGATCAAAGTCAGGCTTGCTTGCATGAGACGCATTGTCATTGAAACAAATTGTAACAGTATACATTCCAGGACTTCGTTCTGAGTAATCTTTTTGCATCTTAAAAGAGGGCTGTTAACAGTTTTGTGTGTGTGCCTTCATTTCTCGATAGCTATATCAGATCATTTAAAGCTATAAGGACTGTTGTAGCATTTAGGTTGGATTAAGTTATTTCTAAGATCACGAAAAACAGAGCAACAACAACAACAACAACAACAAAAAGAGCTCTATTCTCCTCTGCCCCACCCAAACAATCGACATAACAATAATTGATCCTATTCCATTCTGTATCTAAAACAAATGACAACGAGTCTCAGGAATATCGAATGTACACTTATCAAAGCTATTGTTTTGTTATACACCTGTTGTTCAGTTTAGTGTTTCATTGTCTATAGTCAGCAAACATGTAACTATTGTGAATATTAGCGTGCTAGTCCAGCAGCCTAGTCTTGAACTCTTTGCTGAAAAGAACTGAAGAATCCGCATATTCCACAAACAATATCGTATCAGCATATTGATGCAGACCAAATCTCCGCGTAAAGGGTTCAGCCACATGAAATAAATACAAAAACAGGAAAAAAAGGAAATATAATTACATGATCAGTATCATTCAGTTTTGGAAACAAAACGAAATACTACTGGCTAAGAAATGAAATGTGGTAGTAACCGTGTCAGACATTTCATCCCGGTCAGGTTGTCATTTTTCAACCCGATTATCTCCCTGTCACCTGCGCCTTGTCCACAGTACTTCCCGCTGTCATGTATTGACTGACATCACTGAACTATTCTATCTGAACACTGAGATGCATTACGTCACTGTCCTTTCTATTGTGATTTCTTTTTCCATGCGCACTGTCCTCTGTCACACTACCCACCTCATTGTCACCCTCAATTATCGCCCCCCCCCCCCCCCCCCCCAGCCCTTCCCTTGTGCTACATATCATGTCACATTTTTGCGCGCAACCCACATCATTTGAGATACACATCATCAACAATCGAATCAAGCAACAAATCAGCATCGTGCAAAGGACAGCTAACAACTCATAATCTACAAATACATATTTCCATTTACAAAGACAGTATCATCCCTGTTGACTGTACCGAGCTAACAATCTTAGTTCGCAAACACAATTGTCATGTTTATAAATCTGCATGCACGTGACGCGCGGCATTCATGGCGCACGTGTTAGGCAGAGTGTGTGGGTTTTGCATGACTTCACACACTCGCTGACAGCGCCTGCACGTGAAATTCAAGTTAGCATGTAACAACCATGCGGCGAAGGGTTAAAATTTGTTCGCCCTGTGTTATCATGACAGGGCGGTTTAGAACCATCGGCACAGCCAGACTTTTGATCGAATTAAATAAAATTATTGTCATTTTAAGCCAATCGTGACATCCTCCATAACTTGACGGCCATTTACCGTGCACACACACACACCACACACACACACACACACACACACACACACACACACACACACACACTCTCTCTCTCTCTCTCTCTCTCTCTCTCTCTCTCTCTCTCTCTCTCTCTCTCTCTATATATATATATATATATGTGTGTGTGTGTGTGTGTGTGTGTTTGTGTGTGTGTTTGTGTGTGTGTATATATATATATATGCTTGAGTTATTGAACAGCAGAGCTGACCACTCAGATTGTTCCATATCTTTTGATCTCCCTTGTATCCTTGAATGGATCCTCAGGCATAGGCTCAAAGATTGTCCCCTACATTTTATACTGTTTGCATAATGCTTTTAGTTTTTCAGCAACTTTTTTTCCTCTCCACACTTTCGTTTTATTCCATTTACTATCCTTCACTGGCTGCTTTAGGGTGCTGTTGGATTCTTTTTTTAACCCTTGGTGGTGAGAACACCACAGAATTATGGACTGTGGTGTGTCTCTATTTGACACCAGGAGCGCAGACACAATCAGCCGTGTCTCCCTGATGAGTCCGATCGAGCGGACGAAAGGTCTAGGAGCAGGCAATACAAATAGATCTGCCTTCAAGAGGGATCACGATGGTTCCCTCAGGCAGCTAGTGAAGGGTTTCTCATATTTATAATATATTTCTCCCATTTTCTTCATCTTCGTTTTTTTTTTTTCTCTCTAAAAGTTCAAATCTTTGCGAAGTCATTATTATAATGACCGAAGAATATGTTAGCCTGCACTTGTTTTCCCCCAACTACTTAATTGTTCAGCATTATATATATATATATATATATACATACACACACACACACACATCTGTCCATATTTTCCATAATGGCTCCGAACATACTGTAGGTGAGTAACAAGTTTCCTCCTAGTGTGTCTTACTCGAGCAGAGCAGTCTTCTCCGATTAAGACCTGACCGACCTTTAACCTTTTATCTTGCCCTAAGAATTTCGTCTTTGCAATTTGGACACTACAAGACAGAGTACTTTGGACCTAAGACCATACATCCGGTCAAATTCGACATTAGCAGAAAACTCAAATTTGTAAGTTATTAATTTTTGTACCCGCTGTTAGCAGTCTTCTGAACAAACGGTACTCTGTAATGGACAGCGTTGTTTCGCTTAGGACGAACTTTCAAACCATCCACTTTTTGTTTTTTTATCCTGGCATTTCACTTTGGTACCCAGTTTCTTATGTTTGCCTCTAAAAGTTTGATTTTTGACATATGCAATGTCGTCTTTGACATTGGATACTTTATATGCCGAACATTGGCCATTTCCGTCATCGCTATGAAATAAGGTCCATGTTGTCAATCCTCTGACGTTGTCCACTATGTTTATCACATTCTTTGTAACGAGGTCTGATGAGTTGTGGCAAAGTGCATCAGTGACGTGAACAAACCTCCACAGCTGCCCAGACTGCTCTGCCTCAAGTTGCCAGCCCTGCCAAGTCTGTGGCTGCGTTTCGAACGTCGCCACGTCGGTGTATTAAAACTTGTCCGTGGAAGAATAGAACGAGAAACAATCCTAAGGTGACACCGTCTGCTCGACCTCTCATCTTCATCATAGAGAATTGCATGGCGAGTTGGAATCGTTCTCGCTTGATCCTGTAGGAATCATGTACGGCCACACAGAGGCCACACAGAGACTTACAGGGAAGTGGTTTCGATGACATATAGTACTGGAGACAGTCATTGAGGCAGTAGGTAGACCCAATTCCACGGAGGTATCGGAGAAATCGCCAACCGAAACGAGTGCGTGTAAAAGCGTGAGTAAATCAGCTCTGTCATTCGGAAATTCTCCTGGCACACACACACACACACACACAGACACAGAGAGAGAGAGAAGAGAGAGAGAGAGAGATAGGAGAGAGAGAGAGATGGGAAAAGCATGCTAAACATGTGGACGGAAATTAGGGTAAGATGTCACAGGCCAAAGGGCGTGGTGATGGATGCGAAGACATGGCGTTCCTTTTCTTTCAGTGTTAGGCACGGAATGGATCCAGCGTCTGAATGGGTAATAGACAGACAGAAAGACAGTCAGACAGAAGGACAGACAGACAGACAGATGGCTAGATGTGTGTGTGTGTGCCTGTCTCTGTCTGTCTGTCTGTCTCTATCTCTCTCTTTCTTTCTCTCTGTGCATCTGTCCATCTGTGTGTGTGTGTGTGTGTGTGTGTGTGTGTGAGAGAGAGAGAGAGAGAGAGAGGAGAGAGAGAGAGAGAGGGTAGTGGGCATTTCATTTGTCGTCCTTTTCTGCCTCGCTTCCCTTGGCAATTGGTTGTGAACTGCATATATTAAGGCGGCAAAATGCTGACACAATCCAACAAGGCACATGGGCAAATAGAGAAGACCCCTCCCCAATTGAAAAGTAATCATTCCTTGGGGACATTGTTGATTTTCTAATTGCATCAATTATGGAACTTTGAGGTTAACAAGATTTCTCAGACTTGAACACTTTTATTAACAAGACAGGAACAGGAATGTGTCCGGTGTGCGAAATCTCTCTCTCTCTTCTCTCTCTCTCTCTCTCTCTCTCTCTCTCTCTCTCTCTCTCTCTCTCTCTTCCCCCTCTCCCCCCCCCCTCTCTCTCTTATATTTTAAATCTGTTGGTAGAAATGAAATCACACGCGCGCACACACACACACACACACACACACACACACACACACACACACACACACACACACATACACACACACACACACACACACACACACGATTTAATAACGCGAGAAAGCAAGCAGTTCGCCGTCCTGTTTTTATACTGTCACGTTATGCTGTGTTTTATGCACCGTAATGATAAAAAGA
>CM065731.1:23920576-23935576 GCA_033310375.1 Conus canariensis | reverse complement strand
GCTAATAAGAATTCCTTTCATAAGATTGTCACTGACGCCCAGAGCTCCATTTCTCGCCTCATCTTTTAAGACAGAAATTTTAAATATCATTGTGAACGTGTTTCCTAATTTTGTGCGTGGAATGAACTGTAATTTTGTAGAAGCTTTCTTTAAAACTGATTCTCTTCTGTGGAGGATGTACTGTTTGTCCCCAAACGGCTTTATTTCGATCTCTTTCCGACTGTTGTCCTCTGGCATAAGACTTACATGTAAAGGGCCAGAGTTCAATGCTTTTCTGAAACTTTTTTGACGGTCAAAAAATGTAAATGGGCTTAAGAATTCAAATTTTATGTCCCATTCTAAATATGGTTCTAAGTGCCATTTGTTGTCAGTTTTTCGAACTATTTTATATTTATACTGACCCGCATTATTTGCTTCTAGATTGCGTAGTTGTTCTAGTTTAGGAAACCTTTTGTTGTCGTCAACCTCTTTGCGCTTATAATAACCATCTTTAGTGTACTCAAAACCATACAAAGTGCCTATCTCACCGTTTTGTTCAAAGTCCTCAACGTCTGCAAGGTCTTTTAATTCTAAAGTTACACACCTCTCAGGCGCTAATGTAACTCCTGATTCTTCTGGCCCACGAGACATTATTTTTTAGTACACCTTATTATTTTATTTCTAAAACAATGTGCAGGTTATCACATTTTACGACTTTCCCTGTTTTATCTGTGATCTTTATATTAAACGATCTGACCCTCCCACAAGCTAATCTTTTAAACTGTAAATTAGGGAATTGTATAATTTCATAATCGCAATATGCAGCTTTCCCTGATGGAAGAGCTCTTAAAACAGTTGAGGGCCTTCCATCATATAAGTTTTCATCAGTGCTCAGCTCGTCCAAATGAACATAGAGTAATGAATGTAATGCAAGATCGAGCGGATATTCTCCCTCATAAGTAGTTTCGTCTGATGTAACTATAAAACTATGATTGTTAGTTGCAAAGCCTAACATTTTAGCTAGCTCTACATCAAAAAGGTAATGGTCTACTTCTTCTTCAGGTTTGAATGTCAACATTATTTTCAAATTTGCATTGTTAAGTTTGAGAGTAATGTCGAAGTTACTCATTGCTTCTTTTAGCGAGCAAAACCCGTAATAACCATCAGGTATGGTTAACTGGCTAACTAAGTTTCCTCTGTTATCAAATTTTTTAATCTTATTATTCTCCTTGGATTCAGTTATATTAAACCATACGACTTTGTAAAAAAATTTCATGGAGTGCGACCCTTTGGGTTCCGCAGTTATTATCAATAGCATATTCTAAAAACGAAGGACTGTCTTGAGTTGTTATTGTTACAAACATTTTTAAAACAAATTTAAAAATGAGTGCATTCAAATATACTAATGCAAAATATTATGTTGGACCGCACTACAGTCCTAAAGATATAACAACTGACACCCTTGACATTTCTGTGACTCAGTCTGACGCCTTTCAAGTAAAGATTAGTACTCCATTGGACAGATATCTTAACCCTCCTATTAAAAAAGACTACATCCCGAAAGTGTGGTTCAGTCATCCGATGCAGTTTTATCAGAACCAGTTAAACTTTGCTGTGTTTTGTGCTTCAACTGGGTGTGGAGTGTCGTATGCTGATCATTTAAATCATCCTGATCCTTTGGTGAGGTCAGTGTATAGATTTCATTTTTATTACACCTTCAGACGTATTTTATCTGAACTGCAAGCGCCATTACCAAATGACAAAACGTTTAATCCATTCAGCAACAGAATAGATTACAAGGCTTTTGAAAGGATCTGTAACGAATTTGATATTGACCCAAAGACAGACTTTAGACAAAAGTTGGATCTTAATCATGGTTTAGGAACCCTTTATTATTGGGGCGTGCACAGAAAGTATAACTATGATTGGAATCCTCCTTACACATCTTTCTCTTCAGGCACAACTGTTCACCTCGGGTCCATAGAGCAAGAGCATAAAACAGCATGGACAACATTTATTTTGGATACTTCTAAGGGCCTAACAAAAGCAGGAATAGAACGAATAAACGACTCTATTCGTACTTATGTTTGGTGTTTGCTAGGTTCGCAAGCACAAACGAGATCAAACATAATTGATCCTTCTACTGGCTTTGACGCACAAAAACAGTATTTAGCAAATTTAGAGGATTCTATTAATTCTGCAATTGATTTGCCTTCAAGTATTAAAAGGTACCAAAATGTTTTGCAATACGCAAGATCGAAAGTAGACTTCGCCGTTGGCACTGGTTTATACATGCTGCCTTCTGACCTCAGACTTCAGATAGGAACAATAATAAACTATAATAATGAAATCCTTGTGGCTGGCAATGAAGAGAAGGTCGGAAAAAACGACATAAATTCTAAGCCAGCAATAGCAATAAAAAAAGAAGCCCCACCAATCCCCGAGCCCCCCTCTAAAACCCCATCCAATCCCCGAGACCCCCTCAAAACCCCATCCAATCCCTGTGGTCCTAAGAAATAATGACCATGAATATGAAAAGACAGCACTTGTTATTGGATTAACTGCCCTAGGATTACTTGGTCTTTATCTTACTATAAAGTAACCCAACTATTAAGACAACTAATGTCCATAAGTGCTCGGCCATAAAGCCAACTACTTTGCTTGCAGTAGACAAAAGCCAGCTAACGATCCCCCCTAATATGCCAGGCAAAGAATCTATTGCCTTACTGGCTAATTTTTTTAATAAACTTGCAAGATGATCAAGTTGTTTTTTTACCCATGATTTATCTGATGGTGGTGATGGTGGCGGAGGCACTAACCCTTGCCCACCACCGCCTGTAATAGCCAACACCAGTGTACTTATTGCAAATCCTAAGGCTGTTATAACACTTGCTAATGTGACACCTTGCTCTCTAAACAGTGTTCTTATTCGTTCTGCTAACGTTGTGTCTTCATATAAAATTCTTTGGATAGTTTCTCTTATTCTGCTCACTTGAGTTCGTAATTGTTCTCGGTTATTAGACAACACTTCTAGTCTTGCTGATCTCTCTTGTTCAAGATCTTTTAGTCTTTGTGTTATTCTTTCTTTAACATCATGGCCTAAGTTGTGGTCATCAGCCTCAACTAGTTTTTCTTTTTCTCTTTTTATATGCTCATCTAGTTCACCCAGTTTTGCTAAATTGTTTGTTAATTCGCCTCTGATGCTTCTCAAAGCATGATCAAGGGCCGTTATTTCTCTCATAGGTAGCGGCGGATCGTGCATAGTTTTTAATGCTTCTGAAAAACTGGTTTCTGCTTGTATTATTTCGTTTGCTGTTGGGCTTAAATCTTTAAGTTCCATGTTTTGTATTTCTGTTGGGAGTTCTTGTAGTGTGTTTTGAAGTTTAGCAACTGCTTCCCTATCTAATTTTGGTTTAGTAATGCCAAGGCGATTTTGTTCGCTCACACTGAGCCTTTGTCTAATTGTACTCTTTTTTAAAAACTTTGATGAGTCTGGTTTAGTTGTAAGCTGAACAAGTTGTCCTTCGTCGTTTCTCACAAACAAATGGTCATCTTTTGTTTCAAAATCATTAGGGTCTATAAATTCGGGAGGTTCTTGGCCTAAACTTTGATAAAATGATCTGACCTTACTTTCTGTTAATTCATGTCGCAATGATTGTAATGGATGTGTCAAAGGTGTCATTTCACTCATGTCATCTCCAGGATCAAAAACATCATAATCTTCAATGCCTGCCATGTTTTAAAAATAATTTATTTTTGTTTTATAAAAAAATGTCACAAGCATATGGCTCAATTCTTGACCCGCATAGAAGACTGAAAGAGCCCTTTGGCGTGAAGGGAAATAAACAGAATATTATTGTTCCAAATAATCCATCTACTATTGATTCAGATCAAATTCTTACTGTTAAATTTCCAGACCTAGGAGCAGATGAAGTGATTGTACCAGGCTCTGCACGTCTTACTTTCAAAATAGAACTCGAATCAGCAACAGACGCAAACAGGACAGTAGTTCAGAATCTGGGACGGCAATCGTTAAGAAAATTTCTATAAAACTTGAGGGGCAAGAAATATTTTCTTTACACAATGCAGACATATTTCTAATCTATTCTGATCTATGGCTAACCGCGAATGAAAGGGCTGACCTCGCGTTTCAAGGAATCGAAAGTGATGAAGCACTAAAACACAGAATAGATGCTGATGATGCTAAAGACAGTAACAAGGCTGAAGCTGTAAGTTTTGCTTATGAAAATCGCTTTTCTATACCCTTAGATTTTGAGTTGTTAAAAGCGCATGCGCCATACTTTCAAGGAGCATTAAAAGACAGATTGTCATATGAACTAACTTTTAATGAATACAAACGTGTCATTAAATCTACAGACACTGACGCAAAGTACAGCATTTTTGACATCTCGTTAGAGTTTGACATTGTTAGCAACCCTAACTTAGCAAGGCTGATTGAGCAACAATATCAGTCAAAATTAGCAATATATTACGAAAGAGTGATTCATCATACTAAATATCCTAAAAGCAGGGCAGACACAATATGGAATTTTAGTTTTAGCGCCTCAGCAAGATCGCTTAAAGGTATTTTATTGCTGTGTGAAGATGAAGAACCATTCAAAAGACAAAGTGAAAAATTTATTAATCCTAAAATAACGAAAGCACAATGTTCAATTGAGGGTAGTCCTAACCAAGTCTACGGTAGCGGGCTTAAACCTTATCATCATTTTGATGAAATAAGAAAATTCTTTGGAGGCGGGAGGTCTAGAAGTCCAACAGTAGACCTTGTGTCTAAAGATTTACACCTTCACAGTATTAGACTTGATGAATATTTAACAACGAAATACGGTTTATGGATTGACCTAAGGTCAACAGAGGATAATCAGTTGCATGGGAGTGGGAGAACAGTTAAAGACGTAATAAACATTCAAATTGATAAAGAAAAAAAGAGTGATAAACCACTTAATGTACATTTGTTTTTAATATATGATGCGCAGCTGAATATTCAAGATAACAGATTAAAAGATATCCAATACTAAATTATTTTTATTTTTTAAAAAAGCATGTCTGTTCAGGTTTATCCAAAAGTGCCCAAAGAAGAGAACTCTGTTGCTGTAGACATAAAAACTTTCAGATTAACAAACATAACACAAATGCAAACCCAACTAGAGCAGGACCTTTCAAAATACAGTAAAACCAAACGAAGGTATTCTGCTGTCTTTAATGCTGTTACATATGTTAATACTGGAGCATCGATCACTAGTGCTCTATCAGCAGGAACAAGTGTAGGTCTCTTAGCAACAGGCGTAGGTGCACCGGCAGCTTTACCTCTAGGTGGTTTGTCTTTAACTCTTGGCCTGTGTTCATTGGCTGTAAGTGCTGTCAGCAAAAAAATAAAAGCTAAACTCCAAAAGCACACAGCTATGGTTCAACTAATAACAGCTAAACTTAGTTCCTTCAAACTGATAATTGATAAAGCACTTGCCGACTCAAACATCACGGATGAAGAATTTAGTCGCCTACAGGCTGATTTTGAGGACTACAAAAGACAAAAGTTTGATCTTCAAAGAAAGGCAAGGGCAACTTTTTCTCAACAACCAGACACCGACCAGATAAAAAAGGAATGTTTAAAAAAAGTAAACGAGACATTAAACTCTGTTCTAAACAGCTCACATTAACAACCCCAAAGAGTGTTTATACTTTAGTTTATGAGTCTAAGCACAAAAAGACCGTTGATATTGATTCTGATTAACTTTTATTTTTTTGATTTAAAGAAATATTTTGAGTTAGAAAAGAAACTCAAAATGGAATACACTGATTTTGATTCTTGGTTTGATGCAGAAGAGAGTTTGTCAAAAGCTTTGAAGGATACAAATATAGAAGTTATTAATCCAACAAATGTGTTAGAAAGCGTTGAGTATGCTATTTCTCAAATCCCCAATTATTTAGCAATAAACCCTCCAGTTAAAGTAAGGTTAGTTGTTTTAGTTGATTACATAACAATAAGCGAAGAAAATCTAGAAGTCTGGGTCTCAACTAAACAGCAGGCTATTCTTTCTTATAATGATTTAACGCCTGATTGGGCAGAACAACTTCTTACTCAGTTTAACGACGCCTCTGAAGCAGCAAAAATGAGAGGTTCTGGTTGGTCAGAGGGTAAAGTATTAGAGATTAGATTAAAACAGGCTAAATACGAGCCAATTATAGGAAAGTCTTTTATTCCTCTACCATCAGAATTAGTTGCAAAGAGAGCGGTTCTGAACATAAAGAATTCAGATAACAAATGTTTTATGTGGTGCGTTCTTGCTAGGCTACACTTTGTTAAAAAAAATGCAGAGAGAGTTACTAACTATTTACAGTGGGCTAATGATCTTAACTTTAACGGCCTTGAATTTCCTATGGCTGTAGACAAGATTGATCAGTTTGAAAAACAGAATCCACCAATAACTGTTAATGTCTACACATGGTCTGTTAAATCAGACCTTCAGCCAATTAGAGTGTCAAAAAACAGTCCATCAATAGGAGAACCAGCCAGGAGTCATGTAGACTTACTCCTAATGCAAAGCCTTAATGGGTTGCACTACACTCTAATACGCACAATGAGTAGATTACTAGTTCATACTACAAAAAATGGACACAAACAAGAATTTTGTAGAAAATGTTTAACAAGAATTCCGTCCGTTCAAGCTGCGAGCGAACATGTAAAACATTGTCTCAGTCCAGTGGACTGCAATACAGAACTAATTATGCCAAGAGAAGGCAGTAAGGTTAGTTTTAAGAATTACAAAAAACTCCAGAGGTCTCCATACGTTGTTTACGCAGACTTTGAGTCGCTTATTGTTCCTTATGAAGGACCAGCTCCAAAACATTTACCAAAAACAGTTATAATGAATAACCACCAGATTTGTTCATTTGCCTTCATTGTTGTCAGGTCGGATGGCGTCCATTCAAAGCCAGAATTATATAGAGGACCTCATGCTGCAAAACATTTCTTAAAACGCATGCAAGAAGTTCGTAATGTCTGTTCTAATAATCTAGTCCTATCCGATCTTAAGATGACCTCTGAAGATCAAGATCGCTATGACTCAGCCACTCACTGTTGGATTTGTGGATTAGAGCTACCCCCTGAAAGTTTAAACCCAACAGTAAGAGATCATGATCACATTAGCGGAGAATTCAGAGGAGCAGCGCATAACAATTGCAATCTTCAACTAAAGTTTGATCCTAGGACTTGGAGACTTCCTATATTCTTTCATAACTTGCGAGGTTATGATTCTCATCTTATATTGCAAGCAGTAACTAGCGCCTTTAGGGTGTCATGCATTGCGCAGTCATCAGAAAAGTACATGTGTTTCACTTTAAATAATTTATCTTTTTATGACTCTATGCAACACCTGATGGGGAGTTTAGAGTCACTAGCAGGATCTTTAAAGTCCTGCCCAATAACGGAAGAATATTTTGACCCAACACTTGTTAGAAAGGGCGTTTATCCTTATGAGTACATGAACAGCTGGGAAAGGTTTGAAGAGACAGCCCTTCCGCCTAAAGGTGCGTTCTTTTCTAGTCTTAGAGGAAAGGACATCAGTGATTCTGATTACCAGCACGCACAAGAAGCATGGCAGAAGTTGGAGTGTGAAACAATGGGAGACTATCATGATGCCTATTTAATGGCGGATACTTGTTTGTTGGCGGATATCTTTGAAAATTACAGAAAGACCTGCATGAAACATTATAGTCTAGATCCTGCGCATTATATTTCTGCGCCTGGGATGAGTTGGGATTCCTTTTTAAAATTTACTGGTGTACAGATTGACCTGTTGTCTGACCTACCAATGCTTCGGGTGATTGAAAACGGATTGCGTGGCGGAATTAGTATGGCGTCTCACCATTACTGTAAAGCAAACAATAAATATTTGGATGACTATGATCCAAGTAGGAAGTCTAACTATCTTATGTATTTAGATGCAAACAATCTGTATGGATGGGCTATGAGTCAATCACTTCCATTACGTAACTTTAAAATGTACACAGGACTCAAAGACATTCAAAAGTTTTTAAAATGGCTACAGAGTCTAGTAGCTGATCAACCGCAAGGCTTTATTCTTGAAGTTGATTTAGAATACCCCCATGAACTTCATGATTACCATAATGACTATCCATTAGCAGCAGAAACCCTAAAAGTGTCAATGACAGAACCGCCTAAACTTGTGCCTAATCTTCGAGACAAAAAAAAATTATGTCTGTCATTACAGACTTCTCCAATTTTATTTAAGACATGGTTTAAAGTTAACAGCAGTTCATCGTATAATCGAATTTGATCAAGAACAGTTCATGAAACCATACATCATGAAGAACACTGATCTCAGAACTAAATCCACAGATGCTTCAGAAAAAGACTTTTTCAAGTTGATGAACAACAGCTGTTTTGGAAAGACTATGGAAAATCCGCACAAGCGCAAAGATGTCAGATTGGTCACTAGAGAAAACGATGCAATTAAGCTGGTGTCAAAACCCAACTACCAAGACTTCAGAAGATTTCATGATCAGCTTTTTGGCATAATGATGAAGAAAAAGAAAGTCAAATTGGACAAACCTGTATTTATTGGCTTTACTGTTTTAGAATTATCAAAGCTTTTGATGTTAGAATTTCTTTACGACTACTTTAAACCCTTGTATCCTGAGTCCAAAGTACTTTACACAGATACAGATTCTTTTGTAATTGACATCCCTACTGAAGATTTTTACAAAGACATGGAATTAGAAGTAGCAAAAGAGCATGCTGGATGGTACGACACATCTGATTACCCTAAAGATTCACCTTTGCATTCAGTTATTAATAAGAAGGTTTTAGGTAAGATGAAGGATGAATTATCTGGAGGTGTGATCAAGGAGTTTATTGGTTTAAGGTCGAAAATGTACAGTCTTTCAAGCCAAAAAAATGTTGTCAAAAAAGCAAAGGGAATATCTCATAGTGTTGTGCAATCAAACATATCACATGACAACTACAAAGAAGCATTGTTCAATAAAAAGACTTTTCATCATGACAATTACAAACTACGATCTAATCTGCATGAGATTAACACAACAGTTGTAACAAAACGGTCTCTTGACCGCACTAACACAAAAAGAGTATTTGTTAATCCAGAGTATTCATATGCAATTGGGCACTGGAGGACATTTGGTCAAGCGCAATTAGATACTCAGTAATTTCTTTATCCAGTATAGCTGGATTATTTGTGGTTGTTGTTTCAAGATTTTTGATTTTTTCATAAATATTAGGATCAATGGGTAGTTTATTCTTTATCATTGTTTTAATAATAAATCTATACGCAAATAATTTTTTTGAGCTTCCATTTTAACTCAAATATATTTACGTAAATCAGTTAAAGCGGAACTGTGTCTGGGGGATTATCTGCAGTTCTTCTTTCACAAAAGATATTTGAGGGGCTGGTCGTTTTGTTGTGTCAGTTTCTCGTAAATAATACACGGGCGGATTCATCTTTACAATTCTTTTTATTTCATATGAGTCAACACTCCAAACTGGATCTGTTGCCCTGATGCGGGTGTCCCCTTCTGCTTCTCCCGGTAAATAAAGGTACCTTACTTTCAAACCAAATGGTAATAGTTTGCTTGATGAACTGGCGTCTCCTTCAACAACATTTTTTTTTGTTTTTTGATTGCTTGTACTGGTTTTAGACCTTTAAATTCTTCATTATTCATTGCGCGCAAAACTGAGGGCAGTCTTCTAACCCATTCTGTGTTGCGAGAATTGTCAATCAGCTCTCTGTGATACTGGTAGGAGAAAAGTCTTTCAGATAACTGTTTGTTAAAGTTTTCAACCAAAGCCTGTGATCTGTGAACACCCAGAATGCCTCTTTTAATGGTAACTCTATGTTTTAACAATAATTGATTCACTTGACCTTTAAATTCTTTTCCGTCATCGACTTGAATCATGCGAGGATAAGTTAAGGGTCCTCGTTGGTATATCAGCTGTATAGCAACAGCAACAGCAGAAGCACTTTTTTGTGTTAATGGTTCCGCATCTTTGTATCTTGAAGCTATATCAATGACTGTAAGTGCGTACTTAAATCTTTTTCGTCTAATCGTATCATGGGGTAAATATAGAAGATCCATTTGATGGGTGTCGTTTGGTGTTATATTCACAAAATGTGGCCTCTGTATTCGTTTAGGCGCAGGTAAATAAATTTGCCAAATCGCTTGTTTAGATAACCATTCCTTTGCTGTTTGTTCACTGACACCCGCTGCTTGGCTAAGCTTTTTAATTGCTGTGATTCCCTTCCAATATCCTTTTGGAGAATAATAGATTTTGTACATTTTTATTCAGCCAATACTTTGTGCAACAAAATACACAGCGGTCATGCCAAAGACAATAAACAATATTTCTTGCATCTTTTGTTTTTCTGATGGTTGATAGTAATCGCTAAATTTTGGTGGGGGCAATGTTTCAACTTGTTTGCCTGTTACTAGAAAATATTCATTAATTGCTTGGTCAACATCTTTAAATGTGTAAGCTGCATGTCTCTGTTGTTTAAGTCTGTCGTTAATAAAATCTAACTGCTCCATTCTTTGCTTTTCATAGGTGTCTTGTGCAGCGGCTAGTTGCTCCATAGCTCTGTTATGTCTTTTTCTCTCATCGTTATTTTGTAGTTTACTAAACGCGTAATTACTTCCGCTGAAAGCAAGCGCGTTAACCACTGCGCCGCCTATCATCATTACGAGTGAAGCCATTTTTATAAATGTATTTTTTTTACATATTTATATTTTCTGGAATTATTCCTTGCTTAACTAGAAAATCTTTCGTAGCAAACGAAGCTGTAATGACAGCAATAAACTTTGCTGAGTCTTCAAAGTCTAGTTTGCCAAGATCTGCTGGTTTTATTCTTAACAAGCTTTTACCAAGCATTGTGTATCCTACGCTTAGACCTCCAATAACAGCAGAATGGTATACAAGGTTGGCAACAGTTTTTTCGGTGCTCATTTTTTAAAAATAAAATAATATTTATTATTAATAAAACATGAACTGCGATGATTTACTTCCTGAACTTATGATTACAAATAATCAAGTTGATGACCAAGCTATTATGCGCAAAAAGGAAGGGCTGTATTCTTTAGCAGCATGTGGAAAAACAAAACAGTACCTTGGAAATGAATTCAGCATAGAACAGATTCAACAGATGTCGCCGCAAGACATTGTAAAGTATCACAACAGGTATGAAGCGCAACTGGGGTCAAGAATGGTCAAAAGTGTCGGACAAACTGTTCTTAGTTTGTACACTAAACTAGTTAGTAGATTTGCGCCCATTGATTCTGAACAAGATTTTATGTATGATTTAACGCAGGATCCAGTTTTAACAAAGTCATTAGAGTCTCTAGGATGTGATCTATATTACAGATTTGGAACATTGTTATCTCCAGTAATCATGGGATTAATTACTTTTAATCATATAGATTTTGTTTCCCTTCAAAATGACCGAGCCAGAAAATCAGCAGAATCAGAAAACATTGAATCAGGTGGAGAAAGTGACCAGTAAAAAGCCTCCTCATCCTGGGCGCGTTGCAGCAGGAAAAAAATTAGCAGAGTGGAACAAACAAAAAAAATTAATGTTGCAATCACAGAATATAACTCATAATGAAAACATAACACCGCCAACGCCAACAGTTGTTTCAATGCCAGCTATAAAAACACCAGAACAAGTTGATTCAAGGCCTGCAACACCAAAGTCTTTATGGAATATTGAACTTAAAACAATTGTCATTTTTGGCAGCATTGCTGCTGGGGGTGGTTATTACGTTTATAAAATATATAAACAACGCCAGCAAAAACCAAAGCAGTCAAAAAAATCTCAACCACTAAATACAGAAGCCAAACAAAAAAGCATGCCAGAACCGCCAACAACAAAAGATCATTTTGATACATTTCAGATGCAATAATATTTCAAGAACTTAATAAATAATTATAAATTGACTTGAATAAGAACTTGGTTGTACTTAGAGGTGACTTGATTAAGAACTTGGGGAGACTTGATTAAGAACTTAAAGATCACTTGATTAAAAACATGAGGTGACTTGATTAAGAACTTAAAGATCACTTGATTAAGAACATGAGGTGACTTGATTAAGAACTTAAAGGTCAGTTGATTAAGAACTTGTGGAGACTTAAGTAAGAACTTAGAGGTGACTTGATTAAGAACTTAAAGTGACTTGAGTAAAAACTTAAAGGTCACTTGATTAAGAACTTGGTGGCTTGATTAAGAACTTAAGGTGACTTGAGTAAAATCGTAAAGGTCACTTGATTAAGAACTTAAATGTCACTTGATTAAGAACTTGGGGAGACTTGAGTAGGAACTTAAAGGTTACTTGATTAAAAACTTGGGGCGCACGTTTGGCACAGTTAGGAGGCTTGCAAGTTTCGCCACTCTTAGGCAACCATGCACGTTTGACGAGAGCCACTACATCCTGTTAGACTCATGGTGCTAAAATAAGGCGTTCACGTGTGAACGGTTATTCATAGTAACAGACCGCGGCCCTCTTGCTGCTAAACTGGGACGTTCACGCGTGAACGGTTATTTATAGTAACAGTCAGCAAGGCAAGTTTCGCCGCAGCATGCCTTCCGGCTTTAATCATACACTCCTCTTCGCGCAGTTAACCTGGTCAGTTGCGCGCCGCGAGCTCGGTGAGAACAGTGGGCAGGCGAGACGTGTCTTATCGATTTTTTGGTCGGAACATAGCGAGACACACACAATCAGTAAACGGGCCGCTCAGCCTGCTGACTTACTGCGACACTATCGTTGTGTTGTCTTGGTCTTGCAAAAAAAGCTGACAATCAACCGACTGGTAGTATAGACTGAGGGAACGCAGACACTATTTATTATAGATGACTGTTCGGCAGAAAGAGACATAGTTAGAAAAAGAAATACTTTATCAAAGCTAGCTTTCAGTGGAAGACATGCTGGGATAAGTGTGTGGATTTTATGTCAAAAATATAACTCAGTTTTAAAAGACTTTAGAGAGCAATTAAAGACAGTGGTTTTATTCCACATGAAAGATAGAGACGCATTTGATGAATGTATGCGCGAAAACGATGTTATTGAAAACGATCAAGAAAAACGAAGGATTAAGCAAAAACTTAAGTCTCAAAAGTTTTCTAAATTAGTGTTAAAAACAGATAATCCTACACATTATGTATGTTTGTAAAGTGTTTACTATTAGAGAACTATAAAATAGGCATTCTGGGTAAGCCGGCGGAGCACAGCGGAGCCGGGTGAGCCAGAATGCCTATTTTATAGTTCTCTACACGCCTGAAACACGATAAACCTGGAACTGTCGGTATCTGTGTTCTGAAAGACAAAAAGCGTTTCTACTGCTGTACGAGGGCCTTGTTTTAAAACATCATTGCAAAAGGTCGTGTGTCCTGCTGACTTGATTAAATCAAGTAACGTGATAGATCTGCGAGACATTTAAAAACTTTTTAAAGACGACGACAGACGGGAGTTGTTGAGACCTGGTCGACTCGTTTCTCTTCGCTGTTGCTGTTGTTGTTGTTGTTGTTGATGTTGCTTTTGTTGATAATGTCCTGCCTTTTTCTTTGTTTTAATGTCATTCATGGCGAATGGTTGTTTGCAGGGTCCATTCCTTATGTAAGAAACAAAGAAAAATAAGATTCAGACAAAGGCGTTCAGGGACGAGGTTCTCTTAGAATGTCAGAAAGTAAACGCTAATTGCTGTGGCACAGGAGTTAGGGCTGAGACCAGTGGCACTTAGGTTTTTGATTCGAACGGGCATAAATGCGGAGTTTTCCGATCAGACCACTCCGTAAACAGTCCAGTGCCAACTCCAGGCAACGTCGCCAGTCACACAGCAGGAAACTACGCTTTCGCCGACAAAATAATGAATTTAGAATAAATACGTGGTATCCCAAACACGCGTCAACGTATTGGCGAAAGAAAGAAGCGAACAAACCACGGGTGTGCACTAGAATCGTAACCTTGTAGTTGGGGGATGCACGGTCACGCAGCCCCACCGGTCTCTAGAAAAGTTGGATTAGTATGAGTGCAGATGTGTTTGAAAATGCTCTCTCTCTCTCTCTCTGTACCAACATTCTCAGAGACGCATCCATTTATTGGATGGAACTCGACTGTTGTAGTCCCAATCTTCCCAGCTGAGCCCGTAGCGAACTCAACTCCGGTTAGGAGCCGGTCGAAGCAGAAAATATCTCACATGGCTCTAATGGGATTCGAACTCAGGACCTCCCAGCCGGGAGTCGGCGACGCTAACCACTTCGCCACGGCGGCTGGTGAAGAAACATAGCTTTGTTGAGTATATTAGTCACTCTGTTTAGTTTATGGCATTATTTGTTTATTTTTCTGTCTCTCTGTCTCTGTCTCTGTTTATTTTTCTGTCTCTCTGTCTCTGTGTCTGTTTCTCTGTCTCTGTCTGTCTGTCCATCTGTCTGTCTGTCTGTCTGTCTGTCTCTCCCCCTCTCTCTTTCCCCCCAATCATTTCACAGGCTGCAGTTTTATATCATTATTCTTTTTTTTTTCTTTTTTGTTTTTGCAGTCCCTGTCTCCCAGCCACGCCTGCAGATGAAAATCATTGACGCGGGTAGAGAGTCGTTCTGTGCCTCTCAAGTCTGTAAGTATGTATGTACGCAATATCACTGTCTGTTTGTGTGTCTGTCTCCCTGTCTGTCTGTCTGGGTCTGTCTGCATCCGTCAGTCTGTCCATCTGTCGCTCCGTCTGTCTGTCTGTCTGCCTGCCTGCTTGCCTATCTGTCTGTCTATTTGTGTCTGTCTACATCTGTCCGTCCGTCCATATGTCTGTCTGTTTGTCTGTCTGTCTGTCTCTCTCTGTCATTCTCTCTCTCTCTCTCTCTCTCTCTCTCTCTCTCTCTCTCTCTCTCTCTCTCTCCCTCTCTCTCTTTCTCTCTCAGTCGCATATTTCATTCTTCAATTTTCCGGTACAGACTCCCAAAAAGAACAAACAACACGAAGTTTTGTAAT
>CM065731.1:23908076-23910576 GCA_033310375.1 Conus canariensis | reverse complement strand
ACAAACTTCCCTTCGGTGTCTGTGGCATATCCTCCAAAATTGCTGCCGTCTGGATCTGCGTGAGGCACTTTTCTCTTTTCCATGTGGAGATGGAAACTGTTGCGCGCTACCATTCTGACATGTTGGTCATCACTGTTCAGAACAGAGATCAGGAAGGAGATGCGTTTGGCGTAGTACATGGTACATGGTTTCAACAGACCAAGGCCGCCTTGTTTTCGGGGAAGGAACATGTGCGCTCGATTGGTAGAAGAGTTTAGTTTGAGATGAATGCGAACAAAATCAACTATCTTATCTTCCAGAGTCTTCAGGAGACATACATACATACAACATACATACATACATACATACATACATATACATACCATACATACATACATCCATCTCAATCCATTCCATACAAGTACGTAAGTACGTGCGTGCGTTCACAAACATACATACATACGTACATGCAAAAGTACGTGCGTGCATTCACATACACACTTACATACGTACGTACATACGAACGTATGTGTATGCGTACTTTCCAGTGACCTTGCTAGTTGTTCAGGTTTTCAACGAAAACGTGCAGACGGACATATAATGTTCGTACATATGTACATACACACATACAAAGAAAAGCAGTGTTCACATTGTCTCCCTCGTCATCATCTTTCTTAGTTTCGTATTTCTCTCTCATTGGCTGGATCTGTGTCTGTATTACATTTATAAATGATGTGAATGTTTGCTTGCTTCTTTTCATTCTTCCATTGTTTTTTTTTTTTTTTGCTTTCGTCCACCTTCCCGTATTCTTTACCAACATTTGAACTGTAGTAACTGGATAGTCAAAACACATCCTTGTAAATATTATTGCTTTACGTGTTCGAAGACGTAAAAAATTCGAAGCAAAAATTAATGCGAAAATCATTTCGGTGTGACAGTGGGGGGTGAAGTGGTTGGGGGTGGGGGGGGGGGGGGGGACGAGAAGTACAAAGGAACGGCGGTGGGGTCATGCCTGTTAAGTAGTAAAGAAGAAGACAGCGACCACACACACACACACACACACACACACACCACACACACACACACACACACACATACACACCATGCGCACGCACACACGCACGCACGCAGGAACAAACGCACGCTCGCACACACATAGGCGGGCATACACGCACTCTGTCTCTCTCTCTCTCTCTCTCTCTGTCTGTCTGTCTGTCTCACCCCGCACTCTCGTCTCTCTCTCTCTCTCTCTCTCTCCTCTCTCTCTCTCTCTCTCTCTCTTTTTTCACACACACACACACACACACACACACACACACACACACGCATGCACGCACGCACGCACGCACACACACGCACACACGCACTCTCTCTCTCTCTCTCTCTCTCTCTCTCTCTCTCTCTCTCACGGGGTTGGAAATATGAGTATGTTTATGGCAACTTTTAAACAGAGACTTGTAGATTGTTTTCAACAGGATTGGCATGCGAAATTGGAGTCACATACTTTCTATAATGTTTATGCATCTTTCAGACAATCCATGTCAATTAGTACTCATTTTTGTCAAATTATGAACATCAGGGTGCGTAACACGCTTTCCAGGTTTAGAATTGGGATGTCCCCACTGAATTGTCATTTTATGCAGTACAAAGTTGGCTCGAGCAGACACGTTAACTGTCCATTTTGTACCAATATGCCAGAGACAGAAGTGCATTTTTTGCTTGTTTGTCATACATATGAAACTCTTCGAAAAGAACTGATCCCCAAAAAGTACTACACCCGTCCTTCTACGTTTAAATGTGTATTGCTACTCTCCTGTAACAACGAAATAATTGTAAGGAAAATGGCCTTATCTATTTTCAAAGCCTTAAAATTGAGACAAGAAAGAACGAATGTGGTTACATGCTGTTAATACTGTGTTTCATTAACCTCACTCCATTGTATGGGCGATTGGCCTGACAATTAAACATTCGCAACTCGTGACTCTCTCTCTCTCTCTCTCTCTCTCTCTCTCTCTCTCTCTCTCTCTCTTGTTTGTACTGTCCTAAATGTTAAATGTGATGTGTTTTTTTGCCTGAAGAAGACCCAAGAGGTCGAAATGCATTGTGTCTTCTCCTGTGCTTTGTTAGTCAATGTCCTTGGCGGTAACTAACCCCCTCTCTTTCTAAATTTTGCTTCGTTCTCCGCCCTCACTCACTCCATTTTGAAACAAAGTACAGGACGAGACACAAAGCATTTCGACCTCTTGGGTCTTCTTCAGGCAAAAACAAATAACATTTAGGACAGTGAAAACGAAGAACGAGAAACCACTTACCTTCTCATGTTCGCCGCACGACCAAAATGGCCGCCGGACGGAAACGAGGCCACTCAAGAGGGGATCTTTGGAGAGGAGATAGTGAGGGGGGTGAGGGAGAGGAAAGGGAGGGGGTGTGAAACAGTGGGGTTTGTAGCTTGTTTTGTTGAATAGTATGATATATTAGTGACGATAGTGATTATGGTGGATTGATAATAGTGCATAGTCGG
>CM065731.1:23890576-23900576 GCA_033310375.1 Conus canariensis | reverse complement strand
GTGTCTGTGCGCGTGCACGTGTGTGTGAGTACGCACGTGTGTATAAAATATGTCCGGCCGACATCACCAAGACCTTTAATTCGGTACGCTCTTGCTCTGGATGTCTCACTACTGAAGTATCATACCTGCTGACAGTTTTCCTACCCTTAGAAATATCTCGGTGAAAGTGTATTGAATGCATCTGCTAATATGTCCATGTCACTACAATGATTCAACAAACTTAAAAACCCGTCATGAGTGCCCTGTACTAAGGGTCAGCGATTTTGTGTGTGTGGCTGGTTCAGCCAGGGTCTCCACTGGACAATTCTCTGGAATCAGAAGAGATGACACTTTAGAGTCTTTTGGTGTCTGTCTTCCACGTCTGTGGCCTACCCGCTGTACTGTTTGTATTGTCTATGAACATACAGTCATAGCAATAAGAAAACCCAGAAAGCTAGCACATTTGAAGCTGACAGTTATGGTGTGCATATGAGCTTTTTTTTCTGTGAGCAGTGGGTGCGTATTTCTTTGTGTGTGTGAATGTGTTTGTATGTGTTGTTGTTGTTGTTGTTGTTGATTTATAGTCTGTTCACACTTGGTGATATTAGACTTTACTGGGGGGTGGGGGGTGGGGGGGGCGAGGGGAGGGGGGGAAGGGGAGGGGGGGGGCGGGGTGAGGGGAGGGGGGAGGGGGATTGGGGGAGGGCGGAGGAGGAGGACAGGGGGGAGGAAAAGGTCAGAAATAATGTCAAGAACAGTACAAATTTAAATATAAACTACACTGTCATAATTATAACAATATGCTAATTTGAGATTGAGAGATAATTTTTGCAACCTCAACAATTTCTGAACTGAAAGAAATAGCGTGAACCGGTTTGGATTTCGAAATTTCAATGTTTGCTTTTGAATAAAGAGCATTTAAAATGGGGCAATGGAAAAGTATATGTTCACTAGATAATGGCTTAGAACATGCACACGCTATATTTTGGGAATATTTGGTCTTCCAAGAGTTCAAACGTATCTTGTATATTAAACTAGAAATATGTCTAGGATATGTTTCCATTACACATTTATCTTGAGACTTCTCAATTCGGAAACAGCTTTCCAATAACGAATGTACTTCATATATATCTAACTTCAAATTACTTTTTGCAGCATTGCCCATTGCCCCGCGTCTGGCTAGTTTATCTGCTATTTCATTCCAATAAATACCACAGTGTGAAGGGACCCAGCCGAAGACTATATTTACTCCTGTGGAAATAATGTAATTAATTAAATGCTTTATTTCAAAGATTACATCCTTCCTTGTTTTAACATCCCAAACTTTCAAACTATCTAACACTGCCTTAGAATCAACACAAAATAAAATGTTACAGAAAGAATGATTACTATCACAAATAAAGAGTAATGCCATAAGAATAGCATACAATTCTGCTGTAAAAATAGAAAATCCTTTTCCAAGGCTGTATGCTTTTTGAACTTTTAAAGCCGGAATAACAAAACCTGAACCTGCACTTAACTGGCAAACGGAACCATCCGTAAAAATTTTTAAGTGATTAGAGTATTTGTTTTCTAAGTTTTCTCTCACTTTATAAGTTAAAATGTTAATGTTATCATTTTTCCGGACATTAGTGTAATCTACATCAAAGATAGCTTGTCTATGTTCCCATGGAGGCACCGGGGGAACAACAGGAGCAGGTGAGAGTGAAGTGACATCAATATTGCATTTTTCAAAAGAATCTTTCGTGTAATTTCGAACGGGACAAAGATAACCTAGCTGTTGAGCTCTTTTGGGATATTCAACATTTGAATCCATCAACACTTCGTTTTCGACTGAATTAGGTACTGAAAGACTTCTTGCAATATATTTGGCCACAGCTAATCTACGTTGATCTGACAGTGATAGCATATCAATTTCTTTGTACACCTTCAATGTGTTTGTGTGCACTGGGACACCAAGCGCTAATTTGATAGCTTTGCTGTCTATACTTTGCAATTTTTTCAGTAGACTTTGAGGAGCTGAAAAATAAACTTCTTGTCCGTACACTAGTTTTGATCTTATTAGAGAAACAGCTAGGTGCAGGATGGTTTTTGTATCTTGAGCCCACGGTTGAATACAAAAAATTTTCAATAAGTTTAAACGTTTCCTTGTTTTAGCTATCAAGCTTTCAATGTAAAAACGCCAGTTAAGTTTAGGGGTTAAATTCACACCCAGAAATTTTATGTTTTGTGAGTACTGCAATTCAGAACCATTCAATTTGAAGCTTGGCAAATACATTGGATTGTCTCCATTATTGAAAAACATTAATTGTGTTTTTTCACCTGAGAGAATAAGCCCGTTAGTTTCCATAAAGTTGTTTAATTTATCTATTTCTAACTGATATATCTTCTGTACATGATTCGTAATTCTCTTGCCAGTATGCTTTCGAATATTTGTATTTATCCACATAGCAATGTCATCGGCATATTGTACTAAACTCACACTTTTTGATAATATCTTTGGAAGATCATAAATAAGAATGTTAAACAACATGGGGGCTATAATAGAACCCTGTGGAATTCCGATATCAATGCTCTGAAAAGACGAGTAAACTTTCCCTATTCTTGTACATATGGATCTCTGCGATAAAAAGCTTTTAAAGTATTGAAACATCGTTCCATTAATTCCTATTTCTTTCAATTTATATAGTAGTCTAGCGTGCCAGATACTATCATACGCTTTTCTGATATCAAAAAAGGTAGCAAGTGTACTTTTCCGTCTAGCAAACTGCTTTTTAATTTGACTTGTAAGTTTCACCAAATGATCTATTGCACATCGACCTTTGCGAAATCCCGCTTGATTCACTGGGATTATATTTTCTTTTTCACAAAAATATAAAAGACGTCTTTGGATAATCTTTTCTAACAACTTTCCAACGTGAGAGGTTAGTGCTACTGGCCTGTAGCTACCAATGTCTGACCTGGGCTTACCTTGTTTTGGAACTGGGACTACAACAGATCTCTTCCAGATACTAGGGAGAGTTCCATTAAACCAACATTTTTGGTAAAATGAATGTAGTAATCGTTTCCAATATGAAGGTAAGTGGTATAACAGTTGATAGGATATACCATCTAGGCCAACAGCACTTGAATTTGAAGAAAAAGATTCTAACGTCTCATAAAATTCCTCATATGTAATAGGAGCGTTTAAATAATGGAAATGATTTGGTGGTGGATCCTGATAGATAGTTCGTTTTTCTTCCTCCTCTCTAAAACACCTGATAGATGGACTGAGACTAGACAGCAAGTTATTTTCTGAAAATATTTTGACGAATGCTTCAGCTTTCTCCTGTGAGGATGGAAGAGCATTGTTATCTAACTTAATTGGGTACTGTTGCAAGCAATAACCATTTTTCAATTTTTTAACCATTTTCCAAACCTTATGGATATCTTTTGATTCTGATATTTTGGATCTACAAAATTCTGAGAAATGTATTCTTTTCGCTCGGGCAACGACTCTGTTACTGTTATTTTTGGCATGTTTCATCGCTAGGAAATTTTCATCTGTTCTCACTTTCAGCCAAGCTTTATAGGCTTCTTTTTTAAGAGCTACAGCTATCGCACAATCTAAATTCCACCATGAATTACCAACATATTTCCACTGTTGGGCATCTTTACAAATAGGAATAGATTTTCCGGCAGCCTGTAAGACATGTTGACAAAACTCTGTATAATATGCATCTATACCTTCATTTTCAATACTACGGAAATGTGTATTGGACAAGATCGATTCATACAGAGACCAATTTGCATTTTTATATGAAAACTTTGGGATGCTATCTTCATTTCCATCTTCTTCATTTTCAATATGCTCCTTTAACTGTATGACGATTGGGAAATGATCGCTGCCCAAAGTATCATCCTCTGTTGACCATACCGAGTTTACTGCCAACTCCGGAGAAATTAAAGATAAATCAATAGAAGTAGGTTTATGAGTGGAAATGTCTGGCAGTCTGGTAATACTACCATCGTTTAATAAAACCAATTTGGAGTCAACAATATTTTCAACTAAACGGTTGCAAGTTATAGTGGTGCAACCATATTCCCAAAATGGAGCATGCGCATTGAAATCTCCCAGTATTACCCATTTGTTGTTTGACAAAGGAAGGTTTTTTATCCAGTCTGTATTATCTGCCTTTGGGCCACTGGGATAGTAAGCAGAAATGATGTTTAAATTTGTCTGCTTGTTCAGTTTTACAGTAACCCCAGTTGCGAAAACTTCAGCATTAGTGGGAGTAGGAGGGTTCAGGGGACAATAATTTAGATCCCTTCTCAAATAAATGGCAGTTTGAATCTTTTTACCATCATTCCCATAGTTATACAAAGGTGGATAATAAAAATTGCGTATTTTCGGTAGCTTATGAACATCTACATTTAGTGATTGTAATGCTAGCACTGAATAATTATGCTGATATATATGATTTTCAAAGTGTAAGAGATTTGTTGATATTGACCGACAGTTCCATTGAAATATTAATGAATTATCATTGGAAGTTTTCATAAGATATAGTTAACAGAGTCAAATGGCAAGGTGAAGTTGACGAGTCACCAAGGGACGAATTGCCAGCTGAAAGAGTCCCATGTGTCCACTGCACGAGGATGGAAATGCCACGGACCGGGAGCTCCGACACGACCAGCAGGAGGTGGGGGGAATGGCTCGTGGTTCCAGGCGCCTCTCCCGCGTGTCTGATTCTGGCGATGTCTCCGGCGTTGTCTCTGCCAAAAGAGACGATGGACATGCCGCCCCAGATTTCCCGCGAGGATGCTGGTACCTCTGTCAGACGGGTGGATGGCATCCCTCATGAGCCGGTTGTTGAGAGGATCAAGGTTCTCATGAGAGAGAAGTGATGTCTGATGACGAGGAAATTCGGAGAACAGTAAAGCGTTGAATAGTTGTCGTCTCCCCTCCAGAATCTGATCTTTGACTGGCGTTGCTTTGCTTACCACGACTTTTGTTTTCGGAGATTGCTGTTTGATTTTGTTGACAACACTAATCATCTTTTTTGCTGTAACTCCAGGGTCAGTACTTTTCAAATCATTTATTCCAGTATGCAGTATCACACAATCAACCGGAACTTCTGAACCAATGTTTTCAAGTTCTTTTTCACAGTCTGAGATCTTGAATGCTTTTTTGGAGACAATTTTAAGTCCATAGGCCTCTCCCAGGCGCCTAGCGTTGACTCTTGACATAACAGAGTCGTGCAAAAAAAGAACATTGGGAAGAGAGTCGGAATGTACCTTTTTGGCGTCATCGGACTTGATGCCAATAGATTTGACGTCAGCCAACTGTTCCTTTTTCTTTGCTTTCGATGGTTTTTCTTCTGGGGGTTTTTGTGGCACTGACTGAGAGGGGAGTTTTACTGAAATAATTTTTTTTTTGTGAGCTGGAGACTTCAGCTTGTCTGCATATGTTGGTATGTTGCTGCGTTGTGTTGCGTCGGAAGATGCTGTTGTTGAACTATTTGTTTGTGTACCAACACTTACAGTTTCAGCTTGTTTGTAGATCCATTTTTTGCTGCTGTCTTTCGTCAGCTCCTCTAATTTCTTTTCGAAGACCGAAATTCTGTCGCAGAGCATTTTAATTGTGCACATCAGTAATTCTACGGAACTTCCAGACTGACCAGTATTTCTATAAGGGTTTTCGCACGCCGTTGCAGGGTCTGATGTGCTGTGGCTGTTCGTTTGGCTAGATCCCTGCTCGTTCTGAGTCGTAGATTGAGATTGCGATTCAAGTCGAGAACATTCACAAGAATCGAACTTACTTTTTGTTGAGCATTTTTTCATTTCTTTCTTTGTGGCTGCTCTTGTTTTCACCATTTTATATCTCGTATGAATTTACTGGATTTTTCAATGAGAGCTAAAAGTGTACATTGAAGCAATCCACCATGTTGGCGTAGGAATCCGTTTGTATGTTTGTATGTGTGTGTGTGTGTGTGTGTGTGTGTGTGTGTGTGTGTGCCTGCGTGCCCATGTGGAGACCACATGTGTGTGTGTGATTGTGTGTGTGTGTGTGTGTGTGTGTGTGTGTGTGAGAGAGAGAGAGAGAGAGAGAGAGAGAGAAGGTTTTTTCGTACGTATGTATGTACATATATTTGTACGTATGCATGTATGTATATTCGACTTTTCTTTCGGCAGAATGTCTGCGTTGTCAGACTGGAACAAACCCGAAAACACTAGCCCTTCAATACAAGCATATCATTCTGTCCCAATACATCTGCTTTCCCAAGCTGAGCTGATTTGTCGCAATTTTAAGAATGACAAATGTTTGTTGGTCCAAAACAGCATTTAAAAGAGAAACTCTCTCTCTCTTTCTCTGTCTGTCCGTCTGTCCGTCTGTCCATCTGTCTGTCTGTCTGTCTGTCTCTGTCTCTCTCTCTGTCTCTCTCTCTCTCTCTCTCTCTCTCTCTCTCTCTCTCTCTCTCTCTGTAGTGTGTGTGTATTTCTGTGTTGGGGGGATGCCAGTGACAAAGAGAGAGAGAGAGAGAGAGAGAGAGAGAGAGAGAGAGAGAGAGAGAGAGAGGATTCTTGTGAAAGTGGATATGAATTCATCAGTAGACTCTCATCATTTGTCCTTCGTCATTGTCTCCTTTCAAACACTTCAGTTTGTCTCTTTCTTTCTTTCTTTTCTTTTTCTTTTTTTTTTTTTTTTTTTGCTATCAAATGTGAATCGCTTTGCGACCCCACCCCTCCTTTTTTTTTAACTCCTGAACGTAAAGATAATGAACTCCAGACGATATAATTCGTCTTTTTTTGTTAATGTTGTTTTCCCAATTCAGATAATGCTTACGTCTGCAACCTGATATGATGCGAACTGCACGAAGCAGCCATTATCAATGTCTCGCCAGACAGCGCGAACCATGCGAGCTGTAGGGAGTGCTGGTTTTGAAACTAATGGCCACGGGTCCGGTGTCTTGGTGACGTGATTGAATCGGTGAACCCGAGATGTCTCGGAGGCATTAATTGTTCAAAGAGGAAACGGGCCATGTGCTGATTTGACCCAAGGGACTTGTCTTCCGTTTTATTGCTGGGGTGGTAATCGCTGTTGTTGCTGCTGTGGTATTTAAGTTGTAAGCGCTGATTTTTTTCTCTCTTTGTTATTGTTATTGATAGAGGTAGGATGATGGTGCAAGTACTGTTGTCATCGCAGACAGGGTCCAGCTTATCTGTTGAACATGCACGCGTGCCACGCCCACACATACACACACACATGCACTTGCGCGCACGAATGCACGCGCACACACACATACACTCACTCTCTCTCTCTCTCTCTCTCTCTCTCTCTCTCTCTCTCTCTCACCATCTCCACCAAAACCACCACTACCACCACCATTTACACCACCCCACACATTGCTACCCCCCACCCACCCACTGACTCTACCCCTGCACACACACACATGGAAACCGATTCGATCGGGAATTAATCCAGAAGATCGTGTTAAAATGTAACTAATGGCTAGGTCTCTTCAGCCCTCAGGTCAAATGACATCAGAACCATCCTCACCGTTTAGCTCGAATGGGTGTTGTAGAATGTTTTATAGCCCTTCGTTGAAAGAACGGAACCAAGGAATCTTTGCACTTTCCTTTCCGTATCTTCTGCTCATTTATCTGCTGGGTCAAACACAATAACGAGGTGTGGCGCCCGAGTGTCCACATCAGAAGCCACTGACCGCATCATGAGGAAGGTGAATCAACTCCTGTTCTCGTCTAAAGGATCTAAAAATTATTTAAAAGAAAAAGAAGAAGACAAAAGAAACACTATAGAAGAATGTACAGTCTTACTGTATGAAAGAAAAGAAATTCATGATATTACTAGAAATCACATACAATTTACAGTATGAGACCAACTCTTTCGAGACTCTTCAGTAAGTGAACGCCGAGTGAAGGAGGTGGACTAGCCGCAGCGAAGTGGTTAACGTCACGGATTCCCGGCTGGGAGGTCTTGGGTTCGATTCCCACCAGAGCCATGTAGGATTTTCTGCCTCGACTGACTCCTAACTAGAGTTGTTTGCTATGGACTCAATTGGGAAGACTGGGACCACATAGTCGAGTTTCATACACTTAGTAGATGCGTGTCTGAGAGTGTTGCTCAAATTTCCTGACCAGCACTGCAGGTGTCTGTATCTGTAGGGCCTCGTTGACGCTGGGATATGTTATGAAAGAAAGCGTCGAGTACAGCCATGTCATGTCTCAGACTGTACTGGAAATCCATAGCATCATCGTCATCATCCTCATTGTCATCGATAAGCATTTTTTTTTTTTTAAAAAGCTCAAATTCTCTGACCCCTCATGCCCTGCTCTCATCGTGACCTCAATTTCTATGTCCTCTCCACGTCTGTGGCCTTTGCTAGGAAGTGAAAGTAGTATGAGCCTAGCAGAATCTCAGCGAGTGGTGGAGGGCAGGGACGGATGGAGGAGAGTGGTGGCCAGATCATCACGGGTGCTCCAACGACAACAGACGAATGTCAAGGGATAGGCTTAGGCTTACGGAAAGTAGTGACCACCACGAACGCCCAGAATATGGGTTAGAAAAAACATGAGTAAATACCTATATACTAAATGAACAAGAAAGCACCCACTTTTGGTTTTATGCCTCCACACTTAAGGCAGACTGTGGCATGCTTCTTTACCACTGTTCTTGAGAATTCAGCTGCGAACACACTAGTACGTATGTGTTTGGCGTTTAAAAGCCACGTTTCTGTTAAAACTGTCATTTCCCTTACCCTTTACACCCCCGTTATTTTGTTTTATTAGACTTACAATGGACAAGCCATACATGTCGGCAAATACAATACGGTGTACAATTGTGAGCAGTGGTGAACGTGTTGCAGTATCAGAGACGCTACTTCAAATTCCCAGATTACATTTCTTACACGGTAAAATTGAATTTGGTTCGTAACAGTTTTTCGGGAATGGAACATCAAGAAATCAACGCAGGTATTCTTTCGTACGTATAGATGAGTGTATGGATGGCAGATCGCACGATTTTGCACTGAACTCAGAGAAAAAGTCCCACTCCTCCCCTCCCCACCACCCACAACTGATATTATGATTATTTTAACTTACTGCATTTTTGTGAACTCATTGGAAGCTCAGTTTCTGTTAAATCATTTGTTCTTTCTCTCAGTTGGTTTCGTTGAATGTGAATGATTAGGTGACATTTATCACCGGGCATCATAAACACTTATTCGGCCTTGTTACAGTTTTGCACTTGCAGAAGTACTCTGGTTTAGATGGCAAATAATGTAATAATTGAATTGTGACAGCATCCTTCACTATCCTGCCTTTTTCTTAATAGCCGCTGATTTTGTTGAAGTCAACTCATATTTTGAAATAAGGAGGAGGAGGAGAAGAAGATGAAGAAGAAGTTGATGCAGTAGTAGTAGTAGTAGTAGTAGTAGTAGTAGTAGAAAAAGAACAAGAAGAATACATACATTTACTTCATTTGCGTGTATGGAAGTTGACACCTGTAACATCTATTGCTGTCAACTGAAGGACCCGCCTTTTGCAAGAGGCAAACAAAGGAAAGGCACTGACTTGACGCAGAGTAGAAAAGAGCGAGCTTTAATGTGCCTAGGGGCGGGAGAGGCTGCAAGTGATGGATAGAAGACAGTTATCCCCTTAAAACAGGAAGTGTAGAAGAGACACGGGAGAAAAATGCCGAGGGGAAAGGCAAATCACAGCGTGATGTCAAAGCTCTAAGGACGTGGTGATTGATGGCTGCCGGACTTGATGATCGTCACAACATCACTGGCAGCAGGGAGACTGACCCTCATTCTCCCACGACGCATTCGTTAAAATGTGTGTGTGTGTGTGTGTGTGTGTGTGTGTGTGTGTGTGTGTGTTGCGCGCGCCACGCGTCTGTGTCTGTATGTGTGTGTGTGTGTGTGTGTTGTGTGTGTGTGCATGCGTGTATGTGTGTGTGCATGTGTGCATGTGTGTGTGTGTGTGTGTGTGTGTGTGTGTGTGTGTGTGTGTGTGCACT
>CM065731.1:23878076-23883076 GCA_033310375.1 Conus canariensis | reverse complement strand
AATCATTCCTATTTTCCAACATGGGATTGAATCATTTAGTTTCGATTCTTTTCGAGAGGTTTGTGTAAGGTAGATAAAGTCGATATCGGTTTGTAATTCAAACACCTGTTTGGATCACTTGATTTGAAACGTGGCAACATGTTGGCGTTTTTGGAAGATTGTGGGTATTAATATTTTTCTGTGCAAAATTATGAACGTGTAAGCTGTGCAGACATGATTGGTGCAGCTTTCTTTAAAATCTTTGTTACATGTATCTAGGTCAGATATCCAGACATCAAGAATTAGATTAATCCAACGAACACAGCTCTTTTTATACTTCATATACAACCTCATCAGTTTAAACTGAAGCTTGAAAGTTATACATTTGGATGTACACAATTATTTCAGTAATACAAATAACTGGTTTTTGTTTCTGTCAGGTGTAACAGTTTTATCAGAAAATGTGTTAAAATAGTTGTTCAGGTCTTCGACCGATACATCGGTTGATGAAATAACTGCAAATGCTGTTCTTTCACCAGATAACTGATTGACTGATTGCCAGACGGATTTGGCATCATTCTTTGAGGAAAGTAGTTTATTATGATAGTTGTTTTGAGCAGCAATTTACGTTGATGTTATTTTATTTCGGTGTTTCGTAAACTTTTCCTCCTTTTTTCTCGTACATTGCAATACTCTTTCACCAACATTTATAGCTGCATCTATTTCGTTACTTGGCCGTGGTAGTTTCTTGTTACTTTCAACTCTTTTGAATCAAAGTGAGGCATTCTTGTCGAAATTTTGAAAAAATACTTTGTACAATGCTGCAAGAGCTCTATGAGGGTCATTATGATAATAAACATCATAGAAATTGGTAGAAGATAAATCATGCAGGAATTCTTCAGCATTAAAGTTTTGTAACATTGCCATGCTATACATTTGTGGGTACATTTAGAAAGATGTATGGCTTTTTCCTGACCACGTCAAACACACCGGAAAGTGATTACTCAGGCCACCGACAGGAACAGATGTTTCTGCTATATTAGTCAAGTTATTTATATAGATATGATCAATCGATGTTTCAGATGTTAGTATTTCCTAGCCGGGCGTTTTTCTTTAATTATTGAGTCAAATTATAGAGCTCTAAAGTTCTTTTCCATTTATAATACGGTTTAAGTAAATCAATGGCAGAGAGAGAGAGAGAGAGAGAGGAGAGAGAGAGAGAGAGAGAGAGAGAGAGGCAGAGGCCTGTATGTGAGTGTGTGTGTGTGTGTGTGTGTGTGTGTGTGAGAGAGAGAGAGAGAGGACAGAGAGAGAGAGAGAGAGAGAGAGAGAGAGAGAGAGAAAGTGAGAGAGAGAGACTGCGTGGTGTGTGTGTGTGTGTGTGTGTGTGTGTGTGTGTGTGTGTGTGTGTGTGTGTGTGAGAGAGTGTGTGTGTGTAATATGTGTGTGTGTGTGTGTGTGTGTGTGTGTGTGTGTGTGTGTGTGTGTCTGCGTGTGTTTTTGTGAGCGCATGTCAACGAGAGAGAGAGACAGACAGACAGACAGACAGACAGACAGACAGAGAAAGAGAATCCCCTGAAAGTGGCTGATTTTATCCGTATTACAAATTGCATTATCGTTACCATGTGTACTGGTTTTCTTCGTCCCTGCCGTCCCTTGTCCTTACCATCTCTTATTTAGACTTTCAAAACCCACGCCCTTCGTTTTCAACACCTGGATCTAAATAAACATCACGCATCCACGCCCATATCTCTTGTTCCTTCTTATTCAGATATTGCCTACGTCTGCAATATGATAGGACCTGGCCTGCGCGACGTAGCCATCATCAACACCTTGTGAGACAGCAGGAGACAAATGAGCTGTAGGAATGTCCTTTTAAGAATGATTTCATTTCAAGCTAATGGCCCTGGATCTTATGTCCTGTTGACGTGATTGAATTGGAGAACCTGAGATGTGTTCCAGACATCAGTCTCTCGAAAAAAGGAGGACGGTGGCTGTTGATGTTGCCAAGATCACTCACACTTCCTTGTCACGGGTGCTGTTTCTGTTTTTATTTTTTACTTGTTGCTGTCATTTTCTTCTTTTCTTGTTGACGATATAGATAATGATGATTTTCGCAAGGTTCGGACTTCATAGGAAAAGGGCTGAGCAAAAGGTGAACCTTTAAAGACGAACGTTTGATTTGTATTGCAACTTCTGTGGTTCTGTGCTTATAGACAATAATAGAAGTTGATAGATCGTAGGCCAAAACCCCTTCAGAACCGTTATCGTTGTGTATTGATCTTCGTTCGCTGGGTACCATCCCATCCCTGAAGACAATGGTATGGATTACTGGCTTGTTTGTGCCCAATATTGATGAGTGTGTTCAATAATTCCATTAAGGGAGACTGGAGCACCTCAGCTGAGCTGAAATTGTGCGAAGCGTCCCGAAGACTTGAAAGCAGACTCTAACCGATATACATAACAACATGGCTACAGCCTTGAAGGGTCTTTAAGGTAGCGAGCTCATGAAGAATGGTGTGTGTGGGCACATACCATTCGTTATTTGTATGTCGATGTATTGTCGATGCCTGCTTTATGTCATTCACTGTGTCTTCTGCCCACCCCCCTCTCTCTCTCTCTCTCTCTCTCTCTCTCTCTCTCTCTCTCTCTCTCCCTCCCTCCCTCCCTCCCTCTCTCCCCTCCCTCCCTCCCTCCCTCTCTCTCTCTCTCTCTCTCTCTCTCTCTCTCTCTCTCTCTCTCTCTCGCTGTCTCGTTATTTCTCAATTTTCATGTTGTCTGCATGTATGTTTGCATATATTTGTTTATTTCTTTGTTTGTGTATTGTTTATTTATTTATGTGCTTATTTATTTATTTATGTTTATTTATTTACTCATTTATTTATTTCTTTATCTGTTTATTTAATTATTCATTCATTCATTTATTTATTTATTTATTTATTAGCATATTTCCTAAATGTCCATGGATTCTGATTTTTTTTTTTTTTTGCTATGTCATTAATTTTACAATATTTACATGTTCTTCCGCTTACGACCGTTGTGCTATTAACTCACAGCTTAATGTTTTATTTTTCTTCTTGCTACACTATTGATGTCTCTGTCTTCACCGATTTTGCCTTGTCTTCTTAACATTACTCTGTTCTCCATTTGTGTTTGTTTCTCCCTGTGTAGCTGATGTCCGTGGGTACTTGTGTGTGTGTGTGTGTGTGTGTGTGTGTGTGTTGTGTGTGTGTGTGTGTGTTAGACACGCGCGTGCGTGTGTGTGTGTGTGTGTGTGTGTGTGTGTGTGTGTGTGTGTGTGTGTGTGTGTGTGTGTGTACGCATGTGAGCGCGCATGCGTGAATGGACATGAGTTTTTTTTTCGTCTTACTTCCTTGCATTCTGTGTTTCTTTGCTTCCTCCTCCTGCCTCTCCCTCCCTCTCTGTCTCAGTCTGTCTGTTTTGTTTGTTGTCTGTCTGTCTGTCTGTCTGTCTCTCTCTCTCTCTCTCTCTCTCTCTCTCTCTCTCTCCCTCTCTCTCTCTCTTCATACCTCCCTTGTTCTCTCTCTCACGCCCTATGTTGTTCTCTTTATTTATCAATGAACCAGCATTAAAGGTGATAAGAGGAAGGAGATGTGGGGCAATGTTTACCTCTGATTAGTTTGGATTCTTCATATCACTTCTGGCTGATGATGTAGCTTTACTTTCAGAGACAGTCACTGCTTTCAAAGCAGATTAACACTTTTCAAACGCAGATTAATAGTCTGCAAATTGTTGTTGCCGCTTTGCAGCTAAAGGTCAGTATAGATAAAAGCCACATAGTGGTATTCAGAAAAGGGAAGTATTTAGCTGCCAGAGAACGGTGGACGATGAACGAGATCTTTATGCCTTTTGTGAATGTCTTACAAATACTTTAGAATTTATTTTCCGACAAGTCCAGGCTTGCTGCTCATTGTCGTGATCTCTGTAGCAGAGCAAACACCGCGCTATTGTATGTTTTACAAAAGTTTTTTTTTGTTTTAAGCTGAAGTGTTATTCTCACTCTTTCTTTTTTTTAAGTTATTTGGGTCACAAGTTCAGTCTAGCGTTCAGTATAGTGCAGAACTATGGGGACTCGACAAGGCAGCACTCCTTTGCGAAAAGGTGCATTTTGTTTGCTGTCAAAAGATTCTTGAGCGTGGAAATACAAACACTTAATGATATGGGGTATGGAGAAACATACCGATACCCTATTGTCGTAAACTCAGCTGTGAAGTGTATTGGGTGTTAGCTAAAACTGACGAGAGTGGACAAGTGTAGACTACCCTATCAAGCCTGTAGAGTGCCTTTTGATTATATAAATTTGCGTGACAAGAAAAGCAGGGCCTCAGATATTCGCTGTAAAGTGTGCAGACTGTGTTTGGATCCGGATATGTATGGCTGAATCAAGGCGTGGAAGGGATTAGTATTTTTATGGAAGCTTTTAGGGAAAAAAAAAGGTTAATGATGTGCCGATGGCAAGATTGGAATTACCATATCAACAACAGTGATAGGTTTAGCCTTCACAGAACCCTCTGTGCTGTTTCTGACGAGACAATTTATAAATTTGTCAATTTAGACAGACATTTAAGGTATACATTGATAAGATTTAGGCCTGGTATTTCTGAGGCAATCGTAATCGTCATAGAAAACACAGTGACGGTAACTTTAATATGTCCACTTTGTCCTCCAAAAAAAAAAAAAAAAAGAAAGAAAGAAAGATAACCAGGTGCATTTTGTTTTATGCCGTCTCACTCTATATGACTGAAGAGAACAATACATACCGTTAAAATATTATAGGGTCTTAAGTCAGTTTAAATTAACGTTGCTTATGGCATGTACACATGTAAAGACGGTCAGAAATTTGTCAATTTACATTATCAAGGCATTTAAAGCTGCGTTCAATTCTCATTGCTGCAAAGTGTGTTACGAATGATATCGACGTTTCCAAAGATCAGGCTGGACAAATATTTGTATAGATGCATCCCTTCATGAGGGGCAATAGCATGCACTTGATTAAATTT
>CM065731.1:23863076-23868076 GCA_033310375.1 Conus canariensis | reverse complement strand
TATCCAAATCATCTCAAAGTTTATACCGATGGTTCAGTTCTAGAAAATCACGAAGCTGGTGCTGCTTTCACTATCCCCCACTTAAAGGTCAAAAGAGGTTTTTATATTGGAAAGCACAGATCTATATTTACAGCTGAATTAACTGCTATTCTTATGGCTTTGCGTTATTTGCTTGATTTTCCGAAAACTGTGACTCAGATTCTTTTTTGTGTCGATTCAAAATCAGTGTTGTATGCCTTAAGCAATTCAAATTCTAGTGTGAGACAAGATTTGATTTTTGAGATTAATCATTTGGTGCATTTCCTTATTCTAAGAGGTAGTAATCTTACCTTTCTTTGGGTGCCTTCACACAGTGGAATACATTTCAATGAATCCGTAGATAAACTAGCTAAAAACTCTGCAGATTATACAAATGAAGCATATAATTTGAAAATCCCTTTATCTCTGAAAGAAGGGTATAGCCTACTGCAGAATGCTTGCTGGAAGCATTTTAGAAAGAAACAAGAAGATGTTGGCCACTCATTACCTGCTGACCACCAAACGAGTTTTGAAGATGTTTTTATATCTAAGTATGGTCAATTGTCTAACTTAAGGCTTTTAACTTCCCTTGCCTATAGATTCAAACTTAATGCTTTTAAGACGAAATTCACTTCCAACATCACATGTGTTTGTGGTGGGAAAATTTCTAATGAACATATACTTTTCCACTGTAGAAAAATGAAAACATATCTGCCTACTTTTTCGGAAAAGTCCCTGAAGGAGGTTTTAATAAAACCCCTTTTGATTTGTGACATTGTTTTAGGACTTGTTCAGAGTACCATTTTTAGATTCCTTTAATAATTCTATCTTCACGTGTAAATGTTATTATCCTGTTACCTTTAGCGTTCATTTGATTTTTAAAAATGTTATTCTAGTTATGTTGTAGGTTGCAATTTTTATTCATGTTAACATTTTTTCTTCCGATTCTCATTCTGATCCTCCTTTTTCTCTTTTTCCGTTTTCCATTTATACTTCTTCATCTTTTTCTATCTCCCTGTTTCTCTATCTCTTTATCTCCTTCAGCTGCCTGTCTACCCACCCCTTCTCCCCTCCCTTCCACCTTTTCTACCTTGTTTATTTATTTATTTTTCGTTGTCTAAAATCACTTATGTGTATAGACATTAAATTGAAGAACACACACACACACACACACACACACACACACACACACACACACACACACACCACACACACAGCGAAAGAGAGAGAGAGAGAGACAGAGAGAGATTCAGATTCAGATGATTTATTTATTAAGGCCATGGCCCTTTATGAACAAGGGGTGTTTACAGTTTTTAACAGGTATGATTAACAGAATCAAAGCAAAATTCATATTCCATTTCGAGCATATGTTTGAATAGATATCACGAGAGAACAGTTTGTCTTAAGTGTCTTAAGTCCCCACAACTCTGAGCCATATAGAACAATTGGTTGTTTGTAGGCGTCGAAAATATCTTGACAAAAACATCTAGATAATTGAAATTCAAAGAGTATAGTTTTTTTTTCAAAATGTATAACAACAGATTTTTTTGCTCCCCCAGAAAGATCTCTGCAAGCAGGCTGTAAAGTTCTAACGACAAGAGGAAATGATTTCAAGATATAGATGGAGACATTAACTACAGGCATTGCAATATCATTGTATATCCATCTTTTCGTGGCTGACAAGTGCCCCCCCCCCCCTTCCTTAAAATTATCATGTTACTCTTATCCATGTTAACCTTAAATAGAAGCTTCTTGCAAGTCTTCAAAGTCTTTAGTTGCATCTGCAAACTAATAGCTGCTTCAGATAATAAAACTATATCATTAGCAAGCAGTAAATTGAATAGTTCCATGTAATCTGCAGTACATCTATCTTCCGTTAGTTATTACTTCTAGTGCAAGCTCGTTTATGAACAAAGAGAACAGAATTGGGCTGCAGACATCTCCCTGTTTTACACCTCTAGAACAATATATATCTGAATCAAATTCTGTCCCAGCAACTTTGATTCAAGTATCAGGCTGGCCAGTTTCCGATTTCATTTCTCTCAGTGAATCGTGCTCATCAAGGCTATGTTTTTTTTACCGTTTACAAAAAGATATTGTACGCCAACTTGTTTGCCCTCAGACCTAAGTTTCTTAAAGTGTGGGCCAAACGTGTGCCTCATGCCACACACGCCTCGAGAGAAGGCCTCCCCCTGAAACATGTTTGTTCCCTTCAGTTTTCTCTTCGCTTTCATGTTTTGCTTCTTTGCTTACGAAAGGAGCACCGGGTGATAATTGGGGAATCAGATCTTGGGTTCAGTCGATGTACATAATCTGTGAACAACTTCCGGATCAAACTCTCACACTCTTCACTTGTTTCCCCCTCCCTTTTCTCCATACCATGGAAAATGAGGCTACTTCTTCTGGAACATCCCTCTAATTCCTCACATTTTCTTTCAATGTCATCTACATTGGAGGTCAAATCACTGGGATTTTTTTAATTTATTTATTTTTAAAACGAGTCATTTGTATGTCGTAGATCATTTACCTCGTCCCTCAGCCCACTCACAAGAGCACGAAAGGCACCATGTTCCTTCGAAAAAGACACATTTCCTCATTTACACTCTGCAGCTTGCTGTTAACGGAAGTCTTCACATCTTGCAGTTTTTACATCAGGTCAGCCATAGAGGGTTCCTGCCCTGGTCGGGAGTCTGTCGTGCGTTCCCAGAAAATCCACATACATTCGTGTCAGGATTGTGGCTTGGGTTCAGTTCAATATCCCTACAGCGCAGGAGACATACTCCATCACCATGACAATTAAACAAATTGTCCCTCCCAGAATAAGGACATGAGCGTTAGTCTAAACAGAACACCAGGTTGCCTTGAACGAACTGTCAATAAGGAGATACGCAATGTCTCTTTTACCAATATCCTTTTCTACAGAAAAGATTGAAAAAAATGGTAAAAGGAAAAAAAAAACAGAAAGAAAGAAAAAAGTGCCACAGGCTGACCTGAAAACCAGCTGGCCTGAAGGCACGATAACACAACAAATACCTTGTCAAGTTTCAGCACAGTACGCACGTACAATCCACAGAAGTTCATGAAAGAGTGCAGACGACGTAACACCCACACCAGTCTTCCTGTACGTGCAAAGCGCCCCCTCAGAGAGAGAGAGAGAGAGAGAGAGAGAGAGAGAGAGAGAGAGAGAGAGAGTTGCTTCAGATACGTTTTTATTGGCCTACATAGCCTTTATGTCAAGGGGATGTACATTAATATTTGCAGCGCCGAAAAAAAAATATGTAGTGCAAAGAAACATAAATTGTAACGGATTATGTAAATGTTAATGATGAGGCTTGAAGCCATGTAGAAAAAAAATAAAATAATGACGTGCTTTTTCGTCACTCAAAATGAATATTTGTTGTTTTTTTTGTTTTTAAGTAACAACATGATCATAAACACAAGTGCCTCACCCAGGCACACATATTCAGTGTTATAAATCTTTCCTGTACTGTCACATCTGTCATCACCGCCCGCTTCATCATTAACTATACTCGTGGAGAGAACAAAACCGTTTCTTAATAAGGTCATCAAGCTTGCGGAAATACATGAAACCAAACAACTCAAACGTTAGAAGTTCTTACCGAGCATTTCTTTGTCCTAACATTAGATGCCTCTGCAACATACTTAGCCAGTAGAGTTATTCTCTCTCTCTCTCTCTCTCTCTCTCTCTCTCCTCTCTCTCTCTCTCCTATTGTTGCCTCTGACAATAATAGGAGAGAGAGAGAGAGAGAGAGAGAGAGAGAGAGAGAGAGGAGAGAGAATTCGGCTGGCTTTCTCTTGTGTTTGTAGCTGTCGTCTGTCGCTAGACACTCACATAAGTGATAGCGTTAAAGGCCAGAGGCTCTTTACGGTTAGGAGCTCATGAAACATGACCTGTGTGGAAGCATAATACTTGTAATTTTGTGTGTTGATATTGTCGATGCCCTGATATTTTAGTTCTGCCTTCTTTCCCTTCACTCATCTGTCTTTGATATCTCTCTTATGTTCATATTGTCCTTTACGTCTGTATGTATGTATGGATGGATGGATGGATGGATGGATGTGTGTATGTTTGTGGTGTGTGTGTGTGTGTGTGTGTGTGTGGTGTGTGTGTGAGTGTATGCGTGTTTTTATCATTTGTGTTTATTTGTTTATCCATTGATTTACTCATTATGTATTTACTTATTTATTATGATGTGATCATATCCCCTTAATGTTCGTGTGCTGTCAAAATGTCTAATTATATGTCGTTTATTTCACTGCATCGCATTTTCTTCCACATACAAACTTACATCAGCCTTTTCCTATTTTTGTTATATGTCTGTTGTATGCCATTCATGCCTCTGTCCTCACCACAATTTGACAAACTTTCTGAACGTAATTCTGCTCTCGATCTCTCTTTGTTTCTGCCTGTGTGAATAACGTCTGCTGCTTCACAGTGGTTCTTCTCATGTTTGATGTCTCTGGGTTGTCTGCCAGGTGGAGGTTGCACAGCCATCACATGGTTCCATAAATCCTGAGGCTCTTGCTTCCCTCGTGAACTAGACGCTCCTGACTTTGCGGACAGTCTGCTTGATTTTCACCAAAAAAAATCGGGTAAGTACATGTGTCCTTTTGATACTTTCTTCCTTGCCATTGTTGTCGCTGTCATCATCAGTCATCATCGTCATCATCATCATCGTCGTCGTCGTCGTCGTCGTCGTCATCATTATTATCATTATCATCATCATCATCATCACCATCTTCTCTATGATCACCATCACAGATCTTTTTTTATCTTCTTCTCCCTCTTGTTCTGCATCCCCATTCGTCTTCTTCTTGACTTTGCCGCATCACATTTACTGCAAAATGACTTCGGAACCCCCCCCCCCCCCTCCCATTACTGACAAAACCAGAGTGGTTTCTATAATCTTCTTACTGAAATCCCGCGTTTTCCTCTTGGTGCCTCTGTGTGTGTGTGTGTG
>CM065731.1:23855576-23858076 GCA_033310375.1 Conus canariensis | reverse complement strand
CAATAAATGATAGTTAATCCACACCAATACCTTGTTTATTTCATACGATGTGTAATTGCAGATGAACAGAATTCATTTCATATTTACATCCAAATCAGCTGAACATTCACCCAACAGCGCTGTGGTTTCAGGTTGAAACTGGTAGAGTATAGCACACACGACGATACTGACTCGTAGATGATTACACTTTCAATTCTAACTTATCAAGCCGAAACTAGGATGGCTTTGTTAGCATTCAGAAAGAAGAAATCTCAAAAATATGTTTACACGATCGCGTTTCCAGTTTGATCCCGATCATCTGTTTTAAAGACTGTCTCAAAACAGAGATGAAAAAATATGACACTCCGAACACTAGAATATGTAACTCTTTGTATGCAGCTGTAGATACAAATCGGAGTACCACTGTCGTGTAATATGAAATGACGTCTGACGATGCATTTTAGCTGCTCACCAACAATTTCTACGATAGGAATGAAGAAAAGCCATTCACCTCATTTTAAAATTAGCATGAATTAGCTAAATTACAGATACGCTGAGTCACGGGTCGAGAAAGAATGGGTTGTAATCTGGGTGTGCGATTGAATAGTAACACGCTTATTAAATGCACACAGAAAATGAAGACTAGCAGGTAAGAGAGAGAGAGAGAGAGAGAGAGAGAGAGAGTGTGTGTGTGTGTGTGTGTGTGTTGGGGGGGGGGGGGTACGTGTGTGTGTGTGTGAGAGAGGGAGAGAGACAGAGACAAACAAAGAAAGATACAGAGAGACAGAGACAGATACAGAGAGAAGAAGAAGAAGAAGAAGAAGAAGAAGAGGAAGAGGAACAGACACCATGATGACAGTTACAGTATTACATCGTGGTCAGAATAGCAACTTTCAAAACAAGAATGTAAATCGCAGCTTGATGCTTTGAATGAATATGAAAGCCGCTTTGGTTTCATATAATCAGGGATCTCATTCCAAGAGTTTACTACAAGAATACGTAAAGAAAAATTAAAAAGGATCAGTTGTATTAATTACATGTTTATTACAACAAAAATATATTTATCAGGAATATTGCACTTACGTAAAACAGATTCGATAGTTTCAATGATTGTATACATCAATACAACTTTCTTAAAATCAGAATTCAAATTGACTAGGCAAGGCAAATGATAATCTACTAATCTGAAGAGCCGACGATTTAAGTGGGTTTATGTTTCAGAGAGAATAATTGCGCAAGATTCTGCCAGTCTGTCTCCTGTTCATCCGTCTGTCTGCCTCTGTGTCTGTCCATTCGCCTACATGCACGTGGATGCCTGTTTCTGGATATCGCTCTACCCAGAAAGATCCAAATTAAATCGTAGATCCTTTCCTCCAGTGACCCTACTTCTCACGCTTCGAATGCTATGCACTGAGCTCGGGGAGATTTACTTTTTAGTCAGTCCTGGGAGAGAGAGAGAGAGAGAGAGAGAGAGAGAGAGAGAGAGAGAGAGAGAGAGAGAGAGAGAGAGAGAGATCCTGCAGACTTTTCCTTATCCACGGGTCTTCACAGCAGTGGAGAAGAGTGGCCATTAAAATCCGATCTCATGACAGCAACTCATCCATCACGGTCTGTGATGTTCACAGTCAGCTAAACGGGGATTGGGTGACTGACTTAACAGGCCAGACAGGAGTTAGTGGGACTGGCCACCCCCTCGTTGTATGCTGGCAATGAATCTTCAGATTGCGTGAACCCTTCTTGTCCTTGTCCCATTCTACCCCACCCTGACCTCCCGGTCTTTAGACTTTCTTTCCTCCCTTCTTTCTTCTTCTTCTTCTTCTTCTCAATCTGAACACATGTGTGAGTGAGTGAGAGAGAGAGAGAGAGAGTATGTGTGTGTGTGTGTGTGTGTGTGTGTGTGTGTGTGTGTGTGTGTGTGTGTGTATGCATGTGTGTACACATGATTTCATAATGTCATACATAGGGAAAGACCTTTAAAAGAAACACAAATAAACATACGAATGTCAGAACAGGGAAAAATACCTTAAATCTGAGAACGAGCAACGTCAGAAAAAGGAAAGGAAAAAAAAAGCATTAACCGCTGCCAATTGTATCTATAAAAAGAAGTGGACAAATTATGGGATGTAGACGTTACTTTTAGTGTAGAAACTAGTATTTGTTTTTCAAATACTAGGCCTATACGCACTCTTTAATTAGTTAGAGATTTCCGCTCTTAACAAAATTTTCAGTTATTTTTCAATGGTTATGCCAGCAGGTGTTGCATTGACAATTTTTATGTTAACAGACGGGTTTTTTTTTTTTCTATTTCATGTCAATGTTTTATCAACTCATAAACACATTTCTCTGAGAAATTTCATCTTTCAATTGAGTCAGCGGCAGGAGCAATCTAACACTCTGTCACATCTAACATTTGTGGCGTGTCTCAATACTTTCCCATCAAAGAAGAAAACTGTATGAATACATACATCTACCTTAAATTGCTCGCTCGAAATGTTTCTTTCCATCTTTCGTAACTTTTATT
>CM065731.1:23848076-23850576 GCA_033310375.1 Conus canariensis | reverse complement strand
GGCTAAGTTGTTTATGAAAATACATTTTGTATTCAAAACTTGCTCGCTTTATTCAACTCTGTACTTTATTTTTGATGTTTCAACGTTTCTGTTTAGCTGAAATCAACATAGACTTGGATATTTAGGAGGTAAATGTTTTATGAGTTCTTCCGATGTATGAAATGTGTCCATATGTTCTGTACTCACCATTTGCACTTTTGCCTTTATTGTGGACAGAGGGAGAGAGGGGGGGAGAGAAAGAGACAGACAGACAGACAGACAGACAGAGAGAGAGAGAGAGAGAGAGAGAGAGAGAGAGAGAAGATCCTTCATTTCTCTCGTTGCAGCTTCCATGATATGTCCATAGCCTGCAATAACTTTGAAAGCTATCATCTTCTGATGAGGGAAAGTGTGGGGAAAGGGGGAGGCGATCAAGGGGAAGAAACAGACACGTGTGTTCATGTTTGTATGTGTGTGTGTGTGTGTGTGTGTGTGTGTGTGTGTGTGTGTGTGTGTGTGTGTGTGTGTGTGTGTGTGTGTGTTGCGTGTGTCTGTGTCTGTGTATGTGTGTGCGTGCATGCATATGTGTGCATGTGTGTGTGCCTGTGTGTGTGTGTGTGTGTGTCGTGTGTGTGTGCAGTTGGTGTGTGTGTGTGTGTGTGTGTGTGTGTGTGCAGTTGGTGTGTGGTTGTGTGTGTGTGTGTGTGTTGTGTCTGTGTCTGTGTGTGTGTATGTGTGCGCGTGCGTGCGTGTGTGTGCATGTGTGTGTGTGCGCTCGTGCGTGCATGTGCACATATGTGTGTATGTGGGCGCATGCAAGTGTGTGTGTGCGCATGCGTGCGTGCATGCGTGCGTGCATGCGTGCATGTGTGTGTGTTTCTGTCTGTCTGTCTCGTCGATTCTCCCAATAGCATGTGATTGCATATTTGTGGCTCCTAATACTAGAAAGAATTAATCAAATCTAGATCATTCCCTCATCGGACCCTACCCTGTCATGCTTCAACTGCTATGCACTGAGCTCATGGACGTTTATCTTTCAATCAGTCCCAAGAGAGAGAGAGAGAGAGAGAGAGAGAGAGAGAGAGAGTCCTGCAGACTTTTCCTTATCCACGGGTCTTCACAGCAGTGGAGAAGAGTGGCCATCAAAATCCGATCTCATGACAGCAACTCATCCATCACGGTCTGTGATGTTCACAGTCAGCTAAACGGGGATTGGGTGACTTAACAGGCCAGACAGGAGTTAACGGGACTGGCCGCTCTCTCGTTCTATGCGAGCAATGAATCTTCTGATTGCATGAACTCTGCCTGTTCCTCTCCTATACACCCCACCCCTTCCAACCCCAACCTGATCTCCCACCCTTAAGCCCTTTGCTTGTTTCTTCTTTCCTTTCTTTCCCTTTCTTTTTCAGTTTGACATGTGTGTACGTGCAGGCGCGCGAGTGTGTGTGTGTGTGTGTGTGTGTGTGTGTGTGTGTGTGTGTGCGTGTGGTGTGTGGTGAGAGAGTGAGGATGTGAGTGTGTGTGTGTGTGTGTGTGTGTGTGTGTGTGTGATAGATAAGAAACGCTTTAAAAGAATACACAAATATTTAAGCAAATATAACGACAGCAACAAACAACCTAAAGTCTGAGAGCTAGTTATACGGAAAAGTGAAGAAAAAAAGTGCTAACCACTGCCAATCATCTCTGATAGAAGTAGACAATATCAATGTAGACTCTATTTTCAGAGTTTCGATTATTTCTTAAAGTACTTACACACCGTTTCATTATTTGCAGGGGGGGGGGGGTGAGCAGGGTGAAGGTGATAACACCTTTCCAGCAGCTAGACATTTATCTGTGAAAGAGGATGATTAAGATTTGCTTGAAGATGCTTAAAGGAACTCGGATTACCCCACATGCTTTCTGGCAGCTTGGCACTGAAGCGTGCATCAAAGTATTGCGATGCCAAAGAAACAGGAGATAGTGACTTTCATTAATCGTACGTCATAAAGGAATGACTCCAACACGTACTTCAAGATCGACTCTATGCCATTTTTGAAGTGATCCATCATGCTTGTCTTTGTTTGTCCTTAAACCTAAAATATTAGATTTCCTGGTAGTCACACAAACTGGACAGTTTACTGTTTACTTCTGAAATCTCGTTCCCGGTGCCACGGCAGTCTGGCTGCAAGCTGGACGTAGTTCCATCCTTGGTCTGGTTCAAGAGATCTTGAGGCGTGAGCGCTCGTTGCCTACCGCCCTGGACTGGCTGGCTGTTGATGATGGCCCACTCTCCGCTCCATGGATGTCAAATCTTTGTAGCGTTTTTCTAATGTCTTGTAATTATTTCTCTCTCTCTCTCTCTCTCTCTCTCTCTCTCTCTCTCTCTCTCTGTCTCTCTCTCTCTCTCTCTGTCTGTCTGTCGTCTCTTCTCTCTCCTCTCTCCTCTCTCTCTCTCTCTCTCCCTCCTTCTCTCCCCCGTGTCGATCTGTCTATCCCCCCTCTTCTCTCTCTTCCTCCCTCTCTCCCTCCTCCCTTTCTCTCT
>CM065731.1:23825576-23828076 GCA_033310375.1 Conus canariensis | reverse complement strand
AAGAAAATGGCTTGCCGAAGCTGGATGATCCAGAGCATCGATTTCATCTGATGGAATTCAGACATGATGATGTAAAAGTTATACGATTTCATAGCGTTATGTCTTGGCTAGTCGATCCCAATGATTATTTCAGAGTCAAGAGGAACATGTCTGATTCCAACACTTACATCAAACTGAAAATACGTTAAAAAATGTGTGAATTGTATTTTGTATACTGAAAGCACAAACCGTCATCTCCTGATGCTGATATGGTAATAGTATTAACAGATAGGTCAGCTTCTAAACTGTAAGAAACAAGATGCAAAGCATATAAACGTACTCCCAGTTTATCTTGAGTACGCGTGAGATATTCCATAAAGACAAAAAACCCACCGTTTTCGGCCGTTACAGCCGTTAATAATGGCTCTTCTGGTAAACATAGGCCATCATCTGTGACCCATAATGAACATACCTTCAAGTTTTCAGAAAGATCGGTCAAATACTTTCTGCGATTTTCCATAAAGAAGAAAACTGTTATGGGCCGTTATAGCCGTTAGTAGCGGGTATAACGGTAAAACAAAACATCGGGCATGATCCGTGACCCATAATGAACATACCTACACATTTTCAGAAAGATCGCTCCAGTAGTTGTGTCTGGAGCGAGTGGAACACATCTTGACCACGGACGGACGGACAGACACACACACAGACAGCATTTCTTTGTTCCCATTGTAAATTACCCCCTGTTCTATAAGAACTGGGAGTACAAAAAGTCACAAGTACTGGTTTGAAAACTGGCGAATGAAATAGCAGGTCTAGGCTATATTGTATTTAAGCCACTAGCATTTCCTGTCTGGTTGTTCACCTTCAAACGTTAACATGAAAAGAGAAATGAAAATGCAGCCATTGCAATAATTGGATACATGCGTAGATGCTTTAATTAAAGACAGTGACTTATGATCAACCAAAACCCTAGGATTCCCGATTTCTTTGATCTTCAGTTTATATTTTTTTCCTCCCTTGACATAATAAGCATTATGGTTCATGTTCTTTTGGAGACTCCATATGTTATGGACATAACTCCACGTGCTTTAACAAACGAACCTGTAAGGCTTCGATGTGTGCAAATCGGTTAAGATTCCAATTAAACGCTGTGTGTGTGTGTGTGTATCACAGCTGGTTTTGACGTAACAGGCAGGATGCGGACGGGTACCTCACCATCCATTCCTGTCAGCCAGATACTTACTGCAAAGTAGCTGTGGAGCGTGCAGTCTATGACCGCCCCCCCCCCCCCAACTCCCCCTCCTGCCCCCACCTCCTCCACTACAGCTCTTCAATCCATTCACCTGTCTGTTTTTCAGTTGGTCAGCGATTACTAACCAGTGAATGGGCTGTACCAGAAGAGAAACTGGCAAAGGTCAGTGTGGGGAAAGGGCCGTTACTTTGTTCCTGGCAGGACTCGCCGAAGTTCTAGAACGGTTTTTCCAGAATGAGTGTTGTCCATGAAAGCAAACAACTGAAGACTGCGAGTCTTGTCCGCCAGTCTGAAGTTCTCCGCCTCCAGCATGAAATCTGAGAAATACCGGTTGTAAAAGATGGGTTTTTCTCTGCTTTGTTCGCTTGCATCGTTGGACTTTAAGAAAAAAAAAAGTCCTATGGTTGTTGCGTTTGTATGATGTATATCTTCGAGGATACCTTTCTTTTGTCCTTTCTCTGCCTCGCTTAGTCCAAGACACCACAGAAAAGCAATTCTTCCGTATTGGTAGACCCTCTCTCTCTCTCTCTCTCTCTCTCAGTTTCTCTACCTCTCTCTTCTCTCTCTCAGTGTGTATGTTTTGTGTGTGTGTGTGTGTGTGTGTGTGTGTGTGTGTGTGTGTGTGTGCGTGCGTGCGTGCGAACATGCTTATGTACGTGTGTGTGGTGATGTATGGTTGTGTGTGTGTGTGTGGTGTGTGGGGGTGTGTGTGTGTGTGTGTGCGTGCGTGCGTGCATGCTGTAGTGCCTGTTTTGGCTGCGCGCAGCGCGTGTGTGTGTGTGTGTGTGTGTTATGTGTCGCGCGCGGGGCGGCGCGCGTATAACCCTTGGTTTTTCCCCCCTTTCTCTTCCTGATGTTCCAGCTCTCCATTCTCCTATACATTCTTCTTCCACGTCAGCTCCCCTCTCCTCTTTTCCACAGATGCAGAGGAAGACGAAGACGAAGCCCAGCACTGTTCAGTCCGATACCGTACAAAATCCAGCTTTTTCCTTTGACCTTTTTTTCCCCTCATCTACAGTCCCCTTTCTCGCACGCACGTCCTTCAGGCTCGGGGGAGGGGGGGGGGCGGGGGGGGGGACCGTTTAGTGCATGACTGGCACTGTGGACGGTTATCCAATACCAGTGCTTCAAAGGCTTTATTCTGCTGCTTCTTGCGCTGTTTCTCACAGAGAGAAAGATAGGGAGAGAGAGAGACAGACAGACAGACGGACAGAGAGAGAGAGAGGGAGATAGAGACAGACAGACAGACAGACAGACAGAGACTGA
>CM065731.1:23800576-23810576 GCA_033310375.1 Conus canariensis | reverse complement strand
AAAAACATTTGAAGTCAGCACACAAGTCAGCAGTGACCGGCCTGTCCCAGTGAGCGGAGATGGTACATCACAGCATGTGGAGCTCTCCTTCCCTCAGCCACAGTCCATGTACAACGGCCCTGGAAATCCGCATCTCCCTCTGGTCAAAGCTGACAGCTCTGCTTCAGATCAGCCCTCAATTCAAAGGTGCAATACTACCAGCTGTGTGGACAGCTACCCACCACCCCCTCCCCCATCATCACCCCCTCCACCACCATCACCACCTCCACCACCTCCACTGTCTCTACCCCCTCTTGCCATGAGAGAGAGGTCATCGACATCGAGGGTTCTTCGCAGGAGTACCACCAGTTGTGTGGATAGCCACCTGCCACTCCCTCCACCCCCTCCACCCCCGCCTGCCATGAGGTCTCTGACATCTGATTCTCGCCTTGCTGACCCAGGCAGCACGCACAGCGAGTCCTTCGCCCCCAGCAGCCTGCCCTCAGGTCCAGCAGGCGTTCCTGGTGACACTGAGGATGGTGAGGAGAGACTCCTGTCCACTCACCTCTCTTCAGACTATGCCATCCCTGTCAGTAACATGTTTGCCCCTTTATCGGACATGGTAAACAATGACAGTGATGGTCAACTTCGTCATCGTAATGACCCTTACAAGAAACCTTCCTCACCTCCCGAGAAACGGATTCCAAAACGCCTCCCATGTGACATTTTGAAATTCATCACAGTCAGTGACCGGGCATCTGCTCTGTTCATTGGCGACTCTGTATTAAGAAATCTGAACCCCAAGAGACTGGCGCTCCGTTCATATAATTTGTTTAAAATCTGTGTTTCTGGTATGACTACTCTAGATTTAATACAATGGCTATCCCATCAACCATGCAATGACCAAATCAAGGCTCTTATAATTCACATTGGAATCAGTGACTGCCCTTCAGGCCCTGTGTCCATCCAGCAGTGGAACCATTTAATCAGGCTATGTTGTCAGGTTTTCCCATCGACTAGAATAGCATTTAGTGCATTAATTCCAGCAAAGGGCAGGCACAGTTTTAACAATTCTATCAACCCTACAAACCGTAACCTCCGACAAGCATGTTTTGATTCCAAAATCAGTTTTATTGACAATACGGATGCTTTTGTTACGAGTTCCGGTGCTCCCAAACTCATCATGTACCATGATCTAATTCATCCTAGTTATAAAGGTACAGCCCATTTAGCATCCACGTTCAAAACCACTATCCTAAACTGGTTGGAGGATACAACTCCACGGCGTAGAAACTCCCAGTCAGGACAAGCTCAGCTCAGTGATAGGCAGAGCTTGAACTACATCCCTCAGGGTGTTCAGCCCCCTATCATGTCAAATGATCTCACCCGTCATAGCCGTCAATCTCGTGCAGCCTATGCACAGAATCCTTTCACCCAGCCATCTCACAGCCACAATCATAACACTGTCATTCAGCCTGAGAACCTGCAGCAGGCTTACAGCGCTGGTCCTCAGTTTGACCCTTACCCCCATCACCATCAGGACTTTGGCCGCTATAACGGTCATGGTAGGCCCAGCAGTCAGGCCCTGCCCACTCTCCAGTCCATGCACCACTTCCCTCCTTTACGGCCGCCAGCAGGCAGTGAGTACCGCCCCTCTCAGCCAAGCTCTCTAGTGCAGCCTCAGCCACCCCAACACAGCAGACTGGAGGACTCCAGTGCTGACTGTGGCTCAGGGTTACGGTCCCAGAACTTGGGTCAGAACCCGGACCTCATCCTGTCAGACCATGACATGAACCCACCGTGTAACGCTCTGTCGATTACACAGTCAAATGACATGATCAGTTATTTACAAATGCTTAACAGATTAACTTCACTCATGTTAAATATTCAACACAATCGAAGCGAGTAATATATACCAAGTATATAGTATTGGGCGCCTGTTATTCCAAAATCGGTTTGTTTTGAATAATATGCTATATACAATCAACTACCTGACATGCTTTTGTGTGTGATTCAATAGTCTTGCAAATGTGTGTGTGTGTGTGTGTGTGTGTGTGTGTGTGTGTGTGTGTGTGTGAGAGAGAGAGAGAGAGAGAGAGAGAGAGAGAGAGAGGTGAAGTGTTTCTGTGCTGCGGTGGCCTAATTCGTGCAAAATGAACCATTGCAGATCGACTGTATCAGGCTGCACGAAATAATCCTGCGGTTGCCCCTCCATTGGTGTGAACTTCTTTATTGTCATTAGCTGACTGCTTTTTCTGGATTGGATTGATGGAAACGTTTTGATTGATAGCTGTTTGCTCCCTGATTTGTATATATTGGGCATTTTTCTTGTTAGTAATTGCGGTTTCCTTAAATTGTATACTTTGTTATTTTTCTTGTTATTACTTGCACCTTTGATTGGCTGTTCTTTTCTGTATTATTAAGTGATTGTTGTTGTTCTTTGGTCCATTGCCTTGATTCGTTTTTGGAGCTTCTTGCTGTTGTACTTCTATACTCTTTGGTTCATTTGACATCGCTTTTGCTCAGGTGCCTTCTATACTCTTTGGTTCATTTGACATCGCTTTTGCCCAGGTGCCGTCTGAACCTGCCACAGTTTAAGCAGTGATTTATCTAGTGTTCCCTCTCACCATTTTATTTAAGCCATACCTAGTGCTATACACTGCAACATGCCTATGACTTTAGACACATGGCCATCCAAACATGGACTTCGTGTAGGGTACCTTAACATCAATAACGCAACAAACAAAAAAGATGACATTGCAACTATACTTCGCAGTGATGGAAACAGTTTTCATGTATTTTGTTTTTCTGAATCCCGGTTATCTTCTCATATATCAGATGCAGAAATGGACATGCCAGGATACCAAATAATGCGACTCGACCCCTATAAACCAAAATCCACTGGCTTACTTATATATCATGCTTCCTCATTAAAATGTAAAAGGCTAGTTAATTTTGAAAATTATGGTGTTGAATCTGTTTGGATTGAAATAAGTATGAAAAATAGTCAACCACTTGCAATAGGCTTTGTCTATAGAAACCCATCAGAAACCACTGATTGGCAGGACAGATTTAATGCAATAATGGATGAAGTAACCATTCTAAGTTATGAGACAATTATTTTAGGAGATTTTAACATTGATCTGTTAAAAACAAAATCGAAGTGGTATCAAAACTATATATCACATAATTTAGAACAACTAATCGATAGACCAACACGCATAACTGAAAATTCCGCTACTCTAATAGATCATATTTACACAAATGCAAAACAGTCCATTATCGAACTTTGTTCCCCTCCCTATGGCTGTAGTGATCACAACCCAATTTGCCTTACTTGGTTCAAAAACCGTGTAAAAATTCCAAAAGTAGGTCATAAAGTTATTTACTACAGGAGCTTTAGAAACTTTAAAGAAGAAGATTTCCTTACTGACCTTTCTGAAGCACAATTTGACCTCATCTATCAAATCAGAGATCCAAATAAAGCAGCTGAATTTTGGATTGATACGTTTACCTCTGTGTATGATAAACACGCCCCTTTTATAAAGAAAAGGATTAAACAGGAAACAAAACCTCCATGGATAACTAAAGAAATTGACAGAGAAATTAATAAAAGAAATCATTTGAGTAATTTCGGAACGAATGAAGAATTCAGAAAACAAAGAAATAAAGTGACGTCATTAAAACGAAAATCGAAACGTACTTACTTCAGAAAACTGTTAACTTCTACCAAAGATACCAGGCAAATTTGGAAAGCAATTAACATATTAACTAATAAACATATGTCAAAAAGTCAACAAATGAGCTCAGACATATCTGCAGATCAACTAAATAATCATTTTGCAACCATAGCAGATAGAATCATATTAAATGATAAATCTAGTGAAAATGATCTCAGTTATTTAGAACAATACATCCATTCTAAAGATATTCGTGTTCCATTTAGTCTGAAACCCATGACCGTTTTAGATGTTAGTAAAGCCTTGTCTACTTCAACCCAATCAAATACTCGTGATTTAGATGGTATCGAGACAAAAATACTTAAGTTGTCATGTCCTGTTATCACAGATACTTTGACATACTTATACAATTTATGCATAGATAAACAAACTTTTCCTCTAAAATTTAAGGAAGCTAAAGTTATTCCTCTGTATAAAACCGGGGATTCTTCAAACCCATCAAATTACAGACCGATATCCATTTTATCAGCCATAGCAAAACCGATCGAAAAACACATGCATAGGTCTCTGTATTCTTATTTTGCTGATAACAAACTTCTCCATGAAAGTCAGTCGGGCTTTCGAAAACACCATTCTTGCCACACAGCCCTCATACAGCTTATGGACAGTCTTCTTTGCAGCATAAACGAAAATAAATTTGCAGGTATTCTCTTCATAGACTTTGAAAAAGCATTTGATGTCATTAACCATTCTTTGTTGTGCCGTAAACTTGAACTTTACAAACTGACTCCAGAATTCATAAGTCTTATTTCATCTTTTTTATGTGACCGAAAACAATTAGTAGCTGTAGCTGACAAATTGTCAACATTTATGCCTGTCAAATATGGTGTTCCACAAGGCTCTGTGTTAGGACCTCTTTTGTTTACTATTTACGTTAATGATTTGCCTTGTTTTGTTAAATGTAAATGCGAAATGTTTGCAGATGATACATCTCTTCATGAAAACGACTCTGATGTCTATGAATTAACAATTAAGCTTCAAGCAGATATCGATAAACTTACTGAATGGACACAACTAAACCATATGTCCTTAAATGCTATTAAAACAAAGTGCATGTACGTGTCTACAAGACAAAAACGACAAAAAATGAAATCAAATTTTCAGCCTTTACTCATATGCAACAACAAAGTTGAGGAAGTCAGTTCACACAAAACACTAGGTGTCATTATTGACAAAGATTTATCTTGGACTGAACATATAACATTCTTAGCAAAACGCCTTTCAAAAAAAATATTTCAGTTGTCTCGGATAAAAAATTTTCTCGATGGCCACTCTCGAAAACTTTTTTTCTGTGCACATATTTTATCATTAATTGATTATGCATCAACCCTTTGGGACAACTGTAGTGAACATAATTTAAAATTAATTCATCGTCTGTACAAACGAGCTTTGAAATTAGTATTGTTAAAATCGAGCTCCCTAACTGATGAAGATTACAAACAACTCAAAATATTAACCTTCCCAAACAGACTCTTTTTCAATAAAGCCCTTTGTATGCATAACGTTATTAATGGAACAGCTCCCCAAAAGATTACAGAAACATTTAGAGTCAATTGCCATAGACATAATCATTTATTGTCCATTCCTAGACCACGCAACAATTTATACAAATCCAGTTTTGTATATTCAGGTGGAAATCTGTGGAATAAACTCACAAAACCCTTAAAAACTATAAAAAACAAAAACACATTTAAGAAAAAATTGAAAGATTATCTCATGAATTGTTAACCACATATCATACTGAAAAAATGTCCATCCTGTGCAGAAAAGAAATACATTGGTAAAGATATACACTTCATGAATGTAACCATAGGGCAGCAATGAGCATTGATGCCTTTTACGTGAATGGAAGTGAGTGGGGAAAAGGGGGGAGAGGGGAGGGGGTAAGACGGTATGTTTACTTTTCTTTTGATGAAAGGCATTGTACACGATTTGATTTTTGTTGTTGTTGTTGTTGTTGTTTTTTTGTTGTTGTTGTTGTTGTTTTTTTTTTTTTTTTTTTCATAGATGGCTTGATGTAAAAAAGCAGATATGCTGCTTATTCAATGTTTCCATCTATAAATAAAATTTTGACTTTGACTTTGACTTTGACTTTGACACACACGTGCGCGTGCACGCACGCACGTACGCACGCACGCACGCACGCACGCACGCGCGCGCACACACTCTCTTTCTCTCTCTCTCTCTCCCTCGCTCTCTCTCTCTCACACACACACGCGCGCGCGCGCGCTTGAACGCGCTCACGCACGCACGCACGCACGCACGCACGAACTCACACACGCACGCACGCACGCACGCTCGCACGCACTCACACACACACACACACACACGCGCGCGCGCGCGCACGCACACACGCACGCACACACACACACACACACACACACACACACACACACACACACACACACACACACACACACACACAAGCGTTGTGTGGCATAACTGAAAACGGAAAAGCTGCACCTATGTGCTACTGAACCCCCCCCCCTCTCTCTCTCTCTCTCTCTCTCTCTCTCTCTCTCTCTCTCTCTCTCTCTCTCTCTCTCTCTCTCTCGATCAGATCGTTGTCCCCGGTGTTGTCCAATTATCCGTGCGACATCGTCCGGTTCGTAAATGCCACAATTTATTCCGCCTCAGACTATTTTGGGATTTTTCACTTCAAGCGCACATCGCCTGACGAGATAAGTAATTCAGTCGCGCTGTCAATTCGTTTTCGACCGAAAAGGAAGCCGTAGGTGGATGATTTTGCCGAGCCAGCCATTCTGATACGCTGCATGAAAGCCAAGCATCTTTCTTTTTTTTTTTTTTTTTAGCTAGCAGTGAATACAAGTGATATCATCGATCGGATGAACGAACGCTTGAATAAATGCATTAATGAACAGAATGAAAGAATCCGTAAAAAAAAAAGCGAAAGCACGCAGATGAAAGAGTGACAGAAAAAGAACATGCAGACAAAAACAAAGAAAGAAAGAAAGAAAGAAAGAAAATGAAGAGAGAAGAGAGAGAGAGAAAGAGAGAGAGACACAGAGAGAGAGAGAGAGAGAGAAAGAGAGAGAGAGACAGAGAGAGAGAGAGAGAGAGAGAAAGAGAGAGAGAGACAGAGAGAGAGAGAGAGAGAAGAGAGAGAGAGAGAGAGAGAGAGAGAGAGAGAGAGAGAGAGAGAGAGACGGATAGACAGACACAGACAGAAAGAGAGAGAATAGGGTTTTTTTTTAATCTGTATACACTATATTATATGTGAATGGGGCGACAAAAAAAAAAGTGAAAAATGATTGAAATACAGAAAAGTCAAATGAATCAGCGTCATATTTCATTTTTCCAAGGACATTTGGATGCAACGAACAGGAGCTCACATGACGCGAGACAATCAAATAAGTTCCTTGCTCCCTGTAACATCAGCCAGCAATGTCTGCCAGCATCTTCCACAGCTTAATTGTCAATGTCTTTGCTCTTCCGGTAGCTTCTCTGATATTAATACCAACAGTCTTTGCATTCCTGTCTTAGCCAAGCTTGGACGTTTAATAGATTTGTCATCTTCCTGTCCTCATCTTCTTGTCTCCCACTTTCTACTCGCTTTGCCAAACAACCACCCACCCCACTCCCTACCCCATACCTCCCCCCCCCCCCACTGCTTAATACCACACGTCACATGTAGTTCGGAGTCTTGCACTAAAGTCCTCGCATTGTCTGTCTTATCCTTAAGCTGGTTGTGTGCTTGTTGTCCTCATCTTATTTCAGTCCAACCACCACCAGCCCAATCCCGGTCCACCCCAGTCCATCCCAGTTATCGGTTGCCAGTTTCATTTCATTATTGTCAAACTTCTTTTTTTTTGTCAGGCTTCTTCAGACCTGTACATCCACAACACTGCACAAACAGACGCAAAACAATGGAGTGATTGGTCACAAAACCTGACAGAAATTCGATTTCTGCTGCGCTTTTTTTTTCTACAAGGGCAGTAGAACTACAATGACAATTTGTCTAAAGTTTGTACAGCAAAATATTTAAGCTTGTCCCTGCCAGCTTCACCAGTTCATTATTTGTTTTCAACTTGGTCGTTTATGATGTTGTTTTTCCCTCTTTTTGACAGAGGTGTTTTTTTTTTTTCCCCAAATATTCAGTGAAAGGCTTTCGTCACACTAGCTCACATATCTATTGATTTTTTTTCCTCTACAATTAGCATCTTTGTTGTCGTAAACTTGTCCCCTCTTTCTAGACTCTTCTGTCAATATGACTTATGGATGTGGCCCTGAAAAGCATCTAACCCCAGTGCTCTACAAATTGAACATAGTAACAGCATGGTTCCCTGGTGTGTACTAGTGTTAGTGAGCACGACAGTGGAAAGACTATCTTTCGAAAACACCCTTTCTTGCAGTAAAGTAAACGATGTTTATAAAATAATTGGAAACGTGTTTGTATCTGTATAAGATTCTGTCCCAGAAGATAAGACAACAGTGTTGAATGTGGTAGAGGAGTCAACAAAAACTAAACAGACACATGCCAGTAATCTGTATCAGAATGTAAAGCGGCCAAGGCCGGAGTAGAGTAATCTGCACGTGATCATTGTTTGAGTGACAGACTGAAACTAATAGGATTCAGTGAAGCACGTGTTACCAATGAAGCCAGAGCCATCAGCTCTATTTAATGATCACAGAAAGTTGAATGAGATCTATCTGTCTGGGCCAAACCTTTCTGCAAGGACCATCTGAGAACGGATCTCAGACGTGGTTCTTGTTCTTGTCGGTGGTGGTGGTGAAGATGGTAACTGGTCGTGTCGCCCCCCCCCCCCCCCCACCACACTCATCTCTCCAATACCCACCCCCTGAAGACTTAATGAGTGGTGGAGGGGATGGAAACGTTTTTTGTCTGAGCAACAATAATTACATTTTCCCATCGTTCTTATGATAGCAATGTTTTGTCCTGAAGCCAGTTGCTTCCGGTTGATGCGCGAATTTCTTTCTTTTTCTTCTCTTCTTTTCTTCTTCTCTTCTTCTTCTTCTTCTTCTTCTTCCTTCTTCTTCTTCTTCTTCTTCTTCTTCTTCTTCTTCTTCTTCTTCTTCTTCTTCTTCTTCTTCTTCTTCTTCTTCTTCTTCTTCTCTTCTCTCTTCTTCTCTTCTTCTTCTTCTTTTCTTCTTCTTCTTTCTTCTTCTTCTTCTTCAACGGCCTACAATTGCATGTAGTTTGCTACTAATAATTAATTCTCAAGCAATGAACATCAGGGTGTGCGACGGTAAAGTCGTCCAATTGATCACAGAATTTCCAGGCCTATGATGACGGTTGTCGAGGACGTTTCCAGCCCATAACCGTTGACCCTGTGATGACCAAGCCTGGGACATTAGCTTTGCCACTCTCTGATGAAGCCCCTGACAGCACATATGTCTGTCCCTTAAAAGTACCCTCGATGAAGTAAACTATTTGTTACTTGCATGTGATACGACTCTGATTGCCAGACCCAGCACCCCATCCCTTCAAACACCCACCACCACCACCACTCCTAATTCATGATATTCCAGCCAGCTGATAGACTGGGTGCTAACAGATTGTCGGTGTCTGTACACATTATTGTACATTTCTTTTTTTTTTTTTTTGATTTTGTACGGTTGACAGATGATAATCATTGTTGAATATTATCTGCGTTCCACGTTTTTTTTTTTTTCAAACACAAAGCTTAAGTTTCTTAACACGCTTGTGGAGCCTTTTCTCTCAGCTGCAGGGGAAAATGACTAGACAATGATCTGGTGACTTTGATGTGTAAGGTGCAGAAGGAACAAACCAAGTAGTCCACATAATTATTATGCTCTATGTGCCCTGCTTCCACTTGCATGTATCATAGTCTTTATGGGTTTTTCTTACTTACACGTGTGTTGTAAAATGGCAGCATTTTCCTTTACAAAAAAGGCCACCCTACTCCAACCGCGCTTCAAAATCTGTCTCTTGTTTTTTTTCTAAAAACACACACACACGCACGCATGCACGTATGCACGCACACACACACGCGCACGCATGCACATACGCACGCACGCACGCACGCACGCATGCAGGCATGCATGCATGCACGCACGCACGCACGCATGCACACACACACACACACACACACACACACACACACACACACACACACACACACACACACACACACACCTGCACACACAATCGCGAAAGAGCGAGAGAGAGAGAGAGACAGACAGACAGACAGACAGACAGACAGACAGACAGACAGACAGACAGACAGACAGAGACAGACAGAGAGAGAGAGAGATTGATTTCCATTAACACAAACCCA
>CM065731.1:23788076-23795576 GCA_033310375.1 Conus canariensis | reverse complement strand
GCGCGCGTGTGTGTGTGTGTGTGTGTGTGGTGTGTACTCACACAGATGCATCCTCTATCATGAAGTAGTGTCCACTGTCCTGTAACCAGCAGCAACGGTACCAGCAGCAGTACTAATAACGCCCAATCAAGAAATCATCTGACAACCAACGACGGAAGTGGAGGACGTTTCCTCTCCCGAATCATGGGGTCGTCTTGGTCATTATCTCCAGCGATTAGGTAGCACCGTTCTCGAACATGTCCAAGGGCAAACCCTTTGCCCCTCCACCAAATGAGTCTAACCTTTATGGAACGTGTATCATTATCATGCACTTTGTCTCCCCGTTACAGGGATACTTTGCCATCTTACTCTCAGCTGCCTCTAGACACGTGTGCACTGTGTAGGATCAGACAGGGTTTGTTTTTTTCTCTTTCCAGGAGTGAGGAAGTTGGGTGCAGTGTAGGCGTGGGTAACATTTTTTCTAAGTGGTGAAGGTTATACCTTCCATACTATGAGAAGTAATAGTATTTTCCTTTTTTTTTCGAATGTTATGACGTTCCAGTTTGAATAATGATCCGTTTTTCTTGGTAAAAAATGAAACATCCAAAATGAAAGAGAGAAAGAAAGAAAGAAAGAAAAAATGAAGATAGCCACGCCGAAAAAAATCGAAAAAAGAAAGAAGGAAAGTAGACAACACACACACACACACACACACACACACACACACACACACACACACACACACACACATACACGCACACACACGCACACACACAAACACACACACACCCACACCACACACACACACACACACACACACACACACACACACACACACACACACACAAACACACACACACACACACACACACACACACACACACACACACACACACACACACACACACACACACACACACACACACACACATATATATGAACACAGCGCCTGTGTCCACACCATATTTCAAGTAAGTTAGGTGACAGAAACTCCGAAGCTTGATTTAAAAAAAAAAAAAAAAAAAAAAGATTATTATAAAGAGAAAAGACCTTTGGGGCACAGTCATACCTTATCACAGCAAAAAAAAACAAAACAAAAAAATGCGCATCTTTTTGGCTTCCCATATTCCACTCGCTTTACCAACCCACTCACCTTCCTTCCCCAGCCGACCTCCCCTTGCTTATTACCGAACCTTCTGTGCAGTTCAGAGTCATGTAAATCAGTCCTCCCATAGGCGCTAGTGTTCATGTAAGTGGTGTCTCTCTCATCAGTCAAAATGAGTTTGTGCTTGTTATCTTCCTGTTGTAATATCATCAATGGTGTTCAGTTTCTACCCAACTACCACCTGCCTGCTCCGTGCCCCCCCCCCCTCCCACCTTGCCCCAACTCCACCCAAGTTTTTGGTTGCTAGTTTTATTTCATGTTTATTATTGATTTTTTCTTGTCATGCTCGCTCCAGCGAGTGCACACAGAACAATTCACACACCGACGTAAAGACATAGTGTATTGGTGACGAACGCAAGAAAAGAAATCGGTTTCTGCTGTGATTTTTTTTTTTTTTGTAAGGGCAAAAGGTCTCTCTCTGACAGTTCTTCTTTTTTAAAGATTTGTTCATCAAAACATTTATATTTGTCTGCTTGTATAACCAATTCGGTTTTTTTTTTTTCAATTAGCTATATATGACATCATTTTTCACTGCAACTGACCAACTGCTTTCTCCATTGTTCAGTGAAAGGTTCCCATCTCATCAGGTTATGTATTTGTTTTTGCGTTTTCTGCAGTCAGCATCTTTGTTCTCGTTGACTTCTCCCCTCTGTTCGGTCTCTTCTGTCAACATGACTAATGGATTCGGCCCCGACAAAACTTCCACACGCAGTAGTCTACGGAATAAACATAGTAAAAGCATGGCTTCCCGCCCGGTGTACACATATGTCAGTGAGCACAACAGGCAGTGTAAAGACTATCTTCTGGCATCACTGTGGCCCGCGGGAAGGTCAACGATGTCTATTAATGACTTGGGAAAGCAATTCGTTTCTGTCCAAAAAAAGGTAAGACCAAATAGTGTTGAAAGCACTCGAAGTCAAGAACAAGATGCAAAGCATATAAACGTACTCCCAGTTTATCTTGAATACGCGTGAGATATTTCATAAAGAGGAAAAACCGTTTCGGGCAGTTATAGCCCTTAGTAAGGGCTATTCTGGTAAACATCGGCCATCATCCGTGACCCATAATGAAGGTACCACCAAATTTTCAGAAAGATCGGCTAAGTACTTTCTGAGATTTTCCGTAAAGAAGAAAACTGTTATGGTCCGTTACAGCCATTAGTAACGGCTATAACGGTAAAATAACACATCGGGCATCATCCGTGACCCATAATGAATACACCTACAAATTTTCAGAAAGATCGGCCAAGTACTTTCTGAGATATTCCATTTAAAAACCCTTATGGGCCGTTATAGCCGTTAGTTACGGCTATAACAATTAACATAACCGTTATGGACCATTATGGCCTTTAGTAACGGCTATAACGGTAAAATAACACATCGGGCATCATTCATGACCCATAATGAACATGCGTACAAATTTTCAAAGATCGGCCCAGTAGTTTTGTCTGGAGCGAGTGGAACACATTTTGACCACGGACGGACACACACACACACACACACACGCGCGCGCACGCACACACACACACACACACACACACACACACACACACACACACACACACACACACACACACACACACGCAGCATTTCTTCGTTCCCATTGTAAAGTACTCCCTGTTCTATAAGAACTGGGAGTACAAAAAGTAAACAGACACATGCGAATTGGATGAGAATAATCTGCACCAGAACGTACTCTGACAAAGGTCAGAGGAGGATATTCTGCCTGTGATCTTTGTTTTTGACAAACAGACTGAAACCAAAGGCATTCAACGAAGCAAGTGTCACCCTGGTAAACAAAGCCATCGCTTCCAATCAAGGGTCACAGAACGTCGAATCAGACTTATCAGCCCGGGGCAACACTTTCCGCAAGAACGATCTGAACAGAGATCTCAGCTAACTTTCCCTGCGGAGTTACGGGTATTTCGTGGGAGATAAAAAGCTCTTTTTTTGGCAAAAATAATCGTAAGTTCCCATCGTTCTCATGTCAGCAGTGTTATATCCTGAAAGCAGTTGCTTCTTGTCATCCACATTAGTACTTATTTTTACGATTTAAATAACAAGCTTCACTTGTACGTTGTTTGATACTGAATAATAGCTCTGGCAGTGAATGTTAAGGGTGCAGTGGAGAAGCCATCCAATATATCACAGAATTTCCAGGTTTATGATGACAGGAGTCGAGGACACTTCTGGCCCATAGTCTTTGACCGTGCGATGAAAAAGCCTGGGAGATTTGTATGGCCACTCCCTGATTAAGCCCCTAACAGTATACATTTCTGTTCCGTGAAAATATTGTCGTCGGAGTGAACTATTTGTTATTTGCATGTACTTTGTCTCTGATAGCCAGAGCGTTGCCCCATCCCTTCACCCTCTCACCTACCCCCTATTCACGGTATGCCAGACAACTGAAAAGAAGATGCTAAATTAGGTATTTGGTGTCTACTCATTGCACATTTTTATAGGACAACGCTCTTTTGTGTAAACTAGAGGAATGACAGGTAGGTGATCAGTGTTGGAAATCATCTGCATTCCACAGTTTTTTCACACTTTCAATTTTTTTTCAAACAATTAGAAAACTTTGGCTTGCCATAGCAGGAAGTATGACTAAGCAATCAGCTGATGACTTTGATATGTAAGGATGGAAAGGAGCATGTGTAACAGCCTCCCTATGTCGCGCTCAATCTGCCCACATGGTTGATTGCTATAGTTTGTCTTAAAATTTCTTTCCTTGTAGGTATGTATTTAAAAAGTGTCAGAATTCTACTTAACAATAAAACCACTCTACTCCAACTGCCCTGTACAATAACAGCCTTTCTTGCTAACACACACACACACACACGCACACGCACACACACACACGCACACACACACACACACACACACACACACACCACACACACACACACTTACACACACAATTAAAGGAGAGAGAGTGTGTGAAAGAGAGACGGAAACAGAAAGAGAGAGAGGGAGGGAGAGAGAGAGAGAGAGAGAGAGAGAGAGAGAGACAGACAGACAGACAGACAGACAGACAGACAGACAGACAGACAGAGACAGAGACAGACAGAGATAGAGACAGACAGAGAAAGGCAAGATTTTTTAAAAAAATGAAGAAAATGCCTGTGTGCTCCATATTTCAAGTAAATGGGGTGACAGAAAACTGTAGAATCATTAGAAAAGGTTAAAAAAAAAAGCCCTATGGGACACAATCATACATTATTGTTCGGAGGAGATGTGGATGAAACGAACGAGACTTCATACGATCTCAGACAGTCATAAACGTTCACCAAGTTCTAGCTTCCTTGTAATGATTATCAGCCAGCAATATCTGCCGCTGTCTTCCACGGATGTGGTGTCAAGACCTTTCCTCTTCTTAGAGCTTCCCAGATATCAATACTAGCGGTACTCTTTGCGTGCTCACCCCAACCACGCTTGGACTTTTCATCAACTTCTCATTTCCTCTGCCTGCCATATTCCACTCGTTGTTATCCCCTGCCCCCCTCCCCGACCTTCCCTATTCGTTACCGCACCTTACGTGTAGTGCAGAGTCTCGCACTTCCAGCCTCCTATCTGCAGTAGTCTTCATGCAGGCAGTGCCTCGACCGTCGGTTAAAATGGTTGTATGTTTTTTGGTTTTTTTTTCTCTTTCTGCTGTAATGTCCTCAACGTGTGCAATTTCAACCCGACCACCACCTGACCGCTGCGTGTCCATCCCAATTTTCTATTGCCAGTTCATTTCATAACTTTTCAAACATCTTTTTTTTTTTAGTTCTCACTCAAAACACTGCATACGCAGATGTAAAAAAAAAATGGAGTAATTGATGAGAAAAGATAATAGAAAATCGATTTCTGCTGTGCTTTTTAATTTTTGTTTATAAGGGCAGTAGAATTCCACTGTGTGACAATTTGTTTGCACACGGAAATATTTACACCTGGTCCTGCCTGTTTAGTCTGTACACGTCTTGTTTTAAATGCAATCATATATGACACAGCGTTTCCCTCTAGTCGAGCGAGTTTTGTTTTCCCAACATTCAGTGAAAGGTTTTGATGACACGAGTTCACGTATCTGTTGCTATCTATTCTGCAGTGGGCACCTCGTTGTCGTTGTCTTGTCCACTCTGTCTGGTCTCTTGTGTCAACCTAACCAATGGATACGTCCCTGACAAGCTTTTACATCCAGCGCTCCACAGTGGGAACATAGTAACAGCGCTGTTCCCTGGTGTACACCATTGTTAGTGAGCACGCTAATGGATAGGATATCTTTGAAAATCGCTGTGGCCAGTGGTAAGGTAACTAATGTTTTACCATGTAGTTTCGAAATGATCTCTATGTGTATCAGTTTCTGTTCTAAAAGACAGGACTGAATGGTACTAAAAGCGCTTGAGAACCACGGAAGAGACACGTGCAAATTGGATGCAAACTATACGTACCAGACTAATCGCTGGCAAAGGTCAGAGTACGGTAATACACACCCGTGATCTGTGTTTGAGGAACACACTGGAAGGACAAAGGATTCAGTGAACCAAGTGTCACCAATGAAAACAAGGCTGTCAGCTCGGCTCCAAAATCACGAAAGGTCGAATCAGACTCATCTGCCCGGGCAACACTTTGTGCAAATACCGTTTGAGTGGGGATTTCAGAGGGTGTGTGTGTGTGTGTGTGTGTGTGTGTGTGTGTGTGTGTGTGTGTGGGGTGTGTGTGTGTGTTTCCTACATATAGTGCATGGTAGGTAAAAAGGTTTTTGCTTCAGCAGCATTAATGATATCTTCCTGTTGTTCTTGTCTCACACACACACACACACACACACACACACACACACACACACACACACACACACAAGATAGGCAGACAGATGGACACAGACACACAGACAGAGAGTGAGTGAATGAGAGAGATACAGACAGACGGACAGACAGACAGACTGAAAGACAGTCACAGAGTATTTCTTCAAAACACCCCCAGAAAGTGTTTTAATCTGCATACACATATCTTTCAGTTGTTCAGCATTCACTGAGTGTTTTACAGTTCACATAGAACAGCCAGAGCGAGCGCTTTAGAAATACTGCCATACGACAGAGTGGGAAACAGGCATAAATATTTGAAGAAGAAAAAAAAAACAGAAAAAGAAATTTCGGAGTTGTAATGGCTATGGATTTCCCATTCCGAAATCTTTCCGATAGTAATGCCCTTAGCCCCTCCATCTGCGAACCCAACCCGGTTCAGTAATGTACTGGTCATCTTCCCATCTCTTTTAGTCTCAAGCTCCGCACCGCCAACCTTCCCCAGTGCCACTCGTCCATCCCCATCTCATATATGTAACTTTGTGTCTGGGGCTCCAAGCTACCCGCTTCCTCAACTTACTCTCTCTCTCTCTCTCTCTCTCTCTCTCTCTCTCTCTCTCTCTCTCTCTCTCTCTCTCTCTCTCTCTCCTTTAATTCTTTTTTCATTTGCTTGTTTCACTAATGGCGTCAGTAGCTGCATCTCGGTGGTCGTTGTTATTGTTTGTTTATGAGGTTTGTTGTTGTTTATTTGTATAATCATGTTTTGGAGCATACATCGTTTCATGTTGTGCTAGCTTCGTAGAATAGTAACGGCAAGTATGAAAAACGGCTAACTAAGCCAGTACGTTTACCGTTATATACAAGCAAGCAACATTGTCACTCTCTCTCTCTCTCTCTCTCTCTCTCTCTCTCTCTCTCTCTCTCTCTCTCTCTCTCTCTGTGTGTGTGTGTGTGTGTGTGTGTGTGTGTGTGTGTGTGTGTGTGTGTGTCTCAGTTTTCCCATCCAGTATGTCACTAGTTTCCCAGCTTGGTTCGAAAATCTTTCTAAAGGTCAGGATTGGATATTGTACTCAAATTCATGACTTTTTTTTCAAACAAGTTTGTATGTTTGCTATATTTTGCTCTCTCTCTCTCTCTCTCTCTCTCTCTCTCTCTCTCTCTCTCTCTCTCTCTCTGTGTGTGTGTGTGTGTGTGTGTGTTGTGTGTGTGTGTGTGTGTGTGTGTCCCTCGGACTGAATTCCCTCAGAGGGATTTCACAGATTGATTATTACTTTCAGAGAGAAGAGAGAGAGAGAGAGAGAGAGAGAGAGAGAGAGAGAGAGAGAGAGAGAGAGCCGAAAGCGGAAGTTTGAAAGTGGAAAGCGGAAGTTTATTCAGTGTAGGCCATAGCCCATTCTGAAGGGGGCACAATACCTTGACAATACACTTCTTAATTAAACAATGAATGATTAATTAATTATGTAACATAGCATGACAGCTGAGCATTGATCCATCCTGATCACATAATCCAACACCACTTTAACTGAGTAATACAGTGCGTCTCTTAAACGCTTTGTACAAACATTCTTCAACGTTA
>CM065731.1:23770576-23775576 GCA_033310375.1 Conus canariensis | reverse complement strand
GTAGTAATATTCCCACGCCGTTCGTTGCGAGTCCTCCCTTCCCTTCCCCTCCATCGCCTCCTCGTCTCCCCCCCCCACCCCCTCCCCCAACAACCACTACCACAACAGTAGGTTTGTGCCATCTGGCCTCAACACCAGCAGTCTAAAAGGAATAATCAGTATCAAGTTGTCATGAGGAAACCTCCCAAAGAGCACTATTCGAGCTGTCATTGTGGTGGAATTCCGTGGTACCTTTTTGACGGAACACATGAAGGCACCACCTACTATGCACTCTTCCGATGACAATATTTGCCCTGCAGTGTATGGATCTGTTTGAATCTTTGATAAAACAACAACAATCATCGTCATCATCATCATCATCATCATCACATCATCATCATCATCATAATAGTCATCCTCTGTCGACCGGCAGTACTTTTCATTGGGCGGCGATGCTAATTTCAGAAAGAGAAGAATGTTCAATCTGGAGCGCATATCTACTTAATGACCATACCCAAGATATATCTTCAAAATCGCTTCTGGACACGACTTGAATATGAAGGTGGGGAGTCATTCTAGACCAGCACCAGAACTATCCCCACCCTGATCCCAAACCACTTCCCAAAGAGTGATTTGGTCAGAGTTTAGAGACACCCTCACGGAGTGCATGGAAGCACGTGCCCAAAGTCACCTACTCTATGTGACAGGTATATGTGGAAATGAACACACGCGTGCGTTCACTCCATGGGGTGTTTGTGGACCATACCCCAAATCCCTCACCGCATAATGGTATCAAAACAGGATGTGTGAGTACTTCTGGCTCTAGTCCCCCCCCCCCCTCCCTCCCCCCGCGCCCCCTCCTCCATTCCTCAAGTATAGAAATACTGTGTTTGAATTAAGAGGATTTGGTGTATGGGACTCTTCGACAATTTGAGAAAGGGAATATTTTTTAACAAGAGGGTACACACACGCACGCACGCACGCACGCACGCACGCACGCACGCACCACCACCACACGCACAGCACCACGCACGCACACACACACACACACACACACACACACACAAAATCATTCTACGAAATAATGGAAAATCTGAAGGCACAACTTCACTGATTTGAACGGGTTAACCGGGATATTAGTAACTAGCAGTGCGTGGAATATTACAGAATTTAGTGAATCGTGTAGCCTGACTCACACACAAGAAGTAGATTAAACAAACGTAATAATTAATATATATATATATATATAATATATAATGTCCTGCAGCACAGTCGTGTACCTGCTCAAATGCAAGGGAGCTCAATACGTAGGAGAAACACGCACACTTGCTCAAACAACGCTTCTACTTACATAGGTCACACATCCAGAACAATACAGGCACCCACGTCACACATCATTTCAACATGCACAACCACTCACTTCAAGACATGCGTTGTATGCCAACTGAAAAACAGTACATAGACTGTGACATTCATAGAGACCTCAGAGAAAATTTCTGGATTCGTAAACTACAAAAAAAACAACAAACAAACAAACAAACAAACAAAAAAACCATCCACAAGGCCTGAACACACATGACTGATTATTAGTTACACATACTGAGTTCCCTTGCATTTAATAGCGACTCAGTTGTTCCCTCTGGTACAACTAACAAAATGAAAGCGAGAGAGAGAGGGGGGGGGAGGGACGTGGGGGGGGGGGGGCTGCTAGTATACTGGTGAGGGTGGGGAGTGACAAAATAATAACAACAGGATGGTGGGTTAGACTTTGCATCACTTGGTGATGACATTATTGTCATGACGCAAGTTTTTTTTTTTTTTTTTAGCATCGACCTGATGATGTCACTCCACTTTTGACGTGACTGGACAGTCTGTCGTCCTTGAAATAGAGCAGCCGCTCGAAATATTGGATTATATTTGTTTACATTGCTTGTTTGCCTTTTTACTTCAACTCTCTCTCTCTCTCTCTTTCTCTCTCTCTCTCTCTCTCTCTCTCTCTCTCTCTATATATATATATATATATATATATATATATATATTGTCTCTGATTCAGACTTTTCCCCACTAAAAAATCCATCAAGTTTCAATACAAACAAGAAAACAACAAGACCAATATTATTTTTTAAGTAATCTGAAGTCGCAGTGGAAACGAGTTCGCCGTAGGCCTCCTTAGCATTGTGTTTTGATGCAACATTGACAGTAACAGCCTGTCTGTGACTGGCGGACAACAGGACACCAATTCTCATTAACAATAAACACTCTTTCGGAAGAAAAAGGGGGTAGGTTAGTTCAGATTTACTCCTCGGGAAACAGGGACGAGGCGAGGGGGTCGAGCTACGGCACATGTTCTCTCTCACTCTACGTGGAGTGATTTGGCGTAACTCAGAAGGCAGAACAGACAGCAGAACAGACGGCAGAACTAATCAGAGCATTGGGCAACTAAAAAGCCTCGACACGAAACAGTGCGGTGACGTCTCTGCACAAGCCCCGTTTGACCGTAACAATGGTCAGTATCAATGTCCTTCGTCAAACCCTGCTTGGAGAATAGCCGCCCACGTTGACCAGACCCACTTACCTGGGAGCGACTCCAATCAAAGAGATCGTAACGGCTGTGCCATCCCAGATGAGATACCGTCTGTCCTTGATGGAGGAGGCTGGTCGTTGTCGCTGCAGTTGCTGCTGTTGTACTAGCCCTGGCCACCGGGCGTGTGCGAACATAAGGTGATCAACCTACAGCCAGAATATACAGAACATGTGCCCTTCGAGGGTAGTTGTGATGCTCTCTTCTCTCTCTCTCTCTCCCCTTCTCTCCTCTCTCTCTCTCTCTCTCTCTCTCTCCCCTGTTGTGTGTGTGTGTGTGTGTGTGTGTGTGTGTGTGTGTGTGTGTGTGTGTGTGGGCATACACACAGAGAACTATAATCATCTGTCCACATAGCCCTGCGACGTATTCTTACCTCCTTGGCCCCACGTCTAATGAAAGGTATCTCGGGAGAATGAACCCTTTTGACACTATGAATATTCATCGCGTCGGTTCCCACCCCGTGTATAGTCAGGATTAATCCAATTTTGGCTGAGCAAACAGAACAAATTATCCGCGCGCGGATCTGACAAGGACTGTGTATGCGGTGCAGCCAATTGTCTGGGGGTCTTCGCTAGTTTCCGGAGACTAATTGCATTTGCCGGGCCAGCGCCCCTCGCAACGGGATTATCCGGCCATCAGACCTGCTGCTGCACTCTCACCAATTTCTTTCTTTCCCTGCCTTTTGTATTGTGGAGCCCCATCGTCAACCATTCGTTTCGCATCAGTATAGTGTGAAAGATCGGTTAGGTTACGTTGCTACTGCCTGCCGAAGAGAATGAGAGAGAGAGAGAGAGAGAGAGAGAGGGTGTGGTGTGTGTGTGTGTGTGTGTGTGTGTGTGTGTGTGTGTGTGTGTGAGAGAGAGAGAGAGAGAGAGAGAGAGAGAGAAGAGAGAATGCGAATGATTTTCATTGAAAATTACAAATGAGATTTCTCTTGTTGGATTCCATATAACGATGATAATGCATATTCAAGCCTGACACACGCAACCTAAATGTAGTCGTCAGATCTTTCAAGTGCCTGTTCATACAGATCGACATATGTATTTCATTTTTGAACAGTGTTGCGAAAATAAAGCTGTATCTCTGACTCAGAAAAAGACGTATTCAAAATTGGCTTTTGATCGTACTAGTACAACCGACATAGAAAAAACAAATCACCAAAAATCTATTAATACGTCAAAAGAACTCTACTTGACAACGCAAAACTCAAAGTAAGCATGAAAAAAAAGTTCCTCTAGAATGTTAATTTTCACAAGATTCAGTCGGTTTCTGGGTATAGGGAGGAAGTTTACTGGGGACGCTACTGTGGAGAGAAGGGGTGGCAGTAGGAGTGGGAGAGGGGGGGAGGGGGGTGGGGGGCAAAATGCCCATACAGGGGAGAAGGAGGGGGTCGTGATGAACAGGGAACGCTATCAGGCTCATTCCACGACCAAGCAATCATTGTCATCAGAAGGGAGGCTTAGGAGGGCTGGAACTGTCCACCGCGTGTGTCAGAGGCGGCAGGAAGGCTGTCAATGGACAGACTCGGCAGCCCTGCTGTGCTGTGTTCATTCATGACAACTTGATGCTGAGGGTACCTGTGGATCACTGCTGATGGGACCAGTCACACGATAGGCTGGGTAGGTTTTGTACCAGGGGGTTGGGGGTGGGGGGTGGGTGGATCAGATTGAACTGGATGGCGCTCGCATACACACACAAACGTGCACGCACGCACATACACTCAGGCATGCGCTTGCACGCACGTACGCGCTTACGAACACATTCACGAACGCGCGCGCGCATACACACACACACACACACACACACACACACACACACACACACACACACACACACACACACACACACGCCGATGAATATTCATGGTGTCAGATTGGCTGTCCCTTCTGAGGCATCCCTCATTAGGCAGCAAGCTGGCTCTGGAATATCAATCAGACACCGTGACTGCCAACGGAAGGATGGTGCTGTGTATGGGGTGCTGTAAGGATGAATTATTAACTGTCCCTGTAAGTATGTGTGCACCAATACGGAAGCCCTCACTCAAGATGGTCAGAGTGTCGGCTGATCCGCTGAGAATCCCGGGTTTGGACTGATCATGGTGCGAATTTTTAAGGATTGAAAATCCTAAACATCCACCCTGTAGTAAATGGAGGGTTGTCAATGGGTACATTAGAAGATGAGGATGGTAAACGTGTACACTATGTGATGGAGAGAAGTGATTGGGTACTCTATTCAGTCCAGAGTAGTAAATGGATACTTTTTGTTCAGTTGAGAGCGGCAGCTGAGAGATATATCCAGGTAAGGATGATAAATGGGAAAGTGATTCAACTGGGAGAAAGTTCACGTGATAGAAGTTGACAGATAGCGATCCTGCCTTTCACGGCCCTGTGCAAACACACGATGAACCTTTTTGACAGTTAAACTGTCTTTCACGGCCCTG
>CM065731.1:23750576-23765576 GCA_033310375.1 Conus canariensis | reverse complement strand
CAGTCTCGCATTGACTTTTAAAGTTCTCCTCCTGGTTTTCAAATCTCTGAATAATCTGACTCCCTCCTATCTCTCTGACCTCCTCCATCTCTATGTTCCGTCTCGCAACTTACGCTCATCCACTGATTCTCGCCTGCTTCGGCTTCCCTCCGCTCGCCTGAAAACTTCAGGCCAACGATCTTTCTCTTACCAGGCACCTGCTCTGTGAAATAGTCTCCCTTTTTCTCTGTTTAACACGGCTCGTTAGAGAGTCTTAAATCCTCCCTAAAGGCATCTTTTCCGTCGGACTGATTAACCATATCCACTTACCATTGTGCGCGTCTTTGCTGGTGTTTACTCGCTCGTCTGTCTGTCTGCGTGTGTATTTCTGTGTGTGTGTGTGTGTGTGTGTGTGTGTGTGTGTGTGTTTGTGTTTGTGTGCGTGGTGTGTGTGCGCGCACGCGCGCGCGCGCGTGTGTGTGTGTGGGAGTGTGTGTGTGTGTGTGTGTGTGTGTGTGTGTGTGTGTGTGTGTGTGTGTGCTTTGAATTAGAATTAGTATTTCATCATGTTATTTTTTTCTGCAATGTGCGCTTTGGGCTCTTGCGAGGTAAAGCGCTCTATAAATTTCCTTATACCTTACATTACATTACACATGGATTTAATCATTTACCTTTTAAAACTTATTGTATGTCTGCAAGTTATAAACTAACATCTCGAGGAGATGACTTTTAATCTGGAAGAGGTTCCACCCCACTGTTGAAATGTGCAAAACATGGCCTGTACTGTCTATGATTCGCTCAGTTTCTGTTTGTTTGTTTGTTTTTTTCTTTCTTTTTCTTTTTTCCCATAAGCAAACATAATCTGTCATCAATATCTACAGAAGCATCCCTTTTGAGAGAATGTTTATATGTCAGTCAGCTGTGTTGTGAAGAGAACTCCAGCACTCCGTCACAAGTCGACAGATGCTATTACCGGTCTTTCTGCGCGGCCTAAAATCTGACCTCTAGGCTGCCACACCACATGACTCATACTGGCAAGGGGAGAAAGTAGGGAGTGGGGAAGTGGAGGGGTGGAGGGTGGGGAGGAGGTGGTTGAAAGGAAAGAAAGTGGAGTGGACGGTAAGGGAAAACGAGAGCAGGAAGGGGGGGGGGGGGGGTCAAGGCAAAATACTCTTCTTAACCACGCGCAGCAGAACCTTTGATTTTATCTGGACATCAATCACGGTGCATCGGTTTCAGGATCTCTAACGAGCGGCATCTGATCTTTCCAGGTGGTGTGGAAGAGCAGCGAGTGGTTTGGGAGGGGAGTGCAAAAACAAAAAACAAAAAAAAATCCGGCAAACCAAAAAAAAAAAAATAATGATAAAAAAAAAGGAAGTGGGAGTGGGGAGAACTTGGAGAGCAGATACGCATCACCAGATATTTCTCACCGCCCAGTAAAATATGGGCATTGGTCTTAAGTCGTCTATTCATCATTCCCATCTGTGATTTTATTCAACTTCCTTTACGTGCTTTCAGTTCCTTTATTCCAACACTGCCAGCATCGTTCAAAGCAGACACATTGTACAGAGATTTCTTGGGTGTGTGTGTGGGGGGGGGGGGGGGGGGGGTGGGAGGGGGGGGGGAGAATGGAGCAGAAAAAGTGGTGGATACGTTTAGAGGCCTTTCAACATCGGCCAAACAAACAAGCATAGAGAAAAAAAAATGAAAACAAAAAGAAGAAGGAGAAGAAGAAGAAGAAGGAGGAGGAAGAGGAGGAGGAAGAGGAGGAAGAGGAGGAGGAGGTTTCTTCTAAGTCTTTTCTTCTCTGGTTCCTTTATTTTTCGACTACACATCGAACCGGTATCAGCATGATCTATAAAAAGAGATTTTTTCAAAAGTGCTTAAGCCTACGCATTCCTGAATGTTTTTTCTACTTTTACTTCCCCCTCCCCCCCTCCCCCCCTCCGTTTTTTGTATCAATCTGGACACAAAATCTGTTAAACAAGGTATCATTTTCACACACAAAAAAAAGCTTTTCTTGTATCATTTTCACACACACACACACAAAAAAAAAAGATTTCCAGAAACGTGTGTGCATGTCTTCAGACCTCTTACGGAGATGAGGCGGATAGGGTGAAGACAAGGGTTTGGGGGGGGGGGGGGGGGGGGGGGGGGGTGGGGAGGGGGGGGGGGAGACTTGTAGCAGCAGTGGTGGCAGAATTTCTCTGTCCTCTCCCCTTCCCTTTAAATCTGAAAGCGCCTTAACGAGAGAGCATTGCGGTTCAGAATAAAGGCTGTTTTGTTGTTGTTTTACACAAGTGCTAGGAACATCCCAGACACACACACACACACAACACACACACAAAAAAAAAAACAAATCGTAGATTATGTCCACATTGTGCACTCCCACTCACCAAGCAAAGCCTCCTCAGCTCTTTCCTGTTATTGCCCTCGTTCATTTTTTTGTTTGTTTTCTTTTGTTTTCTAATCAGTGCATTTTATTGCGTAATAGAGGTGGGGAAGAGGACGACGTCTATATCTATCAATTAATCTGTCTGTCTGTCTGTCTGTCAGTAAGTCTGTCTATCTGTTTGTCTGTCTGTTTGTCGGTCGGTCTGTCTCTCTCTCTCTCTCTCTCTCTCTCTCTCTCTCTCTCTTTTCTCTCTCTCTCTCTCTCTCTCTCTCTTCTCTCTCTCTCACTCTCGCTTTCTCTCCCCCCCCCCCCCCGGCACCTTTTTTAAGGACACAAGACAATAACATATTAGGGCCACATATGACTCAATACATTGTACTTTGCACCAATTTACGCTGTTTTCAAAACTGATTCGAAGAAATTTAATAAGCAACGTACGATAACGTCACTCCCATGATGGGAAAGAAAAGAAAGAAAGATGACATGTATCAGTGGGAAGCAAGTGCTTCCTGCACAATTACAAACCAGCTTGCGGCAGTGAATTCAAAAGAATACAGTATAAAGAATTAGAGGAAGAAGAAAAAAAAACCTGTGTGAGTTTCTTTCACGTCTTTGTTTCTGTATGTTGAGAAAACCATGCCTGTGACGAAATGTCTTTGCTCATTAAGATATCTTGAATTTCCGATCTGCAATGTGTGGTGAGAGAGGAGAATAAATATTTCCAGTAAAGCAAATGTAGGGGACCTACTTATCACTACACTGACAACAACATTAGGATGAATTCACGGTAGCAAGATCAGTTTGTTGTTGTCTTTGTTGCGCTCGTTGTTGTTGTAGTTCTTGTTGTTGTTGTTGTTGTTGTTGTTGTTGCTGTTGCTGCTGCTGCTGCTGCTTGTACTGCTGCTGCTGCTTGTACTGCTGCTGCTGCTGCTGCTTGTATGTCTGCTGGCTGCTGCTGCTGCTGCTGCTGCTGCTGCTGCTACTGTCGCTGCTGCTGCTGATGATTCGCAACGCCTGGCTGTGTATTTGATTCTCTGACGCATAACTAATCGGGAAGGGGGATGAATTGCGATGGGAGGTCTTTGATAGTACAAACTGGAGACAGACTGTCTATGAGTGGTGCGCAGAATGTATAAGGTGATAAGAGAGAGAGAGAGAGAGAGGGGGGAGAGAGGAGAGAGAGAGAGAGAGAGAGAGAGAGAGAGAGAGAGAGGAATCTGAGCAATTACGTTTTGTGGAATGAATGTCTGTTACACTAACGATGTGTGTGTGTGTGTGTGTGTGTGTGTGTGTGTGTGTGTGTGTGTGTGTGTGTGTGTGTGTGCGTGCTGCGGCGTGCGTGGTGTGCGCGCTCGCGTATATGTGTGTGTGTGTGTGTGTGTGTGTGTGTGTGTGTGTTCAGGATTTCAAGGGTTTTCGATGGTTGGTGTTATTGCACTGCTCCCAAATTCTCTCTCTCTCTCTCTCTCTCTCTCTCTCTCTCTTCTCTCTCCTCTCTCTCTTGTCTCTCTCGCTCTCTCTCTTCCGCATTTTGTGTGTACGTGAGGCGCGCGCAGATGAATGTAAGTGTGTGCCCCATCCTTATACATCTGCATAGGATAAGTGTTGAAGTACCCAGCATAATGGCTTATGTCAGTGAAATGTCAAAGTTTTATCGGATTTTCGCACACCACTATTGTCCTCATGTTAACCGTCTCCCAACTGATTCACCTACCGATTTACTAGAATCAGATTACTCATCTCAGATGAATAATGTACTTATTAACTACTCTGCACTAAATAATGTACCCATTTACGATTCCCAAGTCAATAATGTACCCATGTACTACCCCAACTAAACAATGTACCCATTGACATTCCAACTAACATGTACCCATGACCATTCTCAACTAAACAATGTACCATTGACCATTCTCAACTAAATAATGTACCCATTGACTACTCTATCATGACAGGTCCGAACTCGGGACTGTAAGCTTCACAGCTGTGTACACTAACCATCTTGACTAAGGGCCTCTGCGTTGATACACACATACTTACAGAAATGGTTAATACATAAACTGCACATCCTTCCGTTGGCAGTCAAGGTGTCTGACGGATATTCCAGACCCAGCTTGTTGCCTAATGAGGGATGCCTCGGAAGCGACAGCTAATTTTTGACACCATGAATATTCATTGTCGTGTGTGTGCGTCTGTGTGTGTGTGTGTGTGTGTGTGTGTGTGTGTGTGTGTGTGTGTGTGTGTGTGTGTGTGTGTGATTGCGTGCGCTCTTTCTTCCTTGCGCACGCGTGTGTATGTGTGTGTGTGTGTGTGTGTGTGTGTGTGTGTGTGTGTGTGTGTGTGCGTGGTGTGTGTGTGTGTGTGTGTGTGTGTGTGTGTGGTGTGTGTGTGTGTGTGTGTGTGTGTGTGTGCACTCACACTATACTTTATTCTTCATAAATTCAAGCGCGTGTGTAGTGCTAACTGTGTGAGTAAGTGCGTGCGCCATCCACTTCAGTCTAATCCTCCCAAATACACATACATCCAGCCATTCATGTGGCGGTCCCATCACCGGTAATCCACAGAGAGACCCTCAGCATCAGGCTGTCAGGAATTAACACACCCACAGCACGGCTGCAGGCAGGGTCGTTCCAATGACAATGTTCCTGTCGGCTTGTGACTGCACATACGGTGGGCATTTCAAGTCCTCCTAGCCCCTACTGATGACAATAATTACTCAGCCATTGGAGAAGGCTGATGATAGCGTATCCCGCTTGATCCGACCCGCCCCTTCTCCCCAACCTCCCCCCCCCCCCCCCGCTACCATCCTCTCTCCCCTTTCTCCTCTCTCCCAACCCTCTTTAGAATGGAGTCCAGTATAAACGTCTGCCTACACCAAGAATAATTGAGGAATTTCGGCAGCAGTGCAGTGTCTTCTCCGGTGGGTTGCCTCTAGACGACTTGACATTGACTGCTCCCTGTGGATTGCCGGTGCCGGGGCTGCGGCGGGGCGGACCGGGCTGTGGCTGTGGACGGGGTGTCGGAATGAGCGGCGTGTGTGCACTGCCTCCGAGGTGGCGCAGAGGTTGGGACAAAAAAAAAAGGAATTTATTTTAAAAAAAAAGAAAACAAAAACTAGAAAGAAAAAAAACCGTTTCAGAGGGACTCATTCATATTCTTGAGTTTTCCTGGTTGCGTCAGTTATTTTGTCTGTCAGACACCCATTGTAGTTTGGTCCATTATATTCTTTGTACGGATCCAGATCCAAAACGCGGGTCCACGGTACGTTTAGCAAGAGAATTATGAATCGTCCAATGAACACAAATACTGCAGGCTGATATTGTATATAAAGTTGTCGGCATTTCTTTTCAGGGACATAATGGTCGAAAAACTGTTATCCTCACGCTTAAATCACATCAAACATGGGATGTAACTCCTTCAGTCTGTGCTTACTGCTACTTTCGCCGGCCAAGGTACACTTTTATGTGATGGAAGTCTCCGTTACCCCCAGCGCTGTACTACATAAGCAAACTAGTATCATCTAGCGGCAATAGGATAGACTGTCATGCCCAACAAAAATATTGACAAGTTTTGAATAAACAAGCTGTTGCAAACAGGAGCACAGCACAGCATATGCACATACTTACAGAAAAAAAAAGAAACAAAAAAAAAGAACTTTACACGTATGTCTTTAGGTGTGTGATTATGAGGACATTTTGTTGGAAACAGTAAGAGCTGGTGCACTGAACGATGAACTAAATTCCTTCAGCCGCATGCATGAACCAATTAAAGTTGCTGTCTTTTCTTCCTTCTCATACGAAAGACACAACACACACACACACACACACACACACACACACACACACACACACACACACACACACACGCACGCATGCACGCACGCACGCACGCACACATACACACGCACGCACGAACGCACAGAGAGAGAGAGAGAGAGAGATGTGGGGTGTGTATGTGTGAGTTGTTGTTTGTGTGTTTGTGTGTGCGTGAGAGCGCTTGTGTGTGTGTGTGTGTGTGTGTGTGTGTGTGTGTGTGTGTGTGTGTGTGTGTGTGTGTGTGTGTTTGTTTGCTCGTTTGTGCGCTTGAGCTTGCGCTTTTGTGTGTGTGTGTGTGTGTGTGTGTGTGTGTGTGTGTGTGTGTGTGTGTGTGTGTGTGTGTGTTTACAGAGAGAGAGAGAGAGAGAGAGAGAGAGAGAGAGAGAGAGAGAGAGATGCCACTCACGGTCTCAAACAGATCTTCCAGGATGTTGTCAGGCCACCAGTCTGACAGCTGTGTTTTTAGTGGACAACATGCAGACGGAACCTCTTCGATTTTCAGACCATTCCAGAGAGAGAGAGTGATTGCCATCTGTCTGGTTCCAGCAAGATGAGGGAGACGCTTCTATGGCACTGCTGTCCGCCACGTGTTATCAGACCCCTGGATCAATCTCCGTAAAACGTGAGACAGATTTCGGACAGCAGTTCTCTGATTCAAAGGACTAAGCAGGTTTTTCAGCCGGTGGTTCACACACGAAAACAGAGTTGGACGCAAATCTCTCTCTCCTTCTTTTCTCTCTCTCTCTCTCCTCTCTCTCTCCTCTCTTGTTTGTTGTTTGTATTTGTACGCGTGTGCAAACACGCACACACACACACACACACACACACACACACACACACACACACACACACACACACACACATACACACACACACACGCACACACACACACACATACACGCACACACTCACACACACACACACACACGCGCGCGGCGCGCGCGCGCACGCACGCACACACATTTATGCAAGTTCTTGACAATTCAGTTGTCTTTATTGTGTGTTGCTTAGTTGCGAACCCAAAACTTACTTTTCTTTGTGTTTTCTCGTGTTTTGGTTTCTTTTCAGAAATTATGCTATGCGTTTCAATTCCCTTCTTGTAATCTAGTCAGTTTTCTTCTCTGCTTGGCGATAAACTGCAGCATAATTATGACGGTCTTATTTCCATCAGATGAACTGCAGTACTTGTTTTAATGCGTTCAAACAGTCCTCTGACACACGTTTTATTAGTGCCTCAAACAATGCTTCGCGGCTGATCTCAAATCCAAAATTACCGGTAAATATTTGAATATAGAGATGGAAATGGTGATGGAGAAATGCGGGCCCCCTATTGTATGATGTGCATTTGAGGAAGGCCGTGCCTGAATAGGTTTCATCAATGTCCACCGCTCTGCCCAGACTGGTTATGTTGGCACTCGTAATTGCCCAGAACATTGCAACGTTATTGTTTACCAGTGTCAAACACACACACACACACACACACACACACACACACACACACACACACACACACACACACACACACACACCACACGCACGCACGCACGCACGCACGCACGCACGCACACGCACACACACAAGTGAAGATAATGAAACGGACTCAGAAATGGAAAATGAAATGAAATTTAATCCCATTCAACGAACAAAACGAATCGAAAGCAAGAAAGAAACGTTAACGGGAGATCAAACACTGGAGAAGATGGGGTAAAAGTGAACAAACAGGAAGAATTGAATGAATTCATCAATTTAGTCAGAGCAAAGCAAAGGAAAAGAAATGAGAAAGGGAAGCGGGTGGATGAGGTTGGAAGATGAACAGGAGAAACACATTACACACACACACACACACACACACACACACACACACACATACATACACACACACACACACCACACACACACACACACACACACACACACACACACACACACACACACACATGCGCGTGCGTGCGCTTGTCTGCTGCTATACTTCATCTTGCTTTAAACAACACTAGTCTCTCTCTCTCTCTCTCTCTCTCTCTGTCTGTCTGTCTGTCTGTCTGTCTGTCTGTCTCTCTCTCTCTCTCTCTTCTCTCTCTCTCTCTCTCTCTCTCTCTCTCTCTCTCTCTCTCTCTCTCTCTCTCTGTTTTTGTTTTGTTGTTGTCGTTCTATTTGACGCTATGTGCTGTCGTTTTGTGGCAAGGCTTGAGAGGTTTAAAAAAAAAAAATGAATGCGTTAGAACTGTACAAAGAATAGAAACTAGAAGTCAATATTTTTAAAACAAAAGGTATGACATTTACTAGTCATAAATGCAAACATGATTTCATCCACAGGCGCAGTGTACTCGAACTTGTAGATGCGCACAGTTCTCTTAATTAAATATCAAACCAGGACTACATTTTTGTTTCAGCATAGAGAAAACTACGTCCTACGAAGCAGATAATTGTGGTTTTGTCTGCTATTTAGATGATACCGAGAGTGTGGCGTTGTGCAAATGTTGCCAATCTAGACAAATGAATGAATTTCTTGTACGTATTTGTTTGCTTTGCTAAACTATCTGTTTCTCTTAAATCATAGTTTTAAGGGTTAAATGATTAATGTTTTAATATGAAAGATTGGCTGTAGAATCTTACCGTTTGTTTATGATCTAGTTTCAGTGCTTTTGTATGTTGTGTGGTAAATGAACTGATATAGTGAAATTACTTATCAGAAGGCGATATAAAGGGGGGAGGGGGGGGGGAGGGGATGCCCATCGGAAATTAACTTTAAGGCGAGCTACGCTAGCAAGACTGGCCACGCCTTGATGCCCTCATGCACAGCAGAGTAGACTTGCTGGTTCCCCATCACCAAGCAAGAACTCTGTGCATAGAAATGTGTCCGAGAGTACAAAATCTGATATTTAAACGGTAGACGGATTCTTTAGAGGAGTGTAAAACGTGCGCGTGTGAGAGTGCATGGGCGTGCGAGTGCGAGTGCGCGTGCTTGTGTGTGGTGTGTGTGTGTGTGTGTGTGTGTGTGTGTGTGTGTGTGTGTGTGTGTGTACGTCCATGCACGCGCGCGCGCGAACACACACACACACACACACACACACACACACACACACACACACACACACACACACAATATCACATAATGTGTATAGACGTTAAATTGAAGACCTAACACACACGCACACACACGCAGGATCATTTTCTGAGTTGAAAATAAAACCGTCAGTAGTGGAATGTTATCGTACCCTTGAATCGACTGCACGGAAGAGAGCTCAAACAAATGTTGATACGTCAACCGAGATTTCATCCAAGCTTTTCCAATAGACCCTGTATTAAGAAAAATGCCTGATCTTCCAGTTTATTATTCCAGACAAATATCTTCCCTTATAATTCGATTAAAGCTAAATGCTTTGAAAACAAAGTTTAGTAAGAATACTAACTGTATTTGTGGTAAAGAGATAACACTGAACCACATTTTGTTCAGTTGTCACAAGTTGACTACTTTCTTACCAACATCATTACGATCCAATACTTTTTCTGAAAAAAACTTGCAAGATCTACTTTCGAATCTTTCTCTGCTGATCGAAATTGCTGAATACTGAATACATAGTCCGGTTGGGGTTTTTTTTAGATAGTTTTGAGCTAACTCATTTTGTTTAAGATAGTGAAGGATTTTTGTTTTCTTGCTATATGTTTGGTTTTTTTCCCCACTAATTGTTGTATTTAAGATTATTGATCTGTTTATTGTTCAGTGTAGACACATATACAGATACATACACGTACACACTCACATACAAAGGCCTACATTCATGCTTACACAACACAAGGCTTATCCATTTAATCATGCAGTCAGTCAGTCACTCTCTTCTTTCATTCACGTCTAATATCACTCAAAGTGAACAGACGTTAAACAGAAGTACGAAACGAACAACACCACACACACACACACACACACACACACACACACCACACACACACACACTTAGAACTGGTCGAGGACAACACACACACACACACAACCACACCACACATACACACACGCGCGCGCGCGCATGCATGCGTGCACTCATGGGCACACTTGAGAATTAACCAAAGATAAACAGCAGCCGTGGCAATTGTGGCACCTTCGAACAAGTAAAAAAAAAAAAAAAAAACGCCAACCCGGTCATGTCAACATACCGCAATCATATACTGTATAGCTTTTCTAATTCACATCTATATCCCTGTCGGACTTTCTGGGCCCAAGTCAACCCCAACGTTTGCCACTGGGGTCAAAGGGCGCCGTCGTGACAATCAGTTTAGGTCCGCGAAGTTGCCCAGTAACTGGTTAATCCAATCACGCGACAGCTTGCACTACAGAGAAAGCGAGCTGCGTTGTGGTCCGTGTCTCCTGACCGGCATCGCGAGTTGTTTCCCTTTAGTGATCCGGGTCTCTATCGCATCCCTTTTTTTTTTTCTGGATCCTTCTTCACCACCGTCGGACGGGTCTCCACAATCATTTGGCTGAGTATTTAGGAGCCGTGATAATTCTTTACTTTGGGGGGAGGGGGGGGGGGGGAGGGGGGGAATGTATTTGTGTATTTTTTTTAAATATGAGCGCTCGAGTGTGTGTGTGTGTGTGTGTGTGTGTGTGTGTGTGTGAACTGTAAACAATAAACATGTCTGAGTACAATTTCTATAGGCGCACAATTTCTATGGACACATGAACTCTAATCTGCTGATGAATCTGTTCAAATTTACCCAGAGGCATCGCCCTTGGTTACACAGTTATCTAAATTCTCAGCAGTATTTTCTTCTTCTTCTTCTTCTTCTTCTTCTTTCCTTTTTTTTTTCTTTTGGGGTGGGGGTGGTCTTTTGTGACCGTGAATGTAGCAGTTCGAATGCCTTGTTTACTCCTAATGCCGCACTCTGATCAGAGTGTCCATGCCCTGGATAGGAGTTAACCTGAGGAAACCTATGATATTCCTGGAGGACTGGTTCTGAGCTCTGGCAACTTTCAAAAGCTACTCTTTGAAGTTATTTTCCGTAGGGTGCTGCTGTACTCAAGGACTCACGTAAATCTTCCTCTGGCTATTGCAATCTGTTCTGCAAGATGTTATGTTCAAGAAATGTCTCTTTGAGAGCTGATGGTGTATTCGTTTTTTTTTGTTGTTGTACATTATCCCAAATATTTTCTCTATATCAGAGCGGGGTTTTAACTCGCTCTTGGTTCGTCATGTCCTGCGAGGGGCGTGGTCTGTGTGTGATCTTACGTTCAGAGAGAGTGGCCCCGCCCTTTTCACGGGACGAAAGGCACTGGTGGGCACGCCCAAAGCAATTCAGCCCCATTAGTCAACTGGACAGTTCAATCTGAGTGACACTTTCAAACCGTGGGTCTGAAACACGTGCGTCCATATTGCGGACAGTCAATATCCTGATTTTTTTTTCCTCATGTGTGTTTCAAATGAAATGTTTGTCTCTTTAGCTCTGTTTGCTTAGCTCATTATCTAGAGAAAAAAGGGGGGTAACTCTGTAGTAGAACGACATTTGTTATCATTCCGTGATTTCTTTTTTTTTTTTTACAATTTTCTGTTTATATATCTATTTATTCTTTGCGCGGAACAGGTCTGTTTAGCCCCATCAGTCAGCTAACCAGCTCAGTCAGAGAAAGAATATATTTATTAAAGCATGGATGTAAAACGATGCACCTGTAATGCAGATATTTCGTTCCAGACAGGTCGACATCATTTACCACTATTATCATCGCGGTCGATTCAAATCGCATGCTTTTTGGCTTGATTAGTTGTTTACTTGTTAAATACCGCATGCACGAACTGCGTGAGTATCTTGACCCATAGACTGAGAGAAGGTAGCTCGACTGGCAGTGAGAAAGCCTAGCGTTATCTTTCCCTGATTTTCTTCCGGAACAGATCTATTACACCAGTTATCCAAAGTGGGAAGCTTTCAAGAATGTTAATACATCCGGAACAGATCTATTACACCAGTTATCCAAAGTGGGAAGGTTTCAAGAATATCAATACACAAATGAGGAAAAGGCCAGGGGAAAGGACTCCTCCACCTTGTAGCACGCGTTCCATCAGGGTTTTCTTCTTTGTTTTAAGTACTTGAAGTTTTGTTGTTGTTGTTTTTGTGCTGATTTTCTTTATTTCTTCATTTGCCTGTCTGTTTGTCTTGCCCGCTTTTTTTCCTCCTTAGGTGTTGTTTCTTTCTACGACTATGTTTATGTTTACCTCGTCTTTGAAATCTGCAAAACTCTCTCTCTCTCTCTCTCTCTCTCTCTCTCTCTCTCTCCGATCCGGACCGTGCTACCTCCTAAGCAAAACAACATCTTTCATCCATCGTGACACAGAAACATCCCTTTTGATTAGATGTTTATAGTTCAGGCAGCGGTAAGGTAAAGAGAATTCTCCAGCAATCCGTCAAAAGTAAGACAGATGCCATTCCTGTCTTTTTGCACTGCCTGAAATCTTCTCTATATGCTGCCATATCACACATCATTCTGGCTGGCAAGGGGGGCAGGAGTGGGAAAGAAGAGTTGAAGTAGAAAAAAAAGACGGTTGAGAGAACGATCAGGGAGCAAGATGAGGACGTGTGTGTGTGTGGGGGGGGTGGGGGGGGGGGTGGGGGGGGGGAAGTGGGGGGAGGGGGGGATGTTACGGCAAACACCCTGCCTAATCACGCGAGGCGAAATTATTGATTTTATCCGAGCATTAATCACGGTACATCAGTTACTGAATCTTTAACGAGCAGCTTTTGATCTTTCGGGGCAGTAGAGAAGAAGAGTTGAAAGGGGAGGGGGGGGGGAGTTAATAAACACAGGCAAAGAATATCCAGCATACCAAAAAGGGAACTTAGACAGCAGATAGATATGCATCACCAAAATGTTTCCACCGCCCAGTAAAGCGCCATATATGATATTGGTGTGAAGTCATCACAATTCGTCGTGACCATGAGTATGTTTATTACATTTTTCTTGGCGTGCTTTCAGTTTTCTTCATATTCCAACGCTGCCGGCATCTTTCAAAGCAGACCAACTGCATTTCTTTGATTTCAGGGCCTGGAGTGGGGAGAAGCAAGAAGTTAAGTAGGTTTGCAGGTCTTTCTTCATCGACCAAAAAGAGGCCTTTCTTCGTCGGCGAAACAAACAAGCAAAAAGCAGAAAAGAAATGAAGAAGAAGAAGAAGAAGAAGATGATGATGATGATGATGATGATGATGATGATGATGATGATGATGATGATCATCATCATCATCATCATCATCATCATCATCATGAAGAAGAAGAAGAAGAAGATGAACAAGAGCAAGAAGAAGAACAACAACAACAAGAACAAGAAGAAGGAGGAGGAGGAGGAGCAGGAGGTGGAAAGGATATCTTTCTACATCTTTTCTTCTCTGGAGCATTTTGTTTTTTCCGATTACGTGTAGAGCGGGTATCAGGTTGATCTAGAAATAGAGAAATTTCAAAAAAAAAAAGGAAAGGTGCTGAAGCTTACGCCTCCGTGAATCTGTTTGTTACTTTTTTTTTTTCTTTTTTTTTTTTTTTCTTTTTTTTTCATCTGTCGGGAGTCAAAATCTATGAAAGAAGGTATCATGCTCACAAAAAAGTGTTGTTTTTTTGTTGTTGTTGTTGTTGTTGTTGTTTTAAAAAAGAAACTCGTGTGCACGTCTTCAGCCCTTCTCTTTGGGAGAAGAAGCAGGATAAGATGAAGACAGGGGTTGGGTGAGGGGGGGGGGGGGAGGGGGAGGGGGGGGTGCGGAAGAGTTGCCACAGCAGGGGTTCCAGAGTTCCCTTACTCTCCGTTTCCAAAAAAAAAAACAACAACAAAAACAGAAAAACAAAAAAATGAAAGCGCCTTAACGAGCGCATTACTGTGCCAAAAAAAAAAAAAATCTTTTTTTAAGTGCTGGAAACATCTCAACAAAATCGTCAGATCATGTATGGATTGTGCACTCCCACTCACTCACCCAACCCCCTTCCCAGCTCTACCCCCCATGGTCCTTCCGCATCAACCTTTTCTTAAACCGAGTGTTTAATTTCTCCGTGATGGAGGGGAAATGGACGATGTATGTATAATCAATTAAGTCTCTCTGTCTCTGTCTCTGTCTCTCTCTCTCTCTCTCTCTCTCTCTCTCTCTCTCTCTCTCTCTCTCTCTCTTATCCACACATACAGAAACGGGCGCGCGAGAGACGGAAGACAAGGGGTTCAGTGTCCGCAGTTCAACAGACGAACAGGCACCGCAGGAAGATAATGGAAATGACATCGGCCAGCAGATAATGACGTGTATGAAAAAAATAAAAGCAACAGCTTGAGATAACATTCTTGGAAGATGACGGGCATATAAAGAAGACCGTCTGTGTCCCAGTGCTGGTGATAATGGAAATCCTTCTCTGGACACGCCATGAACACTGTTTGAACGAAAACAAACAAAGAAACAAAACAAAAAAAGACAGTTCTCTTGGCAGTAGTAATTCGATTGTGATAGATATAATGCATGTCATGCTGTACACGTAATTACGGTCATATGGATTCCATGTTGCGACGAGTTATTAGTGACGCCATGATTGAATCGATTTTCATTTTCACCCCTCCCCTCCCCTTTTCCCAACTGTGAATGGGCAATACGCCGAAAACACAATGAATTATTTGAGTCTTGAGCCTCTGTCTGTCTCTGTCTCTGTCTCTGTCTGTCTCTGTCTCTGTCTGTCTGTCTGTCTCTCTCTCTCTCTCTCTCTCTCTCTCTCTCTCTCTCTCTCTCTCTCTCTCTCTCTCCCTCTGTGATGCTCTGTGGTCGTCTTTCTCTTGTTATTTACTGCCAGTTTTATTCTGTTCAACCAAAT
>CM065731.1:23727221-23742221 GCA_033310375.1 Conus canariensis | reverse complement strand
GAGATGGTAGGGTGAGCGTGTGAAAAAAAAGATGGGAGAGACATTCACGAGGTGGAGAAATGAGCTGGACTGGGGTCTTCTTCTTTCTGACACAGTGCATAAAGCGGTCTGGTAATCTGGTCTGTGAGTTCTAGAGGAATGTTTGGTTCTGTGAGGTGGATTATGTGGTGAACGTGGACTGAACATCGGTTTGTAGTCTTATTTGGACCTTTTGTTTTAAATTGGAGTCAGAACCAATGTTAACTCCATGGGGGAAAAAATCCTCCTGTACCAAAACGCGGCAGCTGAGATTCGAACCCACAATCCTGGGATCACAAGTCTGGCACTTTACCCACTGACAATCCAGTCCCAGTTATGAGTGAGGCCACCAGACTGCCCCTATTCCTCCTTTGATTACACTGACCAGACTTCTCGGTCAGGTGTGACAGTACGTCAGTCCAGTTTAATCGTCTTGAAGATTCCACGTTCCCTCCGTCTCCGCTCCCCTTTAGCACACATTGACACTCGTTGTGCAAACAGAACCAGACTCTTAGAAGCTCGCCCGAGGGAAAGTATTAACCTTGTCGTGGGGTGAAGTGTCAGTATGATTAACAGCACTGGAACGGATGGTACCCACTGATGGGGTGAAGGTGGGCGTGCCCTCTCCGAAGGGTAAACATCTGCCTAGTATATGATTTTTACCAAAGCTTGTATCATGGCTGATTTTTTTTTTTAAACTACTCAAATAAAGTTTTGTTGACATGTCTGCTCAGTTTGTGATGTCTTGGAGGGTATTTAATCAGTTGATCGGCTTAATTCGTGATTCGGCTGTTTGATAGGTCTGTCCACTTTGTTTATATGATCACAACACACACACACACACACACACACACACACACACACACACACACAAGATATGTATGTATGTATACACACACATACACACACACACACACACACACACACACACACACACACCACACATATATATATATATATATATTTATATATATATGCAGACAAACGCATAAAAAGACAAATAGACACACACACACACACACACACACACACACACACACACACACACATATATATATATATATATATATATATATATATATATGCAGACAAACGCATAAAAAGACAAACACACACACACACACACACACACACACACACACACACACACACACAATATATATATATATATATATATATATTATATGCAGACAAACGCATAAAAAGACAAACACACACACACACACACACACACACACACACACACACACACACACATATATATATATATATATATATATATATATGTGTGTGTGTGTGTGTGTGTGTGTGTGTGTGTGTGTGTGTGTGTGTTCTTAAAAATTTAGTAGTGGGAGAAAACAAGTGCAGGCTAACAATTCCTCCATCATTACATTAATGAGGTGGCAAAGGTTCAAAGAAAAAAGTTTAAACATACATACATACAAACATACATTTTTTTTAAACCACACAATCCAAGGAAACCATACACATCACATCGACAGTGCAAAGAGATCCTTTCCCATACTCCGGGCTGGTAAAGTCTGCTTGGATATTTCCTCCCCAAGAAATAGGAACACCAATGGAAATTACGTACAACCAGTCTTCTGAGGTTTGACTTTCATGTGAATACACTGGCAGTCTGGTTCTGGTTTATGTTCTTCAGGTGTAGGCAGTTGGGTCATGATAGTTCTAAAATGCCGTTGCCAACTTTTCAGCCTGGATGTGGGCCTCCGAGTTCTGCTAGCCCGGTCTGGCATTTTTCTTTTTCGTTTCATGTCATCTGGTGTGCTGTCGCTTGGAGCCTGTTTCACAGCTGCTGACTATGGTTGTTACTATGTCTGTGTCTATGCGTTTGCCTCCACCACCGCCCCCCCCCCCCCCCCCCCCCCCGCCACTTTCCATCCAGATACATACACTTTCTCTTTTTCTCTCTCTCTCTCTCTGTCTCTCTGAATCTGTCTCTCTCTCTCTTTTTTTTTTCTCTCTCTCTGTCTCTATTTGTCTTTTTGTCTTTTTGTCTGTTGTCTGTCTGTCTGTCTCTCTCTCTCTCTCTCTCTCTCTCTCTCTCTCTCTCTCTCTCTCTCTCTCTTTGTGCATGCCTGCCTGCCCAACATGCGCACGTGTGTGTGAGAGCGTGTGTTTGGGCACGCGTTTGCGGGCATGTGCTCGCACATGCGTTCGCTAAAGTGTGTGTGTATGCGTGTGTGCGCGCGCGCGTGTGTGTGTGTGTGTGTGTGTGTGTGTGTGTGTGTGTGAGTGTGTGAGTGCATTTGCATAGACTGCCGGCCTTTGAGTGACGTAAAAGTTAGTAAACAAGGCATGTAACACACTGACAGACAAACAACAGCAAGAACGACAATAACAGCAGCATGATCAATGACAAGAACACCAGCAACAATTATGGCAACAACAACAAAAACAACAACAACAACAACAACAACAACAACAATAACAACCAACCAGCCAACCGATTGATGAAAGAAACACACCAGCAACCGAAACTAAGGTCAGTCACACCACTGATTATGAGTGAGCGCGCCGGGATGCCCCTAATCCCCTGTTGGATCACACTGACCAGACCTCTATTTTTCAGGACAGACGGTAAGTCAGTCCAATTCAATCATCTCGCGGGTCCCACATCCCCCAGTCTCCTCCAGCCCATCAGCACACAGCGACGCGCGTTGTGCAAACAGAACCAGACTCTTTGAAGTTCGCCTGGAGGGAAGTATTAAGTCTGTTGGGGAGTGAGCTGTCAGAACGTTTAGCAGCACTGGAAGCGATTGTTTAGGTAGGACTCAGAGATGATTGGGCGAATGTGCTGCTTCTTCCTAGAGGCGAAAACGTCTGTCCAGTCTTTTCATTTCATCAAAGTTCCAATCATACTCGGTTAGTTGTGCTTAGTTGTTAAATTCTCCGTAGATATGTATTCAAAATCAAATTGAGTAAAGTAGTAAACTGGAATGTTGATAGGTCTGTCCTTTTTTTTTTTTTTTTTTTTTGAATAATGTACGGCTGCTCAATTACTATTGAAGGAATAGATTAATATTGTGAAGTGTTAATAGGTCTGTAAATTTTTTTGTGAATTTTATATCGTGATTGCGTCATTATTAATGGGCGAAAATAGCAATAAGTAATGCAGACAGTTCCGTCCAATCTGTGACATCACCAAACCTTTGAAGTCTCAAACAATGGAGCGAATTAATCATACCAAGAATTGACAGGTATACCGAGTTAATGAATTCTCAAAACGCTATTAGTCACAATAAATGAAACTGATGAGTGGTGTGGAGTGTTGATGGATTTGTTCAGGTTAATTCTTCCGAATTTCTTTATCACGATCAGCTGAATAAACTATTAGTCGTGACTATTAACAGGCCAGCCCTGATTTTGGAATCTTCAGGACTACTAGTCAAAAAGATTAACTAATGATATGGGGTGTCTCTCTTTCGTGTGGAAAAGAAACAAACTGCAGCGTTACTGGAACACGACAAAAAAAGCAGAAGAGCACACAAAACAAAGTGTGAAGTAACGCAGTTTTAATGCATGACACAAAACAGGACAAGATATTTTCGGCAATATGCCTTCCTCAGCGACAAAAAAATACAGACATAAACATGCACAATACTCCCCTTGTGAATTCTCAAGTGCTATTAAATCGCAATATGTAAAATAATTTCGTCTTATGTAGTGTCAATACATCTCTCCAAAATGTAATTTGTCTATCTCTTAAGTTTGAAGGCTATCCATGGAATACACTACTGACATGGATGTTGAAAGGTCGGTCCTTCTTCATTTGGCAGGGCCATCCAGTTCCTGTTCATGAAACAACCAACCAACATGGATTATACTTTCGCCTGCATTCTTGTTTGCTTTCCTTTTCTCACAGAAGGTCGCAATGTGTACGTGCTGGATGATAATTATGTTTATCCCTGTAGATTTTTGCCATCATTAGCATCAAATGAATTTTGTAAATTAAGGTCTTCTTTACTTAACAAAGATATGTTCCCTTGGGATCGGGGTGTTTGATGACAGAAGTTCCAAAAACCGCTAGAAGTTTTTGTCAAATATGTGAACAGATAATCATTCATCACTCATGCTGTCTAATATGCTTAGTTTGTTTGTTTTTTTCAATTTAGTTTTTTTTTTCCCATTTCCCAAGAAATGGGGACATCAATGGAAATTACACAAGATAAGCTTTCAGTGGTGTGAGGTTTTGGCAGGCACACCAGTAGTCTGATTCCATTTGATGCTCTTCAGGTATGGGCAGTTGGGTCTTGACCGTTTCTGATGGGTCTGTTGCCAACACATACTTCGCCTCATCGTGCCAGCCCTGACATGGGCCTTCTGGGTTGGGCTGGACTTGGCCGATTGGGTGTGGTCCATTTAAGGTCGTCTCGTCCGCTCTCTTACAGCCTGTTTCACAGCCACTTATGCAGCAATCATTCTGAGTCTGTGTCTCTGTGTGTCTGCTACTACTATCAATTTCTAATAATTCTCTGACTGTATTGGTATGTCTGCCCCCCCCCCCAACTCTCTCTCTCTCTCTCTCTCTCTCTCTCTCTCTCTCTCTCTCTCTCTCGAGGGTGCAGGCATGTAGAGAGACAGACAGACAGACAGAAAGACAGACATGCAGGCAGGCAGACAGACAGACAGAGAGAAAAGAGAAACAGACAGACAGACACAGAGAGAGCGACAGAGAGAGAGAAAGAGAGAGATTCATATACTTCTGATGCCAACATTTAGAGCACAATGCATTATTTTTAGGCTGTACATTATTATTAGTGTTTCTTGTAGTTGCTGTAAATAAAAATGAATGATACTTATCCACCTGAGTGTGACATCATGGAAAGCTGAAACGAACAGCCTGGCAGTAACGCAAGTAAAAGCACATGAGAGATGATACAGATCTTTTTTTTTTTACATCAGCGTCCAACCACTCACCCAGTCCAATTTCCAACTCATAAACGAACTGACAAACACAACCAATGTTATTTAACAACAAGCACAAAAACAACGACAACAATAGCCAACCAACCAACCAACCACTAAAACAGTCAAGCAGACAGAACTATGGTTATCCACACTACTGACCATGAGTGAGCGTGCCGCGATGCCCCTAAGCCCCGCTTGGCCACACTGACGAGACCTTTATATCAAGGCCGACGGTAGGTCAGTCCAATTCAATCAGCTCGTGGGTTTCCCATCCCCCAGTCTCCACACCCATCAGCACACAGCGACGCACGTTGTGCAAACAGAACCAGACTCTCGTGGGCTCGCCTGAGGGAAAGTATTAACCCTGCCAGGGACCGAAATATCGGTGTGTTTACCAGTACTGCGCGGGGCGTTTGGATGGGGCCCAGTGTCAAGCAACTGGTGAATGTGGATGTGTATTCTCTGAAGTGTAGGCGTCTGCCCAGTTTGTGAACTGACTAAAGCATCAATCATATTTGATGAGGTCTGTTCAGTTTGTGTCATGTACAATGCTATTCAGTCACCATTAATGGAATGAACTAGTAATATGGAGCGTTGATAGGTTTGTCCAGTGTGAAACTTTTTTCCAGATTGTCAAATCACAAGTGATTGAAGAAACTGGTATGTGGAGTGAAGATGTGTCTGCACAGTTTGTGAACAATCTGAAGCCATCAGGTTGTAGTCAATAAAAATTCACAAAGGACATGGGGTGCTGATAGGGTCTGTCCAGGCTATCAAATCGTAATCTGTGAAATACACAGGTAGTATGGTCTGCAAACCTATATAAATTCCCCAAAGTCAGTTACTCATAACCAATGGACAAAAGGAGTGACTTGGAGTGACAATAGCTCTGTCCAGCTTATGATTTCTCTATTATTTTCAAGTTACTTTTTTTCCCCTCCACCACCCCCCCTTTACTATTTTTTTTTCTTTTATTTTTTCCTTCTTTGTTTCTTTTTTGTTTGATTTTTTTCCCTTTTTCTTTTTCACTTTTCTTCCTTTATTTTTGGCTTTTTTTTTTGTAAAGGCGGTCCTTTTTTTTTTTTTTTTCTTCCCTTCAACTCTCACGCACCATGCGGGTCTGTATGATGTGTTGCTATCAATGGACATTAAATTGCTGGTTTTAATGTTTTGGCGTTTGTTACAGCGCGTCAGGGTTTATTTTTGTACTAGTGTTTGGTGCAGTGACACTCTCACACTGTGTTTCACAAAAAGACCAAGGGTTATATAAAAAATAAAAGATTTACAAAAAAAAAAAAAAAAAAAAAAAAAGAAGAGAGGCCCGGACATCTTCCGAGAACCAACCTTGAAAGGAAAGACGAAAGTAAGTATGCAAGGATGATACCAGAAGTGCACGAAGGAGAGAAGGGAGGAACAGAAAATAAGAGAGAGAGAGAGAGAGATAGAGAGAGAGAGAGAGAGAGAGATGTAGTAAAGAAAGCGCACAGCTCGTCTCGCAAACCGGCCTATTCTCCCCGAAGGCTATCCTTATAGTGAAAAAGAGAGACCGCAAGGGAGACACGAGGACATCCTTGCAGCGAGAGAATCAGTATCCATGAGAGAGAGAGAGAGAGAGAGAGAGAGAGAGAGAGAGAGAGAGACAGACAGACAGACAGACAGACAGACAGACAGACTGAGAGAGAGAGAGAGAGAGAGAGAGAGAGAGAGAGAGAGAGAATTTCTATCCTCCTATTTTTTCCTGCTGTCATTCATTTTCTTTTTCCCCTCTGATATATTGACTCATACTCGTCCGTGTGTGTGTGTGTGCTTTTTTTTTTTTTTAAAAGTAATGGACATTCCATTGCGGATCTTAATGTTTTGGCGTTTGATACAAAGCGTCTGGGTTTATTCATGTACTGATGTGTGGTGCACTGACACTTTCATTCTGCTATGTTTGCTGCATAGAATACTTTCAATTGAATTAAACACACACTTGCCCTCCCCTCCCTCCCTTCCCTCATATCCCACATCCACTGTTTGGTGTGCGTGCGTGCGTGCGTGTGTGATAACACTATTTGTAAAAGATAAAGTTCACATTTTCTACAAAGCCGTTAGAAACATTACAAAGCGCTCATGAACATGAATTATTCGTTAACTAAAAAGACAGAACATGCACAATTGCGATTGAGCACAAAATAGTGTGTGGGTGTCTGCTTTTTACAGTGTTTGCTATTGTTTGTGTGAAAAGGAGAGCTGGAGCGGCACGATATTTATGCTCGTGTGTGTGTGTGTGTGTGTGTGTGTGTGTGTGTGTGTGTGTGTGTGTGTGCGTGCGTGTGTGCGTGCGCGCGAAGGTGCATGCGTGCGTGCCTGCGTGCGTGTCATATTAACTTCCTTAACTGTGCCTCCTGCTCAAAAACCACTTCATATGGTATCGATGACTTTGTCTTTTTAATCTTGCTTATGCACATTTTACCCACTAGCAAAATGTTATTGATGCACACATAATTATGTGAAGATTTCTTTTCATATATCCCGAACAGCACGTCTGTTACAGACAAATGCAATTTCATGCCTACCTTTGAGAAAATAATTTCTAACCAAAATTGTCTCACTTATGGACATTCAAAAAAAAAGTGCTCAATGGTATCCACAGTGTCCGGACAATAATCACATGAAATAGATTGGCACACGCCCATTTTTTGTAGCATAATATTTGTGGGATAGATATTATGTAACAATTTCCATTGCAGCTCACGTAAGCGTACTTCTTTTGTTGCCAGTCTTGGCGTAAGCCACATCTTTTCACTCAATTCAATGTTCAGTTTTCTGCTCCAAAAATCTAGGGCGTGTGGAGTTAACGGTTTGTTGTTAGTCTTTTTCAACAGATATTCTTTAATTTGTTTTGTTTTAGCATAGAAATGATTTGCATCAGAGGTACCATGATTCTCTATTTCAAATCGTCTATTCCTATCTTTTATCAAGTCAATCCGAGTTTGTGGTACGGCATTTAGTAGAGCATTGTATTGAAACATGGTTATTGCCCTGTTTTGGTTAAGTAGGTCTTGTACTTCCACTAAAGTTAAAAAAAACGCCTTTCCTGCGTTTTAATAATATCGTTTATTGTGATGAGGCCTTTCTCTCGCCATTTCTCAAAATTGAGGACCTTACTTTTATATTTGATTAACTTATTATAAAAGAGACATTGTGTACCAATATATTTTGCGAGCACACATCGCTTTCTACTTTAGTTTTGTTATCTAGGTAAGTTAATAGAACTTCTTTCCAAAAATTATTTCGATTGTAGAGATCCTGGTATATCTTTAGGAGAACAGTTTATTTCAAATATTTCCTCAGCTGAGGCTATTCTTTTCAAGTGCCAAAAAGGAATGAGGCACCATGTCTCAGTTCTTTTGTTGTATAATCGTCCAATCCACTGTAGGTTGAAGGTATTTTGCAATTCAATCATGTCAACCATTCTTAACCCTCCTTCTTTATAATCTGCTTTCATGACCTTTCTTTTAATCTTTTCAAAGGCTTTTCTGTTACTGTTTCCTTTGCCAAAGGGATTTATATAAAATTGTATTAACGTTAATCAGTATTTCCCTTGGCAGTCCAACTGACTGCATAACATAAATAAATTGGCTGGTCAAAAATGTCTTTATGATCACTATTTTACCATGTATGCTAAGGTCTCTCTAACTCCATTCTTTTATCATAGCTGTTAGAGTTTTCAGCCTACTTTTCCAGTTGTCTTCTATTTCTTTGGCCATTTTGTCTTTTGCAAAGGATATTCCTAAGATTTTTATTTTGTCCACTATTTCAAAGGGTATGTTAAGAACTCTTTCATCACATCACCTATTGCCAAGACTTTAGTTTTGCGTATGTTTAGTTTCAAGCCAGAGAAACAAGCAAATTGTCTGAGAATATTTGTTGCCGTTGTTATATCATTCTGGTGTTTTAAAAAAAGGGTTGTGTCGTCAGCCTATCTGTTGAATTTTGCTGCATGCGTTTGTTTCATTTCGTATCTGTATTCCTTCAGTGCCACTATTTCCGATCTTAATAGCTAGCAGTTCTACAGCCAAAACGAAGGCTAAAGGGGAAAACGGACATCCTTGTCTAATACCACAATTAACATCAAATCTCTCCGAAATCCAGCCCCCATGATTTATATGATTCACGGTCACGAAGAGAAAGGGAGAGAGAAAAAAGAAGGAAAAACACTGAGACTGAAAAGCGAACAAGAAAAGCACTAAGCTGAAAACTCGCGTAGGCTTAGCTCGAATCGGCACGGCGAAGAGCGAACAAATCCGTGACCGCACGCCACGAGTGTTACTCACCGACTCCCCATTTTCAAGTTACTTTTAATGGAATGGCGGTTTGAAGTGTCTGTAGGTATGCCTCACTTGTAAATGATCTAAGCCAAAATAGTTAACCAAAAAATAAAAAATAAAAATAAAACACGTTATATGAATTCTTTACGGATCTGTCCAGTTTCTAAATTCTCCAAAACGATCAAGTCACAATCGTTGACATAGATTATTGATATGGAGTATTGACAGGTCTCCTCTGTTTTTTTTTTAATATCTAAAGTTATGAAGTGATTATAAATCAAATTAATGATATGGAGTGTTGATGCTCCTTTCCAGTGTTTGAATCATCCAAACCTGTTGCCATGATCAGTGAAATCAGCTAGTGATATGGAATGCTGATGAATCTTTCAGAAGCTCTAATTTGTCATAGTTTTCAGGTCACCATCAATGGAATTAACTGGTGATGTGGAATGGTGGTGGATCGGTCTAATTTTGGAAGCAGGCAAAGCCAACCAGTCAGAAGTGATGAAATGATTTATCAGTGTGGGCCGTTTTCATGTCTGCGTTCTAGTTCGTGTAGTTTGCACATAGTGATCATGAGCTAATTATAAGGTGGTCATGAGCTGATTATTAGGTGGAGAATATGTTCATCTGTGCAGTTTTATGCCTTTTAAAAAGGTAGATAATATATTCACCTGTGTAAAGTTTGAGCCCTTTTTAACTACAGTGTCACATCCAAAGAGCTATCCATGGTCTACATTGTTTTATGCTTATGCTTTTTCTTCTGTTGAGGGTTTCTGACTTCACATGTTCAAAGTGCATCACACATCACATGAACAGTTCCAACACGTCCTGACCCATCACTGTGGGCATTTTGCCCAGGGAATGGGAACATCAAGGGAAATTGCGCAGGATCAGTTCGGTGGTGGGATGTTTTGGAAGATAACAAGACAGTCTACTTCGGTTTGATGTTCTTCAGTAACGGGCAACTGGGTCTTTACAGTTCTGATGGGTCTGTCGCCAATACATCGGTCATCGCACCGTGTCAGCCCTGATATGGGTGGGCCCCCTGGGGTCGGCTTGACTGCTCTGGCCGTGTGTCTTTTATGTCATGTCGTCTTGTTTGCTCTCGTCTGGAGGTTGCTTTACTGCCCCTTCTGCTGTTTCCCACTCAGTGTCTCAGTGCATCTGCCTCACCCACGACCTCTCTCTCTCTCTTCTCTCTCTCTCTCTCCTCTCTCTCTCTGTCTCCGTCTCACTCTGTCTCTCTCTCTCTCTCTCTCGCTCTCTCTCTCTCTCTCTCTCGCTCTCTCTCTCTCTCTCTCTCTCGCTCTCTCTCTCTCTCTCTCTCTCTCTCTCTCTCTCTCTCTCTCTCTCGTCTCTCCTCTCTCTCTCTCTCTCTCTCTCTCTCTCTCTCTCTCTCTCTCTCAGGTGGAAAAGATTCTTGTCTATCATCATCACCCCTCTCTCTCCTCTCTCTCTCTCTCTCTCTCTGAGTGCGTGTGTACACGTATATGTGCGCGTACGTGTGTGTGTGTGTGTGTGTGTGTGTGTGTGTGTGTGTGTGTGTGTGTGTGTGTGTGTGTGTGTGTCCTAAAGGCCAGTATGATTACTTGAAAGAAACGTGAATGTTTCAGGCTTGAGAAATTGTGTGTGTGTGTGTGGTGGGGGGGGGGGGGGGGGGGTGGGGGTGGGGGTGGTGGTTAGAGACGATGGGATCAAGGAGAGTGAAGCTGGGAAGTACACGTGTGTGTGTGTGTGTGTGTGTGTGTGTGTGTGTGTGTGTGTGTGTGTGTGTGTGTTCTGGCAACACAGTTTCCACAATTTCATCCTATAACTGTCTAGGTTTCGCCAACAGGGGCTGACCTTCAGATGCAAGCGTGCACGAGCGAATATTTACCCCATGTGACCCAGATGCTTTAAGGCTATGGACTAGAAATGATGTTTGAACGATCACCTGGGGGGGGGGGGGGGATCGAGGGAAAGGATGGGCACAAAAGGGGAGTGGAGAGGGCAGAGCGTTAGGGAGTTGGTTGGGTGGGCGTGTGAAAAGAAGTGGGGGGGAGGGGGGAGTGGAGAGGGCAGAGCGTTAGGGAGTTGGTTGGGTGGGCGTGTGAAAAGAAGTGGGGGGAGGGGGGAGTGGAGAGGGCAGAGCGTTAGGGAGTTGGTTGGGTGGGCGTGTGAAAAGAAGTGGGGGGGAGGGGGGAGTGGAGAGGGCAGAGCGTTAGGGAGTTGGTTGGGTGGGCGTGTGAAAAGAAGTGGGGGGGGGGAGAGGGGGGAGTGGAGAGGGCAGAGCGTTAGGGAGTTGGTTGGGTGGGCGTGTGAAAAGAAGTGGGGGGGAGGGGGGAGTGGAGAGGGCAGAGCGTTAGGGAGTTGGTTGGGTGGGCGTGTGAAAAGAAGTGGGGGGGGAGGGGGGAGTGGAGAGGGCAGAGCGTTAGGGAGTTGGTTGGGTGGGCGTGTGAAAAGAAGTGGGGGGGGGGGGAGGGGGGAGCTTCACGGGGGTGGAGAAAGGGGTTACTTTGGGGTTCTTCCCGTCCGGGTGCAGACGTCTGTCTGGCAATCAGTCTGTGAGTTCTTCAGGGGTATATACTTCTGGGTGCGGTGATTTATATGGTTCACTTGAACTGAAAATCTGTTGACAGAAGGCTGGTTGCTCGATATGAAGGATGTGCCTGTTATGAAAAAAAAAAAAAGTGCTGATGATGTTACAGATAGAATGGAATTTGAACAGTATCTACGATGATTGTTGTAGGGAGAGAGAGAGAGAGAGACAGAGAGAGAGAGAGAGAGAGAGGGGGGGGAAGAGAGATAGAGAGATAGAGAGAGAGAGAGGTGATCTTCCACAATCTGTGTCAGACTTTGTATGTATGCACCAACACCTCACGTCACTGAAGATTAAGCTTAGATCATTTCCACTGAAGTTCCAGTTTTGGAGATATTTGAAGAAAAATAACTGCAGACCAGGCAGAGGATGGATGATGAATAAGTATACGTCCATACTGGTGCCATGATATATCTGGTTCCTGGAACTTTTCTAAACAGACACCCAAGACCCAGGAAGACGGAGAGATGTTCATCATGAAATACTATAGACGCTCTCTCTCTCTCTCTCTCTCTCTCTCTCTCTCTCTCTCTCTCTCTCTCTCTCTCTGTATGCTTGCTCAACAAATGTGTGTTTGTGTGTGTGTGTGTGCATGTGTGTGTGTGTGTGTGTGTGTGTGTGTGTGTGTGTGTGTAAATGCATGTGTGCATTTGTGTGTGTGTGTGTGTGAGTGTGTGTGTGTGTGTGTGTGTATGTGTGTGTGTGTGTGTGGATGGGTGGGTGGGTGGATGTGCGTTTATGCGTGTGTGCATGTGTGTGTGTGTGCTTGTGTGTGTGCGTGTGGGTGTGTGTGCATGTGCGTGCGTGTGTGCTGTTTGCTGATATCTATATCATCTGACATTAATATTGAGGGCATCACACATGGTATAAAGATTTTATTATCATAGTCTTGTGAGCGACACCAAAGTGTAACTTGGAGTAACACCAAAGCGAGTAACGAAAGGAAACGACAGACTGACAGACAAACAACAACAAAGACAATATTTACACAAGAAGAACAGCAGCTGCAGCAGCAACAACAACAATACAACATGAACAACAATAAACAAGCAGCCAACCAACGAAGAAAACAAACACGACTAGCAGATTAATTAAACTGAGGTTATTCAAACGATTGACCATGAGTGAGTGCTCCAGGATGCCCCCTAATCCCCCACTGGATCACACTGACCAGACCTCTATTTCAGAACAGACAGTAAGTCAGTCCAATTCAATCATCTCGCGGGTCGCACCTACTCCAGTCTCCCCCACCCCATCAGCACACAGCGACGCGCGTTGTGCAAACAGAACCAGACTCTCAGAAGCCTGCCTGAGGAAAAAGTATTAAACCCTGTCGGGGAGTGAGCTGTCAGAACGTTTAGCAGCACACCGGAATGGATTGCTTATGTCGGACCCTGTGATGATTGCTGAACGTGCTAACTCGTCCCAGAGATGAAGACGTCTGTCCAGTCTTCTTGATTCGTAAAGGTTTCAATCATAGGTGTGTGTAGTTTTTGAATTCTCCAAAGCTATTTTTCTTACAATCCATGGAATACGCTAGTAGTCTGGATTTTTGATAGGTCTGCCTGTTTTTTTTTAATTGTTCAAGGCTGTGAAATGAAGTGTAAGGCACTATGCTTATCATATCAACAGTACAGAGAGACCCTTACTTATCATGTAAGCTTTCTAGTCTGCTAAAAAAAAAATTTTCTCTCCTAAGAAATGGAGACATTAACCGAAATGACACGACATTAATGCTGTGATGTGTGGTTTTGGCAGAGAAACCATGGCCTGGTTCCCTTCAATGTTCTTCAAATATGAGCAGCTAGGGCACAACAGTTGTACCTGATGTACTGTCCGTTGATAGATCGTCCGAATGGTCAGCCCTGGTATGGTCCCTTGCAGTCAGCTGGGAGAGTCTGACAGTGTTTTGTTTTATGGTGTTTTATCAGCTGTCGTACAGAACCTGTTCCACGGCCACTTTCACTGGTTGTCATTCTATGTTGGCGTCTTTGTCTATGTATTGGCCACCCCCACCACTTCCCAACTCTCTCTCTCTCTCCTCTCTCTCTCTCTCTCTCTCTCTCTCTTCTCTCTCTCTCTCTCGATATATATAGATAGATAGATAGATATGTGTGTGTACGTGCGTGTGTGTGTGTGTGTGTGTGTGTGTGTGTGTGTGTGTGTGTGTGTGTGTGCGTGCGTGCGTGCGTGCATGCGTGCGTGTGTGTGTGTGTGTGTGTGTGTGTGTGTGTGTGTGTGTGTTGTGCACCTGCAGGTACGCGCCCTTGAGTGTGTGTGTGTGTGTGTGCATACCTGCGTGCTTGCGTGTGTGTGTGTGTGTGTGTGTGTGTGTGTGTGTGTGTGTGTGTGTGTGTGTGTGTGTGTGTGTGTGCTTGAGCGAGAGAGAGAGAGAGAGAGAGAGAGAGAGAGAGAGAGAGAGAGAAATGATAGTCGAATCCTCAACATGATAATGTTTAAAGCACAATGCACAGCATTAAGTCTTTAGATGATGACTAGTGTCTCTGCATGCATGACATATGTCATCTGGGTGCAGTTGTACACAGAGAGCCGTGATGAGCAGTCCGGCGCATATGTAAGTTAAAGTACTTGAGAGATGAGACAGATTAAAGAAAACAATCAACCAACCAAACAAACCAATTAAAGGAACAGACCAACAAAACCGAGGCTATTCAAACTACTCAGTTTAACAGGATACCCAGGATGTCCACCGTAGCTCTGTTGGATCACCCTGACCAGACCTTTATTTCAAAGCTGTCGGTAAGTCAGTCCAGTTCAATCATCATCGTAGGTTCTCCATCCCCCAGTCTCCGCACCCCCATCCGCACACAACGACGCACGTTGTGCAAACAGAACCAGACTCTCGCGGGCTCGCCTGAGGGAAAGTGTTAACCTTTATCGGGGAGTGACATGTCCGTGTGTTTACTGGTACTGGAAGGGACGTTTGGGTGGGGCCAAGCGATACTTGGGGAATGTAGCTGTGTATTTCATGAGGTGTCTTGTCCAGGGTGACTTTATCAGAGGTTCAAACATATTTCATGAGATGTCTACAGTTTGTGGGTTCCAAAACCTTACTTAGTCACAACTTATGGAATAGATTAGTAATATGGAGTGTTCATAGGTCTAGCTAGTTTGAAAATTCATCAAGATTATTAA
>CM065731.1:23719721-23722221 GCA_033310375.1 Conus canariensis | reverse complement strand
AAGTCGATCATTGTACTCCTTCTTAAGAAAGGGGGAAGTCAGTGACACGAACAATTACGGAGGTATACCATTATGTCAGATAAACAGAAAATCACACAGCTCAGTAATCAACGGAGATTACAAGAGTTAGTAAATTTTAAAAAAAGGTATAATAGGCGATCATCAAGTAAGTACCAAGAAAGACTACTACACAATACACCATATATTTACATTGGTAGCTACTATTCAGAAAGTTTTCAATCAAATGTTGTATGTAACATTTCGGGAAAAAAAATTTGATTATTCAATGTCTAGAAAGGTCTTTTGTCCTGTATTGTTAAAGAAAAGTAAACGGTAAATTATATACAGAGTATATGTTTGGACATCAAGTCTAGGATAAGAAGTAGAGCAAAAATGTCAGATTTTGCCATTTGCTTAAGTGGAGTAGTATAAGGTGATGTTTGCAGTCCAAGTCTATTTTCGTTGTTCGTTAACAAACTTGCATTAGAAATTATTGAAAATGGGTCTTGTGGTGTGATATAATTGTTTATATTACTCTTCGTTAATGATATTATCTTGTAACCTATATTGGTTGTTGGTCTACAAAGACGATTGAATAGTTTGTATGCAGCTGCAATGAGACTGGAACAAAAACTATAGACTGAGAAAACATAATTATATTCTCCTTCTTCGCAAGGGTGGGCATCTAGCAACACATGAACGATCACATAGTAAAATGAAAATAGAATAGTAAAAGTAGCGAATGTATGTAAATATCTGGATATAATGTGTTCTAGCAGGCTTAGTTGTACATTTACAAATGGGGATATACGTAGGTAACAGACAAAAAGAGCTGTACTATATATACTTCAGGTAATGTCCAACCTTGATTTCAGTTCGTTTAACATGTCCACACAATTGCTGGATTCTCAGGTTCAGTCAGTTGTCTAAGATGGGGGGCTGAAATACAGGCGTTCGAAAGAGGTGATGTTATTTAAACAGTTGCCTTTTGTTTATCATGAAATGTTTTTTTGAACGTTAATAGTCGCACTCCTAATGATTTGGTTTATAGAGAATTCCCCTGTTTGTTAGAGAGAGAGAGAGAGAGAGAGAGAGAGAGAGAGAGAGAGAGAGAGAGAGAGAGAGAATATAAAACGCCTTCTAAGAAATAATAAAAAAAAAACCCACGCCAGAGTCGTACACGCGGAGCTGGAGAAAAACGGCGGCGAATCACCTTTACAGTTAAAAGCTTCTTCTCTGGAGAGGAACACAATCTCAATGATACTGCTCTACACTTGAATAGATTCATCCCTCCTCCATTCATGCCTGTTTCATGATAGTTTACGAATCAATACATGCCACGTGTATGAAATGGGCGTTTTTCTTGGTTCCATCCATGGCTTCAGTCTAAAAGGATTTCCAGCACAAAGACGCTGGCCTTGAGAGGTTCCATTGATCATAATGTCCACGCCTGTCGCTGGAAGGTGGACTCGCCCAGGCTAGGGTCAGGGGTCATGCAACAAACAAAAGGCTTATGTGGTGGGCTCGGAGCCAGAGCAAAGAGACAGACAGGCAAAGAACACAAAGAGATCTAGATATTCCCATGTAATTGATGTTACGAACGCACTGGCTGGTTTTGACATCATTATGACCGTGAAGAATGCACTGGAAACAGCCGTTACAAATGGAGAGGATTGTTAACAAGCAAAAAGAGTTAAACAGAAAACAAAAGTATGTATATTTGCGCTCGCACGCACGCACGCGTGCGTGGATCTGTGCTTCTGCGTGCATGCATGTGTGTTTTGTGTTCGTAGTGGAGAGGGAGGGTGGAGGGAATGAACGAGGTAATCCATTTGTGGGGGAGGGTGGAAGCCTCTAATCGAAGTCGATCTCCTGACTCCCTTTCTGCGCGCCCCTTTCACCCCAGAACGACATACCGTGTGCAAAGAGAACCAGACTGTGGGAGGTGTGCAGGGGCAAATATTAATCCCACCACACTCTGATATGCCAGAGCCGGGACCCCAAAGCGTACGGGGAATGATGTTTGGACGGGCGCCGGTGAACCAGTGTTGGGTGTAGGGTCTGTGTGTGCTCTGAAGGGGTGCATGGGTCTATGGGGTCGCCGAGTCATTCTCGATCCCTGTGTGTGTGTGTGTGTGTGTGTGTGTGTGTGTGTTATGTGTGTGTGTGTGTGTGTGTGTGTGTGTGTGTGTGTGTGTCTGTGTGTGTGTCAGTGTGTGTGTGTCAGTGTGTCAGTGTGTGTGAGAGACAGAGACAGAGACAGAGAGCGTGCACACAAACGCGCGCGACCGAGGATGCGCAGCTGCATGTGTGTGCGTCGGTGTGTGTGTGTGTGTGTGTGTGTGTGTGTGTGTGTGTGTGTGTGTGTGTGTGTGTGTGTGTGAGCGTGCACACGCACGCGCGCGACCGAGGATGCACAGCTGCATGTGTGTACGTAGGGTGTGTGTGTATAAGTGTGCGCGCGCTTGCGCGCGTGCGTGGGTGCATGCGTTCGCGCGGG
>CM065731.1:23697221-23712221 GCA_033310375.1 Conus canariensis | reverse complement strand
TTGGGTAATGAACTCGCTGACAGGTGTGCGAAAAAAGGGTACTAGAACTGAAATCCGTTCACAACAACTTAATATACCCTTAGCTTTACAGGAAAGCATCAAATGTTGAAACAAAATGCTGGGACTGTTTTAGAAATAATCGAAAGAACCTTAGTTGTTATGCTAAAACACAAAATAGCCAACTTTTCAGTGTTGATTATGTCAAAAGCATCCAAATTCGGGATATACATCAATATAGAAAGCTCGTTTCAAGATTTTATCGACTGAAACTAGATGCTCTGAGAAATAAACGTAATGTTCGACAAAATGTATAATTATGTGGTGCATATCAATAGGTCATGTTTTATATGAGTATATGCCTCTTGGGGAATACTTACCATGTTTATCATTCATGTCTGTGATTAATGCTTTGTTCTGATACAGATCTTGATTTTAAAGTTACCTCTTGTTTGTTACATAGTCCGGTTAGGTGTTTGATACGATGTTGGCAGTCTTTGTGTGATCTGATGTGCATACCGGCACCTGCACATACACATGCAAACAGGCACGCATTCACGCACATATGTAAACACACACATCCCCCCCCACACATCTCTCTCTCTCTCTCTTCTCTCTAATTTTGTAAAAAGACGTAAAATAAATGTACTACCACCATCACCACACAACACCACCACTACTACTACTACTACTACTACTACTACTACTACTACTACACACACACACACACACACACACACACACACACACACACACACACACGCACACACACACACACACACACGCACGCACGCACGCATATGCACGCCCACGCGCGCGCACACACACACACACACACACACACACACACACACACACACACACACACACACACACAACACACACACACACACACAATGGAACTGAACGACTGCAACAACCAATGTGCCAAGATGCAGAGAGTCGCACAGGAAGAAGAGAGAGAGAGAGAGAGAGAGAGAGAGAGAGAGAGAGAGAGGAGAGAGAGAGAGAGAGAGAGAGAGAGAGAGAGATGGAGTGGAAAAGGGGGCAGAGGAGGGAGGGCGTGGGGAGGGGAGAGGTGTCGGGCTGGAGCCGGGGGTCGGGGAGGGGGGAGGGTGGCATCAGCTCAGAAAAAGAAGGGGGCAAAATCTCGGCGAACTCAATGACCTGTCTGCCTGTTTTGCCTGGTTTTGTGTGGCAATAAATTGTGTGCTCTGTGATCTAAAAGGGCAGGCATCCCCTAAGCTTGTTGAGCAAGAGGCAACATAAATAGCGGTTGTGTTCTGTCTCATACCGCCACCTGAACCCCCCCCCTCCTCTCTCTCTCTCTCTCTCTGTCTCTGTCTGTCTGTCTTTCTCTCTCTCTCTCTCTCTCTCTCTCTCTCTCTCTCTCTCTCTCTCTCTCTCCTCTCCCCCCCCGTATAGACAGATAGAGAGGTAGATAGATAGATACATATATATATAGATGGATAGACAAATAAATTGGGAGATAAGTGTGGGGAGTGTGTGTGTGTGTGTGTGTGTGTGTGTGTGTGTGTGAGTGTGTGTGTGTGTGTGTGGTGTGTGTGTGTGTGTGTGTGTGTGGTGAAAAAAGATGGGGGTGTCAGGTGTTTCTTTCCGTATTTCTTCCCCCGCTCTTACCTTCTCTATCTTCATCACCCTCTCTCCTTGCCCCCCCCCCCCCCACACACACACCATCTTCATCACCCTCTCTCCTTGCCCCCCCCCCCCACACACACACCATCTTCATCACCCTCTCTCCTTGCCCCCCCCCCCCCCACACACACCATCTTCATCACCCTCTCTAACCATCCAGGGTTTCTCTCTCCTTGCCCCCCCCCCCCCCACACACACCATCTTCATCACCCTCTCTAACCATCCACGGTTTCTCTCTCCTTGCCCCCCCCCCCCCCCCACAACACACACCATCTTCATCACCCTCTCTAACCATCCACGGTTTCTCTCTCCTTGCCCCCCCCCCCCCCCACACACACACCATCTTCATCACCCTCTCTAACCATCCACGGTTTCTCTCTCCTTGCCCCCCCCCCCCCCCACACACACACCATCTTCATGACCCTCTCTAACCATCCACGGTTTCTCTCTCCTTGCCCCCCCCCCCCCCACACACACCCATCTTCATCACCCTCTCTAACCATCCACGGTTTCTCTCTCCTTGCCCCCCCCCCCCACACACACCATCTTCATCACCCTCTCTAACCATCCACGGTTCCTCTCTCCTTGCCCCCCCCCCCCCCACACACACCACTTCATCACCCTCTCTAACCATCCACGGTTTCTCTCCTCCTTGCCCCCCCCCCCCCCCCACACACACACAACCATCTTCATCACCCTCTCTAACCATCCACGGTTTCTCTCTCCTTGCCCCCCCCCCCCCCCCACACACACACAACACATCTTCATCACCCTCTCTAACCATCCACGGTTTCTCTCTCCTTGGCCCCCCCCCCCCCCCCCCACACACACACACCAATCTTCATCACCCTCTCTAACCATCCACGGTTTCTCTCTCCTTGCTCCCCCCCCCCCCCCCCCACACACACACCATCTTCATCACCCTCTCTAACCATCCACGGTTTCTCTCTCCTTGCCCCCCCCCCCCCCCCCCACACACACACCATCTTCATCACCCTCTCTAACCATCCACGGTTTCTCTCTCCTTGCCCCCCCCCCCCCCCCACACACACACCATCTTCATCACCCTCTCTAACCATCCACGGTTTCTCTCTCCTTGCCCCCCCCCCCCCCCACACACACACCATCTTCATCACCCTCTCTAACCATCCACGTTTCTCTCTCCTTGCCCCCCCCCCCCCCCCCCCACACACACACCATCTTCATCACCCTCTCTAACCATCCACGGTTTCTCTCTCCTTGCCCCCCCCCCCCCCCCACACACCATCTTCATCACCCTCTCTAACCATCCACGGTTCCTCTCTCCTTGCCCCCCCCCCCCCCCACACACACCATCTTCATCACCCTCTCTAACCATCCACGGTTCCTCTCTCCTTGCCCCCCCCCCCCCCCCCACACACACCATCTTCATCACCCTCTCTAACCATCCACGGTTTCTCTCTCCTTGCCCCCCCCCCCCCCACACACACACACACCATCTTCATCACCCTCTCTAACCATCCACGGTTTCTCTCTCCTTGCCCCCCCCCCCCCCACACACACACACACCATCTTCATCACCCTCTCTAACCATCCACGGTTTCTCTCTCCTTGCCCCCCCCCCCCCCCCCACACACACACACACCATCTTCATCACCCTCTCTAACCATCCACGGTTTCTCTCTCCTTGCCCCCCCCCCCCCCCACACACACACACACCATCTTCATCACCCTCTCTAACCATCCACGGTTTCTCTCTCCTTGCCCCCCCCCCCCCACACACACACACACCACACCACTCTCTCATCAACCCTCTCTAACCATCCACGGTTTCTCTCTCCTTGCCCCCCCCCCCCCCCCACACACACACACCCATCTTCATCACCCTCTCTAACCATCCACGGTTTCCTCTCTCCTTGCCCCCCCCCCCCCCCACACACACACACCATCTTCATCACCCTCTCTAACCATCCACGGTTTCTCTCTCCTTGCCCCCCCCCCCCCCCACACACACACACCATCTTCATCACCCTCTCTAACCATCCACGGTTTCTCTCTCCTTGCCCCCCCCCCCCCCCCCCCACCCACACACACCCATCTTCATCACCCTCTCTAACCATCCACGGTTTCTCTCTCCTTGCCCCCCCCCCCCCCCCCACACACACAACACACCATCTTCATCACCCTCTCTAACCATCCACGGTTTCTCTCTCCTTGCCCCCCCCCCCCCCCACACCACACACATCTTCATCACCCTCTCTAACCATCCACGGTTTCTCTCTCCTTGCCCCCCCCCCCCACACACACCATCTTCATCACCCTCTCTAACCATCCACGGTTTCTCTCTCCTTGCCCCCCCCCCCCCCCCCACACACACACCATCTTCATCACCCTCTCTAACCATCCACGGTTTCTCTCTCCTTGCCCCCCCCCCCCCCCCCCCACACACACACACCATCTTCATCACCCTCTCTAACCATCCACGGTTTCTCTCTCCTTGCCCCCCCCCCCCCACACCACACACACCATCTTCATCACCCTCTCTAACCATCCACGGTTTCTCTCTCCTTGCCCCCCCCCCCCCCCCACACACACACACCATCTTCATCACCCTCTCTAACCATCCACGGTTTCTCTCTCCTTGCCCCCCCCCCCCACACACACCCATCTTCATCACCCTCTCTAACCATCCACGGTTTCTCTCTCCTTCCCCCCCCCCCCCCCACACACACACACACCATCTTCATCACCCTCTCTAACCTCCATCCACGGTTTCTCTCTCCTTGCCCCCCCCCCCCCCCCACACACCACACCACACACACACCTCCTTCATCACCCTCTCTAACCATCCACGGTTTCTCTCTCCTTGCCCCCCCCCCCCCCCCCCCCCCCCCACACACACACACACCTTCCCTACCTCTAGCTGCGTTCATATGGTTGCCATGATATTTGCGATTCAGTTTATTATCTGCATTTTTTTTTCCATTTAACCTAACCAGCTTTCCATCTTTCTGTCTATTTATCTGTCTGACAGCCGAGAGAGAGAGAGAGAGAGAGAGAGAGAGAGAGAGAGAGAGAGACAGACAGACAGACAGACAGACAGACAGACGACAGACAGACAGGCAGAGAAACAGAGAGACAGACAAACAGACATACAGACAGACAAACAGAGAAACAAAAGAATGGACACAGACATGCGCAGAAATACGCAGGGTCAGTGAGGACAGAAGAACCTTGGCGTTTGTAAACATGTTTGATCACGTACGAACGTTTACGATCGAGGAATGATACGCCTATTTGTTTCAATGCAAGACTGGAAAAGCGTCAGGGTTAGGGTTAGGAGCACGTCTGGGGAAATATATATCTTTGGCACGAGAAATCCTCTTTTTTGGCCTACAACATTATACGATCACCTACATTTCATTGAGTGTAACTGCGCAAACAAGCATAAAACGGGTAGACAGAGAGAGAGGGGGGGGGGGAGAGACAGAGAGAGAGAGAGAGAGAAAGAGAGAGAGAGAGAGAGAGAGAGAGAGAGGGGGGATGAGGGAGAGAGAGAGAGAGAGAGAGAGAGAGAGAGAGAAGATTTTGCTGATGACGAAAAGAAAACATCACTTAAAAAAACTTCTTTGCATCTTGCTTACAGGTAAAACCGATGAAACAGGTGATTTCAATACATACACGAAAAGGCCAAAAAGAACACAGTAAATGACAGATTAAACAAGAGTGAATGGACACAAACAACTGTGACTTACTGCCTGGGTAGAGAAGAAAGGACAAGTGTGCAGGTGCAGGGGAAAAAAAAGATGCAAAGCATATAAACGTACTCCCAGTTTATCTTGAATACGCGTGAGATATTCCATAAAGAAGAAAAACCGGTTTGGGCCGTTATAGCCGTTAGTGACGGCTAATCTGGTAAAATAAAACATCGGGCATCATCCGTGACCCATAATGAACATATCTACAAATTTTCAGAAAGATCGGCCAAGTACTTTCTGATGTATTCCATAAAGAAGAAAAACCGTTATGAGCCGTTATAGCCGTTAATAACGGCTATGACTTTAAAAATGGAACATCGGGCATCATCCGTGACCCATAATGAACATACCTACACATTTTCAGAAAGATCGGCCCAGTAGTTTTGTGTGGAGTGAGTGGAACACATTTTGACCACGGACGGACAGACAGACAGACAGACACACAGACACATAGACAGCATTTCTTCGTTCCCATTGTAAAGTACTTCCTGTTCTATAAGAAATGGGAGTACAAAAAAAAAAAACAAGACTGGAAAGAGTAACAGAGGAGGAAGGAGGGGGTGGGGTTAAGGGCCGGAATAAACATAGGAAAGAGCGGGGTTTCAGCAGGGGAAACGTTTGATTCACAATACTGAAGTTGTGAATGCAGTCATTTACAGAAAGGGAAACGTTTGAAGACGTTCAGGCTAGTTTTGACACTTCACAAAACCTAAGCTCTCTTCCTGTATTGTCCTAAAAAAATGTCGTGAGACTAAATTTGAAGAGATCTTTTCTTGACAAAGGCAGTATTAATTAAAGCATATAGCTACAGTAACTGACAAAAAATGTTGTAGTATATGACAGTGGAGCGCAAGCTGAATGCATTTTTTCATATGAAATGGCATTGTTATAATGCATCTTCCTGCTAGATAACAGACGGTCCAGTGTGACGTGGTCAGACGCCATTAGTCTTGAGGATATAAGAAGCGCCAACTTTAGGTCAGACTTGATATACGTTTAAAAGTATATTACGATGAAGTTCCATATAGATCAAACGTAATTCATCGATAGTCCAAAGCTGGAGCAAATATTCAGAGAGTGCAAATCTTGGAAGTATTTCGCTTTTGAATGGTGACAAATCTGTTTGCAGGTTAGTTTGTAGATGTCAGTACCCTATGGTCGATGGGGACTATTTATTATCGGTGACAATACAAAGAACTATGGCTTCCAGCCTCTTGATATCTTCACCACCTATGTGAAATGGAGGAAAGGTAAGGGTATGGTTTACGGTGTCTCTGTCTAGGCTAGTGATGATCATGCATTTTGTCTTCAGTGGATACAGATACATACTGCCGATCTGTAAATTCAGTTTTGCTGTGTTGCTAGATCGCTTTATAATAAGGATGACTATGACGAATGATCGTGCCATCTGCAAACAGGTGACACAAAAAAACAAGCGCAGGCCAGCAACCCCTCCATCATCACAGTAATGACTTGGCAAAGATTTGAGCTTAAGGGGTGGGGGTTGGGGGGGGGGGTGAAGATGAAGAAAATGGGAACATAAAATTAAGAAAATATGAGAATGAAAACTCTTCACTAGCTGCGTGAGGAACCATCGCAATCTCACAAAGAGATCTGCCTTCGAGAGGGATTGCGATGGTTCCTTCGTGCAGCTCGTGAAGAGTTTTCATATTCATAATATACTTTCTTAATTCCATGTTCCCATTTTCTTCATCTTCACCCCGCACCCCCACCCCCTTAAGTTCAAATCTTTGACAAATCTTTACTGTGATGACAGAGGGGTTGTTGGCCTGCGCTTGTTTTTTCCCCCCCCCCCACTATTAGATTGTTCGTCTTTGTATTTGTCTGACTTTATTCAAGTTTAAAAGGCTATGCAAGTCTTGAATAGAAGTTACTCTGAGTTAGGTTTTCTTATGGGAGCAAGAGTTACCCTACTTGTTTATTGTTTATGGTATGTCAATAGATAAATAGATGAATCAATACAGGTAAACGTATCTCAAATCCTTTCAAAGCCACATACAGTACAAACAATCACGGAACAATTGTTTGTCTTAAAACTTTGAAACTTCATATGTTTCCAAAGCCAAACTGCGAATTGTTTTTCTCGTATCTTAATGACAATGATAAACACAAAACAGACAGAGAGAGAGAGAGAGAGAGAGAGAGAGAGAGAGAGAGAGAGAGAGAGAGAGAGAGGTGGTGGTGGTGGCCGAGGTGGTGGTGGTGGTGGGGGTGATTGTGGTAATGGTAATGATCATGGTGGAAGGAAGACGAGGATTTGTTCCCAAAAAGACAGACACAGACTGAAGGCTACAGAAGAACGGATTGACAAAGCTGAGAAGAAAAAAAAGGGAAAGCGATTCGGAAATCCTGCCTCATTCGACAAGTTTATACCCAGCTACCTGTTATCCCAGATCTCAGCAAAGACGATGTATGGTGGCGTTAACAGGCTGCCCAGACGACCGGGTCGGAAGATGCCGTCGCCAGGCCCAGCTTACCGTCCCAGCAGCTCAACTCAGTGAATCAGCATTTAGTCCAATTAGGACCGACTTTTGTACCTTCTTACCTGATGTCTTACATTAATGGAAACATAGTACAGGGAAGGTGAAAGTTTAGTTCATAAAAGTTTTAATTGAAAGAGAGAAAGAAAATGGAGGGAAAAGTGTGACGGGATTTTGCGAGATCACTCTGTCTGTCTGTCTGTCTGCCAATCTGTCTGTCCTTCTCTGTCTGTCTCTGTCTCCTCTTTCTCTCTTCTCCCGTCTCTGTGTACAGTCTCTAGCTTTGTCTCTGTCTGTCTCTGTCTCTGTCTCTGTCTCTCTCTTCTCTCTCTCTCTCTCTCTCTCTCTCTCTCTCTCTCTCTCTCCCTCCCTCCCTCTCTCTACTGGAATACATGAAGGCATGTGAATACTAGTGTGTGCATGTCTTCATAGGCGTATAGAAAGAAAGAAAGGAAGAAGGAAAGAAAGAAGAAAAGAAAGTAAGAAAGAAAAGAAAGAAAGAAGGAAAGAAAGTAAAGAAAGAAAGAAAAAAGAAAGAAAGAAAAGAAAGATGTAACTAAAATTCACAGGACTTGGGACAAATGATAATCAACCAACCAAACACTCAGAGAGCAACACACGCAGAGAGCAACACACACACAGACAACACACACAGAGAGCAACACACACACAGAGCAACACACACAAAGGCGGAAAGGATGAGAGATCCAGCAGAGATTCAGATAGACTGTCAGAGAGAGACAGAGACAGAGAGACAGAAACAGACAGACAGACAGAAAAACAGTCGCACAGACAGACAGAGACGCAGAGAGAGAAAGACAGACAGAAACAAAAACAGAAACAGACAGACAGAAAGACAGTCAGACAGACAGACAGAGACGCAGAGAGAGAGAGAGAGGGGGGGGGGGAGGCATATAGACATACAGAGAGAGAAGGAGAGGGAGGGCGAGAGAGACAGACAGATGGACAGACGTACAGAGAGACAGAGACGGAGAGTTAAACAAGTTAATGGATAAACAGATTCCCTGAAAAAAGATGGTATGCAAGTGTGACCGAAAAAAAAAAATGCACGTACACAGATACAGAGACACAAACAAATTCACATGTACAATAGAAAATCGTTTACGTTCAGCATAGCTGCACAAGTTTAGCCGAGACAGTCAGTTGAGGAAGATCATGGTACAACACTGGTTATTGTCAGTAGCAACAGAAGAACCATTCTTCCTCTCCATTGATCCATGGCAAGATGTACGGGGCAGAATACACACACTGGAAAGGGGCATCCATGCAGTACTGGATCTCCAATGTCCCTCTGAATGGTTCAGGGAAGTTGTGGGTGGAGCAAGTGACGGTGTAACAGGGTATTTCTTTGTGTCGTTGTTGTTGTTGTTGTTTGGTTGAGTGTGTTGTTGTTCTCGTCATTGTGTCTGTAAATGTATGTGTGTGTGTATGTGTGTGTGTGTGTGTGTGTGTGTGTGTGTGTGTGTGTGTGTGTGTGTGTGTGTGTTGTGTTGTTGCATGTGTGTGTTTCTGTGCATATGTGGTGTATATGAGAGATATAGAGGCAAAGAAAGAGGGAGAGAGAGATAGAGAGAGAGAAGAAGAAGAAGAAGAAGAGGGGATACCACTGGCATATACAAAAAAGAAGCAAATGGCTTAGTGACTTGCACAGAGAGAGTGAAGAAGAGAGAGAGAGAGAGCAAACGAACAATTAAAACAATAATAAATAAACAATGAATAGTATACATAAATAGATAAATAGATGAGCAAACAAATGAAGTAAACTATGAAATAAAATAAGAATGAACAGGACAATATATTTCAGAAGAAGATACAAATGTGACAAGGGGAGAGACAGACAGACAGACAGACAGACAGACAGAAGGGAGGGGGGGGGGGACTGGCACGAGTGTGAGGGACTTGGGGGGAGGGGGAGGGCTCGCCTCAGACAAAAAAAAAGGGGGGGGGGCAAAATCTCATCGAACTCAATGACCTGTCTGCCTGCTTTGCCCTGATTTTATGTGGCAATAAATTGTGTGCTCTGTGATCTCAGGGGGCAGACATCACTAAGCTTGTTGAGCAAGAGGCACATAAATAACGTTCCTCTCTCTCTCTCTCTCCTTCTCTCTCTCTCTCTCTCTCTCTCTCCTCCTCTCTCTCTCCTCTCTCCTTTCCGCCCTCCACCTCCCTATGAAGATGGGGAAAAGTAACACAATGTTGTTGTGTGCTGTTGTTTTGTGTTGTGCTGGTCTGTTCTTCCTCTGTTGTTGTGTTGTCGCGCCAGCGCGTCCGCTGTTGTGTGTTGTGTTGTGTGTGTTGTGTGTGCATGTGTGTGTAAATATGTGGTGTGTTGTGTGTATGTTTGTGATTTTGTGTGTGTTGTTATTGTGTGTGTGGTTTTGTGGTGTGTTTGTTGTTGTGTGTGTGTAATTGTGTGTTGTATGTGTTGTTGTGTGTGTGTCCTGTAGTGTGTTGTGTGTGTGTTGTATGTCCAATGATGTTGTAGCTATGTGCTGTTTCCTTAACAAATTATGTGTCTGTCCTGTATTCCAGATCGTTAGTCTAAATCTTTATTGGCGGGTGTCCCTGATGCAAAGAGAGTGTTTAAAGAGGAAGCGAGTGCCCGTATCATTCCACTGTCTGATACATGTAGTATATGTTGTAATTCCTTATCTTGCCATGCAGTTGTATTAGTGAAGATAGTTTTGTGAGGACCGTAGTCCACGATCCCAGATGTCATAACGTCTGTCCCTAAACGTATCCACTGACTGTTGTATTCCATCGTCCTGTATCTTCCATCTGTCTGTCCTATCGTCCATCTGCTGTCCTGACTCCACTGTGCTATCCTGTATTTCCATCTGTCGTCTGTACCACTGGTATCGTATTTCCATCTGTGCCCTGTACTGTCCCTGTCATGTCCGACTTCCATCTGTCTGTCTGATTCCAGCTCCGATCGTTCCATGTCTAGTTGTCCCTGTATCCGTCCATCTGTCTGTCCCTGTATCGTTCCATCTGTCTGTCCCTGTATCGTTCCATCTGTCGTCCTGTACGTCCACTGTACTGCCTGATTCCATCTGGTCTGTCCCTGTATCTTCCATCTGTCTGTCCCCTGTATCGTTCCATCTGCCCTTTGTCGTCCGTATCTGTCCGATCTCTGTCTGTCCCTGAGTATCTTCCATCCTTGTCTGTCCCTGTATCCTTCACTGTCTGTCCTGTATCGTTCCATCTGTCTGTCCCTGTATCTTCCATCTGTCTGTCTCCCTGTATCTTCCATCTGTCTGTCCTGTATCTTCCATCTGTCTGTCCCTGTTCTTCATCTGTCTGTCCCTATCTCCATTGTCTGTCCTGTATCCTTCCATCTGTCTGTCCCTGTATCCTTCCATCTGTCGTGTCCCTGTATCCTTCATCTGTGTCCTGTATCTTTCCACTGTTGTTGTCCCTGTATCCTTCCATCTGTCTGTCCCTGTATCCTTCCATCTGTTGTCGTCCCTGTATCGTCCATCTGTCTGTCCCTGTATCCTTCCATCTGTCTGTCCCTGTATCGTTCCATCTGTCTGTCTGTCCCTGTATCCTTCCATCTGTCTGTCCCTGTATCTTCATCTGTCTGTCTGTTCCCTGTATTATCTGTTGCTGTATCCTTCATCTGTCTGTCCCTGTATCTTCATCGTTGTTGTCCCTGTATCGTCTCTGTCTGTCCTGTATCCTTCATCTGTGCTGTCCCTGTATCGTTCCATCTTCTGTCCCTGTATCTTCCATCTGTCTGTCCGTATCTTCATCGTCTGTCCCTGTACCTCATCTGTCTGTCCGTCCTGTATCCTTCCATCTGTTGTCGTCCCTGTATCCTTCACTCAATCTGTTCTTTCCTGTTCCATGTCTGTCCCTGTATCGTTCCATCTGTCTGTCTGTCACTGTATCTTCCATCTGTCTGTCCCTGTAATCTTCCATCTGTCTGTTGTCCCTGTAATCCTTCCTCTTCTGTCTGTCCCTGTATCGTTCCATCTGTCGTCTGTCCCTGTATCGTTCCATCTGTCGTCTGTCCCTGTATCTTCCATCTGTCTGTCCCTGTATCGTTCCATCTGTCTGTCTGTACCCTGTCTGATCCTTCCATCTGTCTGTCCCTGTATCCTTCCATCTGTCTGTTGTCCCTGTATCGTTCCACTGTCTGTCTGTCCCTGTATCCTTCCATCTGTCTGTCTGTCCCTGTATCGTTCCATCTGTCTGTCGCCCCTGTATCGTTCCATCTGTCTGTCCCTGTATCCTTCCATCTGTCTGTTGCCCTGTATCGTTCCATCTCGTCTGTCCCTGTATCCTTCCATCTGTCTGTCCCTGTATCGTTCCATCTGTCTGTCTGTCCCTGTATCGTTCCATCTGTCTGTCTGTCCCTGTATCGTTCCATCTGTCTGTCCCTGTATCTTCCTCTGTCTGTTCCCCTGTCCCTGTATCCTTCCATCTGTCTGCTGTCCCTGTATCCTTCCATCTGTCTGTCGTCCCTGTATCCTTCCTCTGTCTGTTGTCCCTGTATCCTTCCATCTGTCTGTCTGTCCCTGTATCCTTCCATCTGTCTGTCTGTCCCTGTATCCTTCCATCTGGTCTGTCTGTCCCTGTATCGTTCCATCTGTCTGTCCCTGTATCTTCCATCTGTCTGTCCTGTATCTTCCATCTGTCTGTCCCTGTATCCTTCCATCTTCGTCTGTCCCTTAGTCCCTGTTCTGTTCTTCCATCTGTCTGTCTGTCCCTGTATCGTTCCATCTGTCTGTCTGTCCCTGTATCCTTCCATCTGTCTGTCGTCCCTGTATCGCTTCCATCTGTCTGTCCCTGTATCGTTCCATCTTCTGTCTGTCCCTGTATCGTTCCATCTGTCTGTCCTGTATCGTTCCATCTGTCTGTCTGTCCCTGTATCCTTCCATCTGTCTGTCCCTGTATCGTTCCATCTGTCTGTTGTCCCTGTATCGTTCCACCTGTCTGTCTGTCCCTGTATCTTCCATCTGTCTGTCTGTCCCTGTATCGTTCCATCTGTCTGTCTGTCTGTCCCTGTATCGTTCCATCTGTCTGTCTTCCCTGTATCCTTCCATCTGTCTGTCTGTCCCTGTATCGTTCCATCTGTCTGCTGTCCCTGTATCGTTCCATCTGTCTGTCTGTCCCTGTGTCGTTCCATCTGTCTGTCCCTGTATCGTTCCATCTGTCTGTCTGTCCCTGTATCGTTCCATCTGTCTGTCCCTGTATCGTTCCATCTGTCTGTTGTCCCTGTATCGTTCCATCTGTCTGTCCCTGTATCGTTCCATCTGTCTGTTTGTCCCTGTATCGTTCCATCTGTCTGTTCCCTGTATCGTTCCATCTGTCTGTCTTGTCCCTGTATCGTTCCATCTGTGTGTCCCTGTATCGTTCCATCTGTCTTCTGTCCCTGTATCTTCCTCTGTCTGTCCCTGTATCGTTCCATCTGTCTGTCTGCCTGTATCGTTCCATCTGTCTGTCCCTGTATCGTTCCATCTGTCTGTCTGTCCCTGTATCGTTCCATCTGTCTGTCTGTCCCTGTATCGTTCCATCTGTTGTCCCTGTATCGTTCCATGTCTGTCTGTCCCTGTATCCTTCCATCTGTCTGTCCCTGTATCGTTCCATCTGTCTGTCCCCTGTATCGTTCCATCTGTCTGTCCCTGTATCCTTCCATCTGTCTGTCCCTGTATCGTTCCATCTGTCTGTCCCTGTATCGTTCCATCTGTCTGTCCCTGTATCCTTCCATCTGTCTGTCTGTCCCTGTATCCTTCCATCTGTCTGTCTGTCCCTGTATCGTTCCATCTGTCTGTCTGTCCCTGTATCCTTCCATCTGTCTGTCCCTGTATCGTTCCATCTGTCTGTCTGTCCCTGTATCCTTCCATCTGTCTGTTTGTCCCTGTATCGTTCCATCTGTCTGTCTGTCCCTGTATCCTTCCATCTGTCTGTCTGTCCCTGTATCCTTCCATCTGTCTGTTTGTCCCTGTATCCTTCCATCTGTCTGTCCCTGTATCGTTCCATCTGTCTGTCTGTCCCTGTATCGTTCCATCTGTCTGTCTGTCCCTGTATCCTTCCATCTGTCTGTCTGTCCCTGTATCGTTCCATCTGTCTGTTTGTCCCTGTATCCTTCCATCTGTCTGTCTGTCCCTGTATCGTTCCATCTGCCTGTCTGTCCCTGTATCCTTCCATCTGTCTGTCCCTGTATCGTTCCATCTGTCTGTTTGTCCCTGTATCGTTCCATCTGTCTGTCTGTCCCTGTATCCTTCCATCTGTCTGTTTGTCCCTGTATCGTTCCATCTGTCTGTTTGTCCCTGTATCCTTCCATCTGTCTGTCTGTCCCTGTATCCTTCCATCTGTCTGTTTGTCCCTGTATCGTTCCATCTGTCTGTCTGTCCCTGTATCGTTCCATCTGTCTGTCTGTCCCTGTATCCTTCCATCTGTCTGTTTATCGCTGTATCGTTCCATCTGTCTGTTTGTCCCTGTATCGTTCCATCTGTCTGTCTGTCCCTGTATCGTTCCATCTGTCTGTTTGTCCCTGTATCGTTCCATCTGTCTGTCTGTCCCTGTATCGTTCCATCTGTCTGTCTGTCCCTGTATCGTTCCATCTGTCTGTCTGTCCCTGTATCGTTCCATCTGTCTGTCCCTGTATCCTTCCATCTGTCTGTCTGTCCCTGTATCCTTCCATCTGTCTGTCTGTCCCTGTATCCTTCCATCTGTCTGTCTGTCCCTGTATCGTTCCATCTGTCTGTCTGTCCCTGTATCCTTCCATCTGTCTGTCTGTCCCTGTATCGTTCCATCTGTCTGTCTGTCCCTGTATCCTTCCATCTGTCTGTCTGTCCCTGTATCGTTCCATCTGTCTGTCTGTCCCTGTATCGTTCCATCTGTCTGTCCCTGTATCGTTCCATCTGTCTGTTTGTCCCTGTATCGTTCCATCTGTCTGTCTGTCCCTGTATCGTTCCATCTGTCTGTCTGTCCCTGTATCGTTCCATCTGTCTGTCTGTCCCTGTATCCTTCCATCTGTCTGTCTGTCCCTGTATCCTTCCATCTGTCTGTCTGTCCCTGTATCGTTCCATCTGTCTGCCTGTCCCTGTATCGTTCCATCTGTCTGTCTGTCCCTGTAT
>CM065731.1:23687221-23692221 GCA_033310375.1 Conus canariensis | reverse complement strand
TTGCTTTTTTTTTTATCCTTCTTTTATCGACAGCATACTTTTCCAGTGCAACTGGACTCCTCCACGTCAGTTACAAAGTACGCTGTGCGTTGCAGATGTAGAGAGGATTTCAGCTGCACAATCACCACGAACTTTTTTTTTTTTTTTTTTTTTTTTTAGTGTGTTTTTCATCAGCAACTGTAAAAGAGAATTTCAGCTGCACAATCACCATAAAACTTTTTTTTTTAAAGAAAATCTTAAATAAATGTTAGCGAACCGCCCAGAGAAACGTGGACAAACGAGTCACAAGACACAACACAACGCGTTTCGACCTCTTAGATCTTCTCAGGTGAGATACAAACGAATGAAATAACGAAAATTCACTCCTGAAGAAGACCTAAGAGGTCGAAACGCGTTGTGTTGTGTCTTGTGACTCGTTTGTCCACGTTTCTCTGGGCGGTTCGCTAACATTTATTTAGATTGTTTAGATTTCTGCCTGCAGGCGTCTCACTTTGCATAGATTTTTTTTTTTTTTTTTTTTTTGGATCAGGTGTGTTTTTCATTCATATTCTTATGATTATTTTCTTTAGATGGAGATAGATTGGGTGGGGGGGGGGGAGGGAGGGGATTGGGGTGAAGAAATGGAACACAGGCAGAATTTGAGAAGGTTTTCTTTTCTTTTCTTGTTGTTTGTTTGTTGTGGGGTTTTTTTTTTTTGTTTTGTTTTTTTTTTTTTTTTTTTTTGGTTACTCTTCAGCTTTTAGGACTATTTTGAAAGCAGCTTTATCTTTCTCTACTTCCTCATTATCTCGTCTTCTGTTTGCTTGTTTCGCTTCTTTCTTTCTTCTTTTCTCTCTTCTCTCTCTCTCTCTCTCTCTCTTCTCTTCTCTCTTTTTCTTTATTTCCTACGCTTTCATGTGCTTAGAAGTGGTGTGGAGCCGTGATGGCTGATGCTGTGTGTCTGTGTATGTCCCTGTTTTAGTATAGATGTGGTGTGTTGGTGTGTGTGTGTGTGTGTGTGTGTGTGTGTGTGTGTGTGTGGTGTGTGTGTGTGTGCGCGCGCGCGCGCGCCGCGCGCGCGCTTCGGAAAATGTAGTAGCTGTCAGTTTCCTTCTTTTATATTTCCTTTACGTTTACAGGTAGATGAAGCCACCTCCAAACCCACCCTCTCCCCTCTCCTCCTCCTCCTCCTTCCTGTTGTCTTCAGAAAGTCCTAGATCTAACACCTTACGATTGATTAATCTGAAAACATATCCAAAACGTCAGCAAGCAGTGGGTCACTGTACACGCAAGCATGGTCTTACACCAGGCATGGCTAACATAATTCAATTCATGTCTGGCCTTCGTATCACAGTCATGATCAATAAGGTCTAGCAAGATCTTACCTCGCCGCGCGCGCCGCACACACACACACACACACACACACACACACACACGCGCGCGCGCGCGCGGCGGCGCGCAGCACGCACGCACGCTACGCACACACACACACACACACACACCACACACACACACACACACACACACAACTGCATGCATGTACATATTCGTGAAAGAATATGCGCACGCACGCGCGCGCGCGCACAGACAACCCCACACACACCACACACACACACACACACACACACACACACGCAAAGCACGCACGCACGCACGCACGCACATCACACACACACACACACACCACCCCGCGCCACACACACACACATCCTACCACACCAACACACACACCACAGCACTGCTCCCACTCCTGTGTCTGGAACACAGACATTTGAGTACCCATCAAAAGGCCAGCGCTTTTCCATTATGATGTCTGATGAAGTTGCAACATTATGGACCACAAAAAGGCAGCGCTGGTTATGCAATGTTGGGGCCTGCCCTCGGGCGTGCGTTAGCAAAAGAGCCTTGCTGGTTGTTGCATTTGAACTCAGAACATAAAAGTGTTCTACTTACTCAATGCTTTGAGCAAGGCATTTTGGAATGATGTTTTTTGGAGACACAGTTGTGTTACCTCTCTCTCTGTCTCGCTCTCCTCGTCTCTCCTCTCCTCTCTCTCTCTCTCTCTCTCTCTCTCTCTCTCTCTCTCTCTCTCGTGTTTCATGCCCCCACCCCCACCCCCTCTTTTTTCCTCTGGCTGCCTCTGTCCCTGTCTCTCTCTCCCTCTCTCTCTCATCCTTCCTTTCTCTCTCTCTCTCTCTCTCTCTCTCTCTCTCTCTCTCTCTCTCACAACACACACAACACACACACACACACACACACACACACACGCACTCACGTACGTACGCAAGCAATCACTTACACACACACACACACACACACACACACACACACACACACACATGCACAACACACACACACACACACACACATGCACACACACACACACACACACACACACACACACACACACACACACACACACACACCCCACCACAACACACTTCACGCACATTGCCACACCACACAAATGCCACACTAGACACTCATGGCAACAACAACACACACACACACACACACACACACACACACACACACACACACACACCCCGACCATCAACATCATCCTTCAGCGTCCTAGCATTTAGCCTTATTTTTCACCACACAGTTAATGCGCACTTTACTAGGATGCACTCATGAGGCAACGTAATTCAAAATGCCTGAAGGGCAAAATTTACCGTTCATAGAAGCACAGTATCTTTCTGTTGACTTCTCTCCCCTGATCCTGTAGGGCGTCGTTTTGGGGCGCCAAATTGAAGAACAGTTCACCTGATTCTTCCAGGTCTGTCGGTGTGCCAAGCTTTCTGGTTTCTGCAACATGTTTTCCTTCTCCATTTTCTCCTGTTGTCAGTGCATCGATTATCTGTCTTCCTCTCCTGTCTCCTGCCTTCAACAGTTCCTTGACAGATTGCAGCCCATTGCATCTTGTTACACGGCCACACCAGAACTCGTTTTTTTTGTTGTTTTTTCTAACGATGCTGGGCGATCTCCATGGGGTCCCTTGTGATGCATGATGGTCTGACGCACATACTGATGGTGATGGAACCCGTGTGTTTCCTTAATTTCCCCTGTCTTGTATTCTTGGTTCAAACCATTCCAGAAACTTGATTTTTGTGTTTCGTGGTGATGAGAGCTATTACCTCCATCAGGCTAGTTTGGACAGTGGGATGGTACAGTCTAAACGTCCTTGAGACATTAGTTGGTTTGGAAAGAGACGAGACGTGAGAGAGAGAGAGGACAGAGAGAGAAGAGAGAAGGAGAGAGAGAGAGACAGAGACAGACAAAGGAAGACAGACAGAGACAGAGAGAGAAGAAGGGATGATGAGAGAGACAGAGACACACAGAGGGGGAGAGAGAGAGAGACAGAGAGAGAAACAAAGAAGGGAATGGGAGAAGAGACAGAGACACACAGAGGGGAGAGAGAGAGAGAGAGAAGAGAGAGACAAGAAGGGATGATGAGAGAGACAGAGACAAAGGAGGTGAGAGAGAGAGAGAGAGACAGAGAGAGAAACAAAGAAGGGATGGGAGAGAGACAGAGACGAACGAGAGAGAGGAGTGAGAGAGAGAAGAAGAGAGAGACAAGACAGAGGGATGTGAGAGAGACAGAGACACACAAGGGGGAGAGAGAGAGAAGAGAGAGAGAACAAGAAGGAGGAAGAGACAGAGACACACAGAAGGGGAGAGAGAGAGACGAGAGACAAGAGAGAGAGAGCAGAGACAACAAGAGAGAGAGAGAGACAAGAGGAGAACAAGAAGGTGGAGAGAGACAGGAACAAGGGAGAGAGAGAAGAGCAGAGAGAGAAAAGAGGAGAAGGACAGAGAAACAAAGGGGGATGAGAGGAGACAGAGACACAACAAACCAAAAGGGAGATGGAGAGAGAAGGAGAGAAAAGAGGGATGATGGTGGCATGAGACACAAAGAAGACGAAAAGACAGAGACAGGAGGGCCTTAGTCTAAACTCTTCCTTCCATGTGTCCTCGAGGGTAATCATCTATGTCCAGGCTGACAGCAACCCACCCCACCCCACCCCACCAAACCTCCTCACCCCACCCGTCCGTTCAGAGAAAAAGAAAAAAAAAGGAAAGAAAAAATCATTTGTCAGAAAGTCTGAGCAACGGCGAAGAGGAGGATAAATGCTTTTTTCTCTTCTTGAGAAACTCTCCTTTGTGCTTCAAAAAAAAAAAAAAGCTATTTGGAGACTTTACGCTCTGAGAAGTCTGGCACAATGCCCCCGTTACACTGGGGAATAAGAATTTGTAAAACTTAATGCACAAGTTCTTTCCAATCAGGTTGTCGCTGCATCACACACACACACACACACGCGCACCGCGCGCGCACACACACACACACACACCACACACACACACACACACACACACACAATTGTATATATCTATCTATCGATCTATATATATATATATAATAGATAGATAGATAGATATGCGCACGCGCGCACGAGAGAGAGAGAGAGAGAGAGGAGAGAGAGAGAGAGAGAGAGAGAGAGAGAGAATCGGCAGAACAATAGGGGCAAAGGGGCAAAGGTTTGAGGGTGCAGGAGTGGGCTTCTTGGGGCTTTGGGGGCTAGGGGGGGGGGGGAATTGGGGGGATCTCAGCTTAGAAAAAAAAGTGCGGGGGGGGGGGGGGGGGGCAAGTCTCAGCGAACTCAATGACCTGTCTGCCTGCTTTGCCTGGTTTTGTGTGGCAATAAATTGTGCGCTCTGTGATCTCAGGAGGGCAGACAGCCCGAAGCTTGTTAAGCAAGAGGCAACAAAAATAGCGTGTCCTCTCTCTCTCTCTCTCTCTCTCTCTCTCTCTCTCTCTCTCTCTCTCTCTCTCTCTCTCTCTCTCTCTCTCTCTCTCTCTTGTGTGTAGGTGATATCCATCTATCTGTCGATTAGTCTGTTCTATATCTAAGTATCTGTCTATCTATCTATCTATCTAGATCTATATCTATGTACAAAAGTTGGTCCTAAAGAGTCCTAAATGCTGATTCACTGACGAGCTGCTGGGACGATAGGCTGGG
>CM065731.1:23672221-23679721 GCA_033310375.1 Conus canariensis | reverse complement strand
TCAGACGAGCAAGTCACAGGGTCTGTCAGCAAGATGGTGCTTTTGCTTCCAAGAAAACAGCCTACAACCTCATCAAAACCAAGGTACAGGCGAAGCTCAGAGAGGCGTGGGACTCCTGGCATAGCAGAAAGGCAGAAGAGACAGCGAATTGCAGAGAGCAGTAACTCCAAATGCATTTTACTGGAGTGACAGTTAAGACCCTTATCATGTTTCAGGCTACTGTCAAAATATTCTCTCAGTCGCGCTTGAAACGATAGGAGTAAATCTGTAAACACCCAGCAATTCACTTTACTATATATGAAACACTCATTTAGATTATTGGAATGATGCAACAGATGCATGTGCTACTAGTCGAACATAACACAAACGGGAAATTCAAGGTTGCCAAGGACAAGACAACTGAGTCTTCTGTTTGTAAGGCAAAAGGAAGATAGACCTAAGTACTGAAAGTGGGAGCTGTTTGAACGAGAGTTTGGCTGCACTTAGTTACAGGTCAGTCTATGGGTCAATCTTTTTGGGCATCTCAGAATATACTAAACTATTGAAAAGGATAATGGCGCTTCTGTAATCTTCGATAGAGATCCATTTGCTTTTTGTAGGAAATTGTAAATGATTTACCAGTTGAAAATAGATATACATCTGAAATTTAATTATTAAGATATGGCCCTCACTGACATTTAACACACTTTTGATCTTTACACTACTGTCCTCTAAAGTATTAAGAAAAATGAACCTTACTTTCTATTCTCCTGTCTCAGAGAGAGAGAGAGAGAGACAGAGACAGAGAGAGAGACAGAGACAGACAGAGAGAGGAGAGAGAGACAGAGAGGAGAGAGAGAGATATATATAGAGAGGGATCTTTTACCATTTCTTTATAGCATCGGCACGCAAATAAAAAGACATAGTCGTTATTGATTCAAGATTTCCTCGTTATTGACACAAGATACTCTCTCTCACCGATTGTGGTTCTGCTCCCTTACAGACTTCCACCAGTTTTTTTTCCCTCCACATTTCTGCAATAGTGCACATTCCTTCCGTTTGTTATTTTTTACTGTATATTATTCACCGTGAAGTAAACCCAGATGTGAGGAGGGGCAGCCAGTTTAAAGTGTCATTGCTGTTCCTGGAGATGTGGATAACGAATAGCGCTCAAAGTACTGGAGCTGGAGGCACACGAAACTGATGGCATGCCGGGTGACCGCTCTCCCGATACATCGTGTGCATTAAGAACTTGGACAACTTACTACTGCACTTCAGGAGTAGGAATGCACTTGGGTGGGCATTTCGACAATCCCTCCCCCCCCCTTCTCTCTCTCTCTCTCTCTCTCTCTGTCTCTCTCTATCTCTCTCTCTCCCTCTCTCTCTCTCTCTCTCTCTTCTCTGTCTCTCCCCTTCTGTCTCTCTCTCTCTCTCTCTCTCTTCTCTCTCTCTCTCTCTCCTCTCTCTCTCTCTCTGTCTCTCTCTCTCTCTCTCTCTCTCCCTCTCTCTCTCTCTCTCTCCCTCTCTCTCTCTCTCTCTCCCTCTCTCTCCCCCCTCTCTCTCTCTCTCTCTGCTTGACACCCCACCACTCAATACATCCCTTACACTACCTCCTCCATTCCTCTCTTCCCAAATGCTTACAATTTTTTTTTCTCTTTCCTAGTTTCCAAACGTCTGCCTCTATACGCCTTCACATTTCCTCATCTCCTTTCTATCCATCTGCACACACTCACCACGGAGTAACGACAAACTTCACCACATGCAGCCAACGGCATCCTTACTTCCAGCTGACTTGGAAGCAGCACTGCCGTTTGTAGTGGCGTGAATAACAGAGAGGGCGTTGCTACAGGGGGCGGAATTCTGAATGTACGAGTTTGGATGCCCCGTCAAGAGATACCTGTGCAGATGCTGGGAATTCAAATAGCAGTTTTCCATCATTGAACCTGTAGAGTTGGCAGAGTCTGAAGGTCGTTTCGACTGCAGTCTCCTGTCTCTGTCTGTCTGTCTTTCTGCATGGTTGACCCCCACACAAGCACACTCCTTACCATCTTGAAATCTACCCCCATCTCTCTCTCTCTCTCTCTCTCTCTCTCTCTCTCTCTCTCTCTCTCTCTCTCTCTCTCTCTCTCTCTCTCTCTCCCCTTTTCCCAACGCCCATTGTGGCTCACTCACAGACAGATTTCCAGTTGTGTCACCATCCACACTTCTATAATGGTGCACTTTCCTCGATCTGTATTTTTTTCCCGTACAATATTCACTGTAAAGTAAACTCAGATTTGAGGAGGGGCAGCCAGTTTAAAGTCTCCTTGCTGTTCCTAGAAGTGTGGAAAACGAATTGGGCACATCTAATGGAGTTGGAGGTGCATGAATCTAATGGCATGTCAGCTGACCGCACTGCTGATAAATCGTGTGCATTAGGAACTTGGACAAGTTACAACTGTACTTGAACAGTAGTAATGCCCTTGGGTTTGAGCGTTTCAGCACTCTCTCTCTCTCTCTCTCTCTCTCTCTCTCTCTCGATCTCGATCTCTCTCTCTCTCTCTCTCTCTCTCTCTCTCTCTCTCTCTCTCCATCGCACCGCTGACTACCTCCATTACACTACCTCCTCCGTTCTCCTCTTCCCAAAATGCTTACAATTTTTTTTCTCTTTCTTAGTTTCCAACGTCTGCCTCTATACGCCTTCACATTTCCTCATCTCCTTTCCATCCATCTGCACACACTCACCACGGAGTAACGACAAACTTCACCACATGCAGCCAAACGGCATCCTTACTTCCAGCTGACTTGGAAGCAGCACTGCCGTTTGTAGTGGCGTGAATAACAGAGAGGGCTTTGCTCAGGGAGCGGAATTCTGAATGTACGAGTTTGGAAGCCCCGTCAAGAGATACCTGTGCAGATGCTGGGAATTCTGATAACAGTTTTCCATCATTGAACCTGTAGAGTTGGCAGAGTTTGGAAGTCTGTTTCAGTTGCAGTCTCCTGTCTCTGTCTGTCTGTGTGCCTTTCTGCATGGTTGACCCCCCCCCCCCCCCACACACACACACACACAAGCACACTCCTTACCATCCCAAAACCCCACCTCATCTCTCTCTCTCTCTCTCTCTCTCTGTATGTGTGTGTGTGTGTGTGCCTCTCTCTCTCTTGTTTTCCTCCCCTCCGCCTGTTACTCTCTCTCTCTCTCTCTCTCTCTCTCTCTCTCTCTCTCTCTCTCTCTCTCTCTCTCCCCTCCCTCCCTTCCCCCACCCTCCCCTATTGTGGCTCTAACTTGCTTACAGACTTCCAATTTTGTCAGCCTCCTCACTTATCTAATAGCGCACCTTCTTTCATCTCTAATCTTTACTTACCGTAAAGTGAACTCAGATGGGAAGAAGTGCGACGAGTCTAAAGCGTCCCTGATGTTGTACGGCTATTTCTGGCGACGTGCAGAACGAAATGGGCATCGTTACTGGACCTAGACAATAAAAACTAATGGCATGTCATGTGATGGCTCTTCGGATAAATCATGTGCATGTGGAACTTGGACAGCAAGTTGTACTGTACTTCGAAGGTAAGAATGGCCTTAGCCGGGCGTTTCAGCAATCTCCCTCTCTCTCTCTCTCTCTCTCTCTCTCTCTCTCTCTCTCTCTTTGGTTTTGTTTTTTACAACATATATGTCTAGTTCTTGTCCAGTGGGTTGGATTTAAAAAAAAAATACTTAATCCATTACCCTCTTTAAATGAAATTCGTTCGCTCTCTCTCTCTCTCTCTCTCTCTCTCTCTCTCTCTCTCTCTCTCTCTCTCCTCTCTCTCTTCTCTGTGTGTGTGTGATGAATTTGAATAAGCGATATATATATATATATATATATATATATATATATATTGTGTGTGTGTGTGTGTGTGTGTGTGTGTGTGTGTGTGTGTGTGTGTTCGTTCGTTCGTATTTCTGTTTAACGTCTGTTCACTTTGAGTGGTATCAGACGTGAATGAAAGAAGAGAGTGACTGACTGACTGAATGATTAAATGAATAAGCCTATGTGTTGTGTAAGCATGAATGTAGGCCTTTGTATGTGAGTGTGTACGTGTATGTATCTTTATATGTGTCTAAACTGGACAAGAAACAGATCAATAATCTTAAATACAACAATTAGTGGGAAAAAAAATAACATATAGCAAGAAAACAAAAATCCTTCACTATCTTAAACAAAATGAGTTAGCTCAAAAAAAAGTAGTCCTAATGTCGTTTGTATTGCTTTAAAACTTTGAAAACGACTCATGTGGTCACCGCGTGTTTCTCATCAAAGAATGTCAACTTGCACGCTTGTCAGGCCTCTTCTATCTGAATAACTTATAACTGAATGTCTCCTTTCTTTCTTGCTTCATGGATTGACTGACCAATTGCTCAGTTTCTTGATTATTGACTGATTGATTCATTCATTGGCTGCCTGATCTTGCTATAGTATAAAACAAATAAAATAAACGTGTTTTTCCCCCCTTTTGTTGCAGGAAGACACGACACTGAGCTGACTCAGCCGCTGTGAGAGACGGACATTCTGATGGTAATGTACAATCTATGCCATGTGTGTGTGTGTGTGTGTGAGTGTGTGTGTGTGTGTGTGTGTGTGTGTGTGTGTGTGTGTGTGTGTGTGTGTGTGTGGTGTTCTTATTCGTTCGTTCCACATTACTGTCAGACTTGTTGTACTCGTAGCCTTGACATCCTGTCCTCCTCCTCCTCCCTTTTTTTTCTTCTTCTCCTCCTCATCTTCTTCCTCTTCTGATTCTTCATCTCCCTTTTCCTCCTACTCCTTCTCCTGCCTTTTCATCATTATCATCATCATCTTCTTCTTTCTTCTTCTTCTTCTTCTTCTTCTTCTTCTTTCTTCATCTTCTTCTTCTTCTTCTTTCTTCTTCTTCTTCTTCTTCTTCTTCTTCTTCTTCTTCTTCTTCTTTCTTCTTCTTCAGACCTTAGATGATTATAATCTCAGAAACAAAATGCTGTACATATAGAAAACAACTATGCGCAATGTTGAAAAGCCTACTCATGTGTTTGGATTTTGGGGAACATAAGCATACGCGAGGATGAGTGGTTATTCAGTTTGTATTCTGGGTAAACAACATTCGGGAGAAACGATAAAGACAAGTGTGAAACTGACATCGCTGCTCTTATCCACAGCGATGTTCCATACTGAATCCTGAAGACGTTTTTAAACAGACAAGCTCGGTAACTCTTGCTCCCATGATGAAAGAAACACACGCCCATAACTCCAAACGAACGCTGCTTACAACACCGAATCGCCTAGAAGACATGACGGCACAGAGCACACAGAACAACCAAGGAAACATCCACACACACAAAAAAAAATGTTCCAAGCATGCCTATATACCGCATTCTGGACACATCTACACAGCAACAACAACTTGAGAAACGAACAAACACAAATTAACATTTATTCAAGACTGGCACCGCCTTTTCGATCTTGAATATAGGCCTAGGCAAGCAAGCACACGGACGAACAGTATAAAAATAAAAAATAAAAAAAAAAGGTAACCTCGAAAATAAATCTTTTTTTTATTTATTTTTTTTTTTACATTTTCCGTGCACAATCAAAATGACAATATAGGAGATTGTACAAACAAAGGCAAACGAAAAAAAAAAAAAACATTATTGAATGGAAAGGGCACTACAAGTAAACATCTAGACAGAAATGAACTGTAGCTTGAATACTAGATGGACAAGAAACTGTAGTTACATTGTAGTATTCCTGGTTACAGGCATGAATATTTATGTCTGATACACATTAGAAGTATGGAAAAAAAAAAAAAAAAGAAGTAACGGCACGATGGGTTTGCTAGCTCGTTTCTTTATCAATTTAAAAAGTTTTTTGAAATAAAACCATTCTGTCTGAAAACTGTTATATCTCATATTTGTTAAAGAAATATACTTTTCAGTTTCATATTTAATCTTCAAGAAGGATTTAAAGTTAACATAGAGTGGTAAAGTTTCCACCGTTTTACATTTGAAGATGAAAAATTTGGCAAGGATTATAATATAACCAAGGACATGACTTTGTATTCTTTTCATATCCAAATAGCACAAACGTTTCGTTAAGTAAAAGGTTAAAGCTATTTTCTGTGCTGGAGTTGATACCTGCTTCTAACTGTCCCCCAAAACGTCTTACATGTGGACATGCCCATAACACGTGATTAATACTGTCTCTCACATTTTTACAGAAAGAACAATCCTCGGAGTTAACAACATTCATGTTTGCAAGGATGACATTAGTTGCTAATATTCGGTGCAGAATTCTTATTTGGAACCATTTCAGTTTGATTTCTTATATTTTGTTGGCCTTGATGAAAATATTTTTCCAGTTAAGCTCTCTTTTCATTTTTTCATTCCATCTTCTACAATTTTTGGGTTCTATTGGGATGGAATATATCAGTTGAAGCGTTTTGTGAGTCAATGCAATGGAATCGTTACTGTTAAGGGTTAATCCTGTCTTGTTGATATAGCAACGTATAGCACCGACACATCCATTGTAAGTGACAAAATCGACGTTAACAGCATGTTTTTGTTTAAACTGATTCATAGTCAAAAAGGTTCCATCATCATTTAACAAATCTCTAATCAGAAAAAATATCCTTGTCAGCCTATCTCTTGTGGTAAATGATTCTTTGACCTATCTTAATATTTGTATTATAGAAAATAGGTTCCAAAAGCAAATCACTTGTTGTTTCAATATTTACCTTTAAGCTAAATATTTTATATGCTTCGAAGACATTGATCCAAAAATTGCTTAACATGTGTTTCTCAGCAGGTATTGATGGGCCCAATAAATCTAACTTAGCTATGTTCGGATAATTCGAAAAGAAATCTTATATTACGCTGGGAACAGTAAGTAGTAGCTAACAAACAAGTAGGGTAACTCTTTCACAGAAACATGGCATTATAGGGGCTCGAACCCACAATTAGGAAAAAAAAAAAAAAAAAAGTCGTCACAACTACTTGCAATTAGATCTAGTTTATGACCTACTTGCTACTAGATCTAGACTACTATCTTGGGACAGTTTCAGTTGGTGCAACGACACGCAAATTGACGGAATCGCCATGGTAGTTTCAGACAGACATTTTGTTTTCGGTTGATAAAGAGGTAGATCTAAATTCTACCCCCTTGACCTCAAATGGCGCAATAATACCAATTTTTTTTTCATCATCTTCATCAGTGCATTTCCTGGCCCATTAAACTTACTTTGAAATCCAGTGTCCCGTATACACTACATGTATTTGTTTAACACTGCTACATTTGAAGAAACGTGTGTTTGGCACTCATTGGTATAAGTAGTCATAATGTCGTTTGTATCGCTTTAAAACTCTGAAAACGACGTATGTGGTCACCGCGTGTTTCTCATCAAAGAATGTCAACTTGCACGCTTGTCAGGCCTGGCGACAGCATCGCCATCGAGCACTGCCCCGGTGGTTTGTGCTTCCATCAGCCATCTTGTCTGCGTTGCGCGCACTTCGAGAAATGAACCGTCTGAGAACGA